>CAJQZP010000178.1:8497500-9697500 GCA_907164705.1 Parnassius apollo
GCGCGCCGCGCGTGCCGTGGTGGCGCGCGACGCTTGTTGTCGTGTGTTCTGCCAGCTGCCGTGCGACGCCGCGCGCCTTCTCGCGCGTCTCGGCGCGTGCGCCGCGCGCGCTCCCCCGCGCCTGCGCGTCCGTTGCCTTGCGCGCTCACGCCGCACACACACACACACACACACACACACACACACACACACACACACACACACACACACACACACACACACACACACACACACACACACACACACACACACACACACACACACACACACACACACACACACACACACACACACACACACACACACACACACACACACACACACACACACACACACACACACACACACACACACACACACACACACACACACACACACACACACACACACACACACACACACACACACACACACACACACACACACACACACACACACACACACACACACACACACACACACACACACACACACACACACACACACACACACACACACACACACACACACACACACACACACACACACACACACACACACACACACACACACACACACACACACACACACACACACACACACACACACACACACACACACACACACACACACACACACACACACACACACACACACACACACACACACACACACACACACACACACACACACACACACACACACACACACACACACACACACACACACACACACACACACACACACACACACACACACACACACACACACACACACACACACACACACACACACACACACACACACACACACACACACACACACACACACACACACACACACACACACACACACACACACACACACACACACACACACACACACACACACACACACACACACACACACACACACACACACACACACACACACACACACACACACACACACACACACACACACACACACACACACACACACACACACACACACACACACACACACACACACACACACACACACACACACACACACACACACACACACACACACACACACACACACACACACACACACACACACACACACACACACACACACACACACAATTACGTATTATGATATATTCTATGAATCTAATTATAAAGAACTTATTACCTAACAATAAAGTTTAAATTATTGAGAATAGTAGGTAAATTATAAACATTGACATACCGGTATCGGCGTAGAAATAAAACATAATAAAAGTTTAGTTCTATAAAATGTCATTATAAATATTAGATGTGAATAAAATAATATTATGTTAATTTAATAATAATAATAATAATAATAATAGTACTTCTTAACAAATTGTGAAGTATAACTTATTAATAAAGTATAATTTTTTGTGAATAGTAATTACATACATTTGAAATTAGAGCATAATTTTTTTTTTTAAATTAACAGCCGTTATCTTACTAAATAACTATTGATCCGCCCCCACTTCGCACTGATGATCTCTGAAACTCGACAACAGCGCCACCTACTGGGTTCAATTGTAACTCGTTTAGATCATCCAGGCATCCAATCAAACGCTCACAAAAAAAATATGAAAATCGTTGGGACCTTTTTAGAGTTTTATACTAACGGACAGCAATTGATTTATATAAATAGAGATATGTCTCTCTTTATTATAACTTGTTCAAAGCAAAGAAGTTATTCATTAAATCACAGATTAAAAAAATAAAAAAAAATATATACTTGTAGAGAATGTAAGCCATATTGTGTGCATGTGACAAAACTAAGCTCTGACAGTTGTGTTCATAGATAATGTACTACATAGAGTCGTGTTGTCATTCAATAAAAGGTATTATTAGGTTTCATTTGTGTTTTAGTGGTGAAATCCCCATAAATACACAATTTTGGCAACGAAGACCTTATTCACGCATTATTGAGTGCAATAAAGTTAAATATTTTCTGTGCCTACGTGGATGTAAGATGTGGAAGATCATACACCTTCCTTGTTCGACCTTCTGCTGACCTCTCATCCGGACGGATATCAGGTTTCCGTCGTCGCTCCTCTCGGCTGTCTGATCTGGAGTGTGGTGCCACTCACGCTCCGTTCGCGGTTACGTTCTGTACGGTGCCGCCATGTTTGGTATTACATGTCGGCGGATTGGGATGGAATGCGCTCTTTCTCTGTCGCCGGATAATCCAGGTAATGGAACTGTTTATTACATCATCTGTGTTAGGTACTCATTAGAGGCAGATCTCAACCTTGGTTTGATCGTTCCTGTAAGACTGCATAACGCCGTAAGCAGGAATGTTATTAGGGTTTTTTTACATGGGGGAATGCCTACGCATACCCGCCTCACGGAGGCGAGGACGGATTGTGTCGGACTCACACCGACTAAAACCCCATGGTGTTCCACCTTCGCTGTCAACATATCGAATGGCGTACAGTTTCGTGGTCACTGGGAAGACAAGGCCAAATTGGCCTCTAAAAAGCTTGGCGTGCTTAGCAGAGTGGGACAGTATTTCATGCTAGCACACCGCCTGCAACTTAACAAGGCGCAGGTTTGGCCTCACGTGGAACACTATCCCCATCTCTGGGCCAGGGCTCCCCAGTTCCTACTCCTTCCATTTGATCGCATCCAGAGTAGAGTGTCGGCAATAGAGCACTTTCTGATCGGCTTGACTCACTGGCGCATCGAAGAGCTGTTACATCTTTTTGCGTATTCTATCGTATTTACCACGGGGAGTGCTTAGAGGAATTGTTCGGAATAATTTCAGCCGCACGATTTAACCATCGCACATGACGACAGAATCCGAGATACTCCGAGATACTAATCCGAGATATCTCTACCACCTGGATGTGTGTATGTGTGTGTGTGTGTGTGTGTGTGTGTGTGTGTGTGTGTGTGTGTACTTGTGGAATCGAGTACTACAGTAATTCTAAGAAAATCATTTGATTATTTTACTTTTTACACAAAGCTCATAGTTTGTTATGTAATTCTAAGAGATTGGGGTTACAATGTATGTGTGATTTATTTTTATTTTTATGAAACCGAAGATCTTTGACGGTATGTGTAGCTTGTGAAAATTCTTTTAATGTTATTTTTTTATTATTTTATCTTCAAGGAAAATATTAATTTTATTCCAATACATAACACATATTAATCTTACATTTAACAATAAAGTTTCCACAATTAAGTAACTCATCGACAACAAGCTAACATCCTGACATACATACTCAGGTGTGTAAAACTAAAGTTAAGTCAAAGTAAAGTGTAATATTAGAGTGAAATATTAATTTTAACTATTACCCATAACAGTTTCTATTTCCTTTTTAAACTGTCCATATGACACAGAAAATACATCAACATGTGAAAAGTTGCTATTATAAGATTTACATGCACGAGTTATAGATAACATTTAGTGTGCATAGTAGAAGTACAAAATAAAAGTTTCTTTCCAGCAGTTATCCTTTGGCATCTGAAATTTATTTCACATAGAAGTGGTATGGAGTCAACCCTATTATGAATGATTTTATGTTAAAACATCTGATCCCTGAAAGTACGGCGAGATTTTAAGGCAGAGACTAATCTACACAAAATAGAGGTATCACCGGCTGATCTAAATTGGATATGCTTCAGAATTTTATTGTGATTTTTTTCAATTGGCTCCATATAAATATTATATTGAGGATTCCAAACTATTGAGCAATATTCTTATATTGAGCGGACCAATGAGTTATATAGAATAATAAGAGTTGAGGGTTTTTTAAAGTTTTTAGTAATTCGTAAGACAAATCCGAGCATCTTATATGACTTGTTAACTATGTATTTCATCAATATGAGATTTACTCGGCAACTCGCAACTTGTTTACTCGACATATCGACACATTATCTTATAAACAAATTCTATAGGTTTGTTTTCCTGCCGAAAAAATTATAATTTACTTAGTCGGATCATAAGTTCTGTCCAAACCTTATTATTTAAAAATTTTGAAAACTGGCTAGATGAACTTCACCATTTTTAAAAACATAACGTTTGTGCTTGCCGAAAATAAAAAGACATTAATTTTCATTTATTTTCAAATATGGAGTGGTTGAAGAAAGAAGATGGAGAGTAGCGATTATCGCGTTGCACCCCTGTGGTTATGCGTTAAAAGAGATTTTCAATATTCTACAAAAAAGATTCAAGCTTCGAGGATCGTCAGGGGACCGGCCGACCTCGTACAGTTAGGATACCCGCGATCATCAAAGCAGTGAAGGCGCGAATCCAACGAACTCCTGTTCGTAAACAAAAAACCTTAGCTCTTCAGATGGGCCTAAGCAGAAACACGGTCAAAAGAGTGATCAATGATGACATAGGACTACGAGCTTATCGTAAGAAGACCAGAAATTTTTTGTACGAGCGTTTGAAAAAAAAAATAGATTGGATAGATCCCGCGCTTTGTTACGGCGGTACGCGGCAAAAATACCGCGAAATGTGGTTTTCGAATGAAAATTTTTTAACATCGAAGAAAGTTATAATGAACAAAATGATAAGGTGTATACCCACAGCAGTGAAAAAGCCAGCACGCGTATTCCGAGGGTTCAACAAGCTCATTATCCTTCTTCACTCATGGTTTGGCTTGGAGTCTCATATTCAGGCTTAACTGAGGTGTTTTTCTGTGAAAAAGGTGTAAAAACCAGTGCCGAGGTGTACCAAAATAACGTTCTAATAAACATAGTGGAACCTCTTTCTCAAACAATGTTCAAAATCAGACATTGGATATTCCAACAGGACTCTGCACCAGCTCATAAGGCACGAAGTATGCAACACTGGTTGACTGCCCATGGAAATAACTTTATCGGACATGGAGACTGGCCCTCTTCTAGCCCAGATTTAAGCCCACTGGATTATAAGATATGGCAAAATTTGAAGTAGAAAGTCTGCGCTAAACCTCATCAGAATTTGGAATCTCTCCGAGCATCTTTGGCTAAAGCAGCGGCAGAAATAGATATGAGTGTGGTGCGTGCTGCGATTGATGATTGGCCGTGTCGATTAAGGGCATGTATTCAAAATAGGGGAGGGCATTTTGAATATCGTAAATAAAATTGTCTTCTAAATTAAATTATCTAAATTTTTATTTTTATTATTTTTTATATTATATTTTTATTATTTTATGAAATAAAAATAATTGTTTTTTCTTAATAAAAATTGACGTTTCATGTACAAACACTAATGTATTTTCTTTTTATTAAATCTAGAAACTTCATTCAATTATTTGTGGTAAAATCTATTTTTAATTTGTATTCTGGTAAAAAAATCTCAAATTGCTCAAATTCTTCAAAAATATTGAATTATGACTTTTTTCTCGTTCTTACATCGATCTGTTTTTGTTGGTAATTTTTTCCGTTAGTGATGTTTATTTTTACTCAGCGACACTAAGGAAATAATAAATAAACAGTAAACAGTAGTAATAAAGAGTTTTTTTACCGATAGGATGTAAAGTAGAGATGGGCCGAATATTCGTTTCATATTCGGTATTCGGCAATACAATAATGCATTTCGGGTGCTAATAGGGCTGTCTAGGTTTTGCAGCGCATCAGGGATGTTCGATGAAGCGTTAGTGGATCGCTTTTACGCGATCATACGTAAACGGTGTACATCCCTGGTACGTAGGATTCGTGCTAGCTCCAACCGCATCCTAGTGATGTTCTCGAATAGAGTTGACTGTCAGTACCTGAACCATTGTTGCATGTTTCATGTACTGGCAAATAAATAATTCTAACCATTGTTGATTTCGGGTTGAAAGATTTTTATTTTTTCTCTAATTTATTCTTATTCAACTTTTCTTTATTATTATAATTAATTACTATAAATTGGCTATAAAAGTAAAGTTACAGCCTATATACGTCCCACAGCTGGGCCAGGCCTCCCCTAATTTCTGAGAGGGTTTTAGGGCAAGGAAGTGTCCGCCGCGCTACCCCGATGCGTGTTGGCGAACTTCACATGTCTTCGAAATATTTTTTTCTTATTCCTCAGACATGCAGGTTTCCTCACGATATTTTCCTTCACCGCCGAGCACGTGGTAAATCAGCACTTAAAATTGCAACTAACAATTTCATTAGTGACGGCGGGGATTGAACCCGGGTTACTCGCGTTCTGTTATATTTACAGCGAGCGTTAACCATCTGAGCTACCACGGCTCATAAATTCAAATCGTAAATTGGCTATGTTATCAGTTATTATATAATTATACTGATTATGTTATATTATCCTTGTTGGTCGAGATATTAAAAATCGTGGTAAAGATATTATTATTATTGTTATAAGCGGCAGCTTTATCGAATATTGGTATTCGGCCGAATATTTGGCTAAATCACCGAATATTCTTTAAATTGATACTCAAAGTGTCCATTGAATTATGCGAATTGAGTAATGCCATGTCTTTCATAATTTTACTGTTGAAAGTATATTTTATTTATGGGTTAAATCTACTTGTATAGCGTTCTGTTTTTGAGGCACTGTAGATTTATTTCCAATTATAGCAAATAGAGAGCTTGATAAAATGTTTTTGGAATCAAACAAAGAAACATTACATTACATTGGTACATTTCACTTTACAGTATTCGTCAGTTTCTCTAAAATAAGTCCAAATAGTAGATCTCCCGCAACTCATTTTTATCATATAATTATAAATTTTCACTAAGTATAACACAACGAAATAAATTTTTTTTTCACAAAAATAGTCTAAACATAAGCTTGTGTCGGCAATTTACTCAGTACTAGATAGTGAGAGAGGCGCAGGTGCCGGCACTAATCCCGCGCGCTGTACGGTAATGAGTTTAGACATAAATTGGTGAGGTACCGAGGTGATCTTGCCGAATAATGTTCTTTCGGCCGAATATTCGTATTCGATAAAATCCATATTTGGACCATCTCTAATAAACAGTAAAATTAGGATGTTGTTTTTTTTTTTTCAAAATTTTAAACTTTAATTCGCTGTGTAAATACTAGGAACAGACACAACAAGCGAGTAGCAAGTAGGGTCAATTAACATAGAGTTCGCGATTAATTGTTAGGGCAATTTTTTTATAGAAGAGGGGGCAAACGAACATATGGTTCACCAGATGATAAATAGCTACCGGCTCCCATGAACAACCGCAACACGAGGGGAATTGCAGCTGCATTGCCGGCGCTTTAGAAAGGAGTAAGCTCTTTTCTTGAAGGTTCCTAGGTCGTATCGGTCCGGAAAAATCGCCAGTGGTAAGCTATTCCACAGAGAGGTCGTACGCGGAAGAAAACTCCTTGTGAAACGTACAGTGGTGGACCGCCAAGCATCCAGATGGTGTTTATGGTATCGGAAAGTTTGCCGCGTGGTGCGTTCATGAAATTTGGTGGCTGGGATTAATCCGAATAATTCTTCTGAGCACTTCCACTGGTATATGCGAAAGAAAATGCAAAGAAATGTAACATCTCTTCGCAGCGTCAGTGAATCGAGCCGATCGGAAAGCACTCGGTCTTCGACGATTCGAACCGCTCTGCGCTGAATGCAGTCAAGTGGAAGGAGCTGGCATTGGGGAGCCCCAGCCCAGAGATGGGAACAGAATTCCATGTGCCCGAACCTGCACCTTGTAAAATTGCAGGCGGTATTACGGCATAAAATACTGTCCTGCTCTGTTGAGCAGGCCAAGCTTTTTAGAGCCCAATTTGGCGTATACGATTACAACGAAATTCCAAAATTATAATATTAAAGATTATTTTTGATGTTAATAGCCCCTGGGAACGCTGTGGTTGTGTAACATGATATATGACTATAAACTGTTAAAAAAATATGTCCCGCTGGGTTGGTTTGGTTCTTCCCAGGAAATAAGTGTTTTAAAACTATATTTATAATCTATATTTGATTAAAAAAAATCCCATCCACAATTTTCCTAAACGATCATTGGAAATGCCAAAAAGATATTATGACTTTCGATAGATTACGGTATATAACGAGACTAACAACGGGCAGCAGCGTTAAAGATGTGAGATTTCAGGTAATGCTATCGTCAATCCGTCTGCCAAGCGTGACTATAATGGCAAATCCTTCTTTAAACTAGGGAAGCTTACGTCCAATCTTATTTAATATTGACGACTGCACAGGGCGCCATATTTCGACACGTCGGAAGTTCACGGAAGTCATTTAGATCATTTGGTGAAATTGCAGCCGGAGTCGCCTTTTTTTTCAGGGAGCATGTTGTTGATCTGATTGTATTATCTGGACACACGGTAGTGTCACAACTAAGTTCGGAAATGGAAAGGGCGACATACACACTTTTAACTGTATAAAAACCCCTTGAATACTTAGAATCCCAATTTTCGTGAATAAAAGTTATAAGTATATAACTGGGACCAAGCTTCATAGCAGTTACAAAACCGTTGTTCAGTTCTATAGATCGTAATAGAGCTTGGTGCCCGTTCAGATCTCAACTCTTTTATCGTCGAAACCGACAACGCCAAACTTCGTTTTTAGCGAACTTGGCCCCTTTTAACATTTTTGTGTTTGGCAGGATTTGTGTTTTCTAGGCACATTATTTTGATGTTTTCTTGAAAGATTTCTACCACGACCCACACTTTCCAATATTGACGGTGCAGAACATGAGGTATTAGTTGATGGTTTCCGGCCGTTCTGTACGGTGCCGCCATGTTTAGTATTACATGTCGGCGGATTGGGATGGAATGCGCTCTTTCTCTGTAGCCGGATAATCCAGGGAATGGAACTATTTATTACATCATCTGTGTTAGGTACTCATTAGAGGCAGATCTCAACCTTGGTTTGATCGTTCCTGTAAGACTGCATAACGCCGTAAGCAGGAATGTTATTAGGGCTTTTTTTAAGCGGAGGCGAGGACGGGTTGTGTCGGACTCGCACCGACTAAAACCCCATGGTGTTCCGCCTTCGCTGTCAACATATCGAATGGCGTACAGTTTCGTGGTCACTTGGAAGACAAGGCCAAATTGGCCTCTAAAAAGCTTGGCGTGCTTAGCAGAGTGGGACAGTATTTCATGCTAGCACACCGCCTGCAACTTAACAATTCACAGGTTTGGCCTCACGTGGAACACTATCCCCATCTCTGGGCCAGGGCTCCCCAGTTCCTACTCCTTCCATTTGATCGCATCCAGAGTAGAGTGTCGGCAATAGAGCACTTTCTGATCGGCTTGACTCACTGGCGCAGCGAAGAGCTGTTACATCTTTTTGCGTATTCTATCGTATTTACCACGGGGGAGTGCTTAGAGGAATTGTTCGGAATAATTTCAGCCGCACGATTTAACCATCGCACATGACGACAGAATCCGAGATACTATCTTTACCACCTGGATGATTGACGGTCAACTACTGCACGGTAATATTATCTATATAAAATTACCGTGACTACTGTGTGTGTGTGTGTGTGTGTGTACTTGTGGAATCGAGTACCACAGTAATTCTAAGAAAAACATTTGATTATTTTAAAGTTATACAAAGCTCATAGTTTGTTATGTAATTCTAAGTGATTGGGGTTACAATGTAAGTGTGATTTATTTTTATTTTTATGAACACGAAGAACTTTGACGGTATGTGTAGCTTGTGAAAATTCTTTTAATGTTATTTTTTATTATTTTATCTTCAAGGAAAATATTAATTTTATTCTAATACATAACACATATTAATCTTACATTTAACAATAAAGTTTCCACAGTTAAGTCAACTCATCGACAACAAGCTAACATCCTGACATACATACTCAGGTGTGTAAAACTAAAGTTAAGTCAAAGTAAAGTGTAATATTAATTTTAACTATTACCCATAACAGTTTCAATTTCCTTTTTAAACTGTCCATATGACACAGTAAATACATCAACATGTGAAAAGTTGCTATTATAAGATTTACATGCACGAGTTATAGATAACATTTGGAGTGCATAGTAGAAGTACAAAATAAAAGTTTCTTTCCAGCAGTTATCCTTTGGCATCTGAAATTTATTTCACATAGAAGTGGTATGGAGTCAACCCTATTATGAATGATTTTATGTTAAAACATCTGATCCCTGAAAGTACGGCGAGATTTTAAGGCAGAGACTAATCTACACAAAATAGAGGTATCACCGGCTGATCTAAATTGGATATGCTTCAGAATTTTATTGTGAATTTTTTCAATTGGCTCCATATAAATATTATATTGAGGATTCCAAACTATTGAGCAATATTCTAATATTGAGCGGACCAATGAGTTATATAGAATAATAAGAGTTGAGGGTTTTTTAAAGTTTTTAGTAATTCGTAAGACAAATCCGAGCATCTTATATGACTTGTTAACTATTTCATCAATATAAGATTTACTCGGCAACTCGCAACTTGTTTACTCGACATATCGACACATTATCTTATAAACAAATTCTATAGGTTTGTTTTCCTGCCGAAAAAAATTATAATTTACTTAGTCGGGTCATAAGTTCTGTCCAAACCTTATTATTTAAAAATTTTGAAAACTGGCTAGATGAACTTCACCATTTTTAAAAACATAACGTTTGTGCTTGCCGAAAATAAAAAGACATTAATTTTCATTTATTTTCAAATATGGAGTGGTTGAAGAAAGAAGATGGAGAGTAGCGATTATCGCGTTGCACCGCTGTGGTTACGCGTTAAAAGAGATTTTCAATATTCTACAAAACTTGAAAATAAGCCAACGATTTGTTTATCGCACTATCAAACGATTCACTGAAGATTCAAGCTTCGAGGATCGTCAGAGGACCGGCCGACCTCGTACAGTTAGGATACCCGCGATTATCAAAGCAGTGAAGGCGCGAATCCAACGAACTCCTGTTCGTAAACAAAAAACCTTAGCTCTTCAGATGGGCCTAAGCAGAAACACGGTCAAAAGAGTGATCAATGATGACATAGGACTACGAGCTTATCGTAAGAAGACCAGACATTTTTTGTACGAGCGTTTGAAAAAAAAATAGATTGGATAGATCCCGCGCTTTGTTACGGCGGTACGCGGCAAAAATACCGCGAAATGTGGTTTTCGAATGAAATTTTTTTAACATCGAAGAAAGTTATAATAAACAAAATGATAAGGTGTATGCCCAAAGCAGTGAAAAAGCCAGCACGCGTATTCCGAGGGTTCAACAAGCTCATTATCCTTCTTCACTCATGGTTTAGCTTGGAGTCTCATATTCAGGCTTAACTGAGGTGTTTTTCTGTGAAAAAGGTGTAAAAACCAGTGCCGAGGTGTACCAAAATAACGTTCTAATAAACATAGTGGAACCTCTTTCTCAAACAATGTTCAAAATCAGACATTGGATATTCCAACAGGACTCTGCACCAGCTCATAGGGCACCAAGAATGCAACACTGGTTGACGGCCCATGGAAATAACTTTATCGGACATGGAGACTGGCCCTCTTCTAGCCCAGATTTAATCCCACTGGATTATAAGATATGGCAAAATTTGAAGTAGAAAGTCTGCGCTAAACCTCATCAGAATTTGGAATCTCTCCGAGCATCTTTGGCAAAAGCAGCGGCAGAAATAGATATGAGTGTGGTGCGTGCTGCGATTGATGATTGGCCGTGTCGATTAAGGGCATGTATTCAAAATAGGGGAGGGCATTTTGAATATCGTAAATAAAATTGTCTTCTAAATTAAATTATCTAAATTTTTATTTTTATCATTTTTTATATTATATTTTTATTATTTTATTAAATAAAAATAATTGTTTTTTCTTAATAAAAATTGACGTTTCATGTACAAATACTAATGTATTTTCTTTTTTATTAAATCTAGAAACTTCATCCAATTATTTGTGGTAAAATCTACTTTTAATTTGTATTCTGGTAAAAAAAAATCTCAAATTGCTCAAATTCTTCAAAAATATTGAATTATGACTTTTTTCTCGTTCTTACATCGATCAATTGTTGGTAATTTTTTCCGTTAGTGATGTTTATTTTTACTCAGCGACACTAAGGAAATAATAAATAAACAGTAAACAGTAGTAATAAAAAGTTTTTTTTACCGATAGGATGTAAAGTAGAGATGGGCCGAATATTCGTTTCATATTCGGTATTCGGCAATACAATAATGCATTTCGGGTACTAATGGGGCTGTCTCGGTTTTGCAGTGCATCAGGGATGTTCGCTGAAGCGGTAGTGGATCGCTTTTACGCGATCATACGTAAACGGTGTACATCCCTGGTACGTAGGATTCGGGATAGCTCCAACCGCATCCTAGTGATGTTCTCGAATAGAGTTGACTGTCAGTACTTGAACCATTGTTGCATGTTTCATGTACTGGCAAATAAATAATTCTAACCATTGTTGATTTCGGGTTGAAAGATTTTTATTTTTTCTCTAATTCATTCTTGTTCAACTTTTCTTTATTATTATAATTAATTACTATAAATTGGCTATAAAAGTAAAGTAAAGTTACAGCCTATATACGTCCCACAGCTGGACCAGGCCTCCCCTAATTTCTGAGAGGGATTTAGGGCAAGGAAGTGTCCGCCGCGCTGCCCCGATGCGTGTTGGCGAACTTTACATGTCTTCGAAATATTTTTTTCGAATTAAATAATAAATCAAATATTAAAATATTGTATTTCGAACAAACACTCTGACGCTTCGTTACTCTATGCGCTTTGCAACTCTCGCGTTAGAGTTTTACCCGGCCGGTATCATTCCACGGCGTCGCGCTCCCGGTCATTCTCCGCCCGAGCGCCCTGGGAGGCGCACACTACCACTGCAGCCGCGTTCACAAGCTCTGCTTTGTGTCCTCGTACGCGCTTGCAAATTTTAATCCCATTTTGGAAAAAAGTTTAAAATAATATAATAATTCCGGCACTGTGGCCGTATAGTTTTTTCGTTAATTCTCGTCACCGAGACCTCCGTATCGTCTTGCACCCCGTAAGGGTAAGTGTTGAAACGTTACCTAGTTTTAAGTAGTGAAAGTGTTTTATAGGTAGTGTAATTTGATTATGCCAGGCTGTTTGCTTTTAGCTATTTAATTGCCACGTTATTAGTGTTATTTGCATGTAAGTAATGTATGTAGCCGCTGTGTGCGTTGGCAAAAGTACCGTTACAAAATGGCGTCTCATACATTTCGCACCGCGATCAAATATCGCAAGTCACCATCATGTTTCAACCAATGCACAGCCTAAATTAGTTATCCTGGTACATTTAAACAGTATTTTACACTTGCCGTAATTTTAATTCATGTGTATTTTAATTTGCGCCTCACCGCTATGACGCTTGCCTTCCATTCCGCCTTGTAACTCCGTTCTGATTATGAACACCCGCCAGCTACTCTCTGTGCTCCCATCTACTGCTAGCCTGCGATATACCGGGGGTTCATAATCGGCGGCATTTTATTACCTGGACCTAAATGTGGACGACGTTGTTTCCAGGGTGCAATTTTACGACTACAACCGTGGCGGTCGTCCTTCTTAAGAGGGCCTAGGCCTCCCCTCGACGCCGCCACCGCCACAGCCAGCTGCCCACGGCACTCCCCGTGAACAGTCCAACCCCCCGGCCCTGCTCGACCACCTCGCGGCCACATAGGGGAGTACCTGACCCTGCCAGTGAAGCCAGCCGGGCATTATTTTTAAATTATCGGAACCACGCCCACGACCTTTTCTCTTACCAATATAGAATTTTTTTTTATGACTGGTTGTTGCCTTATTTTAAACATCAACCGCCTCACTGGCGCCCATAAACGTGGTAAAAAAGGTCTGGTTTCACTGCGTAGGAGTAGTTGGTGTTTGTGTCGTTTTGTGTTTGTGAAACGTTTTTGTTTTTTTGTTTTTTGGTTGCAGCAACTAATGTGTACGAATTTCATTATTGTGTTTGTTTTAGGAATTTTATTGAATTTCAATTGATTTATTTATTTACTTGTATTATTTGAGAGATCATAAACTTTAATCCCTAACTAAGAATTTGTTTAGTTTCGAATAACTTTTCGTAATCACTCTATGCCGTGCACTACCCTATGTTGTTTACGTTCTATCATTGTACAGAGTAGTTAGCGTGCAGAGTGGTCACTGTGTAATCTGTGATAGGGTAAATTTAATATTGTTCCGAGGTATTACTATTCTATTCTGCAGTAGGTTTTTTTTCTCGTGGTTTTTTTTTCTGTGATATTATTATTATTGAAATTTTATGAATTGTAACTATTCCCTATTGTTGCTGCAGAACTCTAGTTCAGTTGAGTCACGCATGCGTTGGTAGTATTTTAAATTATTCAATCAATTGTTTTTTATTTTAATTCTTAGGCATATTATTATTATCTTGTTGTTGTTTTATTTAATTGTTCGAGTACACATTAGTTGCGTATTTTAATTTTTGTTGCGCTACTTCTTTTATTTTGGTGGCAGTTGCTTTATTCTTTTTACTGCTTCTTTTATACGCCAATCGTTTTAGTCAACCAGAACGTTCTTAGTACCTGATATTATAATTGTAACGGAACGGAGTAGATTAAGTCAGTATCGACTCAACACTCACCTCTTTGCGGTTATACGCGTGTTATAATGGCGCACTCGGTTAAATTCCTATCGTTGAAAAAGTCGGAGTTAGAATACGAAGTTGCCATTAGAGGTGCCACCCCGGCTGACACAGTCAGAGAGTTACGCGAGCAGATTGCTAAATTAGGTCCACTCTTTCCTTCGGAGGACATTCTCGAGAGCGTTTTGTCTGTCGGCGATGATTTAAAGGGAGTCAGCGATGCTTTAATTAAGCTAAGAGCATATATCGAGGCGCCTAGCGATGGGAATGCGTTGCTTCGTGCTCGCAACCTCATTAACCACCTCCATCATCGACTCAACCGTATAGTTTGTGATAGCACGACCCAGCAAGGGGTGGTGGATACGTGTGTTTCGGAATACAGGCAACTTTTTGGAACGCTATAATGCTATTACTGCTACTGATTCCACCCCTTCTCTGGCATCTAGAGACCCTCAGTCTACTGCTGCTTTACCTCTCAACGTTAACGTAACTTGTGAGCGCGGCGTGGCTAGTGAGTTCACTAAGTTTAAGTTCGACGGCAAATCTTGCGTTCGTGCATTTATCCAGCGCATCAATGAATACAGCCAGTCGAGGAATATACCGGGGGAAAAACTGCTGTCTTACTGCGCTGAGATTTTTACCGGCGATGCCTTGCATTGGTATCGTGCCATTCGGGACCAGGTATCTAATTGGGACGAGTTAGTTTCCCTTCTTAGAGAAAATTTCGACCAGGCCGATTATGATTACAGACTCTTGTCGGAGATTCGGGCCAGAACTCAGGGCGAGTCTGAAAATATAACTATTTACATTTCTATTATGACTGGGCTATTCTCACGTTTGTCCAAGAGCCTGTCTAACGAAGACAAACTTGAGATCATTTTACATAACATCCGCCCATGCTACGCCAGCACCTTAGCTTCTGTCCCGAAGATCTCAGACCTCGACACCTTGCGTTCGCTCTGTCGTAATTACGAGAACATTCAGGCTCGCCTAGTGGGATTCCACGAACCTCCGAAGGTCTCTTCAGGAACACTGGCGCCAGAGTTTGCTTACGCTGGTCAGTCTGCAAGTAGGTTTAATCAAGGCAGCGGCCAAAGTTTCAATAAAAGACCTTACAATAACTTTTACAATAGAAGCAACAATAATTACAATACAGGTAATAAAACTTATACTAAAAATAATAATTATGTGCATGCGGTGCAACAGCAGTACCAAAAGTCTCCTTATTGTCCTAGGTGTCGTAATAACACCCACAACCTTCGTCAATGCAAAGCAAATAGGGATAGAATATTTTGTTTTGTTTGTGGCCAGGAAGGCGTCAAGTCACCAGACTGTCCGAAGTGTGGCAAGGATAAACCGAGCACTTCAAAAAACTGATAGACCAGCAGAATTGTACTGAAGTCCTGCCACCCAAGTTTGACCAAGAGGATTGGCAGAGCTGGCTTAACACTGTTAATGTTTTCTTCAATTCTTATAAAGTTGATACAATTCTGCTGGACAAACCATTGCATGATCCTAGACCTTACGCTTGTGTACAAATCAATGATTTTAAGCTATTTGGCCTCTTAGATTCAGGCTCAGCTGTGTCCATTTTAGGTGATAAAGCTTATAGGAAGCTAGAGGAACGGGGTTTACAGCAGCATAGGGACAACTTAATTACAGTCACGGCTGCTGGGGGTCAATCTATGACCAGCATTGGCTATATGTTTCTCCCTATAAACTTTGAGAATGAGTACCATATAATTAAGTCATTTGTTGTGCCAGACATCAATATTGATCTCGTGTTGGGGATCGATTTTTGGTGCGAGTTTAACATTTTTCCTAGACATTTCTCAAGCATTACATTTTCTAATGCCGCAGTATTGAATGCTAGCCTTAGTACCGATTCTACCACTTTCATACAAGCGTATGACCACTTAACTGTTTCGGAGAGATCAGTGGCGGATGACATCATTTCTCAATTTAGCGACATTTCCGCCGAACGTCGGGGGTTTGGGCGAGACGAGTTTGGTCACTCACCGTATTGATACGGGAGATGCTGAGCCAGTTCGTCAAAGGTACTATAGGTTGTCTCCAGAGAAGCAGCGGATCCTTGCCGAGCAGGTCGACGAGATGCTGGCTCTGGACGTAATTGAGCAGTGCGAAAGTGCTTGGTCATCACCAGTTCTCATTGTTACGAAGAAAAACGGTCAGCCTCGGTTTTGCCTCGACAGCCGCAAGCTCAATTCCATCACGAAGCGCGACGCCTATAGTCTACCCTACATTTCCGAGATCTTGGATAATCTTCGCGATGCTCGCTACTTATCTAGTATCGATTTATCCAAAGCCTTTCGGCAGATACCTATAGCACAGGAGGACCGGGACAAGACTGCTTTTTATGTGCCTAATCGCGGTACCTATCGTTTTAAGCGCACTGCTTTTGGTTTAACTAACGCCCCGGCTACACAGCAAAGGTTGGTTGATCTGTTATTTAGGGAATTTGACCTCAAAGTCTTTGCATACCTAGACGACATTATTATCGTCTCAAACGACTTCAATTCCCATGTTTCCCTGTTACTTCGGGTTCTTAATAAGCTGAAACAGGCCAACCTCACTGTAAACCTAGAGAAATGTCAATTCTTCCGCAGTCAGCTCAAATACCTGGGTTACGTCGTTGATAGTAGTGGTTTACGTACCGATCCTGAGAAGGTGGAAGCAATCCTCAATTACCCGACACCTACATGTCGTAAGGACGTTAAGCGCTTCCTCGGGACTGCTACTTGGTATCGTCGTTTCGTCCCCAATTTTAGTACCATTGCAGGCCCCTTAAACAAGTTAACTTCGAGTAAGAAGGGTAGACCACCTTTTGCCTGGTCTGCCGAAGCTGATGCTGCCTTCAAGAAACTTAAGGAGTGTTTAGTTTCCGCTCCTGTTCTTTCCTGCCCTGACTACGATAAGCCATTCGAAGTACACACCGATGCCAGCAATTACGGCGTGGGTGCGATGCTGACGCAGACTATAGATGGTAAGGAGCACCCCGTTGCTTATATGAGCAAGTCGTTGTCAGCAGCAGAGAGGAACTACAGTATAACGGAGCGTGAGACATTAGCTGTCGTCATCGCCCTGGAGCACTGGAGGTGTTACTTGGAGAACGGTAGGCCATTCACTGTCTATACTGATCACAGTGCGTTAAAATGGTTTCTGTCTCTCAGGAACCCTACCGGTAGATTAGCTCGCTGGGGTGTAAGATTGTCCTCATTTCGTTTAAATTCAAGCATCGTAAGGGTGTGGACAATGTGATCCCCGATGCCCTCTCTAGAGCTCTTCCCGTCTCGGCGATTAGTACTTCCGGTTCGAACATGGTGACATCGGATTCTTGGTACAAAAATATTTATAATTCTTGCCTTTCTAAGCCGCAAACTTTCCCGAATTTCATTATCAAGGATGGCAAGTTATTCAGGCGTGCCAAGAATAATCACTCACTTTCATCCGAGTTCTTATGGAAGGAGGTTGTACCTTTTGAGCTACACGAGCAGGTGATCAACGAGAATCATGCGGAACCCACGGCTGGACATCTCGGCGTTTTTAAAACATACCATCGTATTGCCTTGCGCTACTTTTGGCCTGGTATGCACCAGGACGTGGTGAAGTTCGTTGCCTCCTGCGAGAAGTGCTTGTCTTACAAGGCTCAAAATCACCAAACCTTGGGAGCAATGGGCCGCCCGAAGCAGTGTTCTAGGCCATTTCAAATGATTTCAATTGATTTGATGGGCCCCTTGCCTGTCACTAGGAAGCAGAACACTTATATCTTCGTAGTCACATGCTGCTTCTCGAAATATTGCCTAATTTTCCCATTAAGAAGTGCTACTGCCACTACAGTCACGAAGTTACTGGAAGAGTCTGTTTTCCTCGTCCATGGTGTCCCTCAGACCATATTTTTGGACAATGGCGGCCAGTTTATTTCGAAGGTCACTGAGTCACTTTTCCATCGTTATAAGGTCCCTAACGTGTTCTTCAAGCCAAAGTACACCCCTCAAATTAATTTGGTAGAACGACATAATCGTTCAATTATCACGTGTATCTCAACTTTCGTGGACAACGATCATCGCAGTTGGGATACATATATTCCGAAGGTTCAGTTCGCCCTCAACAATTCGGTGAGTGAGGCGACTGGTTTCACTCCATCCTTCCTGGTGTTCGGCAGGGAGCTCGTTACATGTGGCTCGCATTATTTAGATAACGATTTAGGCGATGAGGTTTTATTCCTTCCCCGTGACATCTACGCGGAGGATTTGGGTTGTCTTAAGGAAGTTTTCGATACTGTAAAGGCCAAATTATGGCATGCTCATGCTAAAAACTCAACCCACTATAACCTTCGGCGTAAGCCTATGGAATTTAACATTGGTGACACTGTAATGAAACGCGCATATGTTTTAAGTGATAAGGATAAGTTCTTTAGTAAAAAACTTGCGCCAAAATTTATTAAATGTCGCGTCATCGGTAAAAAGTCACCCCTAGTTTACATCCTGGCTGACATGTCTGGGAAAGATATTGGCACCTGGCACATCAAGGATTTGAAATTAACAGGACACAATACTTAGTCATATATGTATACACTTTTTTTAAAGTGGTACTTCCCCCGTGTGGGGGAATGTCGGGTTAGAATAGCACCACCCCATTTCTTCCTGTGGGTGTCGTAAAAGTCGACTAAGGGATAGGGTAGTAGTGTGTTGTGGGAGATGGGCTAGCAACCATCACTGCAATATCACAAGATCTCCATGTTACACCTACAAGTACACTTAATTAAGTTGCATGTGTTCTGCTTGTTACTTAGGAATACACTAGCGTTATATTTATATATGTACATGGTGCTCGTTTTACCCTGGTCACACTTTTACATCTTTAGCTCTAGGTATTCGTATGGGTCTTCCAGTCTAACCGATGATGGAACACCTTGCCAAATGACAGGATGCGTCAACTACCCTATTGATGTTCGTTGACGCTGATATAATCGCGTGAAGTATGAGAGATGTTGTATAAAAGGATAATGCGAATACATAACAATTTAGAGCGGATTTTATTAATTAAGAATAATAAAATCCTTATGTAGCGTGCGGGGTACTGTAACGTTGCACGTACATGTATGCATAATTATAATTAAACGGTTTATTAAAATTAAATAAACATTTAATAAACTAAATAAAAAAAAAAACACCCAACCCTTGTTAGAAAAAATAAAAATAAAAGTTATTAACAAAAATAATTCTATAATTAACTTAGGTATCCTATTAATAAAACAAATCAGTAAACTAAAAGAACGAATTAAATAATAAATCAAATATTAAAATATTGTATTTCGAACAAACACTCTGACGCTTCGTTACTCTATGCGCTTTGCAACTCTCGCGTCAGAGTTTTACCCGGCCGGTATCATTCCACGGCGTCGCGCTCCCGGTCATTCTCCGCCCGAGCGCCCTGGGAGGCGCACACTACCACTGCAGCCGCGTTCACAAGCTCTGCTTTGTGTCCTCGTACGCGCTTGCAAATTTTAATCCCATTTTGGAAAAAGTTTAAAATAATATAATAATTCCGGCACTGTGGCCGTATAGTTTTTTCGTTAATTCTCGTCACCGAGACCTCCGTATCGTCTTGCACCCCGTAAGGGTAAGTGTTGAAACGTTACCTAGTTTTAAGTAGTGAAAGTGTTTTATAGGTAGTGTAATTTGATTATGCCAGGCTGTTTGCTTTTAGCTATTTAATTGCCACGTTATTAGTGTTATTTGCATGTAAGTAATGTATGTAGCCGCTGTGTGCGTTGGCAAAAGTACCGTTACAAAATGGCGTCTCATACATTTCGCACCGCGATCAAATATCGCAAGTCACCATCATGTTTCAACCAATGCATAGCCTAAATTAGTTATCCTGGTACATTTAAACAGTATTTTACACTTGCCGTAATTTTAATTCATGTGTATTTTAATTTGCGCCTCACCGCTATGACGCTTGCCTTCCATTCCGCCTTGTAACTCCGTTCTGATTATGAACACCCGCCAGCTACTCTCTGTGCTCCCATCTACTGCTAGCCTGCGATATACCGGGGGTTCATAATCGGCGGCATTTTATTACCTGGACCTAAATGTGGACGACGTTGTTTCCAGGGTGCAATTTTACGACTACAACCGTGGCGGTCGTCCTTCTTAAGAGGGCCTAGGCCTCCCCTCGACGCCGCCACCGCCACAGCCAGCTGCCCACGGCACTCCCCCGTGAACAGTCCAACCCCCCGGCCCTGCTCGACCACCTCGCGGCCACATAGGGGAGTACCTGACCCTGCCAGTGAAGCCAGACGGGCATTTTTTTTAAATTATCGGAACCACGCCCACGACCTTTTCTCTTACCAATATATAATTTTTTTTTATGACTGGTTGTTGCCATATTTTAAACATCAACCGCCTCAACGGTTCACCTGATGATAAATAGCTGCAGGCTCCCATGAACAACCGCAACACGAGGGGAATTGCAGCTGCATTGCCGGCGCTTTAGAAAGGAGTAAGCTCTTTTCTTGAAGGTCCCTAGGTCGTATCGGTCCGGAAAAATCGCCAGTGGTAAGCTATTCCACAGAGAGGTCGTACGCGGAAGAAAACTCCTAGTGAAACGTACAGCGGTGGACCGCCAAGCATCCAGATGGTGTTTATGGTATCGGAAAGTATGCCACGTAGTGCGTTCATGAAATTTGGTGGCTGGGATTAATCCGAATAATTCTTCTGAGCACTTCCACTGGTATATGCGAAAGAAAATGTAAAGAAATGTAACATCTCTTCGCAGCGTCAGTGAATCGAGCCGATCGGAAAGCACTCGGTCTTCGACGATTCGAACCGCTCTGCACTGAATGCAGTCAAGTGGAAGGAGCTGGCATTGGGGAGCCCCAGCCCAGAGATGGGAACAGAATTCCATGTGCCCGAACCTGCGCCTTGTATAATTGCAGGCGGTATTACGTCATGAAATACTGTCCTGCTCTGTTGAGCAGGCCAAGCTTTTTAGAGGCCAATTTGGCGTATACAATTACAACGAAATTCCAAAATTATAATATTAAAGAATATTTTTGATGTTAATAGCCCCTGGGAACGCTGTGTTTATATGATATATAAACTGTTAAAAAAATATGTCCCGCTGGGTTGGTTTGGTTCTTCCCAGGAAATAAGTGTTTTAAAACTATATTTATAATCTATATTTGTCCCCATTTTCCTAAACGATCATTGGAAATGCCAAAAAGATATTATGACTTTCGATAGATGCCGGTATATAACGAGACTAACAACGGGCAGCAGCAGATGTGAGATTTCAGGTAATGCTATCGTCAATCCGTCTGCCAAGCGTGACTATAATGGCAAATCCTTCTTTAAACTAGGGAAGCTTACGTCCAATCTTATTTAATATTGACGACCGCACAGGGCATATTTCGACACGTCGGAAATTCACGGAAGTCATTTAGATCATTTGGTGAAATTACAGCCGGAGTCGCCTTTTTTTTCAGGGAGCATGTTGTTGATTTTCGGATCTGATTGTATTATCTGGACACACGGTAGTGTCACAACTAAGTTCGGAAATGGAAAGGGCGACATACACACTTTTAACTGTATAAAAACCCCTTGAATACTTAGAATCCCAATTTTCGTGAATAAAAGTTATAAGTATATAACTGGGACCAAGCTTCATAGCAGTTACAAAACCGTTGTTCAATTCTATAGATCGTAATAGAGCTTGGTGCCCGTTCAGATCTCAACTCTTTTATCGTCGAAACCGACAACGCCAAACTTCGTTTTTAGCGAACTTGGCCCCTTTTCACATTTTTGTGTTTGGCAGGATTTGTGTTTTCTAGGCACATTATTTTGATGTTTTCCTGAGAGATTTCTACCACAACCCACACTTTCCAATATTGACGGTGCAGAACATGAGGTATTAGTTGATGGTTTCAGGCTATGGCGACAACTTACAAAAAGCTAGATATATTAAATTATAATGTGACAAGCGTACGCGCAAACATATATGCTGACTAATGCCCATCCGTGCTCTATGTAACAGGTAGGTTAAAGGTAGGCTATAATGTTAGAGACGAGCACCGCACAGTCTCAACATATTTCTTCTTTTGTTTATAAACGAAATTTGGTATCATTTATATTTTTAAATTGTCACTTGCCGAGCGTGGCAACTATGGGGAATATCCCAACGTATGAAACACTCTAAGAGGAGGCTTACGAGTGTGTTCAGAGTTGGACTTTTATAGGCTGTGATATATGAATTAAGTTCTATAACGTAGAGATCATTATTAGGTTTAAATAAAAAAATGCGTTCTATTTACAATATATGATTCGAGTAATGTCTGGAAGTAACCCCGATTTTATTAGATCAAAAAAGGATTTTCCGCAAAGCCGTTTACATTGAATCTAAGCTTTATGGACAATAAACTGTCTTTTTCGTGAGATAAATCCCAATCGATCCCTTTATTAACTCTTGCGTGAACGTTTTATATCTCTAATTAGCGTGTAGCCTAGTTTTTACAAAAAAGCTGAGATCAAGTAATTAATTTTTTCCTTTCATGCCTAAAAGTTATTAACAACAAAAATATTAAAAGTTGAAATTTCACTTACCCAAGAGGCCAATTGAAGACAGTAACACTACGAGCTTCATGATGAATGTCCCAAATTCCATTCGTTCAAACAATAATTCGAAAGAAACTGAGAACTCGTATATGTTATAATCACATTAATAAATCTTCACTTTTTAATTAACTTAATATTGTTGTCTATTTTAATTTTCAGATAACTCTTATATTTATAGCAAATTACTTAATTGAATAAACATTATTACATTGAGGAGAATTTTTATAACTTAAAATAAAAAGAAAACAAAGGACAAACTGAAACAAATGTAGATTAATGAAATAGCCAGGCTACATGCAAGTTTAAAATCGATACGTTTAGGGTTTCATGCCAAGAATAACAAAATAAAGGATTAAGCCGCTGCTTCTGTCATAACAGTGGTTTAATCCTTTCCCATTTTACAACATGATGGGATTTAATTAAATTGGGCTTGAAAAACTCTACATGCGATTTTAGAATTTCTTGCCTTCAAGATTTATATTTTAAAATGAATTTCATAAATGTTAAAACATGATCCCATTAACAGTAACTAATTACTATTGTTATCTATGTGCCATAAGATTAGGATTTGTGGATAGTTTTTGTAAAAGCTTTTCAAACTTTTTTCATAAATATTCAGTTCATTAAAAAGTTAACATTTTGAAATGTTTTGGAGGGTGCCGAATTTAAGAATGTTTAATGTTGTTTGTCTATTAGGAATATAATATTTTTAAATATTACTAAAATGAGAACGAGACTTAAATAATGCAATTTATTACATAATATAATAAATAATATTAAATTTATTTTCCAATTATACTTCTTAAAATGATTTTACAAATTCTCAATAATAATCATAAAACAATAAATGTATTTATTATGGGTTTTTTTTTATCAAAAAGCTGAATTTAAATAATTGGCACCAGTATGCATTTAAAATGATATATGTCGCAGAACATCTCAACATAAGTAATATTAAATAGACACTTCACAACACATTCACTACCTTACCGCATAAATAACAAGTAAATAAAATTTTTGTACAACAACAATTAACATCGATACATTTAAGACATTTCCGGACAGAATTGACGGACGTGTTACGATAATTTCGATTTACACTAGAAATGGGACACGACGCAGGCTTGTACCGAGAGCACTAGCATTAGGCTGACTGGACAACGCGATCAGCGATACTCACTACGCATGCGTTTTGAACCCTTAAATGTTATATATCACGTATGCTTGAACTCTCAAAAAATAAGGCATAAGTTTAACTAAAATTTATAGCTTTCACAACTTTTTCATTCGTCTCTTTTATTTCATTGACATGATTTTAGTGAAATTACTGACAACAAAAAGTTGTAAGTCTTTTTTTAATAGATTTATGAACAATATTATTACAGCTTTAGTTATAGATATAAGAAGTATAAAAGAATATTATTAAAACGTTCTTATAGAAGTTTTTATTAGACCAGAAACTTTTTTATTCAATATAGATTATAAATAACACTTATTGAAAGTCACAGCAAAGAAACAACATCAAACCTAGTGGGACTTTAAAAAAATTACAGTCAAACAAAAATTAATATCATATATGCTACACAATTAACAGTAAAGTAAAGTTACAGCCTATATACATCCCACTGCTGGGCACAGGCCTTCCCTCATTTCTGATAGGGTTTTAGGGCAAGGAAGTGTCCGCCGCGCCGCCCCAATGCGTGTTGGCGAACTTCACATGTCTTCGAAATATATTTTTTTTCTTATTCCTCATTCTCATTCTCATTCCTCAGACATGCAGGTTTCCTCACGATGTTTTCCTTCACCGCCCAGCACGTGGTAAATCAGCACTTAAAATTGCAATTAACAATTTCATTAGTGACGGCGGGGATCGAACCCTGGTTCAGTTATATTTACTGCGAGCGTTAACTATCTGAGCTACCACGGCACACAATAAACAACACAAAATAGATTAAAAATAGCTTTACAGCGATCACCTCTTTCCCAGGGGCTATTATTATCCATAAATTCCTAAATATTTAAATTTCAGGAGGTAAAATTTTGTATTTATTCGCAAATGATGATTAACTGCTGTGGCCCATAGACCCCTGCATCTAACACCAATTAGGAATCAAAACGCAGATGCTTTATAACTCCTTTAGGGTTCAGATAGCATGTGTAGTTACCAGTAAAATAGAGTCGCCGCTTCTCTGCACTCTGTACCATACGAAACAGCAGCATTATGCTGCTATTTTACGCTGGTATTCTGTGTGAGCGTGATCTTTCCCCGGTCGAGCCGATCCATTTATTCTGCATAACACAACTACAGCGTAGCTCTAATAGTTTTAATATTTATCACATAATAATAATTTTTTATAGAGCAAAGAGCAAAAATTATGTGAAATAGAATGAAATGTATACAAAACATTTCAGCTTCCCGACTGTTCGAAATTCGCACACTTATGGTTAAACAACTTTTACTTTACCACTTCACACTTAGGTGCATTTTATTATCATCATCATCATTATTACAAATCCTCTTCGTAGGGATTCCACAAACATTTCTCCCAGATGGGATGGGCTACGTTGGGCTACGTCGATTACCTACTCTGGCTCTACTATGAAATATGCTTAATACAAAGTCTTCACGTGGGGAAACTACGAGTATAGCACTGTCCATATCTTGCTGAGTAATTTTAAGATACCTTATATGACTAAAGTCAGTTTAGTACTACGTCTCAGATGGAATGTTCAGTCATACTGCGAAAAAAAATCTCTTATTTTCAACTTGAGGTAAATGTGACGAGATAATGTGTCGTTTCTTCCGATACACTGGTTAGCTTACTTGGATCCGTCGATTGTTCTCTTGATCAAAGTTGGACTTATCTAGTGATACAATTTATCCTATGTAGGTAAATATACTCGGCAATAACTTCCAGCGCAATGCTCACAACAACTACCTTCTTTGATGTGACATGGACGTTACACATGGCCTTTATACTTGTCCATGTTCATCTTAAGATCCATCCGCTCTATCAACATCTTAATCTATATACGTACTTAGCTAGGAGGTAACCTGAGTGACTAACTCATCTATTAATACATAGCCCAAAAAGCTAGACGTAGAAATCTAAATTATTAGTATTAGTATTTAGACAGTAGCTGCCTTGTTTGTCGTAGTCATCCAATAAGAAAGAATTTTGGAAAATTCAATCCCTAAGAAAATCTTATTGAAGGTACTCTGTTAATAAAATAAATGAGTACAGATTTTGCGATTTTTCAAAAAAACCCCTTGCGGGGGAAGTCAGAGGGTATTCAAATTTTTATGAAGAATAAATAATTAATGGTGTTTTTATGTATACTCGTAAAAAATTTACAAAGAGGCGACTTTGTGCCTTTTGTCGTTTTCTCTCATTCAAACTGGGATGTGTGGAGATAAATAAGGTTAACTTAATTCATATTTTTGACGTTTCGAGTACCCATGGTCATAGGGGGACTGAGGTGTTCTATGTCCCAATGTCAAATAACCACGGCTAGATCTACGCATTATGAACTTATAGCGTCTTGAATTCTTGCAGTTGTATGCTTTTTTTTATAGAAGAAGGGGCAACGAGCATGTGGCTCACCTGATGTTAATGACTACCGCCGCCCATGATCAACCGCAACACCAGGAGAATTGCGGGTGCGTTGCCGGCCCTATTAGAAAGGAGTAAGCTCTTTTCTTGAAGGTCCCCAGGTCGTATCGGCCTCGAAAAATACTTCGTTTGGGATTTAATTTCATTAATTATAGGATCCCAAGCAGATGGTAGCACTCAGCAATTTTCTCTATGACATCGGGACGTCGAACACCTCAGTCACCCCGTGACCATGAGTGTAAAATACTCGAAACGTGACTATACAATAAGTTAAGCTACGTGATAAAATACGTCAAAACTTATGTTATTTAAATGTATAGTGTTCGAGTAAATATAAGAAATCATTAAATAAGATGAATGCGACAAATAGAAAGTCGATTAAATTAAATAAATAGAAACACAATAACGGTATTACGTTTTGAAACAATATGAAAACAGATACTCATGATATATACTTATATATTACAATATATTCTCATATGTACATCCTATATTTAAATGAGACCCTCTTAATAGACATATATATTAATACACATAGGTACATACATATGTATATACAATATAAAAATAAATAAATATATACGTATTTATAAAACAAAAAACCAACAAACGTATGATATACTAGTATGTATGCACTATCTTATAACAAAAGTAACCATAAGATGACACTGTCCATATTAATCTACAACATCGGTCTTCAAAAACTATTCAAGTACCAATCTATTTAAAAGCTTATATTATATAAAATAAATACATTTTCAGGCAAGGAGTACAAAAGCAGTGCAGTATTTACTAACGAAGTAACTGCAAAACATGAGTTTTGAAGGAAATGATTTTTTAAGCGATAAAGTGATCGTAAAGTCGATAACGCCGATCTTTTATTAAAAAAATAATTTTTCGGAATGAAATTACGACCAACGATTAGCTTTTGAGTCACCACGAATATATATTTTAAATAATTCATAGCAAAATATGGGTATATTCAACTTCAGCGTGAACGCGTTTCGCAAGATAGCTGATACGTGTATAGTGACAGAGGTGCTATTGGTTTTGGCAAAGTGCCCACCTCGCCAGTCATTTCAATTCTCCTTACGTGACCGGAATATGTTATATTAATTAAATTATTATAGAAAATTATTTACAAAAATTTGTTAATCGCTCGAATGTAACCCTATGACTAATGTGCTTAAAACTACTATCGATCTAATAAAGAAATGCTCCGAAAAATTATATCTTGTTACGTAAATTAGATATTACTACCATATAGCAAACCAACCAAGTTGTAGGGATTATCCAGAATACACAAACCAAATACTGCCCTACAACTAACAGTGCGGTAAATTGATTCAATAAATTATAAATTCGCCCAACATTTGACGAAAATACTGTTACTGCTGAGAGGGCACATAAGAGATTTTGTCAGCAAGATAAAAGACCTACATCTTGCTGACACTAAAACTATGATCAGTTTTGACGTCGAGTCACTATTTATTAGTCACTATATAATTTATTTATTTATTTATTTATTTACACTTTATTGCACCATAAAAAGATTACAAAGGGCGGACTTAATGCCATTAGGCATTCTCTCCCAGTCAACCCGGGACGTGTGGAAATTATGTGATAGGTGACAAAATAAAATGAACAATAGAGTAAATCAAGGAAAAAAAAACTACTGATAAACTTAAAAACAAACTAATATTATATATACAAATTCAATAAACTTATATACTCCAAAATATAATACAGATAATATATAATATATACATACATATTCATAGATACATAAATATATACATATTTTAAATACAAATAGATATATAATATAAACCTATAAATAAAATAACAACAAAGGTAACCAAAATTAACCATATTAACTATTATCTAATATTTTCATAAAATGCTTATGTACCAATCTTTTAAAAGCAGTCTTATTAGATGTTTTTCTGACGTCATCGGGCAAGGAGTTCCAGAGCAGTGCAGCCTGAATTGTGAAGGATTTACCAACAAAATTAGTAAAATGTAGAGGGATACTTAGTTTATTATTATATGAGGAACGCAGAGTTCTATCATGCGTTAGGGAAATATATTGAAATTTTTCCTTGAGATAAGAAGGAGTGGATGGATCATTTAAGATAGAGAAGAGAACAAGCAAAATTCTAGAGTCACGCCTCTGTTTAATAGTAAGCCATTTTAGGCGAGAGCGATAGTGAGAAATATGATCAAATTTACGGAGATTGAAAATGTATCTGACGCAATTGTTGAGAAGGCGCTCTAGCTTGTTGAGAAGATTTTGGTTTAAATCCGGGTAACACACGTCTGCATAATGAATGATTGGTAGTATAAGTGACTGTACAAGCATAATTTTAGTCTTAAAGGGGAGAAAATTTTTCAATCGATAAAGTGAACGTAAAGACCCAGAGACTTTACGACATGTTTCGGAGATATGAACCCCCCAGGACAGAGTACTATCGATATGGAGACCTAGATTTTTAACTGAGGGAGAGAACGGTATCAGACGATCATTATAATAGACGGGAGGTAGACTAGCGGCATCTATTTTAGCAAGCATCCTTGAGCTACCCACAATCATCGCTTGGCATTTCGTAGGGTTGACAGACACTCCAAAACGCATAGACCAATCACAGACTGACTTGAGATTTAAATTCAATTTGTTAATCGCATAATGGATGTCAGAAATGTCAGACTGTACATAAATTTGTAGGTCATCAGCATACAGATGGTACGAACAATCAATATTAGATGTGATGGAATTAATAAAAATAGAGAAGATTAATGGAGAAAGTATACCGCCTTGCGGTACGCCAGAAATCAGGTCAACCCACTGTGAATTCATTTGCTCCACGTGGACAGACTGTTGACGTCCGCGAAGATAAGATGAGAACCATTCCAAGACTGACGGTGCAAACCTATAATAAGAAAGGATAGCAAGAAGGATATCATGGTCAACTGTGTTAAAAGCATTAGAAAAGTCAACGAGCACCACAACTGTAACTTTCTTGTTTTCCATTCCTTCTCTAATGTCTTCAGTTATTTTAAGTAAGGCAGTTGTAGTGCTGTGACCAGGACGAAAGCCGGACTGAAAAGTACTCAGCAGGTTATGTTTATATATGAAATTGGAAATTTGCTTATGAACACAGGCTTCCAAAACTTTAGATAGGAAAGGTAAAACTGATATGGGACGGAAGTGATTGGGAAGTGTGGGATTGGATACTTTAGGAAGGGGTCTAACGAAAGCGTTTTTCCACTGACTCGGAAACTGACCCGAGTCAAGCGAAAAATTAACAATATGTGTGATTGCGGAGATAATGTGTTCTAGAATATTAACAATCATGGCTCTGCTAATATCATCGCAACCGACAGCCTTGGATTTTATTGCCAGAAGGATCTTTCTGATTTCATCCTGATAATGCGTCTCAACTGTGACTAAGAAGCTAGTAGAAAAAAATTCCTGCGAAATATGTCGTATTACCCAGACATTGCACCACAACTAGCTATCTGGCAATTGTGGAAGGAATAGTTCTACAAGAAAGTTGATGGTGTGGCGATGAGCTCATCTGTATCTTCTTCTATTGTTGTCGAAAATCCTTCTTGCTGCACCTGTAAATTCAAGGTTCTACAATCGTTACGTAGACGACACTGTTCGCGCCGCGCTGTGTGGTTCTCTCGTTTTATGTTATATAAGTAGATGTAATTTTAACTTATGTGGTAATTATTGTCTTACGTGGAGGTATATTCGATTTGTTAAGCTAGGTAACAGTACTAAGTTTCACCATTATTGTTTACGTTTAAGGTTTATATTACTTTCTTAAAATTTTATTTATTTCTACGAATGGCATATATCATTATTTACGCTTACATACGTAGTCTTGCGCGCCATAATAATGCTCGGTATATGACGGTTGATTACTAGCGCCATCTAGTATCAAGTATCAGAAATAGGATCTTTATAGAACTCTCCCACTAGCGCCATCTAGTGTCGAGTGGTGAGGGCCTTCTGGAGGATTCTTTGCTAGAACTTTCAACATTCTACTCGAACATTCTAGATGTTTCCGGTGGAAAAGGTCTTATATAAAGTCGGTAAGGAGCGTGACCGGGACAGTATTGAATTGGCGATACAAGCGAAGCTTCGGAGCAAAATAAAGTGAACTAAAGTGATCAGTGTGATTAATTATTAGTGTATTTTAAGTTTTAATTGGTTTACGGTAATTAAAGAGTCCATTTTGGTACTTCAATCGGCAGTTTTTACTGTCACGAACCCTAAGCTCATAACAGTAGTAAACGTAATAGCCAATGACTGTACATCTTTCAATACATTTACCTTCTCGACTTTTAATATGTTTTCGTTCACAATCATAATATAGCTGCAGCATGGCTCTGTCACTTATAATTTTAATTTTTAAACATCAATTTTCACAAAATATAGCTTCATTTTATGTACCAAGCAAAAGGACGTTGTATCGACTAAACTGGAGCTTACGAACTGGAAAAAAATATATATATATATATATATATATATATATATATATATATATATATATATATATTGAATATTTAAAAGACTATGAAAAAAATGTAATAGGTGTAAATACACGAGAATGAACTTGTTCCGAGTTCACCCATCAATCTGAAAAAATTGTATACTTGTTAAATATTAAAGTAATATAGATATTATTGATACTTATTTGAAGTTTAATTTCTTTGTAACATTTGGTATAGACACTTTCACAATTTTACCATCAGACATAGTTACTGCATTCTTTGATCTTAACTCCATAAACTATTTAGCTTCCCTAGATGTTTAAGTCATTCGAAATCCTAATAACACTAATAACTAAAAACACTAACTACTATGTATAGAAAAAATACCCATAATAAACAATATTTAAACGGTGAATCTCACTACCATCTTTCACAGTCTGCTGCCGTGGAAAAATCCTTGTTACAGAGAGCATAAGTGATCTGTGACAACAAACACATGACCACCGAGCTCGCATTGTACGACAACATGCAAAAATATTGTACGACGACAAGCTACGGCACAAATATCATCTAAACCAACCCGCGCCAACGTGACAGTGACCGAGTGAAATCGTCTATAGTCGAGCATATACCTGCTGTACTACCATTTATAACTTTATTTGGCTTATTGTTATAATGCTTCATGCATTATGACAATGATGATTTAAATTTTTTATTGTAGGTACTTTTATGAAATGACAATAAGGAACTAACTTACAGTCTACCTTATAGTAAGTGGATCTGTAGTAAATGGACATCTGCACCTTGTACTTAGCAGAGCTTAATACATCAATAAAACTACCATAGTAAGAAACCGCCCTCCTCAAATTGGTAGCACATAATATCCAAAGTTTGTTATTTCTAAGTACAACTTTCATTTAAGTTACTTTAATACTAAGTTTTTTTGCTAGTGAAAGTAGTAATTTTAAGTAAAGTAGTAAGTTTAAGTAACCAGAGGAGTCACAGACAATATTGACTACATTTTGAACCGGGCGTCCATAAGAAAATACTGCAAGCAGATTTGATAGACCACAAATCCACGCAAAAGGACACCGATTCCTACCAAGGATGATTCGCGAGGTTATTGAATTTAAAAAAAATCTTCATTTCAACATAGAAGATGTCTGGGTGCCATCTGATTTTGATCCCATGATTAATAAAATTAAATCCAAACCCAAGCATAATACTGCTACTGCTAAGTCCTTCTGCGTAGATGGGACCAATAATTAATATTTATAAGTTTGTAGGCAACCTTCGTTAACTGCGACATCGACACGTCAAGACCCAAGGGCCAGCCTTAACGGAGACTACAACAGCATCTAATCTCCTGCACAAGTGCACACTATTCACTTACTTTCATAGTGCGATAGAACGGCAAAACGATAAGACCGGAGAGAGATTAGGCGCTAGGGTAACAGCTTTACATGCTTTCAGAGACACGTTCTTCCTGACTCCGTGCTTACTAAGAATCACTTGACAGAAAAACTCAAAAATAATTTTTATTTAGCCCAACCCGTGTTTCGAACCCGGGACCTCAAGATCATCAGTCGCGTTTATGATCAGTAGACCAACGAGGCGATCACATATTCATTAACGTCAATCCAGGTTCCCTTTGAAATGTGAACAAGGAAAAATCGATCGATCGGGAATAAAGAGGACTTATTTTTTTACTTTAAAGTTGCTATACTTACGTAAATATAATTATTTGAGATTTTAAATTTGGCATTAAGTAGGTAATTATAATCACTAATAAAATATTTATAGGATTTTTCGAAATTCCCACTGGACACGGTGCAAATAAAATTTATCTTTTTGTATTATACTTGCCTTACTTTCGTATAAATATAATTTAGTGTGTAAGTAGGGAGTTATAATCACTAATAACTCTTTTCAGAATTTTTCTAAATTCTTACGGGATATAGAAGAAAAAGCATTATTCAAAATTACCGTAATTTGCCATACCACGCGAGCAAAATCGCGGGCGGTACGAGTTTGCATATAAAATACGAGTACGAGCCTTAACCTTACAATCGGATTTATTATTTAGTCAGCAGTTGACATCTGAAGGGCTGTAAGGATAATACTAATTACTTTTCATTTCGCCCACTCTTTATTACGAATGTTTCATTTGTAGATGAAACAGCTCGCTTCGCAAAGGGATTCCTTTCTATCAATAACATGAAGTTGGGGCTAAGATAAACTTTTATTTTATTTTTGTATCTCGCTCAATAATAACTTGTAAACGGATTAAAAAACGGCGAATTTCTCTCTGCACATTGAATATTTTAAATTTTATGATAAATTTATCATTTTCGAGAGAGCAAACATGTTACTGGTATATAAATCAAAACAGCCATTTTTGTTATTAAAACCGTTATTATAAAATTTTGCCGTTATGAAAACGTACGTAATTTCCGCGTGATATTTTTAAGACCTAAATTTGACATTTTGAAACTCTAAATTTGACATGGGTGTACTATCGTAGAATAGAAGCCAAGCGATCCAAGTGACATTTTGGCTAAAATTGAGATATGTGCATTTTTGCTTTTAAGAAAACAATATCTCTCTTCAAAAAATCTTAAAAATCTCTTTAAAATAATTAGTACCTACTTGGGTTACTTGTGCATAAAAAATTGTAAGCAAACTTTGGTGCACAACTGATCCAATTGACACCAAAATAATATTTCTGTTTCTTATTAGAAATATAGTGCCATAGGGTAAGGAGAGTTAGGTTGAACCACGTGCAAGGTTATGGTGGCCTTTATAAACCTTTATTTCATTCTACGTTTGCACTTAATAGGTCGAAATCACTTTTTAGAAACAAGTTTACCACTCCGCGCTCAAAAATTGTCGGAAGATGAGGACTACAATGTTTCAAGAAAACGGCTAAAAGATGCGTCTGACAACGACCTTCCTATTAGAATTGATAATGCAGCAACATCAAACGTTGAAGACACTAAGCACCATGTCAGTACGCAAACTTCTGAGAACATAAGTTTTGCAACATGTAACGCGTATTTCGGAACACTTGTTGCTTCAGAAATGGACTGTATTAGAAGCTATAAGATAGATACAATTTCGTGATGGATATTTTGAATACGTTCAAAAATCGTAATAAGAATAATTATAATTAAAATTAGCTAGTTGTCATTTTGTGCACGTTTATTGTTTGACAACCCATTAAAATGATTGTAAATTTTATTTTGTTTTATTCAACTGAAAATGTATATTGCGTTAGTTTTATATATTAATGCTCATGACATTAAATTAAGAACTTAATTTCATACAATTTCGGAAAGAACTAAGGTTAAAAAAATAAATAAGAACGTAACTTGGATCATCTGTGTTTTAATTTTCCTTTCATGGCAATACGACAAGTGATCCAAATGTAAGCAAGTGAAGTCAAAACATTTCAAAAATACATTAAAATACAGATGTTATAAGCAAAAATCAGTTTTACTTCAATATCTCGAAGCTTATAAAATGTTACTTGGATTACTTGGCTTCTACACTATACTATATTCTAAATCTAACATAAACAATACGGAAACGAGAGCCCGTGAAAGTCGATAGCTAGACTGTAGAGGATGCGCCATAATCACCATGTTTGCAGGCGGATGTGCGAAGTTAGTACCAGCGGTCTCGAACTCTTTGATACCACTCTCTGTCTGGTTATTGTAAGTCTATCGTAGAGGGTACATTCATAATCAGCAGTAGCAAGTCACCTCTCATTCTAACACCTGCATACATAGAACGTTGGTCTGCTCGTGTTTGCAACACATTAGCTTTAATTAAACAACTCCAAAGAAGAATGGCGTTGTTTATTCAAAAAAATTACTGTCACCGTCAAAATTTACTGACAATTCTGAAAGAACTGAACCTATTAATACGATTTTTTAATGAATTTTAAATGAATTTTTTAATGAATAGATCATATTAATTAGGCTTATACTATAATATTCAATAGAATGAAATAGTTCTTTTTAAATTCAAAATGGAATATAAGTAATTCCTATTAAAAGTCAATTGGAGATGGCTCTGGGCGGAAAATAGGGGATAAAGTTTATAATGTAACTTTACGTAATTGCTACGTAATTCTAGATCTTACCTTAAATTTGTGATATTCCGTAATACATCCATATAGATGAAATAATTGAACTTTTGATAAAACGAAAACACCGACTACATAAACTAAAAAGAATAAATCCACATAACAGGCTTTGAAATTGGGGCTTAACGGCTGATTCAAATAAATAATATTTTATTAATGTATGCGGCTGATGACGCGCGTGGTGCGTGTCCGATTTGTTTGAGATTTATTGAAGTGATACGGCTTTGTTTATTTTGTACCAATTTTATTTAATTTCCCTTGTATTTATTTTTACGGTGTTTCCATTAATACTTTGTTAGATTTTTTATGTAGTAGGTATACTTTTGTTTAACAGTAATCGTTATAATATATGTATAAATGTATATTTAAATTTATAACGACTTGTAGTAAGTACCTAGTACTACTATTTTGATTTTTTGACTACCCTGTTGTTCTAGTAGACGTAAACGTAGTTGCTAATCATAGGGTTCCGGGTTCTAATCCCAGGTCGGACATTTTTATCGGGTTATTCTGTTACAAAATACTCAATAGCATCCTGAAGACAGGAAATTTACACTGTTTTATCCCCGTGCTTCAAAAAGCACGTAAAGCCTGCTCCTGGTCCTGCGCCTGATCTCTCTCCGGTCGTGGAGATTGATCGTCCCATCTGATTATGAGAGCAAGAAAATGGAGTGTGCACCTCTGCTCGCGCATACACTCAGGCACTGTACTCGTAATCCAACCCACGCCAATCCTACAATCGCCTCGGTCCGACGGCCTCCGCTGGTGTCGTCCAGGCCGAGGGGGAGGGGAGGTGGGAGCGGTTCGAAGAAAGGTAAGGCGGGGGTCAAATTCGCAGGAAAAGGACGTCCTCGTCCTCAACAGGCGGAAAAGACCCACGCCCATAAATGGCTAAACCCAAGGGTAAGACGAGGGTCCTCCAAGCAAATCTTCACCATGCGGCAGCTGCTTCTGCCGTGGTGGAGGTTTGCTTTGCAGAGGACAACATTGACCTCGCCCTTATACAAGAGCCTTGGGTGGCCAACGGTCAAGTTCTGGGATTGGCGGCTGCCGGTAAGATTCTTGTCAATACCAAAGGCAGTAGACCCAGAGCTTGTATAATTTATAATAAAAATATTGAACTTTTAGCTGTTCCAGAGTACTGCAATGATGACCTGGTTACAGCCTTCATAAATCTCAAGGGATGCACAGGGGGCCAAAGTAATCATTTGCTCAGCCTATTTCCCGGCGAGAACGCAGATTCTACCATCGAGTTAGAGCGAGTGGCGGAGTTCGCCCGAAAACACAACGCCGAACTTGTGGTGGGTTGTGATGCTAATGCTCACCACACAGCCTGGGGAAGCACCAACATCAACGAAAGAGGTGAGTTACTTTATGATTTTCTCATCTCCAACCGCCTGGTAAGCCTAAACTTAGGTTGTACACCAACCTTTGTAACGCGTGCTAGGCAAGAAGTGTTAGACATAACCTTTGCTACCAATAACGTGTCCAGGCGGATAAATGACTGGCATGTTAGTAGCGAAAACTCGATGTCTGATCACAAGCACATTAAGTTTGTGATTGGAGCATCACCAATCCTTTGAAACCGTTACTTTTAGGGATCCGAAAGCGACCTCCTGGGGTATCTATAGAGAGAGCCTAAGGAGAAATTTGGAAACGTTTCCTAAAAGCATCAAAACAATTGAAGGTCTGGAGTTAGCGACGGAAACAGTAACCGTAGGTATCCTTGAAGCCTTCGAGGACAGTTGTCCCGTCAAAACCAAGATCTCAACACGAAAAGTTTCTTGGTGGAATTCTAAGCTGAAAAACCTTAGGGAAAAGACCAGGAAACTACTTAATAGGGCTAAGAAAATCAAAAAGTGGGATATTTATAGTGCAGCCCTAACTGAATATAATAAAGAAATTAGGAAATACAAGAGAGCATCGTGGAGGAAGCTATGCGAGGAAGTTGAGTCTTTGCCTCGCAGTGCAAGACTACACAAGATGCTATCGAAAGCTAAACCTAATCAGATCGGGTTTCTTAAAAAGCCGGATGGTAACTTCACTAATAGTGAAACAGAAACATTGGAGTTACTAGCGTCAACCCGTCATTTCCCAGGGTCATACAAGATTTCAGCCTTGAACTCTTTCAGAGCCCTACGAAGGCCTTGCAATGAGGACTGGCGTAGGGCTGCAAAGATATTAAGGCCAAACCTGGTGCAGTGGGCTGTTGACTCCTTTGAACCATTTAAATCAAGCGGGGAGGATGGAATAATTCCCATCCAACTACAGAGGGGTATCGACATCCTTCTTCCTTATCTGGTGAAAATCTTCAGAGCAAGTTTTGCATGGGGATATATTCCAGAACGATGGACAATTGTCAAGGTTCTATTTATACCTAAGGCTGGTAGAAAGGACCTATAAGCCTATCTTCCTTTCTTCTTAAGACATTGGAAAAGGTTATAGATAGATATATAAGGGATGTAGCTCTAGCTACGAGGCCCATACATTACAACCAGCATGCTTACCGCAGAGGCAAATCTACGGAAACAGCCCTGATCAGTGTCATTGACAGGGTCGGAAAAGCACTGGAGGATAAAGAAATAGCTCTTTGTGCCTTTCTAGATATTGAAGGCGCCTTCGACAGTAGCCCCACATCACTGCTGATTGGGGGCCTAACATATAAAAATGTTGACCCCACAACCATCAGATGGGTGAAGTCGATGCTTTCAAACAGAAAGGCAAAAATAGCGCTGTTTCAAACTTCGATTGATCCACAAGGAGGTGTTTTGTCACCGTTTCTTTGGACTCTTGCGGTTGACCAACTATTGCACAAAATGGCAGACCTACGCATTGACACATTGGGTTATGCTGATGACCTTGTGATCATTGGAAGGGGCTTTTGGCAAAGTAATTTATCGTAAATAATACAAAGAGCCCTAAATACCATAAATAACTGGTGTAGGGATAACAATTTATCAGTTAATTCTGATAAAACCGTTATAATACCCTTTACAAAAAGAGACGGTTGGACAAATTAGTCCAACCAAAACTTAATGGCAAAGAAGTACCATTTTCCACGGAAGTTAAGTACTTGGGCGTAACAATCGACCAAAAACTAACGTGGAACTCTCACCTTAGCAATATATGCCATAAGGCAAAAATTGCTTTAGGTACGTGCAGTCGTTTGGTCAGGAACAACTGGGGCTTGCGTCCCAGTATGGTCCTATGGCTGTACAGCAGCATAGTGAGGCCGATTCTCACCTACGCCTCTATTGTCTAGTGTAACAAGGCCAACGAAAAGACGACTGCGGACAGACTAAATAGTCTACAAAAGACTGCCTTCCTAATGGGAACTGGAGCTATGCGATCATCGCCTGGAGCGGCTCTTAATGCACTTCTATGCCTAACGCCCCTTGATCTCTATCTAGACAAGGAGGCGAGGGCTAGTTTGTATAGAATTAACGCCCAGGGCGGTCTGAGTTTGCTCTCCTACAGATTGAGATCCATTCTCGACTCAATTAAGGAATCACCGGTCTTATGCATGATCTCAGATATCATGCGTCCACTATACACTTTTGATAAAAAGTATATAGTGGAATTACCCTCCAGAGAAGACTGGCTGAATGGCCAGGTTATCTGTGAGGTCGGTAGCCTCATATGGTATATCGATGGGTCTAAAATCAGAAAGAAATTTTCGCCATACTTCGGTGTGCGGAAATCAATCTGCGAAAACACTACGTCAACCATAAAATTTACATAAACTCTGATGTGACTCTCTAGTAGACTCAAAGCTAGTTGGAGACTGCGTGAACCGTTTAAACGCCCTGGGTTGTAACAACAGGGTCGTTTTAAGATGGGTTCAGGGTCACGAAAGTATTGTAGGCAACGAATTTGCCGACAAATTTGCACGGGAGGGCTCAAAGTGCACACAATTTGGACCCGAGCCATTTTGTGGAATCTCAAGAAGCCTAGCCCGATTGACCCTTGAAACTCTATCACAATCAGTCACGTAAGATTTGGTCTGACATACCAGGCTTAAAACATTCTAAAACCTTAATCCGGGCTTTTGATCGTAAATTCGCTTCAGAAGCCCTAGGATTAAGTAAAAATAAATTGCGCATTCTGGCAAGAGCCCTAACTGGACACTGTTGTCTTAAAAAGCACATGTCCATCCTGGGACTAAGCAACTCAAGGATGATGATTTCTTAAATTTACGCAAACACTACACATTGAATAAAATCTCAGTCCCCCCGTGACCATAGGTGCTGTAAAGCACCCGAAACGTCGGGAATTAAAAATAAGTAAAAGTAATGAAATAAACGCGATAAAATCCGTAAATTTAGTTTTATTCAACTCAAGGATATGTCGGTTCTGTTCCATAACGGAAGAAACGCCTCTACACATCCTAACCGATTGCGGACCCTTAATGCACAAACGTAACACTCATCTGGGACACTATCTACTCCGCCCAGAAGAAGTGAAATTGCTCACGGCTAAGCAACTCCTTCGATTCATTGAAGACATAGGGCTTAGCAGTGAACTATAGCCATAGCAGCGATCACAATAGATCTTCTAGGTCGCAGTGATACTGGTCTCTTTACCTAGACCTGCATAGCTGCTCGCACATAATAAAAAAATCCTACCCTGAGCAGATAGATGGTCTTCACTGAGAGTGGCGGCCATGGCCGGAATTAGGTCTAGATTATGATGACTGATGATGCTTGGAGGCATTACGACGGAATAAGAGCCCTGTAGTAATACTACTGAAGTAGAATACTGAGTCGGTGAACCTTTTAATGCCGCAAACCAGTGAATTATTATATGAATATCAAGTAAGTGGTGTATGTGTAAATTGGTTACAACTACATTGCAATAGGCTTATTTATATAGATAGCTCTTCCAAGAAATTCATTTCGGGCCTTGTTTTGGGACCAGAGATTTTCGTTGTTTTAATAAATCATTCTATAAAGTAAGAACCGACTACAAGGAAATCAAAATAATAATTTAATGATTGTAATCGGAAAACGTGTTATTACCGCAGAACATACATACAAAAATATTCCGTCAAATTGAGTTTTTTTTTGTGAAGTCAGTTGAAAATAAGTCCTTTTTCAAATTTTTCCTACCATGTACATTCCTTAAATAACTCACTAAGTAAGACATCTACGTAGCTCGCTTATAAATTCTACGGTATAATTGCCCTCTTTATAATTCATGTTTCCTGACAAAGACCGTACAAAGCGAAATTAATTTGAGAATTGTTTTATATAAAATTGCGCATTTAAAATATAACGGAATTTATTTTAAAACAAACTATTCCACCTCAGCCCTCTTATAAATGCTGTCGTCACTACCTGGTCCGTTTCCTAATCAGTGCTTTTTTTTACTACATTAAACCAGTGCTCCACTACTATCAAAATTAGTAGAGCCAAGAGGCAGCTTTAGCTGTTACACGTATGGGTCGGCTCGAACCTGGGAGTACCACAATCTCAAAAAATAATAGCGAATACCAGCTTGAAGTAGAAGCTCTATTACTGCGTTTCGTCTGGTGAGTGCAGATGTCCGGAGGCCCCTCCCCGTCATCAATATGGTAGGGGATAATGAGAACCCCAAGAGGGTACTCCGGAGTATATATGTGGGAGGGGGGAGGGAGGCAAAATTTCAACAAGCTATGCAACAAAACCAAGGCAACCCCTGTCACCCTACCCGTGATATTCTGCGACATCAGGGAACTTCACTTGAACCTAAACGCCATCCTTTACCATCTAAAGACGGCGAAGCCGGCCTTGCTCCAAGACCATACCGAGACGTAGGTGTCCTCTCTGGCTGATACTTAGTATCTCTCCCACCTGAGGTATAAATTGGAATACTCCTTTGTGCCTCAGGCTCGAGTTTGCGTATATGTTAGAGAAGACAATCTCGACGCCTCGGCAAAGGTTCGGATCTGTCCATCCTTTGGCTACGCATAGTGCCTCTATAGGTCCCATAGCGTTAATGCCGACACAGACCGACCCACTCACCACGTACAAATGGCTACAGATTCCTTGCTACAGCATATTCCATTCGCAGAGATCGTGATTCTTGTTGATTTTAACGCCTTCTACTCGCCGAATAGCTCGTTCATGTTTAACCGAACATGCGGGAATATCTGTTTATGGCTTTGCTTTGGTATATGGTCTGACACAACTGGTTACTTCGCCTACACGGATTTCAAATGTGGAGGATTTTGTACCTTCCCTCTTAGACCTTCTGCTGACCTCTCATGCGGACGAAATCGGGTCTCCGTCCATGCCCCTCTTGGCTCCTCAAACCATTGTCTAGTTTGGTGTGTGGTGCCACTCAGACTAACATCGCGGTTGCATTTTGCAGGCTGCCATCATCTTTGGCACTACAGGTGTGCCAATTGGAATAGGATACGGTCTTTTTTACATCCTACCCTTGGGTCGGGTCTGCTTCTGCAACGCCGTGCCGATTCTATCGCTGATCTGGTACTTCAGGGTATGGAACTTTTTATTCCACCTTCAGTTATGCCTATCAGAGGCAAATCCCAGCCATGAGTTAGTCGCTCCTGTAAAATAGCATCATACTATAAGCTACTGGGCCTCTCCTGACGCATCAACGTCCCGAAATGTAAACACCAGCGCTCTTAAAAAGAAGTATAATACCACCTCCAGGCTCATCAGCAGAATTGGTTCAACGGATAGGTCTTAAGATGAACGTGGACAAAACAAAGATCATGTGTAACGTCCATGTTACACCCATGCCAGTAGTCGTTGGGAGCACTAAACTCGAAGTTGTTGACGAATATGTTTACCTGGGACAAATAGTCCGACTAGGCAAATCCAACTTCGGCTGAAAGGTCAATCGAGGAATTCAACTCGGCTGGATAGCGTTCGGGAAATTACGACATATCTTCTCGTCAGCTACACCTCAAAACTTGAAAACTGGACTGTACAACCAGGGTGTGTTGCCAGTAATGACTTGTGGAACTGAGACGTGGTCCTTCACTGCTGGCCGTATGAGGACGGTCAAGGTTATAGCGAGATATGGAGAGGGCTATTCTCGGTGTTTCTCTGCGTGATAAACGTAGATATTAGGATATACGCAGCAGAACCAGAGTGACCGACATAGCTCAACAGATTAATGAGCTGAAGTGGCAGTGTGTCGGGCATATAGCTCGAAGAACCGACACCCGATGGGGAAAAAAGGTTCACGAATGGCGTCCTCAGTACAGTGAACTTTTCAATTGATATTAGGTATATCAATATTTAATTTACGCGAATGTACACATTTAAATAAAACTAGTTTTTACGGATTTTATCACGTATATTTATATTCCCGACGTTTTGAGCACTTTACAGCAACCAACGAGGGGGGGGGGGGGACTGAGTTGTTCGACATTCCGATTCCAATAAAATGCTCGAAACGTCCGGAATATATAAAGTTAATATACGCGATAAAATCCGTGAAATCGAGTTTTATTTAAATTTATTTTTATATTGCTATGAATTCAAAAACTTGGTATATATAAATATCTCACAGCTATATACTTTTTCAGAGATATTCCACATTAATTTAAGTTCAGTTTGTTTTTCTCTGTACTTATTCACTTTAATCCATATCCATACTAATATTATAAATGCGAAAATGTGTTTGTTTGTTTGTTTGTTGGTCCTTCTTTCACGTCAACAAGAGCAACAGAGCGTTGGCGTGGCATGATTTTTTGTATGGGGATGGTTCGGTGGCTGTGTGTAAACATCTCATTTATTTGACTAATACCATTATTCATTACCCAAATGACCTCGAATCTCATCATAGGTGATGCGCCGGTTTTCTTCAATAAGACGCCTGATAGTAGTCATATTTTCCTCAGTGATCGTAGGTGAGGATCGATATTAACGAATTTCAACATGAAGATAAACACGGCCGCAATCAAATTGTGCTTACCACCGCTTTATGATACTTAAATAAGGTGCTATCCCCCAAAAGCATTTTTAAGACGAACAGTGTACTTTTGAGAACAATGTGAATTTTTTAAATCTTCATAAAGATGATTCAGTATGCTCTATGTATATAATTTTAGAAATGTACTTATCTATTTTAAACTTTTGATACACACATGGTGTATAGGATCACTTAATGCCTCACTAAAGAGTATTCCTGGACGGGGAAGCTGAGAGCTGTGAAAATCGTCCAAAAATATTAATACAAGAGGAATTTGAGAAAAATTTATTCGATTAGTTTACAAATAATTTATGTTCCCTGTGTGGGTGTTTATATATGTAAATTTCATGCAATTTATTTTCAAGCACACCTCTACATATTTTTATGATCACATTTGGTATATTATTTGTCGTTTTTAAATTATGTTTAGGATAATATTATTATAATATTCCCTGTGTCCTTCTTTATATAAATATTAGTTTAGGGCATTGAAGTAATATGTAATATGTATTAGAAAATTCACTACGAAAAATATATGCGGTTGTGCAGGACGCGTAAAAATAGGCACAGAGCACTTTTTATGGTGTCTGTACCATAAAAAAGTGCTCTCTCTGTGCCTATTTTTACGTTGTGTTTTTTTAATTTCTAAGTAAGTAAAGGCCCACGGGCTCTAACACCTGTGGCAAATAACCAAGTCCCGTCCTCTCTTTTAGTCTTCTAGTACGTAGTTTCTTCAACGATTAGAGGTTTTTAATACACTGTAATTAAAATAATGTACCTACAAAACAAACAAACTGCTATCAATCACTACGCGAAACACATGTCACTTTGTTTTTTTGTTTTTGATCACTTGGCTTACGCGATGCCTTAGTTAATTGTAATAATTGTATTGTTTATCTCTTTCCAAACTTTCTACCTGGTCCGCTCTTCTCTTTCGCTTAATTGCCTTTTTGCAGCTACAAACTATACTTACTGTATATACTGCGGGCCAAGTATTTATGATAAAAAGTGCGATAAATAGTGTCGAAAAAATCGTTATTTTATTTGGCATTTGACCAAAAAACACGCCCACAATTGTAAGGAAACTGAATCATACTGGAGAAATTAATTGTAGGCCTTATTAATATCTATACATATTACGTAGGGTACATAATGGTTAAGAGGTTATCGATGATAATGTCAAGTGGTGCGGTGTTTGATCTTTATCCAGCCAGTCAGACTTGTAAATTTTTACTATCTAGGAAAATAAAATGAGTCGTCAGAACGTAGTAATACAATGTTGAACATACGTCACACTATTTCTCGGAGCAAGCTTTGGCTAACAGGGGCTATTACTTATCACTAGATGTTTCACTTAACAATTTCTCTGTCCGCATATAAAATCATGATTACACCCACATGTCCACTTTAGATTGCGATTATAATAGCTTAATACAGATCCCAGTAATACAGTTTAGATGTTATTTATTTTTCAGTTTTTTGAGTTTTTTTAATAGGCCTAAAACCCAATGAGTTCAACTCCGACCTCATGGACGTGCGAGTATGAAATTATGTTATGTTAATATATATAAATATTTATAGCAAGGATCGTGGGGTAAGAGTGACATCATGAAAATGTCAGCAGAAGTCTTCAATGAAGTCAGGGTTTACCTCATGGATAGGGAACGTGTTAATGTATCAAAGGCAAACACTATATGTGCTAATGCCAAAATTAAATTGCAAGCATTATCAAAGTACTCTTGCTGCTCGCCGTAACCTATGTCACATACATTTGAACATTCATTTATCCTCCATTGTATGTGTCTGAAATAGGATCGTGCTTACGCCACACATGACAGAAGATAGAGTAATTGCATAGAGCACAAATACAGAGAGCGTGAAAAAAACAATAGTTTTATTCATAACTTTATCACTATATATATATATATATATATATATATATATATATATATATATATATATATATATATATATATATATATATATATATATATATATATAGAATTCTGTTAGTTAGTCTCGCTAAAACTCAAAACGGCTCAACCGATTTTGATGCAATGGTTTTATGTGTGTTTGAATGGGTCCCTAGAGGTTTTAGATTTACTTTTGGACCCGGTAGGTGGCGCTGTTGTCGAGATCCAGAAATCGCACGCGCCAAACGAGGCGGATCGCTAGTATTTCATAAAAAGAAAGTTTCATTCGTAAAATCGTGCCGGTACGCTTTCACAATACGAACACACTTTTTTTAAATATCATATTAACGGTCTGCAATATACACTACTATAATAACATGGAGTTTCAGAACTCTTTTCTGAAAAATAATTTCAAAAAATATTTCAAAAAAGTCAAATAATAAATAATAATCAGTAATAATAAATTAAATAATTTTAAAATTCATAATTTTGAACTTTCAAATAATTTTAGATGATTCTGAAATATTAAGAAGACACAAATTTGAGACAAGTGGAATACGATACAGAAAATACAAATTCTTCTGCGCACTTTGCCGTGGACTTAGGTTCCAACTTAGTTTTGAACGTGGTAGAGCCATACTGTAGCAATATTACAGTTGTAGCACGAATGGGTTGGCTTGACCGGGAATTGATCACGCTTTCATAAAATACCAGCGTAAAATAGCAGCTTAATGCTGCTGTGTCTCGTAAGTGAGTGTAGAGAACCGGAGACCCTTTTTTAGCAGCTCCATCGCCATCACATTTCATTTTGATGCTTAATCGAGGATAGATCTAGATATCTATGGTCACAGCACTCAATTCCAATCAGGTGAAATTAAATGCTGTGACCATAGACATCTGATAATATGGTGAGGATAAATCACTCGAGTTATAGAGCCAGTCGCTTTTGAAATAAAAAAAATAGAATTTGTATCCATTACTGTTACAGCCTATGAAAGTCCACTGAACATAAGCCTTCCCCATAGATTTAACTTATACTAATTAGTAAGCGTTAATTATAATGTAATGTACTCAATTATTATCGGTTTATCATTGAAGAATCATCGACAGAAATTATTCGTCTCTTTTACAATTTGGTAGGACCCCTCAAAATGTGACAAAGAAATCCAGCATCATTAAAGTTTTTCTCAAGCGTGCTTCATAAGATTGAAGTCGGGGCTGCTTACAGACCATTCAATGCAACTGACCTTCTGTAGCTTATTTTTTGCGCCCGAAGCAATTTAAGGGCTACCCTATATGTAGGGAGGCGGAAAATGCGTTACGCATACCACGATAGCCGGTCTACCGTGGTTATGAGGGACTCACTGCCTACCGGGGGAACCTAAGTGTTACCCTTTAAAAACCGCCTTTGGGCACTGGCAACTGGCTGTTTAAGCTTTCTTATGCCGTATCGGGAGCGACCCTCTTTTGGGAAAAGAAGGCGCAGGCGGCTACAAGCCGCTGAGGGAGTGCCTACGAAGGCAAATTAATTATGAATAATTTAATTTAATTAGAGTTGGCCTGAGCCGCCAGGAGGCAGTTCAGGTCGTTTGATAGTTTATTAGGCGGGTCCGAGTGAGAGTTTCTCGGCCTGCAAACTCGATAGCGAGAGGGGGGTGGGGCTGCGTAAGTAGCTGCCTCACGAATAAAATGGTTGGAGCGACTCTGAGGCTTTGAAGAAGTTCTCAGAGAATTTTTTAAGAAATTGTTGAATTGTAGGGAGCTCTAGGTCCCGATGAAAGTCGGCATTACGGACGTACCAAGGTGCGTTCGCAGCTCGACGACAAAAAAGGTTTTGAACTATTTGGAGTTCATTAATAATTTTAGGGTCGGCGTGGGCAAAAATGGGGCCCGCGTAGGACATGACTGGTCGTATACAGACCTTAAAAGGGTACGCTTGTTTCTGGGGGACATTTTACTGTGTCGGCCCAACATACAGTTGAGCCTACTCAGGTAAAAACGTGCGTGACGGGTTACTCTTTTGACGTGGGGCCTGAAAGTGAGCCTTGTGTCTAGAGTGACACCTAAATATTTGGCAGTCGTATGCCAGGGGACAGGGGTCCCTAGCATACGTATTGGTGGAGTGTTTTTGAGACGGCGTCGTTTATAATCGAAGTGAACGGCGGAGCTCTTGTTCACATCGATGCGCCATTTTTTGAACCAAGCTCCTAGGTCGTCAACTGACTTTTGAACCTTGTTCCGTATGAAAGGTAGCGAGATACCTTTGCAGTAGATAGCAGTGTCGTCTGCGAAGAGGGAGAGCTGAACACCTTTCGACGGGATGGGAATGTCGTTGGTGAACAGGATGTACAGCAGAGGAGCAAGTACTGAGCCCTGAGGGACACCAGCTTTGATAGGGTGCTGTGAAGATAGCGTGCCTTCGTGTCTAAAACGAAAGGTACGATGCTTTAAGTAGGAGGCCACGAGACGTACTAGACGATCGGGGAGACCTATTTTGTACAGCTTGTAGATAAGGCCTATATGCCAGACTCTATCAAAAGCTTTAGCTATGTCGAAAAAGACCGCGATGGTCTTATGACGACGAGGATAAAAACCGCTGAGGATATATTCCACAATACGGTGAACTTGTTGGGGACATGAGTGTTGTGCTCGGAAACCGAATTGATGGGGAATGATAAGAGGGTCACTGTCTGTGGGAAACAGATAGCGCCTCATACGAGTTTGGATGACTCTTTCGAAGGGCTTGCCCATTGCCTTGAGGAGGCTAATGGGGCGATGACTGGAGGGGAAGGTTGAGAGGCTTGCCTGGCTTGGGAATACCAAACACAGTTGCCTCTTTCCACGTAGTGGGAAAGTAACTAAGGTTAAAGCAGGCATTGAAGATAATAGATAAAAAGGTTAACACCTGCTCAGGAAAGTGTTTAGGGCTTAGTTGGAAATGCCATCCGCGCCCGGAGCCTTTTTGGGCTTAAGTCCTTTGATGAGGGATGAAATCTCATTATTGGACACAGAGATAGGTTCGGACGCTGTAGGGGGTGAGTTCCGGCGGCGGACCTCATCCTCCACTGCCTGGATGTGTGAGGGGTCGACGGGTTGAGAGCTAGGAGAGCATTGTGCGGCAATGCTATCTGCAAAGCACTCAGCCTTTTCCTCATCCTCGAAGGCAACCGTGCCGTTGGGACGGGAGAGAGGGGGAGTATGGGTTATAGCGTCTATGCGGAGGGCTCTAGCCATCTGATAGTACGCTGTATGAGATGGAGATATTCTCCATGAGTTTACTCTTTTCTAGGTCTCGATATTCAGAGAGGCGGAAACGGAGTTCTCGTTGAAAACGATTGGCCGTGCGCCTATATTCGGGGGTGGGATATTTTGCTGCTCTCCGGAAAGCAGCTTTCTTGGCTTTTAATAGGTTGCTAATATGTAAGGGAAGCCCACTATTGTTAGCCACCGGGATGACCCTTTCGTTCTCCTTAAGGGAGGATTTAATAAGGTAAGGAGAGTGAATCGACCGCGGTGTCGATTTTTTCGGGACTGTCTAAGTCCGACGGTAGGGAGATGGTAGAGTCCTGTGAGTCCAGAGCTTTAGCTAGTTACTCATTGAATCCCTTCCAATTAGTGAAGGTTTTCGTGTGTGTTGGGGAGGCGGCTGAAGGCCAAGAATGAGGGAGACCGGTCGGTGATCGGATCCTAGATCGTCTAGTGTCTCGATTGCTCTGAGGTTGAGAGAAACTCCTTGGAGTAACGCAAAAGTACATCAGGGGCGTGATCGGTGTTATCGGGAAAGTGAGTAACACCGAGGGGACTATGGACGGTAATATCAAGAGACTGCGTGATATCGAGCAGTATCTTGCCACTAGGGGAGGTAGTACGGCATGTCCATTCAGTATGCTTGGAGTTAAAATCTAAAAACATAATGACCGAATTGCCTAAAGATAAGATAGACTCAAAATCTTTTCCGGGGATGGGTTCCTGAAGAGATGTAACAGGAGGCTATGAGGATGGACTGATGTCCAGTCATAGCTAGCCTGCATACGGTGGCTTCCATGTTGGTAAGCTGCGGAGTAGAAATGGGCGAGCAGTGAAGTGTCTTCTTGTAATAGATGGCCGTTCCGCCGCCTCGGCGGTCGGGTCTGTCATTACGAAGAAGAGAGAAGTTTTTAATAGAAAGACCTTTAGTGTCCTTAGTTTTGAGATTAGTTTCCTGTAGAAAGAGGAAATCTTTTTCACGATTCCGAAGAAGAAGCTTCAGCTCTGGGAGGTTATTTCGCAAACCGTGAATATTAAAGGATACAAGCGATAATCCCTTAGGTTTGATACGACCGTGAGACTTTGGTAGAGCAAACTGCTCTGTCATTGTGAAGTTAAGTTAATTAAGTTAACTTAACTTACAACGAGCACAAAAGATTATGGTGCTCTGTAAGAGCTAGGAGACGGTCCTGAAGGGACCTCGCAGCGCGCAATTTGCGTGCTAACACCGCGATTTCACTAACGTCGATGTTCCTAATAGCAGAATACAGCGTTTTTAGATCTTCAATAGTGGGCTGTGATTGTTGTTGTTGTGGAGCGGAGGTTGTCCGCGGTGGGTCTGCCTTATTGGGGCCCCAGGGAAAGACTGGAGGCTGCATAGGCTTTGAGAAGCCCGGAGGGGGCCGAATAATGCCCTGAGGTGTCTAGGGGGACCCTGAGAGGGCCGAGAGAAGCCCCTGGATGGGCTGAGAAAGGCTCTGACGGGGCCGTTGGTAGAGAGCTGGGAATGAGCGGTCATTGACCGGCGGTGGAGCTTGTCTACTGGGGCGAGGATGAGGTGCGCAAGGGCAGCCTCTGTAGTTTGCCGGGTGGCCTGTTTGTTTGCACAGGACACAAGCGGGTGGGGACTCGGCTTCTTTGGACCGAGGACACTCTTTGGTGTTGTGGGGTTCAAGGCACTTAACGCACCTGGGTGGGGCGGAGCAGTTGGCCGCCGCATGACCATATAGCTGGCAGCGGTGGCACTGCGCCGGGAATCCGCGCCTATGTGAGGGCTCAACCCTCACTCTCGACAGGCCACACACTGTGCGTACCAGCCGGAAGATGGCTTTTGCCTCCGGCACGTTTGTTAAGATGACTAGGGCAAGATTGATCCTTTTGCCCGTTCTGCTGTGCATTTTGTGCACGGCTTCTACGGGGGAAACCTTGGGACTTAAGGTCCTCAAGGATTTTCTCGTTGGAGAATTCTAAAGGGACGCCTCGGATAACGGCCCTGACTTTTCGCTCTTCCGGAAGAGCGTAAGTGTGATAGGAAACTCGTTCGGCTGTGAATAGCCTGGTCAGTTGACGGAAGTCTTCGATTGAATTGGGGATGATCTTAATAGTCTCCCCGAGGTTGATGGCGTGGTCGTATTTAATGCCTGCGTCGTAGCAGGTTTTAGATAATTTGGTGAATTTTGCCTTGTCTCTTAGGAAGACAGGGGCGGAACTTGCTTCTTGACAAGGACTGGAGCACATCGAGAGGCTGGCTTGGCCGTAGCGGGGATATCTAGTGACATAAGTGGGACCGCGGGAGCGGTGGAGGCGGGGGCTGCGGGGGCAGAGGTCGCAGCGGGGGCTGCGGAGGTTATAGGGGCAGCAGGGGCCGTTGAGGCAGGGAGGATGCGTTTTTTCGAGGCGCGTTTACCACTGCGCCTGGAGTTCACCGTGGTGAAAGAGGAGTTTATGGTTCCGTCGGAGTCACAGGACTCCAATGAACCAGTGCCAGAATTGGTGGCGGGCCTCTTCCGGGAGGCCGACGCGGAGGATTCGGAGCGTTCGTACTCCATTTCTAGGGGGGCTAAGGAGTTTTGTGTTTTTAGGTAAGTCGCGATTACGGGCGGCGGTTGGAGTGCCTGAGTGGCAGGGGGAGTAACCTGGGCGGCGATGGTGGCGATGGCGGTGAGGACCGTCTCATCGAGGTTTATACCATAAGTTTGGTTTATGACGGCGGCGATGGACTTAGGCTATCTGTGGACATTTTGAGGCAGTAGTTCTATGAACAGTAAGGGGTTGGGACGGGTCCCTGTTCTCAATAGAACAGGGACTTGAACACGAGCCGTAATACGATACAATATACACGTATAACAATAAATAATAACAGAGAAATAACAAAAAATCAACAATAAAACAATAACAGTAAGAATAACAATAAAGTAACAATAACAAGCGAAGGTCAGTCAAACCTCCCTGCCCGAAGACAGGGGGCAAGAACTGTTAGCGGTGAAAAACTCACCGGTGCGTCGGCGCTGTACAGCGCGAGCAGGACAGCGGAGGCGCGAGAGCGAGATAGCACTACCGTACAAGGACGAGAGCGCGGACTACCTGGGAACGACCGCTCGAGAGCGATGCCACAGGCGGAATGCGTGCCTTCTGTAGCTAGGGAAGACAGTTAATAAACTATTAATGATTTTAGGTAATAGGTAAAGAGTGTGCCAAAATTTTCTTCGGACAATCATATTCTATGTACAATTTAATAATTAAGATATGTGCAAGAGAAGCGGAGTTCCTGGTAGACTAATTTGCAAAAAAATATTGAACTCTATGATGTTACACAAATAACAAATTATGTATTGTTTTTTCTCCATATATTAGAAATCAAAATCACGTAACATAAAAAGGGTTTAAATAAAGTAGTAAAAACGAATGATATGTGATGATATAAAGAAAAAGCGAAAACTAATGCAAAGGGCGTGTTCAAACGCCGGATGTTGCTCGAAATGTTAGATTTACGCACCGAATATCCTACCCCCGCTAAAAGCTTACATTCAAGAAAACCTTTCCTTAAAATATGATCAAAGACAGGAAATTAAGAAGATTTTTTTTTGGTTTGGCAAAATGCTCGAATATTTATTAATAGTATTATTAAATATATAGTCTTTAGAGGTGACAATTCATATGTATACGGGTGTGCAAGTGTACCTGAACTTCAGTAGCAACTTACCACCAGGGATCAGAAAATAATTTCGGTTATTTTTCTTTTCAGTTTTATAAAACAAATTGTCTGTATTATTTTTACACTATAATGTTCCCTATAACGTTTAACCTAACCTAAGTTTTTTCGGGTTAAGACATATGAAATTACCTCGGTGTCCGTATACATTATTTTCTGTGTAATTTTACTTCAACACGTATTGTTCAAGAGATTCTGATGAGAATATTAGGTCTTAGTCATTTCATCCGTTGTTAATTACGTCTACAAAGTTTCAGATTATTCCGTCGGCTGGAAGGGGGTAAATTACAAAACTTCATTTACATTCATGCATATACATAATATACATACATACATAGGTCAAGCGAATACAAAGCGTGGAAAAACAAAATTTTAACATCCCTTTATAAAAAACATTGAACGAAAAGGGATATACGGAAATTAGAAATATTCGGACGGGTTCATTTTAAGCGTGTGTTTTAAAACAATATCGTATAAGGTCATTGAGTTCTATTTTTTCATTTTGCGTAGTCAGAATTGTCGAATACAAAATCGTACAAAGGTTCCTTTTTTAAATGTTATTTTTTATTTTAATATATAAGTAATATTGTGCGACTGGCCCTGGCCACTGGCTGGCCATTAAATATTAATGAAACAAAATAAAAGCGTGAAATTTAACTTACTGGCGGCTGATAAAAATAAAATTATTTATACGGTAAAGTCAGAATTGTCGAATACAAAATCGTACAAAGGTTCCTTTTTTAAATGTTATTTTTTATTTTAATATATAAGTAATATTGTGCGACTGGCCCTGGCCACTGGCTGGCCATTAAATATTAATGAAACAAAATAAAAGCGTAATGAATATGAACTTACTGGCGGCTGATAAAAATAAAATAATTTATACGGTAACATATAATTTGGAATCGACATTGCATTATTACTTATAATACTTCGTGTACTCTAAGAATTAGTCTGCGCGACCGAGGTACGACCAGGTTCTCACAGACTATCAGAGCAAAAAAGCGAACTAAAGCTGCTAAATTTCGTGTGAAGTGTAATAAGAGCCAGAGACTTTTATCATGACATTACATCTTGGTCCTCAAGGTTAACAACACATACTGCCTTTTTATTTGTAATCGAGGATAGATGTAGTTTTCTATGCGCTACGGTATAATCTTACCATTTGGGAGACATGTAAAAAAAATTCACTCCGTTCTTGACGAGCAGAACAGCGAGCCGGTTACGCCGGAGTAAAAAAAATAGTAAATGTTATTCTGGTATCCTCCTATGTTTGACATTAATGTTTAACTTTAAAACTTATAGTTGTATTTATTAGTATATAATATAATATTTCTTCTTTATTGTAAATATATATATATATATATATATATATATATATATATATATATAGTTCAGCAGACTTCGGCACGGTGTGTGTGTGCGTGCGACTAGACGTATGCGTGTACACTAGCTGCTAACTCAATGATAAAAATTCCTGAATAACCTACATGTATTGTAAGATATTAAAAATATTTTAAACAATATTAACTTCTCATTTATTCAATAAGAGAAAAAAAATTGTTTTCTTATCGGTCACCACGCTCAAAAAGGGTAACTAGATTTAATATCAAAGACTTAACTGCATAAATAAAATAAATAAATAATTATAATTGCATAAGTTGATAAAAAATGCTATGCAATAGCTTTACCGCGGCAGTCACCGAGTGCCACACGTATTTTTTTTAAATAACTATATGGCCCTTGGTATTGTGATAATGTCACAATAATTCTGCCAATGTCCGGTCTTCGGTCTGTCACACCCTTGACACCCTGTCTTGAGGCTTTCCGGTGGAAAAGGAGTTAGTGGTTATTAGGTGAGAATGTGGATAAAAACAAAGCGTTTCCTTCTGTCGCCTCTTATCTATGAGATGTTATGGGGTAATGGATATTCTTATACCGTCACTACACGGTTTCATTCATTTCACATTAAATGTGCTACAAATAAATTAGCTAATATGTTAGAAAATTGTCATCGATAAAATTTAATTTCTCATAATTTATTAATAAACATTTTCGTGAATCGTCATATTGACGGGATTCCGTCCTACGAATTAATAATCTTTATATGTACCACTATTTGGTACATGATTGGTGGCCACTACTTGATATTTAAAAATATGGTACCCTCAATGTTTGTAATGTTGAACTGTATATTACTGTAGTCGATTGTGCAGTCTATGATGACGTTTTATTAAGTAGGTAATCCTTAATAAAACATTATATTATAATATATACGATATAAGTTTTTTTTAAAGGTAAAGGAGTTATATGGGACAGCATAGTAAGAAAATCTCAATATATAGCTAGAATCTACTCAAATAATTGATATAAAACTCAGATATATTAAAAACAAATTATAAGTTAGCAATAAAATAATTTTATTGAGTTCGATCTTGCCGTTTTCATGTAATGCGCGTTTAAACAGACTGATACACAGGCAAATAGACAAGAATACTTAAGAGAAACGTTTTATTCTTACAAGCTCAATCTTCCTTAGTAACAGTTCTATAAAATACTACGTTATGAATGAATTATTCCTAATGAATGATCTAGTTATTCATTAGGAACAACAACCAAACAGCCTCCTTATACTTGTAGAAGGCGGTGAAAATTATGCAAATGTTAAAGTAAAGAACAACTGTCTGGTGGCTAAGCGCGCAATAACAGTTAATGGCCCAAACCGGGATTTGAACCCAGGACCGTATGACCACTATTCGCGATTACAACCACTAGGCCAACCTTGCAGTCCAATGATATAAATGTTTTGTCAATTTAGATATGTAGAGGAGCCAGGTGTGTCCCCAGGGTTAAAATAACCCGCAATATTTGCAGAAAAGGTTCAGAATAAATAATATAGGCAAATGGTAAAGAAAATTAATAAAAACAATCTCAAACATTCTTTCATTTTTACCTTTTAAATTCAAAATGCGTGGTAATGCATTATTTTAACTGATATTGCTGCGCACGCACACATTCGTAAGGGTCGATCGGTACGCAAAAACGTTGTTGCCTACAAATCACATTCAATTCAATGTGGGATAATTTCAAATAAAATTAGAAGCCTTATTTACTCGCATTTTCAAAAACTGCACTAACGGTATATATCATTATTTATATATTTGAACTTAAGTTTGAAATTTGAAACACTTTTGAATAAGTTAGAGCGCCTCCTCAACAAATGTTTAAGAATCATTTACGGCTTACGTAAGTATGATTACTCACATTTCCTATTACCATCCCGAGCTTAAATGCCTTTGTCAGAGGCGTAGCTCCCGAATTCAACTGGCACTATATTCGATATTATATAATCCAAATTCTCCTTATCTAAAGAGTAACTTTCCATACTTATATTTATTCTACTTTTAACCGAGTATTTCGTTGTCACAACAGTCTAGAAATCTATAGGTATTCCACAACATACAGTGTTATCTATATATATTTTCTACTCTTCAACTCATAATCGTACTGCTCTGGAACGCCGTTTATGTTTATATCAAAAAAGCTGTATCAAAAATATTTTAAAACCCTAGTTCGTGATCGACATAAAAAATATTGAACTCTACTATCACATTGTAAATTAGCACTTTGAGATTGCAAGTAATAATTTCGTTGGTGCCGGCGGGGATAGAACCCGGGTTGCTCGCGTACTGTGAAATTTACAGCATACGCTTAGCCCTTGAGCTACCCAGGGCTCTTAGCGTAGCTAAGTTTAATGTCAATTTCGTGAGTAGATTCTAGCTATAGACTGAACTCTTCTTAATATGCTGTCCCATATAACTCCTTTAACTTTAAGAAAACTTATATCATATATATTTATTATATATTCATAATAAGAATTATTACATTTCATAATAAAAATGACATGATTGTCTGCACAATCGATTACAGTAGTATATTGTTCAACATTATTGAAATCATTGAGGGACCATATTTTCTTTAAATAGTGCCTAACAATTGTGTACCTAATAGCACATATAAAGATTTTTAATTTGCAAGACGGGATCCCGTCAATATGAGAGGCACGAAATTTTTAAGTAACACATTATTTGAACCCAAATTTTATTGATGGCAATATTGTAACAATATTTTACTACTCCAGATCATCCCGTGGGTGTCGTGAGACACGTCGCGACAGAGGGAAACAAATCAGGGGATGGGCAGCAGAGTCTTCCTCACAACGAGTAAAAATAAAAATCTGCGGTTGCCAACCCGCTTGCCAAGCTGGGCAACTATGGCAAATATACCCCCTATGTGGCAATCTATGGAGGAGGTCTAAATTCAGCAGTGGACTTTAATAGCCCGTAACAGTAACGGAATAAATACCTACCAAGTTAAGGTAAATACTTAAAAAAGCTTTCTAGTAAAAATGGGAAAAACACTAAGATGGAAAAATATATTAAAGCTTCCGATATTGAATCGATTCCTTGCCAAACCTTGTTCTATGCTAATACTAAGCTATTATTACTCCCGTCATTGAAATTCAAGAATTCACCTTTTTAGGAAAATAAAACTCAAGCTTAGACAGCTTGAGTTTTATTTTCAACATCAGTAGTATGCTAATCAATCCCTTTTCATCATGTAAGTAACCAATCAATATTGATCATTGCTAATGTATGTAAATAAAATAATTATTCCAGATCCAGTTTAGGGGCAATCGACACAATAGCATTTATAATATAAATAAAGAAATGGTTAAATTCAAAGTAAGAGTGAACTTTGTATTCAGTTTAGGATTGCTATGCTCTATGCTTTAGATCTTATGACTATCAAAATCTGCACCGGTTTGCTAAAAAAAAAGTCACAATGTCATATAAAAATACATAAAATAAAATTAATTCAACTACAAGACAAATCCGCGAACAGATTAGTTCACTGCGTCAAATGAATATTGGTATTTTTTTATAAGTTTCACATTCACATAAAACCTATAAAAGTTAAAGTTACAGCCTATAATATACGTTCCACTGCTGGGCACAAGATTCCTCTCAATTTTGAGAGGGTTTTAGGGCAAGGAAATGGCCGCCGCGCTGCCCCAATACGTGTTGGCGAACTTCAGATCTCTCCAAAAAAATTTTTCTTATTTCTCAGACGTGCAGGTTTTCTTACGATGTTTTCCTTCACCGCCGGGCACGTTGTAAATTAGCACATAAAATTGCAATTAACAATCTCATTAGTGCCGGCGGGAATCGAACCTGGGTAGCCCAGTAAGACTTATAAGCTGTAAGTCCCACGTGGTCCCTACGTGTCAGAGGATTTGGAAAAGCAGAGTAACTGTGGTTCCCGTGTCATGCAGTTCTTACAAAATTCTGCTTTACACAGCTACGTGTGCAAATCGTTTCTAAAGACAAAATTATTGTGAATTATAAATGGGTCATTTGACTTTTCACCACATTCAAATAAATAGTATCAAGTTACAAATATTTAAAGATATTTTTCAATTGATTTCTGCTAAGTTGCAAATAAATTAAAATCAAACTAAAATTATAATAAAAGAAATCTAATAGTCCTATTTGTGATAAAAATTCATTCTTTGAAGATTTAACGAACCGCTTCCGATACGCTCGTTACGCGTTGTCCTGGTTGCGAACAAAGTAAAGTTACGCAAAGTAAAATTGAATTTTACAATATTAAATCAAGTCCACAACTGCAAACAAAAATATCTTAGGACAATTCATTATCATTCTAAGTGCTATGAATACGAATTGGAAGGCCGTAACAAACTCTTGTTCTGTTGACGAGCAGGCGATATTTAACACGCTCCTTTTAAGGCTTAAAGAGCCGTGGAAGCTCAGATGGTTAACGCTCGCTGTAAATATAACAGAACGCGAGTAACCCGGGTTCGATCCCCGCCAGCACCAATGAAATTGTTAATTGCAATTTTAAGTGCTGATTTACCAGGTGCTCGGCGGTGAAGGATAACATCGTGAGGAAACATGCATTCGCCAACACGCATTGGGGCAGCGCGGCGGACACTTTCTTGCCCTAAAACCCTCTCAGAAATGAGGGGGAGGCCTGTGCCCAGCAGTAGGAGGTATATAGGCTGTAACTTTACTTTACTTTTATTGAGGCTTACGACGTACATGCTCCAGTTCGTCCAGTTCATATACAACATCCTCCATCCCCATGGTTAACCGAAGACCTTAGGAAAATAATAGCGAAAAAGAATGCTGCAAAGACCAGGCACAAGTCAGATCCTACAAATGACATGATTCAGGAGATGTACAGGATCCCACGGAATACTTACGACGACGCCATATCCATAAATATGTTCAAAACGAAGATCCAAACCATGTTTGGAAATTCCTAAGGGTTTTTGAAGTAAAACTTCTTTATGCACGCTTAACTTGGGGAGTAAGTTGGCGGTAAGCACTAAATACTTTTTAAAATTCGCTATAATTTACAAGATATTCAATTAAAATAATGATGGCTAAATTGTTTTATTTGAATATCTCGTAATAAATAATCTGAATATTTTGGCGCATACGTTATTTTTATTCTGCGTGAGACACATGCATGTTTTGTTTCAGAAGAGAAAAATATGTGCCTAGAAAGAATGCGGAGTCGAGACGCGTGGGTGCTATCTTCTGATCGGATCTCTGATTTATTTCTAACTTTTTACGCGCATTTATTTCTGGTTATATTTTTGTTTCGTAACAGTTCGTCCCTTATTATTATCATACTCTTGTATAGTTGTATGAAATAAAAAATCTACAAACTTCTAACAAAAATCTAAAACACGAAAATTCACAAAACATGACCTTGAAAATAAATATACAATTTTATTCACTTTAAACGTAGAATATTTAATGTATTGAACAGCATATTAATTTATAAAATTGTTGAAAACGAAATAAAATTACGAAAAATAACTGGCTATGAGAGAAAGAGAGAAACAAAATGTGCGCGCGCACTGTTCTCTCTTGCTTATATCCCTCACTCAACTCCCGTTCGCCCGCCCACTTTTCAAGTCAAGCATGCGTAAAGAAGTGTTTTTTCAAAAACCTTTAGGAATTTTCAAACATAGTTTGGATCTTCGTTTTGATTTATGAATATGGCGTCGTCGGCGTTCTGTGGGATCCTGTGCATCTCCCGAATCATGTCATTTGTGAGCATGACCTTAGACGAAGACGTTCGATTCCGTACACAACCCAGTTTCTTATAAAAATTATAATAATTATAAAATAAAAGTAGTTTATTTCGACCACAAGGATCATAGATGCTAGTAATAATACAAATATATGTATTTCCTTTTAATAGGTACGTATCTATTTAATAATTAAAAATATAAACCTGAATTTCACATGTAGTTCAACAATATAGTTTATACAAAAAAATAACCGGTTTCACCGAAAACCGGGTTTTTTTATAAGAAATCCGAAAAACAACCGGGTTTTAATTTGGGCCGGTTTTGCATTCCCTAATCCGTATATTTTCGATCAAGTACCTACCTACTCTCTTACCAATGCGTAGTAATGATACCGCAATATTACAAGGTATCGAAATTTAAAGGTATGACGTTATTTTATAATTTATATATATATATATATATGTGTGTGTGTGTGTGTGTGTGTGTGTGTGTGTGTGTGTGTGTGCGTGCGTGCGTGCGTGCGTGCGTGCGTGCGTGCGTGCGTGCGTGCGTGCGTGCGTGCGTGCGTGCATGCGTGCGTGCGTGCGTGCGTGCGTGCGTGCGTGCGTGCGCGTGCGGGCGTGCGTGCGCGCGTGCGTGCGTGCGCGGCGTCGCGCGCGTGCGCGCGTGCGTGCGCGCGCGCGCGCGGCGCGTGCGCGTGTGCGAGCGTGTGCGTGCGTGTGCGTGCGTGTGCGTGCGTGTGCGTGCGTGTGTGTGCGTGTGCGTGCGTGTGTGTGTGTGTGTGTGTGTGTGTGTGTGTGTGTGTGTGTGTGCGTGTGTGTATACGCTACATGCATATACATATATTAATTTTCTACAAATTTTTAAATTTATTATCGGCTTCCTTCCATAATTTGTTCTTATTCACACGAAAATTCACAAAACATGACCTTGAAAATAAATATACAATTTTATTCACTTTAAACGTAGAATATTTAATGTATTGAACAGAATATTAATTTATAAAATTGTTGAAAACGAAATAAAATTACGAAAAATAACTGGCTATGAGAGTAAAAGAGAAACAAAATGTGCGCGCGCACTGTTCTCTCTTGCTTATATCCCTCACTCAACTCCCGTTCACCTCGCCCGATCACTTTTAGCTCTAACAGACAATGCCTTGCGCTCTCTCTCTCTCTCTCTCTCTCTCTCTCTCTCTCTCTCTCTATGTTAGCATCATCTTTCAGGTCAAAGGATACCATATGACCCAGGAACTTAAAATGAGACACCCTTCTTAACGGGGTACCGTATAATTTAATGGGTGGTGCATATGAGGACAAGGTTTTCCCTTTAGCCTGAAGGACCATGCATTCTCTTTTCTTGACATTATAAATCAATCCGTGACTGCGGGCGTGGCTTTCACATATGCTCAAGAGTTTTGCCAAGCCGCGAACAGAAGCACTCAGCAACACCATGTCATCTGCGTAACTGATAAAGAAAGGGTCGGCGATTAAGATGGCGAGCCCCAATTTGAGTGGTCCCGGTCTTAACGCCTATCATATCTGCCTATGTAGACTGTATCTTCTTACCCTACCATTAGGGTTAACATTGAAGGATCTTGAATAAAACAGCAATTTGCCATAAAAATTTGCCCTTTGGAAATGCGATACTGATGCACTACTACTTTACTGATGCACTATTTCTTTTCACTTTTCTTCTTGTTATTAATTCCCGAAACTGTCGCTGATCCCGAACAAATTGCAAATTGGGCACATTGCTAACGTACTCCGGAAACTAAACTATAAAATGATCGGTGTGCCCAAAGCTATTTTACTTTAATTCAGTTATCATTTTTTATTATCGCATTTCCCTTTATTACCCAATATCTTTATTCCCAAAACAATAACATTATATTATGTTTTAAATGAAATGCAATAAAGACACATAAAAATAATATTCATACCATCAATATCACATTAAGTTTAAATAAAATATCACTATCTAATATCACCTTAAAACATTAAAATATTTTATTGAATAATTATGAATATATCGAATAACACAATAGTTTTCATCACAAATTAATACAATTAAGACTTTTAAAATCTTTAAAATTTTAATAACATTTCGAAATTTTTTATTATATTTACCTAAATGCTTTTTACATATTCTTTGTCTTATTATTTTATAAAACTCTTCTAAATTGTTTGTTATATTACGTAATTTATATAATAGTATATTAATAAACAGTAATTTTCATGAAATAATTTCTGCTATAAACAATTAAAATAATCGATCGCGAAGCTCGACCTACTTGATGGTGTCAACCTACACGAGTGCAATAGATTACTGAACTATGTACTCTTTTTAACTTATATTTCTATTTATTTTTAACGATTTATACTGATTTATACCATAGATCTAGCATACATTTATACCCAATTCTTTTTTACTTTATATCGTTATCTCTTATCACTTATCGTGTGCCGTACGTTTATCATACATACGTAACATATGGCTCTAAATTATAACAAACAATATAGCATTTAATTCATATTGTTCGTATTACGTAGAACGTATAGAACGTAATGCATGACTCTAAGTTAGTTCAAAGCTTACATTTACCAAACACTGACTTCTATATATACAAGGGTCAGCACTGATCTCTATATATACAAGTACGCTAGACTAGCTATACCATACAAAATGTCTGTGCCAATTTAAAGCGCCACCATTTTCTGGCCCGGGAACTAAATCTGATATTCCAACTGAACCTAGACTAAAATTATGGCTTAAAAGCATAAATACTCTGAATTGGCTTCCGAAATAAAATTATTATCTTTGTTCTAAACATTTCACAAATGACTGTTTTATTAGACATGAAAAATGCATCACTTTGAAAAAGTGCAGTATACAGACAAAATTTTCTGTTAGTACCAGTACCAGTAAGTATGAAAGTATAAAATTATTATTTCGAATATTACTCTCATTTTCCTTTAAAGTCAAGAGCCATGGTCAAGTGTAGAAAGGTCGTCCGATGATGACTTTGTGTTTACAAGACGTAAATTTGTTAAATCTTTTTAAATATGACTAATTTAAACAGATTAGATTTATATCAAAGAAATAAATTTTTATTGGACCTGCAAAATTATTAATGTCCTTAGTGAGTTTGCGTAAGTTTAGGTGATAAATAGTTCTCCCTGAACGGCTAAAACCCGTTATAACCCTTATCATGGGGAGGGGGAGGAGTCAGTAGCCATGACTTGGAAACCCATGATAAAAGTAGGGTAGATGATTTTGCCAGTTCTACCTTTACTTCTTCCAATTCTCATATTTAAGTTTTCAATATCGTCCTCATCTTTTCCTTCGGTTTGGAAACAAGCATATATAATTCCTCTGCCCAAGGTTTCTAATCCTTCTTCTCTATCCCACTTTCGTCCCATATCTATTTTACCCTTTCTTTCTAAAGTTCTGAAACACATCATCCACAGTCAACTCTCTCTCTTCTTATCGTCTAACTCCTTGCTTTCCACATATCACTCGGGCTTTCGTTGTAGACACAGCACTGTCACTGCTTTACTTAAAGTAACCAATGATATCCGTAGGGCCATGAACAACAAATCTCTCACATTTTTAGTTTTGCTTGACTTTAGTAGTGCTTTTACCTCAGTAGACTTTGATATTCTTCTCTGGATCCTGGAATCTATAAACATTTGACCCTCATCTGTCATCGCGTGGTTTGATTAGTATCTACGTAGTCGCTCGCACTGTGTCCGTCTTAATGACACTCTTTCCGATTAGTCTGGCATCACTATGGATGTACCTCAGAGTGGCGTTCTTTCTCCTCTTTTATTTTCCATATTTATTAACTCTATTACGAGTGTTATTACATCTAATTACCATCTCTACGCGGATGACTTACAGCGTTATCGCCATTTTCCGGTGGGTGATACAAACAATATAATTGCAGTTATGAATGCGGATTGTTTGTTTTAACGGCGTTCCTATACCCTTTGCCAATACTGTCAAAAACTTAGGCGTCATATTTGATCACCATTTATCATGGACCACGCAGTCTTAGAGATAACTTCCTTGCATCCTGTTAATTAATATATATTATTTTATTATATTGGTATTAGTTTATATATATCATAACGTAACTATCATATTTATTATTTTTGGTTGGCCGGCGGGCCTTAGGGTTCCCGAGTTCGATACCCCGGTCGAGCCTTGACCCTTTTACGCGAGATGTTATATTAGATGAACTGTATACGCGGGAAGTTTTATTCTACCTCAACAAGATGGCGGATGTGGCACGCGGTTCATTGACAATGCACTCGCTCTTCCGAAATCTATTGCTTGACAAGGTTATGAAGGAATCCTGCTTGAGCAAGTTAGGAGAAATGAAATGGGGCGGGTTAACCAACAAAACAAAATGCTCAAGCAGGCACTGAATTACAGGAAAAACACACTTACCGGGGTGTGACTTCGATGCGACTTAGGCGATTCCGTTGCTGTGGTGCGACTTCTGTTGGGTCTTTTGGGGCGCCCCAGAGATGTGATCCAGGCCAGTGGTGCGAAGGAAGAGAGCGGTACGCGACGAAATCTCACACTATGTGGGGTGGTTGCTTCTGGAGCTCGACTGCTCCAGGTGCGGTTCAGACTAGCGGCGCGAAGGCAAGAGAGAGCTCGAGGGCAGCGCGCGAGCTTATATTGCTTCGGCTTTCCTATCAAATCTCCTCTTTCCCCTCTCACCCCCCCCCCCCCCTTTCAGTGTGTAATATAGGTAAAATAGGTCAAAGAAAAGACACTTGACACAATATACCCTCGAATAAAATTAAAATACACGAATCGTTTCCGCGTAACCAATTTTTATGTATTGATTTATTTTATTTTTATTTATAGAATTTTTAATATAATTTACGTAACATTTTGTATATTATTTATTTATTAGTAATAGTAATGTATGCACTAAGTTTGCCAATATATTTTCCGTTATGGGTCTACTGGAAGATATTTCTGCAAATTATAGATTAAGTAGAACCTTTTTACGAACTTGCTATAGGACTGCTTCTGTATCTCGATGTGTTCACATAAATAAATTAAAAAAAAGGTTCTCGAGTGGCAGCCTCGTACCGGCAGGTGAAGTGTGGGACGTCCCCAACCTGGTAAGACATCCAGGAAGTTGATAGATGTAGGTGGCTCAGGACCGTGTTTAGTGGCAATTCTTATGGGAGGCCTATGTTCAGCAGTGGACATGTGAAGGGCTCCAACAATGATGAATGATGATGGTATTCTATTAATATGGTACCTAAATATAATGGACGTCCATTCTATTTATTTAGGTATAGTTAGGGTATAGAATTTTTATCGATATGTTTTGTCACACTGTCTTATCTCTATTATTAGTTCCGTGGACGTTCACTTCTGCTGTCAGCGCCAAAATGGCACAAATAAAATTACCTCATTATGTCACGGTGTATAGCCACTCCATATATAGAGGTCAGTCTTTGAGTATTCAACCAACCAAGGAGGTCAGTGCATGGAATATAGAGGTAAGGAGAACAATCTCTCATAGGAGAATAGTTGATAATTTGTCTATCTGTAAGCAGTAAATAACAGTTCAAAAGCTCTCCACAACAGGGTATGTTAAATCGCCGTAAAATACTATATACATTGTGGCGGTCGGGGTTTAAAATAAGGCAACAACCAGTCATAAAAAAAAAAATATATATTGGTAAAAGAAAAGGTCGTGGGCGTGGTTCCGATAATTTAAAAAAAAAATGCCCGTCTGGCTTCACTGGCAGGGTCAGGTACTCCCCTATGTGGCCGCGAGGTGGTCGAGCAGGGCCGGGGGGTTGGACTGTTCACGGGGAGCGCCGTGGGCAGCTGGCTGTGGCGGTGGCGGCGTCGAGGGGGAGGCCTAGGCCCTCTTAAGAAAGACGACCGCCACGGTTGTAGTCGTAAAATTGCACTCTGGAAACAACGTCGTCCACATTTAGGTCCAGGTAATAAAACGCCGCCGATTATGAACCCCCGGTATATCGCAGGCTAGCAGTAGATGGGAGCACAGAGAGTAGCTGGCGGGTGTTCATAATCAGAACGGAGTTACAAGGCGGAATGGAAGGCAAGCGTCATAGCGGTGAGGCGCAAATTAAAATACACATGAATTAAAATTACGGCAAGTGTAAAATACTGTTTAAATGTACCAGGATAACTAATTTAGGCTGTGCATTGGTTGAAACATGATGGTGACTTGCGATATTTGATCGCGGTGCGAAATGTATGAGACGCCATTTTGTAACGGTACTTTTGCCAACGCACACAGCGGCTACATACATTACTTACATGCAAATAACACTAATAACGTGGCAATTAAATAGCTAAAAGCAAACAGCCTGGCATGATCAAATTACACTACCTATAAAACACTTTCACTACTTAAAACTAGGTAACGTTTCAACACTTACCCTTACGGGGTGCAAGACGATACGGAGGTCTCGGTGACGAGAATTAACGAAAAAACTATACGGCCACAGTGCCGGAATTATTATATTATTTTAAACTTTTTCCAAAATGGGATTAAAATTTGCAAGCGCGTACGAGGACACAAAGCAGAGCTTGTGAACGCGGCTGCAGTGGTAGTGTGCGCCTCCCAGGGCGCTCGGGCGGAGAATGACCGGGAGCGCGACGCCGTGGAATGATACCGGTCGGGTAAAACTCTGACGCGAGAGTTGCAAAGCGCAAAGAGTAACGAAGCGTCAGAGTGTTTGTTCGAAATACAATATTTTAATATTTGATTTATTATTTAATTCGTTCTTTTAGTTTACTGATTGTTTTATTAATAGGATACCTAAGTTAATTATAGAATTATTTTTGTTAATAACTTCTATTTTATTTTTATTTAGTTTATTAAATGTTTATTTAATTTTAATAAACCGTTTAATTATAATTATGCATACATGTACGTGCAACGTTACAGTACCCCGCGCGCTACATAAGGATTTTATTATTCTTAATTAATAAAATCCGCTCTAAATTGTTATGTATTCGCATTATCCTTTTATACAACATCTCTCATACTTCACGCGATTATATCAGCGTCAACGAACATCAATAGGGTAGTTGACGCATCCTGTCATTTGGCAAGGTGTTCCAGCATCGGTTAGACTGGAAGACCCATACGAATACCTAGAGCTAAAGGTGTAAAAGTGTGACCAGGGTAAAACGAGCACCATGTATATATATAAATATAACGCTAGTGTATTCCTAAGTAACAAGCAGAACACATGCAACTTAATTAAGTGTACTTGTAGGTGTAACATGGAGATCTTGTGATATTGCAGTGATGGTTGCTAGCCCATCTCCCACAACACACTACTACCCTATCCCTTAGTCGACTTTTACGACACCCACAGGAAGAAATGGGGTGGTGCTATTCTAACCCGATACCACACGGGGAAGTACCACTTTAAAAAAAAAAGTGTATACATATATGACTAAGTATTGTGTCCTGTTAATTTCAAATCCTTGATGTGCCTGGTGCCAATATCTTTCCCAGACATGTCAGCCAGGATGTAAACTAGGGGTGACTTTTTACCGATGACGCGACATTTAATAAATTTGGCGCAAGTTTTTTACTAAAGAACTTATCCTTATCACTTAAAACATATGCGCGTTTCATTACAGTGTCACCAATGTTAAATTCCATAGGCTTACGCCGAAGGTTATAGTGGGTTGAGTTTTTAGCATGAGCATGCCACAATTTGGCCTTTACAGTAACGAAAACTTCCTTAAGACAACCCAAATCCTCCGCGTAGATGTCACGGGGAAGGAATAAAACCTCATCGCCTAAATCGTTATCTAAATAATGCGAGCCACATGTAACGAGCTCCCTGCCGAACACCAGGAAGGATGGAGTGAAACCAGTCGCCTCACTCACCGAATTGTTGAGGGCGAACTGAACCTTCGGAATATATGTATCCCAACTGCGATGATCGTTGTCCACGAAAGTTGAGATACACGTGATAATTGAACGATTATGTCGTTCTACCAAATTAATTTGAGGGGTGTACTTTGGCGTGAAGAACACGTTAGGGACCTTATAACGATGGAAAAGTGACTCAGTGACCTTCGAAATAAACTGGCCGCCATTGTCCAAAAATATGGTCTGAGGGACACACACAAGTGGTATATAGGCGGACTTAATGCCTAAGGCATTCTCTCCCAGTCTACCTTGGGATGATGCAGAGATAGAATGAAGTAGGTGTAATAAAAAGTTAATATGCGAATACTAAAATAAAATAACAAAAAAAATTGTAATACATGGAAATAAAATACATAAGATATAAACGGTACATCGCAAAAAATAGATAAAATTATATTAATATTCATACACATATATGTATAAAATATACAATATACATAATTACAGTAAGAACAATAAGAATATATATACATACACATATAAACATACATATATACAAATATATATATGTTTATATGTGTATGTATATATATTCTTATTAGTTACTGTAATTATGTATATTAATATTCATACACATATATGTATAAAATATACAATATACATAATTACAGTAAGAACAATAAGAATATATATATATACACATATAAACATACATATATACAAATATATATATATACATATATATATACATATACATACATACACACACATACATACATATATACACATATACATACACATACACATGTACAACCAGTGCGTGTTGCCAGTGATGACTTACGGATCAGAGACGTGGTCCTTCACTGCTGGCCGTATGAGGACGCTGGTTCTGCCAATGATGAGGATGATGATTCTGCCAATTTATTAAGTAAGTGTTCCCGAACCTTCATCTTGAACGCGTACCGATTGCTAGCCGTCCTGATTTCGAGAGGGAGTGCGTTCCAAAGGAGAATGGATTGAATGTGGAAAGAAGAATGAACAAGTCCAGAGCTATGGGATGGACATAGGAGAAGAAGGTTGTTCGTAGAGCGGAGGTTTCTCTCATGACTAGCACTAAGCAACTGAAAGTGAGGAGATAAGTAGGTAGGGGAAGTTGGAGACATCAGGATAGAATAAAGGGTGGTGAGTGCACGCAAACTACGGCGTTGACGAATAGGTAACCATTTTAATTGAGATCGATACATGGATACATGGTCATACTTTCGAAGATTGAAAATGAATCGAATGCAGTTATTCAGAAGACGGTCATATTTGTTGAGAAGGTCTGCATTCAGGTCGAAATAACACACATCACCATAGTCGATTAGGGGAAAAAATTAAACTCTGCACAAGCATTGTCTTAGTTTCAGATGGTAGAAAATTTTTTAGGCGATAGAGAGAACGCAGGGTACCAGTGACTTTCTGGCTAACGGTCGTTGTTTGGGCTTTCCAACTCAAAGTAGAATCAATTAATAAACCTAGATCCTTCACAGTGGAACACAATTGAATCTCAGTACTATTAAATAAGATAGGAGGTAGAGCTACTGTTTTCAATCTCTGGATCATCGGACGACTACCAATTATAATGGCCTGACACTTCGAAGGGTTGACCATTAGGCCAAACCTGTCAGACCAGTTCTTAATGTACTCAAGGTCCCTGTTAAGTGTGTCCACCGCTGTAGAAATATCGTCAATACTCGCTTGTGTGTACAATTGCAAGTCATCAGCATACAGATGATACGCAGACTGAAGGTTTTGAGTAATGAGATTAATAAATATAGAAAACAACAAAGGAGATAATATGCCGCCTTGAGGGACACCAGCATGTATGTCAAGCCAGCAAGATGATAGCTCATCGATGCGAACCGACTGCTGGCGCCCTCGAAGATATGATGAAAACCAATCCAGTGCTTCGGGTGAGATCATAGAAAGGGAAAGGATGGAAATTAGAATGTCATAACTAATGGTATTAAAGGCGTTCGAGAAGTCAACCAAAACCAACACAGTGACTTTAGTGTCCTCAATGCCTGCCCTAATATCACCAGTTACTTTCAGGAGTGCGGAAACGGTACTATGACCGGGCCTAAAGCCAGACTGCAAGGGACTTAATAAGTTATTACGAGAGATAAACTGCGAAAGTTGCTTGTGGACACACAGGCCTCAAGGACCTTGGATAAGAAGGGAAGGATGGATATAGGTCGGAAATGATTGGGTAAAGTGGGATTTGGGATTTTTTGTAAGGGAATAACGTAAGCCTTACGCCACAGTGAGGGAAAATTACCAGAATCCAAGGAGTAGTTAATGATGTGCGAGATGACTGGGAGGATATTGTCAAGTATATAGATAATCATCCGTCGGCTGATGTTGTCGTAACCGATAGCATTAGATTTAATGGAAAGGATTATCTTCTTGATCTCATCTACAGCTACTGGAGAAAATTGAAACAGATTAATATCAGGACGAGGTAAACCCATTAAGTGTTCAACAGTAAGCCGCTTGGTCTGGTGATCAAGAGGATTGTTGGAGACAAAATGAAAATTGATATCATCCAGACCAATCGTCCTTTGAAACTCACAACGGTGTCGTTTACCGATACCTATGGTTCCAAGGAACTTCCAGATATTAGCAGGGGAAGAAGATGAGATGTTACTGATGGACACCATGGACGAGGAAAACAGACTCTTCCAGTAACTTCGTGACTGTAGTGGCAGTAGCACTTCTTAATGGGAAAATTAGGCAATATTTCGAGAAGCAGCATGTGACTACGAAGATATAAGTGTTCTGCTTCCTAGTGACAGGCAAGGGGCCCATCAAATCAATTGAAATCATTTGAAATGGCCTAGAACACTGCTTCGGGCGGCCCATTGCTCCCAAGGTTTGGTGATTTTGAGCCTTGTAAGACAAGCACTTCTCGCAGGAGGCAACGAACTTCACCACGTCCTGGTGCATACCAGGCCAAAAGTAGCGCAAGGCAATACGATGGTATGTTTTAAAAACGCCGAGATGTCCAGCCGTGGGTTCCGCATGATTCTCGTTGATCACCTGCTCGCGTAGCTCAAAAGGTACAACCTCCTTCCATAAGAACTCGGATGAAAGTGAGTGATTATTCTTGGCACGCCTGAATAACTTGCCATCCTTGATAATGAAATTCGGGAAAGTTTGCGGCTTAGAAAGGCAAGAATTATAAATATTTTTGTACCAAGAATCCGATGTCACCATGTTCGAACCGGAAGTACTAATCGCCGAGACGGGAAGAGCTCTAGAGAGGGCATCGGGGATCACATTGTCCACACCCTTACGATGCTTGAATTCTAAATGAAATGAGGACAATCTTACACCCCAGCGAGCTAATCTACCGGTAGGGTTCCTGAGAGACAGAAACCATTTTAACGCACTGTGATCAGTATAGACAGTGAATGGCCTACCGTTCTCCAAGTAACACCTCCAGTGCTCCAGGGCGATGACGACAGCTAATGTCTCACGCTCCGTTATACTGTAGTTCCTCTCTGCTGCTGACAACGACTTGCTCATATAAGCAACGGGGTGCTCCTTACCATCTATAGTCTGCGACAGCATCGCACCCACGCCGTAATTGCTGGCATCGGTGTGTACTTCGAATGGCTTATCGTAGTCAGGGCAGGAAAGAACAGGAGCGGAAACTAAACACTCCTTAAGTTTCTTGAAGGCAGCATCAGCTTCGGCAAACCAGACAAAAGGTGGTCCACCCTTCTTACTCGAAGTTAACTTGTTTAAGGGGCCTGCAATGGTACTAAAATTGGGGACGAAACGACGATACCAAGTAGCAGTCCCGAGGAAGCGCTTAACGTCCTTACGACATGTAGGTGTCGGGTAATTGAGGATTGCTTCCACCTTCTCAGGATCGGTACGTAAACCACTACTATCAACGACGTAACCCAGGTATTTGAGCTGACTGCGGAAGAATTGACATTTCTCTAGGTTTACAGTGAGGTTGGCCTGTTTCAGCTTATTAAGAACCCGAAGTAACAGGGAAACATGGGAATTGAAGTCGTTTGAGACGATAATAATGTCGTCTAGGTATGCAAAGACTTTGAGGTCAAATTCCCTAAATAACAGATCAACCAACCTTTGCTGTGTAGCCGGGGTGTTAGTTAAACCAAAAGCAGTGCGCTTAAAACGATAGGTACCGCGATTAGGCACATAAAAAGCAGTCTTGTCCCGGTCCTCCTGTGCTATAGGTATCTGCCAAAAAGCTTTGGATAAATCGATACTAGATAAGTAGCGAGCATCGCGAAGATTATCCAAGATCTCTGAAATGTAGGGTAGACTATAGGCGTCGCGCTTCGTGATGGAATTGAGCTTGCGGCTGTCGAGGCAAAACCGAGGCTGACCGTTTTTCTTCGTAACAATGAGAACTGGTGATGACCAAGCACTTTCGCACTGCTCAATTACGTCCAGAGCCAGCATCTCGTCGACCTGCTCGGCAAGGATCCGCTGCTTCTCTGGAGACAACCTATAGTACCTTTGACGAACTGGCTCAGCATCTCCCGTATCAATACGGTGAGTGACCAAACTCGTCTCGCCCAAACCCCGACGTTCGGCGGAAATGTCGCTAAATTGAGAAATGATGTCATCCGCCACTGATCTCTCCGAAACAGTTAAGTGGTCATACGCTTGTATGAAAGTGGTAGAATCGGCTAACTAAGGCTAGCATTCAATACTGCGGCATTAGAAAATGTAATGCTTGAGAAATGTCTAGGAAAAATGTTAAACTCGCGCCAAAAATCGATCCCCAACACGAGATCAATATTGATGTCTGGCACAACAAATGACTTAATTATATGGTACTCATTCTCAAAGTTTATAGGGAGAAACATATAGCCAATGCTGGTCATAGATTGACCCCCAGCAGCCGTGACTGTAATTAAGTTGTCCATATGCAGCTGTAAACCCAGTTCCTCTAGCTTCCTATAAGCTTTATCACCTAAAATGGACACAGCTGAGCCTGAATCTAAGAGGCCAAATAGCTTAAAATCATTGATTTGTACACAAGCGTAAGGTCTAAGATCATGCAATGGTTTGTCCAGCAGAATTGTATCAACTTTATAAGAATTGAAGAAAGCATTAACAGTGTTAAGCCAGCTCTGCCAATCCTCTTGGTCAAACTTGGGTGGCAGGACTTCAGTACAATTCTGCTGGTCTATCAGTTTTTTTGAGGTGCTCGGTTTATCCTTGCCACACTTCGGACAGTCTGGTGACTTGACGCCTTCCTGGCCACAAACAAAACAAAATATTCTATCCCTATTTGCTTTGCATTGACGAAGGTTGTGGGTGTTATTACGACACCTAGGACAATAAGGAGACTTTTGGTACTGCTGTTGCACCGCATGCACATAATTATTATTTTTAGTATAAGTTTTATTACCTGTATTGTAATTATTGTTGCTTCTATTGTAAAAGTTATTGTAAGGTCTTTTATTGAAACTTTGGCCGCTGCCTTGATTAAACCTACTTGCAGACTGACCAGCGTAAGCAAACTCTGGCGCCAGTGTTCCTGAAGAGACCTTCGGAGGTTCGTGGAATCCCACTAGGCGAGCCTGAATGTTCTCGTAATTACGACAGAGCGAACGCAAGGTGTCGAGGTCTGAGATCTTCGGGACAGAAGCTAAGGTGCTGGCGTAGCATGGGCGGATGTTATGTAAAATGATCTCAAGTTTGTCTTCGTTAGACAGGCTCTTGGACAAACGTGAGAATAGCCCAGTCATAATAGAAATGTAAATAGTTATATTTTCAGACTCGCCCTGAGTTCTGGCCCGAATCTCCGACAAGAGTCTGTAATCATAATCGGCCTGGTCGAAATCTTCTCTAAGAAGGGAAACTAACTCGTCCCAATTAGATACCTGGTCCCGAATGGCACGATACCAATGCAAGGCATCGCCGGTAAAAATCTCAGCGCAGTAAGACAGCAGTTTTTCCCCCGGTATATTCCTCGACTGGCTGTATTCATTGATGCGCTGGATAAATGCACGAACGCAAGATTTGCCGTCGAACTTAAACTTAGTGAACTCACTAGCCACGCCGCGCTCACAAGTTACGTTAACGTTGAGAGGTAAAGCAGCAGTAGACTGAGGGTCTCTAGATGCCAGAGAAGGGGTGGAATCAGTAGCAGTAATAGCATTATAGCGTTCCAAAAGTTGCCTGTATTCCGAAACACACGTATCCACCACCCCTTGCTGGGTCGTGCTATCACAAACTATACGGTTGAGTCGATGATGGAGGTGGTTAATGAGGTTGCGAGCAGGAAGCAACGCATTCCCATTGCTAGGCGCCTCGATATATGCTCTTAGCTTAATTAAAGCATCGCTGACTCCCTTTAAATCATCGCCGACAGACAAAACGCTCTCGAGAATGTCCTCCGAAGGAAAGAGTGGACCTAATTTAGCAATCTGCTCGCGTAACTCTCTGACTGTGTCAGCCGGGGTGGCACCTCTAATGGCAACTTCGTATTCTAACTCCGACTTTTGCAACGATAGGAATTTAACCGAGTGCGCCATTATAACACGCGTATAACCGCAAAGAGGTAAGTGTTGAGTCGTTACTGACTTAATCTACTCCGTTCCGTTACAATTACAATATCAGGTACTAAGAACGTTCTGGTTGACTAAAACGATTGGCGTATAAAAGAAGCAGTAAAAAGAATAAAGCAACTGCCACCAAAATAAAAGAAGCAGCGCAACAAAAAATTAAAATACGCAACTAATGTGTACTCGAACAATTAAATAAAACAACAACAAGATAATAATAATATGCCTAAGAATTAAAATAAAAAACAATTGATTGAATAATTTGAAATACTACCAACGCATGCGTGACTCAACTGAACTAGAGTTCTGCAGCAACAATAGGGAATAGTTACAATTCATAAAATTTCAATAATAATAATATCACAGAAAAAAAAACCACGAGAAAAAAAAAACCTACTGCAGAATAGAATAGTAATACCTCGGAACAATATTAAATTTACCCTATCACAGATTACACAGTGACCACTCTGCACGCTAACTACTCTGTACAATGATAGAACGTAAACAACATAGGGTAGTGCACGGCATAGAGTGATTACGAAAAGTTATTCGAAACTAAACAAATTCTTAGTTAGGGATTAAAGTTTATGATCTCTCGAATAATACAAGTAAATAAGTAAATCAATTAAAATTCAATAAAATTCCTAAAACAAAACTCAATAATGAAATTCGTACACATTAGTTGCTGCAACCAAAAAACAAAAAAACAAAAACGTTTCACAAACACAAAACGACACAAACAACAACTACTCCTACGCAGTGAAACCAGACCTTTTTTACCACGTTTATGGGCGCCAATGTGGCGGGGGGGTTTAAAATAAGGCAACAACCAGTCATAAAAAAAAAATTATATATTGGTAAAAGAAAAGGGCGTGGGCGTGGTTCCGATAATTTAAAAAAAAATGCCCGTCTGGCTTCACTGGCAGGGTCAGGTACTCCCCTATGTGGCCGCGAGGTGGTCGAGCAGGGCCGGGGGGTTGGACTGTTCACGGGGAGTGCCGTGGGCAGCTGGCTGTGGCGGTGGCGGCGTCGAGGGGAGGCCTAGGCCCTCTTAAGAAGGACGACCGCCACGGGTGTAGTCGTAAAATTGCACTCTGGAAACAACGTCGTCCACATTTAGGTCCAGGTAATAAAACGCCGCCGATTATGAACCCCCGGTATATCGCAGGCTAGCAGTAGATGGGAGCACAGAGAGTAGCTGGCGGGTGTTCATAATCAGAACGGAGTTACAAGGCGGAATGGAAGGCAAGCGTCATAGCGGTGAGGCGCAAATTAAAATACACATGAATTAAAATTACGGCAAGTGTAAAATACTGTTTAAATGTACCAGGATAACTAATTTAGGCTGTGCATTGGTTGAAACATGATGGTGACTTGCGATATTTGATCGCGGTGCGAAATGTATGAGACGCCATTTTGTAACGGTACTTTTGCCAACGCACACAGCGGCTACATACATTACTTACATGCAAATAACACTAATAACGTGGCAATTAAATAGCTAAAAGCAAACAGCCTGGCATGATCAAATTACACTACCTATAAAACACTTTCACTACTTAAAACTAGGTAACGTTTCAACACTTACCCTTACGGGATGCAAGACGATACGGAGGTCTCGGTGACGAGAATTAACGAAAAAACTATACGGCCACAGTGCCGGAATTATTATATTATTTTAAACTTTTTCCAAAATGGGATTAAAATTTGCAAGCGCGTACGAGGACACAAAGCAGAGCTTGTGAACGCGGCTGCAGTGGTAGTGTGCGCCTCCCAGGGCGCTCGGGCGGAGAATGACCGGGAGCGCGACGCCGTGGAATGATACCGGTCGGGTAAAACTCTGACGCGAGAGTTGCAAAGCGCAAAGAGTAACGAAGCGTCAGAGTGTTTGTTCGAAATACAATATTTTAATATTTGATTTATTATTTAATTCGTTCTTTTAGTTTACTGATTGTTTTATTAATAGGATACCTAAGTTAATTATAGAATTATTTTTGTTAATAACTTCTATTTTATTTTTATTTAGTTTATTAAATGTTTATTTAATTTTAATAAACCGTTTAATTATAATTATGCATACATGTACGTGCAACGTTACAACATTGTAGTGTTATGCTACCATATCATTTTACACTATTTTAAATTTATTTTTCCATTCTGTTTTTGATTTTCTGCATTAGCCTCAAAACTGGATATTTTGCATCACCTTTATTTTCATAGGATCCTGTAACGTTTTTAAACCATAAGAACACAATAACAAATCATTTTCACATCGTATTTTCACGCTATCAGCACTTTTTAAATCGGTGTCAATGGAGTTTACCTTTTTCGATCTTTTATTTAGTTCTCCGTAACTCTGCAATTTCGGGCTTCGTGCGCACTGTTGCGCTACCTTTTTTCCTATATCAATAATATCTCATTTTTCACTTAAATCTTGCCGTTTCTCTATTACGAGCCTTTTTTTTTTTTTTTTTTTTTGCATGGGGAAATGCCTACGCATACCCGCCTCGCGGGGGCAAGGACGGGTTATGTCGGACTCGCACCGACTAAAACCCCATGGTGTTCCACCTTTGTCGCATATTGGCAGGGCTACGGGAACACTTTCGCACACATCCGCGGCCCTACTAGCGCCTGCCGCCCCATGGCAGCACCTCCTCGGGAGAGGAAAATTCCTCCCCATTCTCCTTCCCAGGTAAGGCGCACCAGAACACATGGCGCGCCTTCCTCCACGGCCTCCAACTACGTCTGTGCAACAGACGCCCCCGCGTCCGATGCACAAAGGCCATGGGGTCAGGAAAAACGAGCACTTAGAAGTACTAGCCTTCCCGACCCCAGCGGCGGATCTGGTCTATGGCTCCGCCGCCAACCAAGATTCGGCTGCGGAGGGTAGGGAGAGCGGCGCCTCGCAATACCGACAATCCTCTCCCCCCGCAGCCCCACCACCACCGCATCAACGGTGCGGCCCCGTTTGAGTCGCGAAGGATAGGGCGAGTGGCGCATCGCCATACCAACACTCCTCTTCCTCCGCGACTCCACCTCGGCTGCAGCGGTAGAGGGTGCGCGAGTCCCCACTCGCTGCAGTCCACCAGCACACATCCAAAGTGGGCTCCCCAAGCCCACTCGGAGCGGCCACCTCAGGCCGGCCCTTCACCTCGGGCCAGCCACGTGGGTTCCTCTTTGTTCACCGTGGGAGACCAAGCCACGGCTACTAAGCCCCCCCGCCACGACAAGGCGGGAACCCGTTCGGGGGGGTCTATTACGAGCCTAAAACCAAAATTTGACATGTTTTGACATCGTTGTTTATCTGGTTGTCATGGCAATTTTTATTCAAATATCGTTACCGGCCTGATGTTTTTACTTCAAAAAATACTCTTTTCTTCTTGGCCATTTACAAAAATTTGCTTTTAATTTAAATAATTTCAAATAATTTCTCGTTGTTATCTCAGATCCGTCAAAAAGTATAAAAGCCGAAGAATCGGCCAAGAGAGGTTCTGACTTCAGCTTTGATACGAGAAGCACCTCTTAAAGGCTTTATCCGCACTGCCTCGGGATCTTGCAAGCCTCTGCCTTCTCCTGAAGTCGTCGCCTAGCCACGCCTACGCCTCCACCTATTAGTGCCCGCGCTATCTTCGGCCGCTGTGCGTGCTTGTCTCAAGCGCTGCGTGTTCCTACTCCAGACGCTGCGTGTCTCCGGCGCTCAGGGCGCTGTTTGTGTCTACTCCGGGCGTTGTATGTGCCTACTTTAAGTGCTGCGTGTACCTGCTCAATACGCTGTGTGTACCTACTCCAGACGCTGCTGGACCTACTCCAGACGCTGCGTGTCTACTCCAGGCGCTGTGTGTGTCTACTCCGGGTGTTGTGTGTGCTCATTCTGGTCGCTGTGTGTGCCTACTTCAAGCGCTGCGTGTACTTAGATTAGGCGCTGTGCATGCGCCGCACCGCACCGCATAGCCTGTACATACATTGTTTCCGTACTCATTTATCTTTATTAACTTTTATTTTTTTTTTAAAAATTGTAATTCACTATCATCACTACAGCCCATCATCACCCTCATACCTTTTTTTTATATAAAAAAAAGCTGTAAATATCTTTACAAATTTTAAATAAATTATTTTCTTTTTTGGTTGTTTCATTGTTAGGATAGGTTCTTTAGTCTTACTGTCGCTTTACGACAACATATACATATATATATATATATATATATATATATATATATATATATATATATATATATATAATAAAATAATTATTATAAAAAGAATTATGGTGAAAGTCTGCAATAAAAAAATTATAAAAAGTTGTTTAAAATTTAGACTGTGGCGTCTACAGTCCTTAAGTATATATATAAATCGTCGCAAGGACATCTGTTAACGAAGCCTAAAATTTGCATTGTCTTTTAATTGTTATAGATTATAATAATCAACAATGTATAATTATTAATATTACAATTTAATAGCAGCAATTTATCATAAACATAACATGTAACTAGCTAGTTCTTTAAAACTCTTTTGGTTTACAAATCTCTTTATTGACAACTAATTCCTATTAAAACAACTATATTTTATTTGATTATCAACTCTTAACTCAAATATTGTTTTAAATCGTAGAATAAATAATTGTCGATTTGATTATTAATCCTGGTAATTGAAATTACTTAAGTAACCTAATGAATTCAATAAAAAGTTATTGTTTAGTGAAGTATTGACCAATCAAATCGTCGACCAATCGGAGCACACCTAAGACGTTATTACGTTTTCCTTATTGTACGAACGCGGGAATAGACTCACTTCAGTTCCTGCGCCCGTCGGTGTAGTTCTATTTTCCTGGTAAAACTTTGTGAGTACTATTTGTGAGTTTTTATAACAAATGTAGAATAAAGCTATTGCAGATATATATATATATATATATATATATATATATATATATATATATATATATATATATATATATATATATATATTATTTATATATATATATATGCTTAAAAAAACACCCAATGGGTTCCTTGCTGATTTTTCCCAGGACAGATATTTTTTCCGAACCAGTTGTAAAAGTAAAAATGGCTTTCAATAAAAATTGCATATCATCAGTATTGAATAAAAATGTATCCATTCTATTCTTTACTATTTGGCTTTTACTACGTTTTAAGACTTCTTATGTGCCTAAGGGTTTGTCTGGGTAGATGCCACCATCTTACCTATTTTTGGCAACCATTTTGTATCTAATGCTTACATTGCTCTGATCCAGTCTAAATGATATATAGAAAGCCATTATAGTTACAGGCTGTGAGGCTTTCCCTTTTAGTCCTCAGAGGCGACAAACTCACGCAAAGAATATTAAGTTTCGTGGTGACAGTGCATATGTAGCCTTGTTTCTTTGAAGTTGGCTGTAGGTGTCTGTGGACTGCAGAGGACTGTAAGTTCATTTGTCAGTTCAGTTTTACAAAATAAACTTCGCATTAAAGCCTTATAACTTTAGTAGTGACGGTAATGATTACCTGCTCAAGACCATTCAACATTTAGCTCAGCGAACCAATACATAAACTACTAATACTTAATTTAAAATATCATTGCGAAGTCATGTTAATAGACTAAAGAAAGATAATAAGTCAAAGTCGAGTGAAACAAGCAGCGAATACAAAACATCCACCCACGAGCAAATCTCTGGGCCTGGCATCGCATCGCGGCATTGACTCACAAATGACAAATTCGCCACTGCACTAACCTACCTGTCAACAATATTCAAAGAAAAAATTTAAAAAAACTAAAATAAGCCCTTTCTTAAAGCAAATCACGTTAGTTATATTTCCTCATTATTTACATACGTAATACTATTGATATCTTATTATCATGTATAACAACTTCACTACGCTCAGAACTCACAAACATCCTGGAGCAAGTGACATAATTACAAAACCATTCACCAGAAACTTATTTAATAGCGTAACTTATCTAATTTGGTTATATTAAAAAAATTAAAGCGGGAACATTTTTATCCTCAAGAAATATATGCAAAGATTACTTGCTTCTAAAGCGTATCATCCTCTTTTGCTTATAAAATAAACTATAAGATCGTCAATGAAACGCAAAAGTAGCGCAAAAATTTGCGTTACGATGACGTAAATATGACGTAAAATAGTATAAAACATTATAATGATTGTAATACACCGAACGTGTAATAACACTGACTACGTTCTAACAAAATACCAGCTTACAATATCAGCTTAATGCTGCTGTGTTTGTTACGGTATGCGTAGAGAACCGCAGACCTTTTTAATGGAAACTAGGCAATTGGTCTAAGTCCTTAAAAATGACAACGAATGATTTTTGATGATCTGAATTTTGATTCTTAATCGAGAATACATGTATATGCCTATGAACCACAGCATCCACTCACCATCAGATGGACTGTGTGCTCGTTTGTCAGTCTCATTCTATAAAAAAGTGGGCTGATTACAGTCTATTTTATCGATTTAGTACATAGACTAACACAGTCCAGTATGTTGGCGGCCCGTGTCACTTTATGATTTAGTTACTAAATTACTAAAGAAGTACCTATATAAAATTTTAATAAAGTACATGTAAGTTTTTATTGAAAAATAGAAGATTTTTAACGAAAATGTCACTGCTTGACATTGACATGTTATTGTCGCAGACAGATGTCACAGATGTCAATCTCGGTTTATTAGTTTCGTACACATTGTGCAATTATTTAAGCTTTCTATTTATAAGTATTTGTTTTCTAATAGATTTTGACTTGAAAGTATACTTTTACTAACGTTATTAAAATATACAAATAACAGTTTGTGTCACCTATCAACATGAGGCTGGTAGATACCGCGAAACTTTTAGAACTTCAAAACAAACCTTCGAAAATTCGAAATATTTGCATTGTTGCACACGTGGATCACGGGAAAACTACTTTAGCAGATTCCTTGATATCTAGTAATGGTATAATATCTCAGAGAATGTCAGGCAAACTACGGTACATGGACAGCAGACCCGATGAACAAGAGCGAGGTATAACTATGAAAAGTAGTAGTATTTCCCTATACCATGTGTTAGAAAAGCAAGAATACCTGGTAAATCTTATTGATTCTCCTGGCCACATTGATTTTTCAAGCGAAGTATCCACTGCAGTCAGATTATGTGATGGGGCAATTGTTGTGGTAAGTAAAAACAATAAAATGAATAATAAAAATACTCCAACAGTTTCTCTTGAATAACCTGCACATAATGTGAATTATCATTAAATAACTGAATTCATCTCATGTTCAAAAAACCAATTTCCCCACTCTAGAGTCAATCTTTGTAATTAAACGGTTTCAGATTGGTGCACATAATAAAAAATTATGAAAGATGTTACTTTTGTCACTTCCACAACTTACTCCCCTTGTCATCAGTTGTACTGAAACATTCTACTGCTGAACATAGGTTTCAGCCATAATAAGATTGATTTATTGCTATCATGAAACACAGAAATTGTTTTGACCTTGTGTTTAGCAATAAAAGTACCTTATACCGCTACTATGCTCTGATTCTCCCCATTCTATCTCTAACTTTATTGTAAATGTTTTGTATTGGACATAGAAAGGTTACGATGGGTGATGATGTGAAGGTTATGTTGAGTGAAACTTGTGAACTAAAATAACTTTACATTTAATAGGTTGAGAGAAAATATGGGAATCGATAACATGTTTGAATTCTGACTGAAGTAAGACATCACTTGGAAACATTCACAGGCACAGGAATAATTGTGGGAAAATGAAAAATTACTATAAACATGCTTAAAGTACTCAATATGCATTAAATAATAATACAAGACAATTCTTTAACAAAAGTAAAATTAAAAAAATACATATTTACAAATAAATATTAAAAAGAGAATATTATGTTCTCTTTTATTTTTTATCATTGTTGCCTTACAACTGATGTAACAATGGGTGAACTTAATGTCAGCCAGCATTCTCTACTAGTCAACCTGTAGCATGGTGAGCTATTGCGGCAGGTGTATACTTGCTATAAGATCTAAAAAATAAAATGTATGTAAATACAAACTATATCGATATAAACACAAATACATACATACAATATATGGATATACCTATAATATATATACATATTATGCATATAACGTAACATAAATCATTCTTATCATGAAACAATGTCTTTATAAGATCATGAATTAATCTCTTGAACGAGCATTTGCTTAGTGTTTTTCTTATGTCATTTGAAAAAGGATTCTAGAGTAGAGTAGCTTAAACAATAAACAAACATGAATTTCATGATTAGATGAGGATGGTAAAACTCTGTCATAATTTGCAAAATAAAATCTTAATTAAATCGAAATTGAAATCTTTTCCTAACATATAAAGGAGAAGCTGGATGGTGTAATATAGAAAAAAATAAGCAGAATTCTAGAATTGCGCCTCTGATTGTGAGCTATTTAGGGTGACTATGATAAAAAAAACATGACCATACTTTCAAAGCCTGAATAAGTATCTAATGCAATCATAAAGGAGACTCTCTAGCTTGTTGAGAAGATGTTGGTCTGGATCCAGATAAACATATACATAATAAACATTGGGTAAAATAGGAGTCTGTACAAGTATAATCTTTGTGTTGACAGGTAGAATATTCTTTAGACGATAAAGAGACTGAATGTATAGGCCTAGATTTTTCACGGAGTTCGAGATGTTATTGTAGTGAACTGAAGGCAGATTTGATAGGCTTATCTTAGATAGCATTTTCGAACTATCCACAAGTATTGTTTGACATTTTTGTGGGTTGGCAGAGACACCAAAGCGTCTCTACTATTCACTAACAGTTTTTTAAATTCTCGTGCACTATGGAGTTCATCGGTAGTAGCCTGCAAGTACATTTGAAGGGCTTCAGCATACAGATGCTATGAACAGTTGAAATTACGAGTGGTTCAGTTTAAAAAAATGGGAAACTTATTGGAGAAAGTATTCCACCCTGCAAGGCTCTTGCCCTATGTGAATCGACTACTGATGCACATGAAGATAAGTAGCAAACCTCTTCAAGGCTTAAAGAGCAAATCTTAAATGGGGAAATATGGCTAGTAGAATATCATAGTTAACAGTGTTAAAAGCATAGAAAAGTCAACAAGCACTAATACAGTACCTTTCTTAATTTCCATACCATGTCCGATATCTTCGGTAATTTTAAGTAATGCTGTAGTGGTGCTGTGACCAGGACAAAACCCAGACTAATAATCACTCAGTAAGTTACAGTCTATATACATCCCATTGCTGGGCATGAGACTTCTATCATTTCTGGGAGGGTTTTAGGTCAAGGAGGCCTGTTGGCGGATTTCACATGTCTTTGTAATATATTTTTTCTTACTTTTTAGACATGCAGGTTACTTCACAATGTTTTCCTTCAACACCGAGTATGTGGTAAATCAGCACTTAAAATTGCAATTAACAATTTCATTGGTGCAGGCAGGATCAAATCCGGGTTCTGTGAAATTTACAGTCAGCGCTTAGCCTCTGAGCTACCACAGCTCAGCACGGCAAAGCACTGAGTAGATTATGTCTAAATATAAAATTGGATATTTGCTTATAAACACAGGCTTCCAGAACTTTAGACAGAAAGGACAACATAGATATGAGACTTAGATGACTAGGTTTCCGTCAACTCATTCATAGGCTCGTCGGATCTTGTCCGGAGTGTTGAATGAGGTTGCATTCTGCAGGCTAACGCCGTGTTTGACACTATAGGTCGGCCGATTGGGATAGGATGCGGTCTTTTTTTGCATCATCTACCAGCGTGAAATAGTAGCTTAATGCTGCTGTATCTCGTATAAGTGAAAACCGGAAACCCTTTTTACTGAAACGAGGCATTCCATCTCAGTCCTCACGGGTGACAACGCATATCTGCATTTCGATTTGTAAGGAGGATAGATGTAGATGTCTATGGGCGTCGCAGCAACACTTACCAGGTGGACTGTGTGCTCGTTTGCCTCAAAAAAATCCTACCCGGGGTTTGCGTCTCGCCAGACGATCCCAACGTTATTGCCGATTAGAGCGTGCGTGTGTATGCGTGTGCGTGCGTGTGTATGCGTGTGCGTGCCTGTGTATGCGTGTGCGTGCCTGTGTGTGCGTGTGCGTGCGTGTGCGTGCGTGTGCGTGCGTGTGTGCGTGTGTGCGTGTGTGCGTGTGTGCGTGTGTGCGTGTGCGTGTGTGTGCGTGTGCGTGTGCGTGCGTGTGCGTGTGCGTGCGTGTGTGTGTGCGTGCGTGTGTGTGTGCGTGTGTGTGTGTGTGCGTGTGTGTGTGTGCGCGTGTGTGTGTGCGTGTGTGTGTGTTTGTGTGCGTGTGTGTGTGCGTGTGCGTGTGCGTGCGTGCGTGCGTGTGTTTGTGTGTGTGTGTGTGTGCGCGTGTGCGTGTGCGTGTGCGCGTGCGTGTGCGCGTGCGCGTGCGCGTGCGCGTGTGCGTGTGTGTGTGTGTGTGTATATAAACCTTTAAACGTTTAAACCTGTAAACCTTTTAAACATTCTAAAGATCTCAATGTGGAATGGATTTGGTGATAATATGAACCAATTCGGACGAGTAGATTTTGAGAAATCTCAAAAATAAAAATTTTGAAAAACTGTTTTTTTTTTTGGAATAACTTTTAAACAGCTTTACCGATCTAATTCGAAGGCGAAACTAATCAGCTCCAAACCTCAAAAAATAACGCCGAATGCCGTTTGGAAAATAAAAATCGGTTCATTCATTCGTGAGATATCGAAGGAGAAAGAATTTGAAAAAAAAGTTTTTTAATATTATTTCGAGATTTCGCAACATAATTTGGTGAAATTTGGAGCACTTTGCATTTAAAATTAGCGGGAAGTTCCAGGGATGGCCTACATGGTCAACCATTTTTTTTATTAGATAGGGTGTGACAAAAGGGACAATTACTATTAAATGACAATTTAAAATTATGCTATTTTATTTTAAAAAAAAATTCAATTTTTAGGTGGATGTCGTTGAAGGTGTTTGTCCGCAAACAAGATTAGCACTGAAACAAGCATATTCAGAAAATATAAAGGCAGTACTAGTTCTAAACAAAATTGACCGGCTGATTTTAGAAATGAAAATGACAGCTCTTGATGCTTATGTCCATATAAGTCAAGTGCTGGAGCAGGTCAATGCTGTTATGGGAGAATTGTTTGCATCTGATATTTTAAAAAATGAAGAAAAATTGATTGACAAACAGGTAAGGTTTTAACAGGTTTTAACAGTGGTAAAGCCACGCGGCAGCATTGCTGTTGCACGGATGGGCCGGCTCAAACCGGGGTGGTCCCACGACCTCACAGAATACCGGCGTGTAGTGGAAGCTCTGCTTCCGCGTTTCGTATGGTGAGTGCGGGTGGCCGGAGGTCCCCTCCCAACCCCCCCCCCCATCAACATGGTAGCGGAATTAAATATTAGACTACCCCAGGAGGGTACCAGCACCCCTGGAGAATCCCTCGCTGAGCATCCAAGTTACTCCACTCCTGAGCGTGGGTGCTCAGGCTGCCCCGCGTATTTTTTTCGTTTACGTCGGAGAGGACATCTGTTCGAGAACAGATGTCCTCTCTGACGTCGAGACGCCTCGGCAGTCTTGAAGGTTGGGATCTGTCCATCCTTTGGGTACGCGTAGACAGCGACGACCATCCGCGCGTCTACGGGTGCCCCTATAGGTCACATAGTGGTAATGCCGAAAGAGACCGACTCTTCGACCACGTCCAATTCGTTGCTACAGCAGATCCCCTCCGCAGAGATCGTGATCCTCTGCGATTTTAACGCCCATCACGCCGAATAGCTTGGTTCCCATTTAACCTATCATGCGGGGAGATCTGTTTATGATTTTGCCTTTGCATATGGGCTGACACAACTGGTTACTTCGCCCACGCAGATTCCAGATGTGGAGGATCATGCACCTTCCCTGTTGGACCTTCTGCTGACCTCTCACCCGGACGGAAGTCAGATTTTCATCGACGCCCCTTTAGGCTCTTCGGACTATTGTCTTTTCCGGAGTGTGGTGCCACTCACGCTGAAATCGCAGTTGCATTCTCCAGGCTTCCGCCGTGTTTGGCACTATAGGTCAGCCGATTGGGATAGGATGCGGTCTTTCTTTGCATCCTACCCTTGGGGGCGGGCTTGCTTCTCGCAGGACAATTCCATTGCGGATTCTGTCGCTGATATGGTACTTCAGGGTATGGAACTTTTTAGTCCTTCCTCTGTGGTGCCCATCGGAGGCAAATCTCAGCCATGTTTTGGTCGCTCCTGTAAAATAGCATCATGCTATAAGCAGGCGTGCTACCAAGCTTGGGCTGCCGCATCAACGTTCTTTGCGTATCAATGATATGTTGCAAGCCCGTAACATTCATTGCTATGCAGATGACAGCACTGGTGATGCTCTGTACACCGTCCGTGCCAATATTTCTCGGGAAAACATCTCAGAGTACCGGGACAAACTTGTGTCTTAAGTCGAGTCTTTGCTGAACTGTCGGGGCTTGCACCGTCTACAACGACCTTGATGCTCCGATCTGCAAGAAAGCTGGTGTTCCAATTGTACAATTTCTCGGGAAGCGTTTTCTTCCGCGTACGACCTCTGTGGAATAGTTTACCACCGGCGATTTTTCCGGACCGATACGACCTAGGGACCTTCAAGAAAAGAGCTTACTTCTTTCTAAAGGGCCGGCAACGCACCTGCAATTCCCCTGGTGTTGCGGTTGATCATGGGCGGCGGTAGTTACTCTTCTATAAAAAAATAAAGTATCAATTTAAAATGCATCCACAAATGTTTTCCATTTTATTAGAACAATTTGCAATTTCCCTGGTGTTGTTTTTTTGTTAGTTGTTCGTGGGCGGCAGTCGACAATTTTTAACAGGTAAGCTGCATGCTCGTTTACTCTCACTTATGTAAAAACAGCTCGTCCAGATCGCCTGTATCTTTCCTCAGGGCTCAATTCTTGCTCCACCTTGTAGAACAAGATCACCGCATTTATCTACGCTTTCATAGTAGTGTCACCATGGAGTAAGGAATTGAAGAATCTCTAAAAGACTTCGAGTACCAGCTTTAAGAAATTAGGCTGTAATTCCATCCTTACCCGAGATTTAGACATTTTTACAATAGAATATTGTAGGATGAGGCCTTATTTTGGGTTATCACTTACACTTGCGTGTGGCTCTATCGTAGATGAGGACTGTCCGTAGAACCTTACAATCTTACTCATATTCTCGGGTGTTCCGGAAATGACCGCTGTTGCCTTCACTTTTGACATTTTGATCTTTCCGTCGGACAGAGCCTCTGGCAAAGACTTTGGTTTAGAAGCTTTGTCCTGAAGACTGCTGCTTTATTCCTGGCTAACATCCATGAGATTAAGATTGTGATTGTTGAGTTTTTGGTTTCTTATGCGACCGGCTTTGAAAAACTTTGCTTTGACCACATGGACAGTTTCACGTGTTTGTTATTTATGTCATCCACTGTAATGCAATCGCCTTTTTTTTAATATTTACTACATAACCTCAAATGTGGCTGACTAAACGTCAATGTGATTAATTATGTGATGGCTACTATTAAATATATGTTATCACTTAATTATAATTATTTCTGCAGGAAAAAATACCAAATGTTTTAACAGAGGAACAGTCAAATGAAGATAACAATTTTTATGACTGGACTTCAGCACTAGAAGATGCAGATGATTCAACGCTTTATTTTTCACCTGAACAAGGGAATGTAGTATTTGCCAGTGCCATTGATGGATGGGGTTTTACAATACAAACATTTGCGAAATTATTTTCTGAAAAACTTGGTAAGATTATATTCATTAAAACTTATGTGAAATCTGAGCCTGTATATATTTTTTTCATCAGGGACGGGCGTAGAATGTGGACTTACGACTAGTTTCTTCTAATTTTCTACTGGTTGTATACTCTTGTTTTTAAGTTTTATGGTTTTTGACAATATAATCATATTTATGTCCTATTTTTTAACAACTTAAGTGCACCCTTAACCTTTCTCACAGGTCTTTATATCCTCTGCTATGTTGTTGTGCCTGATAAAGATAAGCTTCTAAGCGATAATTTATTTTTTGTTCAATGTTTTAGATGTGCAGTAAATATTAGTATTTCATTCGAATGAATTCGATAATTTTTTAAATTTAATATGATTATAATGAAAGTCTGGGATATCTTTCGTGTTTCCATAGAGGTACATTTTTTTCGGAGGGGTGGCGATTATAAATTCCTGTTTCGACGATGCGAAAAGTTTTGATAAAATGTTTCCTTGATATTTTGTACCTCAACAACTTTGTTGGTTGGTTGGTTCGTCATTTGTTTTTGAAACTTTTATTTTTAAGGTGTTCTCGACAATTTTGGAGATCTGAAGAGTGTTCGTTTTGAAAAATCTTGTCTCGATGATTTTTTATGCTTTATTGTAGAGATAAGCCATTCAATTGCAGCTCACCAATTGGCACGTGACTGTAAAGGAAACATATAGCAAATACAGATATTTTCTTTCATGTTACTACTAACCAATTTGGGCCCGATGTTAGGACCAAGAAACATCCTCCGTGCTTATAACACGTCTAAAGGTGCGACATACGATATGGATTCACGAAAAACATGCACTTCCTTGCTTTGTGGTGTCTTTGCTTAGCACCTAAATTGGGCTTCTGAACTTTTATTTATGAAAAATTTCCACAATGAGCATATTGCGCCTATAATATATAATAAATTAATTAAATCAAAAGTCCAAACACTTCGTAGTAAGCTCTTAGATGTTTTGTTTTATTATGGGAATTATAAGAAGTGCTCGAATTTTATCATACCAAGATATTTTATACAATATATATTCTTAAATTTTGTCCAGACGTTATTCCATAAAAATATCGGATATTGTATTTTTTTAAATATTATTATAGTACATAATAGGTCACAGATCGCGTTAGGTAAGTCCATCAAAATTCTAAAGTGTCTATAAAAAATCAAGCTACTTTCACCGGACTGGAAAGAAAAAATTCCAGTGCTCGGAATTTTTTTAGTTTTGCTTCCATTAATCCGTCTGACCTGCCTTGTGGATAAGGGTATTTTTTGGAATGACAATCAAAAGGTCCCATCTGATGGTAGGTTTGCATTTTTGAAAACTGTAGTCCTATATTACTGTTAAGATACTTAACGATTTATGTTTTAAGAACTATTTTCTTTCAGGAGTTAAAGAGGACATTCTACGAAAAGTTTTATGGGGAGATTTTTATTTAAATACTAAAACAAAGCGTTTTATGAAAGGCGCACAAGAGAAAGCAAAGAAACCATTATTTGTGCAGGTTATCTTTGACAATTTATGGAATGTCTACGAGACGATTATTTTAAGAAATGAAAAGGAAAAGGTCCCCGTTATTTGTGAAAAACTCGGAATCAAACTTACAACTCGAGATCTAAGGCATACAGATAGCAGAATCCAATTACAATCATTGATGATGCAGTGGTTGCCCTTATCGTATACAGTTCTTAATATGGTGTGCAAAGAATTACCTTCGCCAAAAGAAATATTACCGGAAAAGGTTGAGAAATTAATGTGCTCACAAATTCGTGACTTTGAATCTTATCATACTGAAACCAAAAAACTCAAAAGTGACTTTTTAGCCTGTGATAGTAGTGAAGATAGGCCATTAATTATTTTTGTATCAAAAATGTTTAGTTTTGAAAAAAAGTATTTACCGGAAAATAGACCTAAGGCGTTAACCGCTGAAGAAATGGCTTTAGGAAGAGAAAAGGCGAGGCAAATACGAGAAGAACAAAAACAAAATCAGTCTAATTTAGAGTCAATGCAAAATAATGCTGTGAAGGACGCAGAAAATGATAACAATCTTGAAAAGTGTGTTGAGGATGAAACTGAAAAGGAAAATCAAAATCAACCTGCATTTATAGCCTTTGCTAGAATTTTCAGCGGTAAAGTTAAAAAATCCGATAAGGTGTACGTATTAGGTCCAAAACATGACCCATCAAAGGCATTAAGTTTCATAGATTTAAAAATAGATGCCAATAAGAGGCTAAAAGACTTACATAGCGATGAACATATAACTATAGCCGAGTGGGTATCTGTTATTTTGGTTCCTTTTGTAGTTTTGTTATATTATTATAAAATCTAGATGTCACATTACATTTTAATTTGGTTACAGAATTAAGTCTTTGTATATTTTAATGGGAAGGGAATTAGAAGAAATAGATGAAGCAGTAGCTGGAAATATAATAGGTTAGTTACCACAGTTTTACTTTAGACAAATATTAGTAATAATATAGAAAAATTATTTACATATTTTATAAAATTATTATTTTATTTTGAGAAACTCATAATAAAAACATGATTGTATGACAAAATTACACAAAAGTGACAATTGACAAATTCTGGTGATACAACTTATGAGATGATGATGTTTAACTGAAGCGATCTCACATTAATGTCGTTTAATCGTTCTTGTAAAGGCTTTTGTCCAGCTGTGGCTTGTTTGCAGGCCTAAGGACTTACTGATTTTATTAGTATTTTTTATCACTATTATCTTTGGTTTGACTGCAAAGGTTACACAGTACTTCTAAGTACCAACCCATACCATCCACATCCCGATACCATCCACACCATCTGGATGCTTGGCGGTCCTCCACTGTACGTTTCAGAAGGATTTTTCCGGACCGATACGAACTAGGGTCAGAACTTAAAGGAACACCAATGTGGGAAAAGCGCCCCTAAAAAAACGAAAAAACAAAAGAAAAAAAACACCGGAAAACGAAAAAAAAGATTCATGTTAGATCTATGCCGGTAGTTGTTGGCAGCACTGCGCTACGCTCAAAGTTGTTAACGAGTATATTTTTTTAAATATTAGTAATCTTATTAATAGACATTACTAATATTCCTTTTAACCACTACTGGTAAACTGAAATGCCTGTGTTAGGAGTAGTTCACGATAGTAGTCAAATGGCGGATTCGAACCCACGACCTTTTGAGTTCACGATCCGCGCCCTTTTTTTTAACATGGGGAAATGCCTACGGATACCCGCCTCGCGGGGGCAAGGACGGGTTATGTCGGACTCGCACCGACTAAAACCCCATGGTGTTCCACCTTCGTCGCATATTGGCAGGGCTACGGGAACGCTTTCGCACACTTCCGCGGCCCTACCAGCGACTGCCGCCCCATGGCAGCACCTCCTCGGGAGAGGAATATTCCTCCCCGTTCTCCTTCCCAAGTAAGGCGCACCAGAACACATGGCACGCCTTCCTCCACGGCCTCCAATTACATCTGCGCAACAGACGCCCCCGCGTCCGATGCGCGAAGGCCATGGGGCCAGGAAAAACGAGCACTTAGAAGTACTAGCCTTCCCGACCCCAGCGGCGGATCTGGTCTATGGCTCCGCCGCCAACCAAGATTCGGCTGCGGAGGATAGGGAGAGCGGCGCCTCGCAATACCGACAATCCTCTCCCCCCGCAGCCCCATCACCACCGCATCAACGGTGCGGCCCCGTTTGAGTCGCGGAGGATAGGGCGAGTGGCGCATCACCATACCAACACTCCTCTTCCTCCGCGACTCCACCTCGGCTGCAGCGGTAGAGGGTGCGGAGTCCCCACTCGCTGCAGTCCACCAGCACACATCCGAAGTGGGCTCCCCAAGCCCACTCGGAGTGGCCACCTCAGGCCAGCCCTTCACCTCGGGCCAGCCACGTGGGTTCCTCTTTGTTCACCGTGGGAGACCAAGCCACGGCTACTAAGCCCCCCCGCCACGACAAGGCGGGAACCCGTTCGGGGGGGGGGGGCGATCGGCGCCCTGCCATTAGGCTACTATTGCTTCATTATAGATCAATAATTTTAACAATTAGAAAGCATATCATGTCCTAAGTAGAAATAGACCTAAATTATTTTTGGTTATTCTTTTTAAAAAATTGGTAAATATTCTTGAACATGGTCATATATAATGTTTTATATTGTCAGTCAAATAACATTTACTATTGTTGTAGGTATTGGTGGGCTGGACGAACATATACTAAAGACAGCTACTTTAAGTAGTACAATAGCATGCCCGGCTTTTTCTGAAATTCAGTACGCGGCTGTACCAATATTGAGAGTAGCAATCGAACCTACTTACCCTTCGCAACTACCTCAACTTGTCAAAGGTATTTACTTTTTTTTTAAATTCTACCTTTGTTCGTAGGCAGTGGCGGTACTTCTCTGACCCTGGGTACGCCGTTAGACATAGCCTTTTACACAACTAGTATGGATGCTTGGGTTTTTTATCCATAAATAAACACGCTGGGCAAGCGGGTCGGTAAATGCGAATGGCACTGTTAAAGCTCCACCCTAATTACTAATTATATTAGTCTTTTTTTATAGGAAAGGATTGACAAGCGAACGCACAGCCCACCTGAGGTAAGTGGTTGCTGCGGCCCATAGACATCCTACATCTATCCTCGTTTGCGAATCAAAATGAAGATGCGTTGTCAGCCTTAAGGACTAAGATGGAATGCCTCTTTTCCAGTAAAAAGGGTCTCCGGTTCTCTACAATCACCATACGAAACACAGCAGCATTAAGCTGCTATTTGACGCTGGTATTCTGTGAGAGCGTGGTCCTTCCCCGGTCGAGCTGACCCATTCGTGCTACAATTACGTACTCTTAAACTGTACCACGTAGTCTGCGAAATTTGCGATCAATCTTTTTTATTAAAATGCAAAAAACACTTGTTTTCTTCTCCATTTTTGGTTATTAAACATTTTGGGAGCCCGAGTACTCACTGATCATGCAGGAATATTTTTTTTTTTACTTCCACACCATTTTACTACAAAATCTTGAGTGTGAAGGGACTTGTTTAATGTGAAATGAATAGATCTTCAATTTTTATTTTTGACATTTTCCTAGAGCGCACGTAGCTTTCGAGATAGTAGCAAAAAAACTGAGCTTAATCTGGTTTTTCGATAATTTAACTACCTATAAAATTGCCGTTCTGCAGGCCTTCTTTTGTTTCTGCTGGCCATTTTAAATCAAAATAATTTTTTTTCGCCCATTTTCTGACTCCGGGGTGCTACTTACAATTATTGGAAGAAATTACATTAGAAAAACCCAAAACTGATTTTTTTGGACCTTCCCGGAATTTGAACCCGGGACCCTAGGCAGGCAGTCATATAAATAGTCATATAAATACTAAGAAGTAAATTTAACGGTGGAAATTTGACACATTTGCTATTTCAAAACTTAAGTTTACCATTTTATGCTCTCTCACATCGCACTAATAACAATAAATGTATCTCGCTAGCGCTCTGTTACGGCGCCGTTTATCGATATAGTTTACGTAACGTTAACGATTATTGTCAGTTGAACGTTACTGCCTTATATTATTGGTTTTATTTCAATACAAACAATAGCTTATATGTATTTATATAAGGTGTAAAATAGAACTTTTCTTTTTTCACTTCGAAGGATCATCGTTTGATCATTATTTTGCTGATGAATTACGGCCATACTCATGAAAAACGATCTCAATTTAAGAAATACTTAAAATTGCTCTCCCTTTTTTACTAAATGAGAATAGAAAAAGACAAATATAACGATAATTAATACATAAGAGGATTGTGAAACTGTAAATTTTCATACAAAAAGCGATAACGTTTTTCCCTTCGTAAACGTAGTCTAATTTTGACAATTTTTGGAAATGTAGATATAATGAAAAATTAGGTCCGTACGTTTTTATTTTAAAGAAATATTGGTACGATTGAAGTTATATATAGATATAGAATATATAGAATATAGAGCATTTTATTTTTTTAAATTAAACTAAACTGAATTTCTGAAAAACGTACAGACCTAGATTAAGATGTAATGAATCTAGTGAGACAACAAAATTGTCTCATTTCGTAAAAGTTTAAGGGGGGGGGGGGGGGTGAAAACGTTATCGCCCGAAACAATAATTCAAAAAGGAACTGTAGGCAATTGTTAATCAAACGATTAAAAATTGAATTTTTGACAATACCTACTCGCGCCTCGTATCGGCACTTCAAAATCCACTTAATTTAAGTAAGCAATAATAACCAAGGATTATAAGTAGAGCCTTTAGTCTTTAAAATAAAAAAATAAGTTTATAAATAGTTTCGAAAAGTTTTCTTGAAATTTTCAAGAAAACTATTTATAAACTTAAAAGTAAGCTTAGTTACTCCAGTTGCCAGCTGATAAAGAAGAAAGAGGAGTCAAATATCTTATTTTAAAAATCATTTCGGCTATTCTTCGTTGGCACTAATAAAACTTCCTCATATAATAATGGCAGCTTGATAAAAGGCAGTTATTTCGATCTTACACAAACACATTTAACATACAAACATTTTATTTAAATGTATGTATGACAGTATTTTTTAAGTTTAAAAAATCATATAAGAATATGATGATAATTTTTTAATGTTAAGGCAATTAAGTGCGTGTATAAATTATAATGCAATAAAGTTGATGCATAAACGCATACATTTTAGTTTAGCGTCCATATATGCGGTACTGGTATGTATGTGACGAGACCAAGATGATCATAATCAGATCCTTTTAGAATTTTCTATCTATGGTAGAGCCACGCTGTAGCTACATTATGGTTGTAGCATGAATGGATCGGCTCCTGGGCACGACCACGTCCTCACAGAATACCAGCGTAAAATAGCAGGTTAATACTACTGTGTAGGGTAGGGAACTGGAGACCCTTTTTACTGGAAATGAAGCATTCTATCTCAGTTCTCAAAACTGTCAACGCGTCTGCATTTTTATTCTAAAAAGCGTTTGATTCTAAATTGACACAACATCCAGTTACCATCAGATGGACTGTGTGCTCGTTTATCACTACTATTCTATATTAAAAAAAATTGTATTTGAGTAATAATATCGGCTCGGCTAAGATTCGAACTCAACCTATGTAATGTGGCCTATTGTAAATGACTTGACGCTTATTTTGTGACGACACAATTACTTATGAAGAAAACTTTTTAGGGCTCAAACTTCTAAATCAATCTGATCCATGTGTGCAAGTATTGCTGCAAGAAACTGGCGAGCACGTATTAGTCACAGCTGGTGAGGTGCATCTTCAAAGATGTTTGGAGGATTTGAAGTAAGTTATTATATTTTGTAATTTTTTACGGTTTTTTGTTAAGAGTTTTTTTGATTATAGTAATATGTCGGGTCGGTGAACAAAGATAAGTGATTCATGAATTTCCATAACTAAAATAAAACAAATGAGTAAAGAAAAACTGAATGAGCGCAACACGTCATTCCCTATACTCGAACCTTAATGCACGTTTAACAAGCATTATCAGATCATTTTGAATGTATCTAAATGTCCGCGTGAGTACTTTAAATTTTTTCACAACCATTCTCAGATATATCTAAATGTCCGCGTGAGAGTACTTTTAAATTTTTTATAGTATGTGTACAAAACTCGGGGTTTCTCTGCGTGATAAACTTAGAAATGAAGATATCTGAAATAGAACCAGAGTGATCGACATAGCCCAATGGATTAGTAAACTGAAGTAGCAATGGACTGGCTGTATAACCCGAAGAATCGACAACCGATGGGGAAAAATGTTCTCGAGTGTTAAAAAATGTTCCTGTCATATTAAAATCTTTTTAATTGAAAACTCCTTGGTTTTAAAAATCGAATACCATTTATTTATTTAAAAAAAGATTCTCGGTCTTGTCAAACTTGTTTAGTCGTTGAAAAATTGGAATTGACTCGAGAAAATTCAAGAGCGATGATTTATTATGACTTTCGAAGTAGTTTAACACAAAAACAGTGTATTGGTCGGATGATTTCTGCATTTGGTGATGAAGCCCCATCCAAAACCACAATTTATCGCTGGTTTGCTGAATTTCAACGTGGACGTGTCACGCTCAGTGATGATCCCCGTCAAGGTCGTCCAAAAACTGCAGTCACCCAAGAAAACGTTGATGCTGTGCGTAAGCTGATTGAGGAAGATCGACATGTGACATACCGCGAAATTCAGGCAACTTTAGATATTGGCATGAGTCAAATACAAATAATCTTGCATGAACAATTAGGTGTAAAAAAGTTGTTTTCCCGATAGATACCGCATTCGCTCTGTGAAGAGAAAAAAGCGGCTCGCGTTACTTGGGGCGTCAGAACTCTCGAAAGATTCCACGCAGGATCCTCAAATGCTGTATACAACATCGTATCAGGTGATGAATCCTGGATATACGCGTACGAACCCGAAACAAAAAACCAGTCACGAGTTTGGGTGTTCGAAAATGAGTTAAATCCAACAAAAATTGTTCGTTCACGGAGTGTTGCAAAAAAAAATGGTGGCCACGTTTGTCTCCAAAACCGGCCATGTTACGACTATTCCTCTTGAGGGACAAAGAAAGGTTAATGCAGAATGGTATGCTAGCATTTGTTTGCCACAGGCCGTTTCTCGACAATGCGAGTTCTCACACCGCACACAGAACAAAAGAGTTTTTAGAGCAAGAAAACATAGAATTATTAGACCATCCGCCGTACAGCCCCGACCTAAGCCCTAATGATTTCTATACTTTCCCTAAAATAAAGAATAAATTGCATGGACAGAGATTTTCATCATCTGAAGAAGCTGTGGACGCCTACAAAACGGCCATTTTGAAGACCCCAACTTCCGAATGGAATGGTTGCTTCAATGATTGATTTCATCGTATGGAAAAATGTGTCAAATTTCGCGGAGAATACTTCGAAAAGCAATAAATACATTTTTAAATAGTAATGTTGTGTCACTTCCTTGATTCCCGAAATTTTCAGTGCCGCCCTCGTAAAGCATACCTTTACCGTTGCAGCACATTGTTGCCTCGTAGAAAAGATATTTGCCATAATTGCCACGCTTGGCAAGCAGGTTGGCAACCGCAGATTTTTATTTTTACTTGTGAGGAAGACGCTGCTGCCCATCTCCTGATTTGTTTCCCTCTGTCGCCTCTTACGACACCCACGGGATGATATGGGCTAGTGGAAATTTTTACACCGCAACTACTCGCTAAGAAAAAAAAAAAACATAAAAATTAGTAATTCTGTTGATAGCTTTTATCTTCAATTCTTTCTTCTTTCACATATTTCTTACCAGTTCATGTAGATTTTGAAGTAAATAAACCTTCTGGATTTTTTTCTTAAAACTTAAGTGACAAATGAAGTTACAAACAAACCTGATGCTAAGGGGCTACTGCAGCCCATGGACATCTACAAATAACTTTAAATGAAGAAGGTTTGAAATTCGTTGTCACTTCTGAGATCTAAGATTGAACGCCTCACAGCCTGTTATTAAACTGGCCTTTATATCCGGTGTAAGAGGCTTGCCGCAGAAATAGAGGGCAAGGCAAGAGCCATAAGAGGAGTCCTTTCACTTAATATCATAATAAATTGTATTATATATCAGAAAATATGATATTTAATGTAGATAATTTAACGGGACCTTTATTCTTTCCCGAAATATTTTTTAATCACAAGCGACCGGCTTTTCATCACGATGTATTTCCCACCGCCTCATAAGTGGATGGACGGAACAGAGATAAACCTTCATAAAACCGCGCGAATCAGTTACACTACTACAAGCACACGAGGCATGTGTGCGTGACCACTGGCCGCTTGTCACGTACACGGCGAGACTGGAAAAAACAGGTTACACTGGCTCAGCCAGTTGACAAATCTCAGGGTCATTGCGACGAACATTGTTTGTTTCGTTAGTTTTAAGTTTGAATATTTTAATTTTAAAACGTGGTATTATTAATAATGGTTGTTTATGTACTGTGTGTATTAATAATACTAGAAAAAATTAAAATATATACTTTAACTATCCCAAAAAGTATAATAGGTAAGTAAATATTTCGTTATTACTTTTTCCTTCCTATCCTTTTTTAATAAGAAGAGGGTACTACACGGTGTGGTTTTACCTTATATTTGTTATTATCATTTATTACTAAACATTTGTAGGTATGTGAGTGGGTTGGTATGATGTAGTAGGTACGCGTGTTAAGTTCATATTGCAAGTAAGATTTAAACCACTCCCGATGTCTGATTGAGTTGAAATTTTGTATACCATAACATCAGTGACTATGCAATAATATGATAGATATAACCTGGTAGTGCAGCCAAGGATTTTCTCCTTATTAGGGAACTCTTCAACGGGTAGTAGCAGGGTCACGAAATTTTGTATGATAGTTTAACACGATTTTTATCATGAACTGCTGGTGCAGCCAGCATTATCTCCTTGCGAGGAGACCATTTTTTTATAGGATAGGGTGACAAACGAGCACACAGTCCACCTGATGGTAAGTGGTTGCTGTGGCCAATAGACATCTACATTTAACCTCGATTACGAACTAAAATGCAGATGCATTGTCACCCGTGAGGGCTAAGATGGAATGCCTCATTTCCAGTAAAAAGAATCTCCGGTTCTCTACACTCACCATATGAAATACAGCAGCATTAAGCTACTATTTCACGCTGGTATTCTGTGAGAGCGTGGTCCCTTCCCCGGTCGAGCCGACCAATTCGTGCTGCATCTATACATCTAATATAACTGCAACATGGCTCTACCACGTATAAAAAACTCTTAATAGCATGGACTCTAAACTTTGTTTTTCAATTCAATTTTGTTTGCGAAACATGATCTTAACCATAAGCTGCTGCTGCAGACAGGTTAGTCTACTCTCGATTCATTCAAAATTTACCACACCATTAAAAGAAACAATAAATTATTGGAAAACAAAAATTATAAAAAGAAAATTATTAGAGTAAGTAACTTGTAACGTATTCTATCATACTGAATAATAAAACTATTTAACAAAATTTTTGTTTAATTTGTCTTCACATATTGTGACAACCCTACCAAAATAGGTAACAATTTTTCTCGTTCTTAAGAAGCTTTGTCTCTGTTCCGTTTGTCTGCTCATGTGTCACCACCAAGGAAGTATTAGATAGGAACTTAATATTGCAGTCGACACGTTAGTAGTGTGGCAATTCTTTCGCGGGCCGACGTGTTGTTCGCACACTGAGCATTTGAAGGCGAGTGCCGGATCCGGCTTGTACTAGTGCACTGCTGGACGTAAGTTTTTGTAACTGTGGAGGGTTTTTCTTTAAACACCGCCCTCCATCGACACTACTCCCGGTCGCTGGTCTGGGTATTTTATGTCTGGAGTAATCGAGAAGTTTATACCACTGTCTGTCGGAAGCCAGAAAATCTTTCTGGGATTTCCGATAGTTGCTCCATACGGCATCCACAGGATGAAATAGTATAATGGATTTTCTTCACAAGAATAATAACTAATTTCCTTTAAATTAATTTTAGGAATATTTACGCAAAAATACCATTATCAGTATCCGAACCAATAGTACCGTTTAGAGAAACGATAGTAGACCCACCGAAAGTAGATATGGCAAATGAAGAAATAGATTCCCAAAATATAGACAAAGGGTTAAGTGCACAACAGGCTCCTGTTATAACTATATATACTAGCAATAAACAAAGTAAAATTAAAATAAAAGCGAAGCCAATACCTAAAGAAATAACAGAACTTTTAGATAAATCAACAGATCTACTTAAAGCTATTTCTCAACACATAAAAGCTTTACATGGACTATCTAAAAATGAAAATCTTGATAGCCAATTAGATAAATTACATCTTAATGGAACCAAAAATAGACTATCGGAACGAATGCTAAAACTCATAGAGATTTTCAAATATGATCTTCAAACCATTTGTGAAAAACTAAGCCCTGAATGGCAGAGTCTCATCGATCAAATATGGTCAGTGGGTCCAAGAAATTGCGGACCAAATTTGCTTCTCAATCAAACGACAGATTATAAAACTAAATATATCTATCATGAAATAGAGATAAAAGAAGATCCTCGATTCGAATACGAAAGTAGTTTCGTAAATGGATTCCAGTTAGCAACATTGGCTGGTCCATTGTGTGAGGAACCTGTGATGGGGGTCGCTTTCTGTGTTGAAGAGTGGACACTAGAAAGGAATTACGTAGAAGATACTACGCATACATTCGGACCACTCTCAGGTACTGAGTAACTATTAAATTAAACATTGTCCGTTCCTGTTCAATCAAAAACCATTGCTGAACATATACCTCCCCGTTAGATTCTCTCATGGGGCTATATAGTTTATAAATAGTTACAGCAGTTCGCAGCTGTCAACCTGACAACCACAGTTTTTCATTTTGTAGTTATTTTTTATTAGTAGACAAGACACTGCTGCATTTGTTTCTCTTCGCCGCCTCTTACGACAGCTATAGGACGGTATGGGGTTGTGGATATGCTTAAAAACTGCGAATTCACTATTAAACATTTGCATTTTTTTAGTTATACTTTTTCAGGCGCGTCGGGGATTATTTTATGTTTATTTTTGATTCAAGTAAGTTATTTAAATTAATCTCAATTAAATAATTTTCTTTAAAAAAATAAAAATTTGCTTTTTTACATTCAATATTTCCTATTATTATTTTAATGGTAAGCTGGAAATAACTTAAGTTCATACATATTCTTAACAGAACTATAGTATCATCATCATCACAGCCCACTGCTGATGTGAGGCGTTTTTATCTACTACCGACCAGCTTACATTTTGAGATGTAACAAGTGCGAGTGGCAAGTGCAACTGACAATGACAAGTGCTTGGTGCGTGTGTGTGAGCAGGCAATGAAAAATTGTAAGCGAGAATAAAATACACACTAAGCACTTGTCATTTGTCTGTTGAGCTTGCCACTCGCACTTGTCACTTCTCAAAATATAAACCGTGCATATCTGTTATCGCTTCATACTGTGCTTTCCGGTACGTGTACGAAACTACTCATCGAGAACCTATTTCAACTATATGGTAGTTGCCCGGTTGTCCACCCGGATTTAATTCAGCTTACTAATTCATTGTTATTAATATTTGTAGGATATATTTTTAAATAAAATCAATATAAATTTAAATGAAGAATTATTATCGGCAGGTCAAATAATGTCAGCAGTAAAAGAAGCATGCAGAAGAGCGTTTCAAGTCCAACCTCAGCGATTGATGGCTGCCATGTATTCGTGCGACATTGTCGTAGATCAAAAAGTATTAGGTAAGTACTTTTTGAGTGCACGTCTGTACTTTTTGAGTTATATATTTGCAGGGAAATTTGTATATTTAATCTTGGTTGTATTTAATCTTAACGTTGTTAGGTATTAAAATAAAAGAGAATTTTTTTTCAGGCAATTTTTATTTTGTAATTACAAATATTGTAATTATCAATAATATTTACACAGCATTTCTTACTTATATTATTTTGTTATAAATAACTCTATTAACTAATCATTAAATAGTTATAAATGCATCCAACTACACAAATAGTTAAGAACTCTTATCACATTACTTTGTGTACTTACATTTAAAATACTAATATTTTTCTATACCTGTGATAATTTCGCATATTGAGTAACTGTCGCGTTGGTGGGGAAAACACTCGGTAGTTGACCCATCATTTTTAAAAAACGCTCTATGAGTTTCTCTTCTATTGATCTGTCGCAGTAAGATGGTTGAAGCCGTGGTATGTCCCTAAGGATACCGATATATACCGTAATATAGTTATATGAAAGCACTTCCTAATTATCTTACTAAAATAATCTAATAATATAATTATTGTAATCTGAATGTACAGGAGCGCACTCGTGTAGAAAGTGTCCATGTTATTTGTGGAGTGACGTCATGTGGTGTAGGTTACTGATCGCAACTGTTGTGCAATAAATATAACAACGAAAAAATATTTAGGACCAAAGAGATAAATCTGTAGGCAACTTAAAAAGAGCTGTCGAAAAAATTAAAAAAAATCAACTAATTTCGCGACGTTGACATTGGATATTCAGTTCCTTTTATATTGTTGTTCATGTTTTATTTTGACAGTAAGTTTAAGGTGCGGCTGAGGTGGCCCATGGGTCACCCTAAAGCCGCGTACATTATAATGATATAAAATATAATATTGAAAGAACTGAACTAAAAATTTTAAAAGTATAATTCGGAATTAGTTTTGACTAACATTCTTGGTCAACATATTATACTTATATTTATTTTTCTGTATTGTTCCAGTGAGATAGTTATATTATTAAATACGTGGTCGTATCATAGTTATATATATATATATATATATATATATATATATATATATATATATATATAGAAATATAATATCTTCCATATAAAATTAATAAGATTACTAAATTTAAAAAAATATGTAACGTAATTAACGCACACCCTGAGACACCCCAATTAGTATATTATGTTATAATCATAATACATACACTAAATTTTCAGTTAAACATTTTAATGCACCGATTATATATCAAATTAGTTATACTAATTCCCGAAGAATGTTGTGGTCACAGTACAAATCCACGAACGCAAAGACTTTAACGTGCTTGAAATATAGTTCATTTTTCTTTATTTTTATTGAATGACAGAATTAGTAATAATACAAATAAAACTGCAATCTTAAAAGTCTTATTGCCTTAAGTTACGGTCCATTTCAGTTTGTTTTGACTGTACAGATTTATTGTGACTGTAATTTACGTAATATGATAAAAAATACCTGTATAAAAATGATAGGAATCGATTCAGTAAACGATTCTGAACAAACTACTTTCTCAAAGTGCGTTAATTATGTTACATGTTGTATATATATTCCTAGTAAGATAGTTATGAACGACTTTCATATAAATATATTACGGTATATAGCTATATCTTTAGGGATATAACTATATCACGGCTTTAACCATCTTACTGCGACAGATCAACATCGATCGAATATCGAGAAACGAAATCCAGAATCTATTTAGAACAATTAATTGCAGATTATACAAATAGTTGTTCAATACGAAATTTAAACACGTAGCCTATATGGCGCATAATTGTGGCTAAGTCGCTCATTTTTTATTTTATAAAACAGCAAGCAAACAAGCATACGACTCACTTGATGGTAAGTGATCATCATCATCCATGAACATCCACAATACCAGATAAATTACAGGTGCTTTAATCCTCAGGGAATGCCACAAAGCACGGTTGTGAGGCACCTGCATCTATTAAAAATAATGCATATCTGATATCGCGTCACACTGCGCTTTCTGATAAGGGTACGATGCTGCCCATCGAGTAACTTAGCCTGTTAGCTGCGAATATTTTGCCTCCTTCAAGTTATAGCTGCGTCCAAGACGCTTAATGCAGCGACTACTTCGTAGTCGCTGAGGCAAATCATTAATAAACTCCTACATTATTAAGGATAATTTAAATTTGCTATTTTACTTATTTATTTGTTTAAAAATCTTTATTGCACATAACATGTACAGTTTTTAGTGGTGTATTATAACTTGATCGTTTTCCCATTACTGGTTTAATTCTGAGTATTTTAAAATTAACAAATGGGATGTTACCTATTTGACTACAAAAATCTTATTTACTGACATTCCCATACAATTTGTAAAGAAAAAGTTTCGATTTCGTTCTACACGTGAATGTCAACTACCATATTATTAGTACTACGATTATAGTAATTAGCATCTTCAGGTTGAATATTCAATATTAATGGAGAAAGCATTAATGTTTTCTTAAACTTCAAAAATATAAATATAACTATAGGTCTTATGAATATTTTGTATCCTGTAAATAGACAGATTACAATATTATTAAAATAGTTAAATATCATATAGATGGTTTAAAATAAATCAAACACAAATATTCTATTAAATGCAACAAATCTCTTACGCACAATAAACACGCAATGTGCTGAATGCCAGATTGTGATGTTTCGTTAAGTGTTTGAATTATCTATCTATTAATTAAAAGCGTTTCGTAATTAAATGCATGTTTAACTCAATCCAAGTTTTCGTTGAATTCAAAAAGGCATTTCTTGCAGATGATTACACCCTCTTTGAACCCAACATACTTTTTCCTAAATGAGAATATTATGTTAATTCGTCCAATGTAAAGATTCGGCTAATTCTTTGACTTTGTACCATGGGAAGGGAGGGTATTCTTGAACCATTCGTCGCAATCTTGCCGCTCTGGACCTCCTATTGTAATAGTTCGAGTCCAGATAGCTGTGGGACTGATAACGATTGTAGACTGGTTTGTCTTGATACGAATGGGGTTGGGAGTAGTCCACTTTATAGGCGCTAGTGGTGCTCTGTGAACTTGTATACCTATTGCCTTTGTAACCTGAAAATATATTTACTGTTATTAATACAGGCAACATTGAGCGCAAGTAATGAATTGTCAAAAGTCGTTAGCAAATATCTATGTGTTAATTGAACTCGAGTCTGGTGTGAAATTAGCAAGTGTCAGTGATCTATCATGTTTATGTGTATTGTTCCACTAACAAGTACGTACAAATCATATTTGTATCAGATATGAAAAAAGTTAACTAAGATTGTTTATGCGTCTTAGCTGGACACAAGCTCGCTCTCAGTTCTAGGAGTAGTTTTGAGCGGAAAAAGTGTACCACGCTCTTCAAACGCGTGTGTTACACATTTTATACATCATATCCTCGCAATATTTTTTTATTTAAAAGCGAAGGTTTCATTGTGACGTATAACTCCACCGCAGAGCTCGTGTTAAAACAGCTCTTAAAGTAGTGATTAAACATTTTAGTCCCGCCAGCGGAACTCTGATCGGAATCTGGTTTCTCGTGTCATACAAATTTTAAAGCTAAAGTAAATAAATATTGTATTTACCAGACTGATAGATCGGAGATGGTCGCACACACATCATGCCATAAACTCTTATTCCGGGAACAGAAGCGTAGGTGGGTTGATCGTGTGTCATTGGACCCTCTGTGCACGACAGAAATATATTTATTGAGCAGTGTTTATTACAAAAATTATATTTATAGTTGTTAAATTATTGTATTATCATCTATTCTTAATATGTCTGCAATATTTTAGAAAATTCTATCGTCTGGAAGTTGCTGGAACCGAATCATAAAATTTCATTACATTCACATTTTTATAGGATAAGGGTGACAAACCAGCACACAGTTCATCTGATAGTAAGTAGATGCTTGCGACAAATAGACAACAGCTATCTTCAATTAAGAAAAAAAATGCAGGTGCAATTTCACACTTGAGAATTAAGAATGCCTCACATCCATTAATAAGGGTCGCCGCTTATCTACACTAACCATACGAAACACAAGAGCATTAAGCTGCTATTTTACGCTGGAATTCCCTCAGAGCGTGGTATAACTGCAGCTTGGCTCTAAATCTAAATCTACAAATTTATTTTTAACAAGTACAAAATACATTCACATCAAGTCGCATGATTGTCCCACGAAAATTATATGGGCCCACGACTCTTATGTCGTTACATTTTTTTTATAGAATAAAGATTCCCTTAGGTCACTCCCTCATCGAGCCGACATATTCATACTCGTACTGCAGCCACAATATATATATATATATATATATATATATATATACAGTTCAAGCTAATATAAAATGTGTAATAAGTACCTACATGGCAAAGCAAACTGTAAAATGCGCTTGAACTTCCGCTATAGTTATTAGTAAACTATATTATGACCTTAGAATTGTCGTTATTTAATTTAATAAAGCAGTATTTTTCACTTTCATCACAAAAAATACAATTTACTGCTGGTCAAATGCTTTTCCAACAGTGAGACGAATTACCAAATTGTAATCTGCACGCTAAATAGGCGTATTAACGATCGCACAATTTGAAATCCCGTTCCACGTCCTTAGCTTCGATTGAGTAATTTTTCGCTTATTATGTCAAAAACTATAGTTTCTCATCGTCAACTTTACGTCCGTATGTGAGACAGAAAGGTATACTATATATATATATATATATATATATATATATATATATATATATATATATATATATATATATATATATATATCGTTTTCCGTTAACCTTGTGTCACATAGCAGGTTAAGCCCTTAAAGTATCATTAATGGTTTTTTTTATCTAACAATCTACATTTTGTAATTGTTGAATAAACTCACCCAAAATATGAGTTTCTGGGCAACGGCAGATGACTAAATAGTGTGATTTTCCCGTTCTAATGTTCTGTAGAGCTAGCAAAGACCAGTCCCTGGGTGCCCGGCACTCCCTCATCTCTGACACAGCTTCACATGTCTTCACTAGAGTCACCGCTTTTTTCGCATACTGAAAAAAAAAACATGTGATCTAAAGTTTTCAGATTAATATATGAGAAATTTAGATAATTCGCGTACCATTTTAATATGTCTTAAAGATATACACGCCAGGACAGCCGCTTGATTTATATGTCGCAATAAGATCGTTGAAGCCTTGATATGGTTATATAGTTATCGTTATATAATTATATATCTAGGGATATAGCTACACGTATATACGTACCGGGATATGACTGTGGTACGAGCACGATCTAGTAATATAACTATGTTACTAGACTAATTTAGGGAAATAATTATAAGCATAATATGTTTACTTAGAATGTTAGTCAAAACTACTTTTGATTAATACTTTTTGAATTTTTTAAATTAAAAAGTTCAATCCTTTCAATATTTTTACGTGGTAGAGCCATGCTGCAGTTATATTAGTAGTATAGTTGTAGCACGACGAATGGGTCGGCTTTGACCGGGGAAGGACCACGCTCTCACAGAATACCAGCGTGAAATAGTAGCTTAATGCTGCTGTATTTCGTATGGTGAGTGTAGAGAACCGGAGACCCTTTTTACTGGAAACGAGGCATTCCATCTCAGTCCTCACGGGTGACAACGCATCTGCATTTTGATTTTTAATGGAGGATAGATGTAGATGTCTATGGGCCGCAGCAACCACTTACCATCAGGTGGACTGTGTGCTCGTTTGTCACCCTATTCTATAAAAAAAATATATTATATTTTATATCATTATAATATACGCGGCTTTAGGCTACAGCCTACTGTCAAAAAAGGAACGTGAACAACAACACAACTAAAACTGAAGATTCAATGTCAATGTCGCGAAATTTGTTGGAGAACATAAACATTTTGTCTGCACGTGTAACACGAGTGTGCTTTCAGTTTACAATTATAACTATTTCACTAGATTAGTAAAATAGTAAATCGCTATCATATAACTATATTACGGTATATAGCTACATCCCTAGGGATATAGCAATATAACCGTTTCAATCATCTTACTGTGACATAATATATGAAGCGCAAGTCCGGCCGTATATAACAGTCTGCTGCAAAATGCCACCCAGCAGTTATGGACTTAATGAAAAGGCACTTAGCACGACTTATTGATGACTTCAATCTGATTGAAGTCAATGCTACCTAGTCTCGAAAACTCCAAGGGTATTTCGAAATGTGTACACCATAAGACTACCAGACGCTCAGTCAGTCTCCATCCACCCTTTTTTTGTTGACATACCACGCAATAAATCTCGAAAAAAATTTACTTTGTCGTTCGTAATGCGTACTGCAAAGTAGTAGAATAATTCCAGCATCTGCCTTTCCATGCGATCGCAATGAGAGTGTCTTCAAGGCAGAAATAATTAAATACATACACAGGGCTCTTTGTAGTGGGAAGTCAGAATGCAGACGAGCATACATGCGTGGGTATATGGATGTGAAAGAAGCAGATGAGACATGACGTGATCGTGTCAAATGGAAGTCCTTATCCTATGCCTTCCCTTCTGAATGACAGGAATAAGCGTTTAAGTATGTGTGTATGTTTTTATAAATTACATTATGTTGTATAAACATCTGCTCTATATTTACAATAGAATGTTCAAATTAAAAGTAATTATATAATAACATTATATATATATATATATATATATATATATATATATACATACATATACATACATAAACACTCACGCCTGTCACCCAGAGGGGTAGGCAGAGACTACGGACTTCCATTTGGCACGATCCTGACATACCTCTTTCGCCTCCTTTACATCCATATATCTACGCATACATGCTCGTCGGTTAAGGGTACTTCTAACGTGGCCCATTTTCAAAATATCGCCAATTTGGTCGATAAACTTTTTCCTAGGGCGTCCCTTCCCGACTCGGCCATTCACATCTGCCATATAAATTTGCTTTGTCACTCTTTCCTCATTCATTCTTTCTACGTGACCAAACCACCGAAGCATTCCTTTCTTAATCCTGGTCACAACATCATCTTGCATACCACATTTATCTCTTATCACGCAATTTCTCACCCTGTCATTCAGATTACACCCTAGCATATTCCTTAAAGACCGCATTTCTACAGCATTTATTTTACTTTCGTGCTTCTTCTGCCACACCCAGCTTTCACTACCATACATTAAAGTAGGGACTAACACAGCATTATGAATTACCATACGTGCCTGTTTTGACAAATTCTGTTTCTTCATAATAGAGTGTAGTGCCCCATTCACTCTATTCCCTGCATTTACTCGTCGTTCTATATCCCTATCATATCTACCATCTCTGCTAAATACACATCCCAAATACACAAACTCATCCACTTGCTCAATCAACTCTCCTTCTATTCTTATTTCACATACCGTTTTGCTTTCTTCTCTTTCAAAAACCATCACTTTCGTCTTACTTGCGTTCACTTTCATTCCCCTTTCTTTTAATTCCCAGTTCATTAATGTAACCATCATTTGCAACTCTGCCGCCGATGACGCAAGTATGACTTGATCATCGGCATACAAAAGGCATTTGACGGTTAACTCGCCCATTCTTAACCCACATTCTTCATCTTTCAAAGTTTGCAAACACCGGTCCATAAATAGGTTGAACAGCCAAGGGGAAGCCACACAGCCCTGTCTGATACCTTTTTGGATGCCAAACCAGTCCGAGTAGACCCCATTGATCCTGACACAAGCACTAGAGTCCCTATAAAGAGACCTTAATGCCTGTATCAAACCAGCGCTCAACCCATATGAGTTCAGTGTTTGCCATAACACATTCCTGTCCACTCTGTCATAAGCCTTTTCCAAGTCCATGAACGCACAAAAAACTTTCTGGTTTTTGGCCAAAAACTTCTCCGCAATCATGCGCATGGAAAAGACTTGATCTGTACACCCCATTCCCTTTCTAAAACCCGCTTGCACATCCCAAATTTTTCCATCAGTTTCTTTCATAACTCTTTCAATTAACACCTTAGCATACAGTTTACCCACAATACTAAGCAAGCTGATACCGCGGTAGTTTTTGCAGTCCTGCTGTGACCCTTTTCCTTTATATATTGGTACTATAACTGCTTTACACCAGTCATCCGGTACCCGTTTTAATTCCCAACATAAATTAAACAAGGTGTACAGCAGGCCTGCCACCACTCCCTCTCCAGCCCTTAGCATCTCGAGTGATACTCTATCATATCCAGCTGCCTTACCTGCTTTCATGCTTTTCATTGCTTTCATTATTTCATCTACACTTATCTCCATACCCCTTTCCACTTCTTTCGGAATTTCTAGTTCATTTAATTCATACGACTCTTCACTCATAAACACGCTTTCAAAGTATTCTTTCCATCTGTTTAAATTCGAAACTTCATCATTCAGAATACATCCATTCTCGTCTCTTATAGCATTTATTATAGGCTGTTTTGTATTTCCCCTGGCAGTTCTTACGAGTTTGTATGTATTGACAAATATATATTTATTTGTATGTATATATATATATATATATATATATATATATACATATATATTTGTCACCGTATGCACTAAGCAGCACGAAGAAAATTGTGGAATTACAGTAACGGGAGATAAACGAATAGTCCGCGCCTTATATTTGAAGCAATTTAAATCGCTAACGGTAACGATTGCAGCGGATTATTTATCTAGCTTGTCCGGTGCTTACCTTCTTTTTGGAATCCGTGGTGAGGCGAGTGGTATGCAGGTCGTCGGCGTTTAAGCTGGCGGAGCACGGGTCTCGGTAACGAGCCGGGCACGCACACAGCGGCTGCGTATAATTCAGACGCACGTACACTGCGTTACACACCTGAAAATTCGTTCACAAAATAATCACTAATTTAACACTACAAAGTCAAACCGCTCAATCAAAGTACCACTAAATAGATGAAAATTAACATTGTTTTCCAATCTCTCCTCTAATTATCTTATAAAAGACATAAAAGTAACAGTAGATTAACTTATTAACTGTTAGAAATTGGAAATGATTTAATCTAAAGTTTTGACCAAAACGCTGAACGGATTCGGTTACGTCAGCAGGCAAAGATAAACTTCATAAAATTAGGTAAATTAAATTTGTTATCGCCGTGTAGCGGCGCCGTAATCAAATCCACTAATCCATATCACCTTATGGGTCATGGTGTCTTAAGAGGTCACGGAGAAAAATGAAACAGGAGAAACATGGACAGCAGCATATTCCTGATAACAAGTCAAAATAATTAAAAAAAACTGCAGTTGACAACTCGCCTTTCATGTGTGGTAATAATAATAATAATAATAACCTAGTAGCCAGAATTCTACACCAGGAGCTCGCTCTGAAATACGGTTTCGTGGATCGGAAATTGCCGTATTACAAGTACTTGCCGGAAGCCGTGCTCGAAAATGATCGCGCCAGGCTCTATTGGGACCGGGCCATCATCACAGACCAGGACTATTCTTGCAAATAAGCCAGATATTGTGCTGATGGACCGGGCACAGTCAAGGGTATTTTTGGTCGACATTACCATTCCGTGTGACGAGAACCTCGTGAAAGCCGAAACAGATAAGCAAACAAAATATCTGGTCCTGGCTCACGAGGTGGCCGACATGTGGGGTGGTCTGCCGACCGAAATTATTCCTGTAGTCGTCTCTGCAAACGGGCTAATCCTAGTCAGCCTCTCGGGTCATCTGAGGCGGCTGGGACTACGTGGCGGACCGCTCCAGGCTCAAATGCAGAAGGCGGTGCTCCTCGATACCGCCCGCATCGTCCACCGATTTCTTTCCCTTTCCCCCTAACCCTCGGCCGTTTGGTCTCCCCTGCCGAGGGCCTCCATCTGGTTGGGCTTTTATTTATATATGTATTTTTATATTTATTTTATGTTATTGTTATTTATGTATATTTATCTTTTCATTTCCATTTATAATTATATATTTATAGAACCCAACCAGATGAGAAAACTATATTGATACCCCCACATAATAATAACTATATCATTTCCTTTTATATATTTAGTCAGCCCACCCAGATGAGAATACACTTATAATAATAATAATAATAATGTAAAAAATGAAAAACTATATTGATACCCCCCAATAATAATAATGTCCTCCAGACCGAATTTCTGCCACGGCGGCTTGCCTCAGAGGAGGCTACCCATAGGCGCAGGACTGGTTTATAGTGCCCAAGTGTATGCGCAAGCACAGGTGCACTCTCTATTCCATCACCCTCATAATCCGATAGGACGTTAAACCGATACGACCGGAGAGAGATGAGGCGCAGGACCAACGGCTTTACGTGCTTTCCGAGGCACGGGGGTGAGACACCGCCAACTTCCTGACTCCGGCCAGCTATTGAGAATTTCTTGACGGAAAAACTCAATAATTAGTTTTTTTTTTTGGACGTACGGGTGAACGTCGTACTACTACAACCACTAGACCAATGAGGCAGTCGTCATCATCATCAGTCATTTGTGGTATACATATAATAAATCTGTAGAAAAATTGTGTGTTCTCGATTCACGAAAAAACTACTAGACGAATTTCTACGAAACTTCGTATGTGGACAGTACCTGAGCGTGTATAACATGTAGGCATTTTTTTATCCGCTTAAGGAAGGGTAAAAAAGGAGTTATTTGTTTATTTATTTATTAAGTTTTATTGTCATTATGCCTGCTGATGGTTCTATTAGTTCTAATGAGAATTTAGCTATACGTATAATAAATCAATAGAATAGTTTGTCTGGAAATGAAACCCATCGCGTCTCCAGACAGAAAGGGCAGAACAACGTCTGCCTGGCCCAGCTAGTGTATATAATAGGGGGGATTCCTTTGAGACAATCTATGGGGGAGGCTTATGTTCAACTGTGGGCTTTTAATAACTTATAATAAATGAGTGAAACAAATAACATTATATAAATAATGATTTCTTATATGTACGCGAACACGGGGGTTAAAAACCAAATAATTAACACGGTAAAATCCGTAAAAGTAGTTTTAATCAATGATATAAATAATTTTACTGATTTACAAGTTATATTTTTGAATGTATAATTACTCGTATAATAAACATATGACAAACCATTTTAAAACATTTTTTTCGTTTCCCTCTTGAGAAACTAATTGAGGTTAATTAATCCCCTGAACTTGTAACATATATGGTAAAGCGGCACGTGACCTACTGCGATTGGAAAAGATTAATTGTTTGTGCATTGTTCAGAGTGGAGTGATTATCGTACTTTGATTCACATGTATAATTCGTTCAATTCTATTGAAAAACTTTATTTTGATTTAAAAAAATTACAATAAATGTTTTATTGAATCCATAGGCTCCCAAATTAGTGTAAAACTGTGTTTCAGGAGATACACTATAAGTTATTAAAACATTTCTAAATTAATAGAGTACTACTACACATGTAAATATGTATTTAATTATTATATCTATGTATGTACAATATAAGCGAGTTCGCAATGAGGATATCCGCATTAGAACCAGTAAGCTGAAGTGTCAATGAACCGACCATGAAGCATAGAGAACAGGAAACTTATTAGGAAAGAAATGTTTTTGAGTGCGCCCTCGTATCTGATTCCCATTCGGTGGAGTGATGACCTGGTAAGAGATGCAGGAATTTGAAGGTCGCAGGTGGCTAAGGACCATGCTGTGTGGCATTTCTTAGCAGATATACGTATGCTGTAATGGTTAGGATGATATATGCGTAGCTTGTATACGAAATGAATCCCGAATGGACGTGACAAGTGGTCAATTTAAAAATTTGGTACAACCAACTTCAATACGACCGAATCAATGTATTCGAAGTGTTTTTAAATTAGAATAACGGTGGCAATCGAGCACACAGTTCACCTGATGGTAAGTGGATGCTGTGGCCCATAGACATCTACATTTATCTTCAATTAAGAATCAAAATACAGATACGTTGTCACCCGTGAGGACTAAGATGGAATGCCTCGTTTCCAGTAAAAAGGGTCTCCGGTTCTCTACACTCACCATACGAAACACAGCAAGCAGCATTAAGGTGATATTTCACGCTGGTATTCTGTGAGAGTAACGGGAGATAAATGGTCCATGGTCCTACCCCGGTCGAGCAGACACATTCGTGCTGTAACCACAATACAGCTGCAGCATGGCTCTACCACTTAAAAAAGTCAATTAAAATTTAATTAAATACGCATTATTAAAGGCAACTCAGAAACTACTGGTCAGGTTTTGATTACATTTATATGGGACACGAGAAGCACCAGCTTTCAGAAAAAAAAAATCATCAATATCGATTCACCCAGAGAAAAATTATGAGGTATAACATATTAAAAAAAACAGTCGAATTGAATACCTCCTCCTTTTTGAAGTCGGTAAAAATATTTAGATTCGTTAGGCTCCAAAATAAACCGTCTCTATTGAGCCGGAATAAGCAAATAGATAGTAAAAGTTTTGGATTCTGTCTTTATCTTAACCTAGTACTATATCTTTAAGTTTTCTTCCTCTTTACCATTATTCTATCTTCCGTCTACTGCTGTATATGGACCTCCTGTTGTAGGGAGAAATTACCTTATCACATCACGTCACTCGTGGTTGGCGGATTACCGATCCTTTCGCACCTATGATACCGCTCGCCATCTCGGCGATCAAGGCATTTTACGCCTAACGAAAAGAGATAGTTGACAGACGTTGCTAGAAAGCTCCTATGGCTTTTTTGCAGATGTCATCTCTTTCTAGCTTTCGGGTACTTTCCATAGTTGCTTAAAGTACAAAATCGACCGACACAAGCTGAGCAGTCAGACGGGGGTCCGCACTCCCCCCCTCGGACTGCGGTTAGATAGCTCAAAAAAAAAACGCCTAAAAAGGCGACATGATGATTGGTAAGAATATTAAATCATAAACCATTTCATCATCATCCTCACCTCATTGCCATTCCCTTTTTTAATCCCCTGAGACAGATGAAGCTGTAAGAGTCGCATAGACTAACAGCACTAACACCTAGATACTAGACTAGGTACAAAATTTTTCTATTTCTAATGATGGTTTCAACACTTTACTGTATAACTAACTATAATAGTAAAAACAGGTGTAATTTTTAAAAATTTTATGTTATAATCTTTTAATATACCTACCATGTTTTTTCTTGCATTGTCATCCGAATTTGAGCTATATTCAAAATTTCAAATTACTAGCTCATTGGAAAGTAAGCTTGAAAGCAATTATTTAATTTCACCCGGAACTATAGAAAGACCAACAAACAAGAAAGTGACTTAATAAAAATGTGGTAATATTTAAATTTACCTGCTGTATAGCACATTCCGGCAGCAAATAAATGTGCTGATTGTGTGGGTAATAGTGATATTTCGTCGGTTTCGCCAGTACTGAAGTGGAGCCGGCTGGCAGCGGCACTGTCTGAAACAAACAATTACAATGATTGATTAACATCACGCTAAGGCTAAGCTCGACATAGGAGCGGTGGGAAGGTTCTTTTAAATGATGTTGTATTCACAAATTATGTTTAAATTAAAAAAAAAGTGTATACTATGTCTTTCGTCACTTTTTTCGGTCGTTCGATATACGGGTTATATCAAACATTTGCCTATTTATACAAAAATTTATATAAAATCTTCTATCTATACAAAAATGTATACAAAGATTTCTATGTATACTACTAGACCGGCAGTTCAGAACAAAAATTGACACGCGGTGATGTCTGGTCTAATGATATGGTGACTGCAGAGAATCAGGCACCATTTTACGGGAAACGAGCCATTCCATCTTAGTCCTCGGGGGTAACAATGCATCTACACTATAATTCTTAATCGAGGATATGCCATAGCAGCATTCACTTACTTTTATTATTTAAAAAAATCAAATGACTCTTATCACGCGTATAATCATCAACGCAGCGTATGAACGCCTAACGAAAAACGCGGAGGAAGAATCCCCTTAAATTGTATCTACGCTTTGAGACGCGCGACGTAAATATCGCTTGTAAAACCAGACGAACGTTCGACGGCGTTCTTTATAAACATGTAAAAATTTATGGAACCATCGAAAGCGCTAATGTGCCCGAGACGTCATTAGCACGAGCACAATGCTGAGAAAAGTCTCGAGGTCGCCGCCGCTTCACAGTCTTGTTCATCAGTGGTGTGAGAATCTCTTTGTCAACGCTCCGTTGGGACGCGCCAATGAACTTTACCATTCCTAAGACATGTAGCTCAAGAAATAACGTGTCTTATGTATTATACCGTCATATATATTTTACCGGTCTACTTAAAAGCGTTTGGTGACGTTTGCTTTAAATAACTTGAATTACTTCGAGACCATAGAGGGAAGATCATTCTGTGATTTAAAAGAAAAAGCTAAAATGTTCTAATTGAAATCTAGTATTTTAAGCTGGGTATGGTATGTTCGGGAAAGGTTTTTTTTCATCAGTAGCTTATTGGGCTGTTATGATATTAATTTATAATTATATGTATACCGGGGTGAATAGAAACCGCGGGGTGGATTGAAACAAGTCTGGTTATTTGATAAATTATCTCTAGGTTTTTCAAGATAGGAAAAATGTTAGCATATATTAAACAGTAAAAATAAACCCACGTTCCCCATATGTAGAAAAACCCACAGAAAACTTAATCAAATAACCAGTCTTGTTTCTATCCATCCTGTGCTACGCTAGAAATAGTTTCAATATAACAACCATGATTTTTAGAAAAATAGAATAGAGCTTTTGTCTAATAATAATCCACAACATAATTGTACATACAGTAATAGGATATTAAATATATCTCCTTTTTCTTCAGCCCGTACTGATGGATATCGGATTTTCCGTAGTAAGGTTTTTCCATAAATGGAAAATCCGATCCGATCCAACTGTCAGGTGAATAAGCGATTCTAGTACCAGGCTACCAGGCGTCTTGCACCTTTGACATTTGCCCGTCGCCGGTCGGTCTGAATATTGTATATCTGTTATAAATACTAGATTATACAGCCATCTGACAGATTTTATCACATCTTGGCATTTCTCTTAGTGACCTTTTGCTATGTGCCCGGGATGAAGTGGTCCATTAGAGTATTTTATGCCACCACCACGTGGCTTTGATAACTTTTACAAAGGTATAACCTTTGTAAATGAAATGATAATATAAATAGCTAAAACGAGGCATTCCATCTTAATCCTCAGAGGTGACAACGCATCTGCATTTTGATTGTTTTATCGATGACGGATGTAAATGTCTATGGGTCATAGACTTCATCTGCGTGGTCGTTTGTCAACCTTATTCTTTAAAGAAAAATTAAATATTTTTCATTAAAAACGTCAAACGAAATTTCAGACCACTTGATGGTAAGTGACAACTTTAATCCATTGTCACCTGCAGCTAATTTAAAACAAAGTAAGCTACATATGCGTTGTCACCTTAAGAACTAAGATGTAATGCTTCACAGCCTTAAGTGAAAGGGTGATAGGTAATAATTTAAAATAAAAAAATATATAAAAGTTAAACAGGTGGTAGCTATAATGCATTCACTTCGTTAATAATAGCTTTGTTCACTAGTTGCGAGATTTAATTTTGATAAACATCAGTTCACTTCCATCTCTTCACAATCTGCTCCAGTAACCCGTTTATTTACGTCTGATACTATTCCACACAAAGACCTTTTTGTACCTGCCGAGCCGCCATTCCTTACTAAAACTATTTTTCTTGCTCTTGCTGCTTTCATCTATCATCTATTGCTGCTAAACATTCGATATTCTAAAGAAATAATGAGATTGAACTGATGAATAAAGCAATAAGCAAGAATATACTAATGAAAGCATCGTGTGGGATATAGCATACCCTATGATGAGTTTGTATGGCTCCAACATTTTTACTCTAGTAAATAGGTTTTATTTTTAACCATAAATAGTGTAATATATTCTTTTCGATATTCAATTATTTCAATAAAAACAAAACTAGTCACTACAGTTAATAATACGTTTGTTTGCGTAGTAATTAATAATTCATCTGAAAGTGAACTTTAAAACTTTTTCCGTTGATTAGCTACATCATCTTGTTAACAAATGAATCCATTCTTTCTCTCAAGTTTTGTGTCATTTGTTCTTGGATGTAAGTGTAAACTACTACTACTACTAAAGTGTTTTTGGTAATCATTGAATCAATATTTTATTTTAACTTTCAGTATAACAAATTTCATAAATGATGATCGAAATGATACTTATTAATTGTTAATTAAGATAGAACTGTTGCTGGTTCTACGTATTCAATTAGACTGTTTACTTACAAATTGTGAGTTGTTAAGTTAAATACAATGTGTGATTTTAAAACAAACTAGATTTATCATGTATTAAAAATAAATGATGACATACATTAATTTTTGGTAAACCTTTGTGGAAGAAATTGCAGATCTTTTCTATCAGGTACCGTTTTGATTCCGCTTCCGATAACATACAGTCAGTTGAGTCATGAGAGGGCAATGAAGCTGATAAATCTCCAGGCCTCTAGAGTTTACATTTATTTTTTTTAAGAAAAAAACGGACGTCACGTCCAGGGTGAACGATCGCCACGGTCATCGATCCATTAGAGAAACTTTGGTGCATTATATTTTCAAAGATTATCCTTAGCAATTGTTATTACGTTTCAATAGACTACTAATATCATAACAGAGAATTATGTTAACGGGAATACAAGAATAACACTTATCTTGCTATTTTATGATGCGTTTTATTATCACGTTATCGTTATCGATCGAATAGCTTACTGAACAGTTACAGGTTCAACGTTTGGATAAGCAAACGATCTCACGATATGTTTACCTTGCTAGTTAATCTCAAGTTTGCGATCTTGACACGATTTCAACTTTCGTGCAACCTGCATTCAGAGATGATGATAACAATAGATCGTTGAACTGTTTTATAACGAGTACTTTGCTATCCTACGCTACGAATTTCATTATAGAGTAATAGGTAATAACTTTATATTGCACGCCTCATAACGCGAAGCGTCATTAGGTAGTGCTTTACTCTCGACACGTAAAGGTCAAGCAATTTTGTATTCTTAAAATGCTTTTATCATAATTCATATATCAAGAAAACTAATTAATCCGGATGTTGATTTTGTATGTGGTCACGATAAAACCCGAAAAAATTGACATATCGAGACCGTTTTTTTTTATTACTTTCAGAATTACATCAACTGGTTTCCTATTTCATATCAATAGCCTAGCACGCGTAGTTTGTTACTAAAATGATATTTAACTTTTATAAGTTTTTTTGGCTATTAAAAATATAAAGGCGCTTTCATATATCTTTTGGCCCTTTTTAGACAAAGGACAAAACTACCATACACCCTATATCGATTTTATACTTAGTGTACTTAATTAATCTATTTTTATAAATATAATAATTTTTTTACTGTAGGTACTTTAGGGTACACTACCTGTTAAAATAATAAAGCGCTAAATTTAAAACACGTAAATAAGTCTAAAAGTCAGGAATACAATTTATTTTTTTCATCAAAATTAAATGAAACGCTCATAAGGCACTTTTGGATTTGCCAAATACTTTTGATTGCATTCATTGACGACAAATATTTTAAGAATGCAGATCCCTAAAACGGTTCTGCCGCGTTGGGTAAGTCAGTTGGGCACTCATTTAGTGTTTGCTCACTATGTGCAGTTGTACTTATAATTTTTTCGCTTTGTAGTGGCGGCGTATGAATATCCACTACCCCATATCATGCCGTTGGTGGCGTAGGAGGCGACAGAGTAAAACAAAAACAGATGGGCAACAGGATAATGTTGATAACAATCAAAAACAATAAAGTGCGGTTGCCAAAAAAAATTTTTATAGGAGTGGGGGCAGACGAGCATACGGCTATACGGGATGGTAAGTGATTACCGCCGCCTGTGAACAACTGCAACACCATATTAAAAAAAGATTGCCAACAATGCCGTACTGGTACGGCGCCCAAGACCGGCTCATTGTTATGAGCCGTGAGGAATACCCGGGTAATGGGGAACTCCCCGAGGCCCGATACCTGCATGGGATAAACAAAAGTAGTCCCATAGCAGACGACAATCAACGTCAACAATACCATATTTGTCAACAACTCGCAAAACCAACAACCGATGCCGAAGAAGTGTAATATAAGTATGTATATATATATATATATATATATATATATATATATATATATATATATATATATATGTGTGTGTGTGTGTGTGTGTGTGTGTGTGTGTGTGTGTGTGTGTGTGTGTGTGTGTGTGTGTGTGTGTGTGTATAAATAACTAAGTGTCGGCCAAGAAGGTGTGAATGTGACAGCCTCAGTGTATTCCCGCCCTCTGACTTATGGAATAGAGACTTGATAGACACTTATTGAAATAGAGCCGCGTTGTAAACGTAGAACTATGTAAAAGATTCATTTAAATTTAGAACTTCATTTTTGTACCACGACGAAATATCGCTATTTTCTTATTTTAACGGTAGAGTAGGTAGTTATAGATAGTGTTATTTAATAGAAAATTTAAGTAGCGTTCCGAGAAGTGATTGCACTCAGTGGCGCTTCAGTAGTTTAAATGGTCATTGGCTCTTAACAATGCGTTGCACGCTCAAGTTTTATGATGGGTGAAAGCTTTCGCGGCTTTTATCTCAAGTGTCTATGCTTCGCAAAGCCTATTAAGTCCTTAGTCTAAGTCAGTACTTCTAGATGCTCTGTCGCTGTGGATATAATGATAAATGTAGAATAGGTTGTTAGGTATATAATGTCGCCCATTGTATAACGGATTGATATTTTTATTATATTATGAACCATAAAATATTATTTAAAATAATTTCAATTATACAGAAATGGTATTTTGAACACTACTTATAGTCCCGTTAACCACTCCTGGTAAGTTAAAATTACTTGCGTAAAGAGCGGTTCACGACAATAGTGACATGGCTGATTCGTACTCCACGACTTTTTGCCATCCGCTACATACGATTACCTGTAAAAAAAACATGTAAATAATATTTTTGTTCATGTTTTTTATAGGTATTCGGAAAAAATAACCACCGTAATGTACTGTAAAGAAGAAATTTTCAAGGAGTTTTATTACATGCATCTAATATTTAAAAAGTAATATTTGTTTGTTGGTATTTTATGCGCTAAACCGGGTAATTGCGGCGTGAGAGTATCCACTACCCCATATCGTCCCGTGGGTGTCATAAGACGCGTCAGAGGGAAATTGAAACAGGAGATGGGCAGCAGCATCTTCCTGATAATAACTCAAAACAATAAAGAACTGCGGCTGACCACCCGCTCTCCAAGCGTGCCAACGATGACAAATATCGCCGCTATGAGGCAATCTACGGGGAGGCCTATGTCCAGCAGTGGACTATTATAGCCTGTGATAATTATGATATTGCGCTGCCATACCGTTCATCAGATTGCGGTAAAACTTTGTCAACATATTGCTTGCACTACCGCGGAGGTTATAGGCATAGTTGGACCCGGTAGGTGGCGGTGTTGTAGACTCTGTATAAAACGGGTTATTATGATGTAAATGAATACATGGTTGATAATAACCCCTGGGAATGAGGTGGTCGCTTCCAAGCTGTTTCTAAAATAAATTTTGTAAATATTTTGTGACCCTTGACATTTTAAAATTCTTTAAAAAAAAGTCCCGCTAGGTTTCTTGCTGGTTCTTACCAGGGCAGAGGTTGTTTTTTTCGAACTAGTGGTAACGTAAGATATTGACTTTCAATAAGAATTACTTGTAATCTATATTAAATAAAAAATTATTCTATTCTATTCTACTCCAGATATCACCCGTGCGAAGCCGGGGCAGATCGTTAGTTATTAATAAAACAAAATGTATTTTCACGTTACGACGTTGTAAAATATATAAGTTTAAGAATATCCACTAGCCCATAACGCACGGAGGGTTCTGTACTACGAGCACTTAACCTTAAAATGAAGAAATATACTGACACAAGAATGACATTTATACTTAAAAATCAAAAATTGAAAGGAAAATGTGCAGATAGGAGAATATATACAAAATTAATTCATTTTAAAAATCCATAATAGCACTTAATAGTAATAAATAAACATGAAAATCTTTTTTATTCTCTTTTCAATCTCTCCGTAGTGCCTCGACCTTGAGACGAACTATCTTGCGTATCTCCTACGGGGCTTTTTTATAGGATAGGGTAACAAACGAGCACGCAGTTCACCTGATGGTAAGTGGTTGCTGTGGCCCATAGACATCCACATCTATCCTCGGTTACGAATCAAACCGAGTACGTAAACGAGTTTGCGTTGTCTGTCACCCATGGGGAATGGAATGCCTCGTTTCCAGTAAAAAGGGTCTCCGGTTCTCTACACTCACCATACCAAACACGTGAGCATGGTTCTTCCCCGGTCGAGCCGACCCATTCATGGTACAACTATACTACTAATATAACTGCAGCATGGCTCTACCACGTATAAATATTTTAATCTTTATGTTAAAGTAATTTTATGTTAAAGTTCAACAAATCACTAAAAGTTTATTTTGAACTCCTTTAATTTAATCTTGAATTTTTTTCGAAGTTGGCATTTATATTTTAACTGAATATACTGCTTGAAAAGTTAGTACATTTAAAATGGTATTTATTAGTTGCACAGGAAAATTGAAGTCACAGTCGAAAGCTAGTTACTGATACTGAAAGTATGTATTAAAAAAGCGAAGAATTTTATCAATATCGATAGAAAGCATAAATTCATTGCAATGCTCGCCCTAGCGATCGTGTTCGGAATCTCTTCGGAATAGTTCGGAGTACTTCGAAGCGATCACACTCCACCCGCGCCGCAACTAGTTGACAAAATTGTTTTCTTTTAAATTCGCATGTATTACTTCTCTATAAGGTTAAGTGCTCGTAGGTTCTGTAAGACCCGGAGAGGGAAACAAACCTGGAGGTAGGCTGCAGCGTCATCGTTATAGCCTATTAAAATCCACTGTTGAATATAGGCCTCTCCATAGATTGCCTCATAGAGGAGATATGTGCCGTAATTCGCCTGGCAAGCGGGTTTTTATAATACTTTATCAATAACCGCAGCTTTTTTATTTTAGTCATTATCAGGAAGACGCTGCTGCCCATCTCCTGATTTGTTTCCCTCTGACGCCTCTCACGACACCCACGGGATGATGTGGGCTAGTGGAAATTTTTGAACCGCCACTACACGGTTTATAAAAACTTTAAAATAACTAAAAATAAAAAGAAAGATTACAGTTCGCAACCCGTTTGCCAAGTGTAGCAATTATGGTGTAGTGTGGTGTAGCCCCCACAAGCGAGCAGACAGTCCACCTTATGGTAAGTGGTTGCTGTGGCCCATAGACATATACATCTATCCTCGATTACGAATCAAAATGCAGATGCGTTGTCACCCGTGAGGACTAAGATGGAATGCCTCGTTTGCAGTAAAAAGGGTCTCCGGTTCTCTACACTCACCATACGAAACACAGCAGCATTAAGCTACTATTTTACGCTGGTATTCTGCGACAGCGTGGTCCTTCCCCGGTCAAGCCGACCCATTCGTGCTACAACTATTCTACTAATTTAATTTTAGCATGGCTCTACAAAGTATGAAATTGAAATTCATTTAAGAATACGTCATCAGTATGTCTAACTTGATTTTATTTAAATGGTATAATGTTCTATGTTTGTATAACCAGGTTACCAGACTATAAACCTCGTGAAATTGCCTGCTAAGTATGGCAACTATGACATTTTTATCGTTTTTATGGTGCAATCACCGTGGGAGGTCTAAATTCAGCAGCTGTACAGTTTACGGCTGTAACGGTGACGATGTAATAAAATCCCCGTTGCCGCTATTATAGTCTATCTCCTTTTAAATTATTTATAATTTAAGTCACAGTATTTATTAAAAATATTCATCCATCTGATTTTACACAAGCAAGAATTATGACATTATCTATGTTAAAACACGAGGATTCAGCTCAACTTAGTAACAAAGTTTTCAATTTAAAATTCTAAATTCAAAACTTCGTTCATTGATTCCAGGCTTTCGATGTCTGTTGCAAAAATAATCCAATAACTCTTAAATCGCATACGTACTCTCCTCCACACACTCGCACACACATGTAAGCACTTTGAAGCACGCGAAAGGTTTGCGCATACTACAGGGGTACAGGGGGATTGTTGAACGCAGAGCGTTTGCCTTCGTAATTCGTGTTTGGCATTTTCGAATGGATATACCGCCTTTTGTCGTTATATCCTCATTCTTTACTAAGCTGAGTTCATCTCGTGCAGGAATAGTTGAAATTTGCAAATAAAATTTCGTACAAAGCGTAGCGTCACACTTGTCATCATCGAGGTGGGGGCAGAGTCCAAACAGCAACGACTCGAAATTACAAATTGTGAAAGAAGTGATGAGGCTAGCTCATCGCCTACACAACCACAAACCCAATATCTCACGCCTTTTACGGTATGCTAGGTAAGTAATTTTAATCTTTAGGTAGCCGTGGTTAACTATGACATTGGGACGTGGTCGAATGGGTCGGCTCGACCGGGGAAGGACCACGTTCTCACAGAATATCAGAATAAAAAAGCAGCTTAATGCTGCTGTGATTTGTATGGTGAGTGTAGAGATTCGGAGACCCTTTTTACTGGAAACGAGGCATTCCATCTTAGTCCTCGAGGTGACAACGTATCTGCGTTTTGATTCTTAATCGGGGATAGATGTAGATGTCTGTGGGCCACAGCATCCACTTACCATCAGGTGGACTGTGTGCTCGTTTGTCACCCTTATTCTATTAAAAAAACCTCGAACACCCCACTCCCCATGTAACCATGGGTGCTGTAAAATGCTCGAAACGTCGGGTATATAAAATAAGTTAATCGCGTACATTATGTATAAAAACTAGTTTTATTTAAATTTTAACTAGTTTTATTTATATTTAAATGTGTATTGTTTTGTTGAAATCATTAAGTAACGTATTTGAAAAATTTTCATGTTATAGTCATTCATAAACATGGGACATATAATTGCCTCACCAACATCATCAGCCCCTTACAAGCATTTTTTCCGTGCGCGATTCTGAGTGAGTGAGTCCCGCAGCGCGGCGGACAATACTTCATTTGCTTTATTTTAAGAAAATGTACATATTATTGTAAAATATTTTTCTAATCAAATAATACGACGACACAAATTTTCGATTTTTAACTGCACTAAATATCACAATTTTATTTCGCTTGTATTTTCAACTCAAATTCATACAGAGTTGATATACTGCAGATCATTTGTACAGTATTTGAAGAATCCCTTTTAATTTACATCGACATAGTACTACGCTAAGCGTCACTGAGAGTAGGTATTACTTTTCCCGGCATTTAATGTTAGCAAAAACAACAAATTCATCATATTTTAATGTGTTGCATAAATCAGAGAGAGCTGACCAGTTTGACTTAAAATTACTTGCGGTTTTAAGTCTATAACAATTTCTGAAACTTATTTGAAAGTGGAAATTGTGTTTATCAACAATTCGAAAACAAATATATATTTTTTCCTTTTTGTTTTCCTTTTACTCAGCTTTTCTAAAGAATCAATTGAGTTTCTTTTGAAAAAAAGATATCGGTTACGTAAAATATAAATAATTACGGTCTCCGTCGTTCCGTATTTAATTTGCATTTTTAACTTATAGTTTTTAACCAATACATAACTTTTATTATTGTCCTCAAATTTTGTTAATATTTATATTAATCATTAGCTCGTTAGTTTTATTATTTATTTATTAAAAAAAAGTTAGTAGTTTATTATTGGACATAGCAACAGGATTATCATTATCATTGTTGATTACAGCCCTTCACAGGTACACTGCTGAACTTAAGAATGAACAAAAAACAGCGGCTGCCAACCCGTTTGCCAATCGTGATAGCTGTGGCAATTTACTTAAAATAGACTTGGGCAACTTTGAAATTTGAAAAAAAAATAAAATTTTTATAGTTAGATGCAAGCAGACAGCGATCGTAAGTTCCTAGGTTCAAAACTTGCTTATTCAAAATTTTGTGCGTCTAATATTCATATGGTTTTTTTTGGAAATCGTGTGTTTTTGAAGTTATATTTAGATACAAATTACATACTGATGAAACATGAATAATATTTTTTGATCTTACTACTTCTTGACGGGAAGCGAACCGGAGCACTATCATTTCGCGACCGCCCGATATCCACTTGAGCTATTACGATCATATAGTATATTGTCAAAATTTACCTTCTTATATTGTAGCAGTTTTTCATTGCCTGAAAACACGGACAAAACGACATTTTCTAAAAATGGATCCTAGCTAATCTATTTATTCCTCCAAAACCCTCCAATCTAAATTCGATTATATATATATATATATATATAAAAATATTTACGTTTACGTTTAAAGATATAGGAATAATGCCGCATAATACTTAATTTTGAAAGGCCTTAGTTTACTACTAATAATTTATAAGTCTAAACAGTTAAAAACAAATATGAGACACCGCTCCAATAATTGAAAATAATAAAAGGAAATAATTAAAGTTACATTAAAGGCTCGGTTAAGCGTTTAGCTGAGACCAACTATTAGTAATGGTTCCGGGTCCTGAATGTTTGTGCGTGTGCAATTTATGATATATAATAGATAATATATTCAACGTCGTAAAGGAGAGATAATTCATAGATTGGAGCTAAAGATCGATTTACACTTCATCTAGTACAGCAGTCAGTTAACTTGCGAATCTGGCGAGTTAAGTAGAAATCTCGTTTGAACGACAATTAGCGAGTTAAGTTTAAAGAGCCGGTCGGACTATTTTTCGGCGAGTTAAGTGCGAAGTGTTGCTCTCCCGCGCGTCTCTCACCACCCTCAACAAAACTGGCCGCTCGTTTCACAAATGGGCCGGGGGAAGATAAATTTTACCCACTAAACACCGCCTTTGGAATTGCTTAACACAAATCTCTCCTAAAACAGAAAGGAGGGCGCAGGCCGCTCGTGTGAACGAGTTTAGTTCAGTGCATGCACAATTTGACAGGACGCAATGTTTTCGCGTTCGACCCTTAAAATAGCAAATTATACTTTTTTCACTAACCTGGCCACAAAAACATTTGAACGCTATTGTCCACTTAACCGTTTACTGTCAACTGCCCTGTAACTAAACTCGCTACTGTACTTGTCGAAATGTAAAACGGTTATAAGTTATAACTGAGACGAGGCGTGTTATACTAATGCAATAGGAAGTATAAGCTAACTAACATAATGATATTTTAATATCAAATTACTAATACAAAAGTAATATTTGCAAAATACATAGGTATATTCAGCATGAACAGTTTCTCGACATGATATGCAATCTCTATTTTATGTTCATCCCTTTATTGGTATAATCAGAGGTTAAGCTCATTACCACAAGCCTATAAACAACTTGCAGTTTGACACAACCGCTACCATTATAGCCTATTAAAACTTTCTTTGCCAACCACAACGACAAACAACTTGTGTTTGTGTTTGAAAAGCGTGGCAACTATGACAAATATCCCCTCATTTGGGCAGTTTATGGGGGAGGCCTATGTTCAGCCAGGCTGTAATCAATGAAAAAAAAATAAAAGCAATAACAAATACATAGACTGATATCGATTAAAAATTTTGATGAATTTGCAGTCCGTAGTATAACAGGAGCCACGTCCACCAGCAATACGTCTTGAATCTTTGTGTCTCTCCACTGAGGATAGCGGCTTGAACTGCAGCGCCATAGGCGGCCGCTTCGTCAGGGTTGATGGATAGGTTCAGCTTCTTGCCGCAGAAGAAATTTCTACAGTCCTGAGTATACACTATATTTCTCGTATTGGCGAAATGTGTAATGTAATATTATATATTTGCGAATGAAAATCGAAATAGATGTATTTATAATATGCACTGCACTTTTATCGGTTATATAATAAAGAAAGTATGTTCTGTTTGTTTGTGAAAGTTAAAAGCAAAAGTAGGTTTATTGAAACAAAGACACTAAGGAGTAAACATGTTATTGAGAAACGTTTTACTGGTAATCTTCAAAACAGCACTGTTTTGCGAAAATAGTTTTGATAATATGTTTTGGATAAAATCTAAATTTTTCGATTATTATTGACCGATTTTAAGGCTATTATCCTATAAGGACGTATTTATTAAGATTACGTCTCTATAGGATAATGGGAAGCTATTATCAGTTTACGTATAAAATAACGGTGCCACAAGTTTACGAGCAAACACAAGGGCCTAAACATCTTAAACTATCCGAGCCGGACTTAACATTTTATGCAATTAGATTAGATTAATTGTATTGTATTGTATTATACGTGGTAGAGCCATGCTGCAGTTATATTAGTAGTATAGTTGTAGCACGAATGGGTCGGCTCGACCGGGGAAGGACCACGCTCTCACAGAATACCAGCGTAAAATAGTAGCTTAATGCTGCTGTATTTCGTTTGGTGAGTGTAGAGTACCGGAGACCCTTTTTACTGGAAACGAGGCATTCCATCTCAGTCCTCACGGGTGACAACGCATCTGCATTTTGATTTTTAATGGAGGATAGATGTAGATGTCTATGGGCCGCAGCAACCACTTACCATCAGGTGGACTGTGTGCTCATTTGTCACCCTATTCTATAAAAAAAAATTACTACACAAACATCGTATTCAGTAAATACATGTACCAGTAAAGCTACATTAATTACCAGACACAGCCTTAACGCCTCATGAAGCATTTGCTCGCAATGATTGTCGACTAAGATTTAGTGATATTGACAAAGTAGTAACATATTGTGTGACAAAACTTCTTTAAACTCATGAAGATAATTCTCTATCATTACGTAAGTGCATTTAAGTTCATCATAATTATTATATTTTGAAATTAGAACGGGAAAATATTAGTTTATCGTTGGTCCCTAGACTGCTTCTTGATTCAGATTCAGAATTAACCTAATAATATCACTGTTACAAATTGTAATATTTTTCCCCCTTATATAAATGTCCACTTAAATTTTACAAATTGGTATATTGTTTGTAAAAAGGTGGTGTAGTAAATTCAGTTAAATATACATTTAACTGAATTTACGACACCACCTTTTTACGTTTCTCATTTAATAAGCTACTTGCTATATTTACGTGTTAAATAAATTAGAAAAAAAAAAATTTTTATTACAGTGGAATGGGTTGGCTCGACCTGGGAAGGACCACGCTCTCACAGAATACCGAGACTTAATGTTGCTGTGTTTCGTGTGGTGAGTGTAGAGACCGGAGACCCTTTTTACTGGTAACGAGGCATTCCATCTTAGTCCTCACGGGTGACAACGCATCTGCATTTTGATTCGTAATCGAGGATAGATGTAGATGTCTATGGGCCACAGCAACCACTTACCAGCAGGTGGACTGTGTATTCGTTTGTCACCCTGTCCTATAAAAATAAAAAAGTTACTATCCTATTTTTAACGTTAAATCAAAATGATACTGTTAAAATATTAAGTATCCGATTATGTACTCTTTGCTTTATTTTGCTTATTACAAGCCAATGCTTGAATAAAATGCAACCTGGTAGTAAGTGGTGGACCTAGATGGTAAATCGCAGTGTACCGCAATAGCGTTACAAAACCTATTTCACTCTTGCCTTGAAGACACCAAGTTTGTAAACGGATGGAAGAACGATCCTATGCTGCACTCATTACGAAAGACAAAGCAAATCGTTTGGTTTAAATGCGCGGTATGTCGACCACAAAGGCATTGACACCTACGGATCGTCTGAATTGGATGGTGGAAAGGGCATAGAGGAATTAAATCAGGTAATTCCTGTGTGCGCTCTTCGACATGTATTAAATACCTAGAAGCTGCGTCTGCATTCTAGAATGAAGTCTGTTTCATTCATAGATATAGTTTCGATTTGTTTAGTAGTAATGAAAAATCGATGATATAATATCATTTCTTTTTCTTTAATTATTTTAGATTGAGTGCTTGAAAGAGGCCTTTAAGGGGTATTAAAAGTATATAAAAGTATTTTAACATTCGATCCGTTCTTACCTCGTTAAGCAGGCGGAGTGTTGAGCGCAGAACTGGCATTCATACTTCTTCACATTATGTGTGATTTTGTTTTGTATTATTTTAATGGAGATAGCCGCATCATTAATATATAATAGATATATAATACGTCACATTAATAGATCTTACCCAGACGGAGCCAGGGCAGATCGCTAGTCTATATCATCTTCATCATCATTACAGTCCTTCACAAGTCCACTGCTGAACATAGCCCTTCCCCAAGGAATGCCACGAAGCACGGTTTAGCCACCTGCATCCATCGACTTCCCGTATGAATTACCAGGTCGTGACTCCATCTAGTGGGGGGTCGCCTACGTACCGGTACGAGGCTGCTAGCTCTATGCTATATGGTCGGCCCACTGCCACTTCAGCTTAATAATCCGTTGGGCGAGTCTATAATGATTATAAATATAATATAATCGCAATTCGCAACGTTACTTAACTACGATTCGTCAGATTACATATATTGAAATAATGTTTGCTCGGGAATACTCCTTATTCTTCGTGATATTATCTTTTAGCGCTGTAAAACATGATAAATGTGTGACCGACGTATTAATTTTATTTGTTGCAATAAATTGGTGCGGAGCTGTCGCACGCGCGTTCGTGCAGAAAAGTGAACGTCTTCCCCTACACAACTTGAGTGGCTTGGTAATAAATATTGTGTCTTAAACTTTGCATAGTTACCGATCCTACTTAGCCGCAACTTGAACCACGCGAGTTGAATCAGTGCGGGCAAAGCTCCGTGCACGCAATGAGCGTTCGTTAACCGTGAGCCCGACCCACCTCAACATAAGTTCAGGGTTGCCTGTTACGTATTGAGAAATTACTTCCGCCTTTAGCTAATTCATAACGGTATTTTATTAATCTCTTCGATTAATTGCCGATGATTTGATTATGAAATGATTGATCTCAGAGTGATATATACAGTGTAGTGATGGTGTAAGAATTTCACTGTCCTATATCGCTCCTTGGAAATCCTTTGGGTGTCGTAAGAGGCCACAGAGGAATATCACGTAATGAAACAGGAGATGGGTAAGGAGCACCTTCCTGACAACCACTCAAAATAATCTCAAAAAACTGCGGTTGCCAATCCGCTTGCTATTCGTTGCAAAAAGTTAAAGTTACAGCCTATATGCGTCCCACTGCTGGGCACAGGCCTCCTCTCATTTCTGCCAGGGTCTTAAGGCAAGGAAGTGTCCGCCAGCTGTCCCAATGCGTGTTGGCGAACACATGTCTTATAATATTTTTTCTTATTTCTAATACATGCAAGTTTCCTCATGATGTTTTCCTTCACCGCCGAGCACGTGGTAATTACGCACTTAAAATTTCAATTAATGATTTCATTGGTGCCGGCGTGGATCGAACTCGGGTTGCTCACATACTGTGAAATTTACAGCGAGCGCTAACTATCTGAGCTACCACGGCCCTAAGCGTTGCAAAATTATAGCAAAATCCCCCCATGAGGCAATCTATGGGGCAATTTATGGTGAGCAGTGGATCTTTATAGGCTGTAATAACATATAGTGTAGTGCAGTGCTCAGAGGAATTGTTCGACAAAACTCGCGACACCATCTATATGATCGGCGGTCCACCACTGTCCCATTTACCAGAAATTTTCTTCATCTCATAACTTCTTTGTAGAAACTTTTCTGACCGATATGACTTACGGACCTTCAAAAAAGAGCTTTCTCTTTTTTGTGAGCCGCAAACTCGTTTGCCCCCTTTTATATAAAAAAAAAACCCTAAATTAGTACATTAAACAAAGCAAAGCAAAAATATAAAAAAATCCTTAAATAAGTACGTAAATTTTTAAAAGCTTAAATAGTCTGAGGTACAAAAATGATGGATTTAATATTATTGTAATTTTTTAAATAAAAATAGTTTTCATTATAATATTATTTTGAGATAGTTCAAAGATAATTAAGTTCACTTAATTAAATAAAATACCAAACCATAGGTTATGGAAATAGTTTCAAAAGTGAATAAATTATATATATGAATTAAAACGTTTTAACGGTTTAATAACAAGTTTGTTAATAGTAATCGTCTAATTCTAATTATGGTCCGACGTATAGACTGGTCGGGTTACTGCCAATAGCGTCTTACTCATTTCCTTATCAAGGGTAACAGTTAGGACCGCAACCAAGCTCCGGGGCAGGTTCTTGACATAGCGGTTTAGTAACTTAATAGGTCCAGGTTCTTGTTCCGGGATATTTCGCTTAGCTATTTAGCAAATACCTTCGTGTGGGAAATTGACGTCATACAGGTGATATGTCGCTTTGGAGCAGGCGTTAAATTCACACTTGTGACGTAATTATCTCAAAGTCTTTCCGGTGTTATAGTTAAAACCTGGAACGGAAGCTATTATTTGTAATGGTACGCTAGGAAGATACCTGGATATTTGTTTTAACGTTATTTTAATATTAAAGTATTATTTATCCACCCATTACAGCATATAAAAGTTCACTGCCACATGTCTCACTCAAAGAATTCCTCTTAGGAAGGAATTTGCAATAGTTGCCACGCTTGCCACTCGGGTAAGCAGTCTTTCTTTTAATAACTTTGAGTTGTTATCAGGAAGATGCTTCTGTTCATATCCTGTTTCAGATTTCTTCTGACGCATCTTATGACGCCCACGGGTCGTTTAAATTTACGATTAAATTTTTGAAGTTAATTTTCTAGTAAATTTTACCCTAGGAGTTTTCTCTGTAGTGTGGAGGCATTTGGCATAAATTAACAGCGAGTGATACTGATTACTTGTAGGCCATAATAATGCCCGTAACGCCGCAGCTAAACGTATTTCCACTGCACTATCAGGCCGCTTGCCAAGCGTGACAACTATGGCAAATTTCCCTATGAGGTAAATTATGGGCGTGGTCTATAATCAGCAGTTGATTTTTAATAGGCTGTAATGTATAATCATTGGTTAATCGAATTAACCTTAATAAACAGCGTATACGTCGCTTCCTTTCTTTTCAACCATCGTCTAGTGAAAAAATAAAAAAAATACTAAAGAACATAACTAATAGAAGTAAATAGATAGTTTATAACTTGATCATTAAGAACAAATTAACATAATGATTAGAAAAAACGAGAAAGGCTCATGAAGAGCTTTGTAGAACCTCACATGCAGCTCCTTCTCCTTCCATTCGATCTCCCGGTCAGAAATGCTCAGTACTGCTGGGTCTTACTATTGCTCGTCGGCTAAGGGTAGAGCGTTAAGCCCTTTATCACACGAAATTAATTATGGAGGCTACGCACTTCACATGGTGAGTGCATAAAATGCCGCGCTCTCCATTTTTTCGCAATCTAAAATACGTTCGTCACCCTGAGCACTAAGATGGAATGTCTCTTTGTCAGTAAAAAGCGTATTCGCATGTCTTCACTCACCACGTGAAACACAGCAGTATTATGTTGTTATTTCACGCTGGTATTATGTGCGTGCGTAGTCTTTTCCTGGTCAAGCCAATCCTTTCATGTTGCAGCTGTAATACGTTACAGCTTGGCTTAACGTGGTAGAGCCACGCTGCAGCTTATAGTAATAGCATGAATTAGTCGGCTCGACCGGGGCAGGACCACACTGTCACAAAATACCAGCGTAAAATAACAGCGTAATGCTGCTGTGTTTCGTATGGTGAGTGTAGAGATCTGAAGACCCTTTTTACTGGAAAACTTAGTCCTCAGGGGTGACAACGCATCTGCCTTTTCATTCTTAATCGGGGATAAATGTAGAGTATGGGCCACAGCATCCACTTACCATCAGATGGACTGTGTCTCGTTTGTCACCCTTATTCTATAAAAAAAAGTTAGGCTCTGTCACTGATAACGTGCAGAAAAAACCTTGGATATATTAACATATGGTATCGAGTAGCCCTAACCTCAGTCATCTTTCTATTATACTATGCTTCCCAAAGCCAAAATACTCGTCGTCTGCTGTACGTACAAGCATTATTTGTTAATGTTGTTATTTCTGTGTTAGGTGCGTTATAGCGTCGGAATACCCGCTACTTCGTAAAAGTTGACTAAATAAATGTTTCTAGCTGCTTCAGTATAATTACAGACTGTAAAGCATTCCATCTTAGTCCTCGAGGTGAAAACGTATCTGTAACATTCCTTGTTTAAAGTTCACTGCAAGACGGGTGTCCGTGTATTGCAGTAACCACTTACAATCAGGTAGACTGTTAACTTCGTTTGTCACTTTTATTTAAAAAAAAAAACATGCTTTATTTTTTTGTTTAAAAAGTAAATTATTTTTTGTAATTAGATTTGTCACCTTTTTTTTTGTAGTGATTAATTACAATGAATACATTTCCATTGTTTAAACTACTCCTATCAAAACTACTTACGATCACATTAAGTTTTTCGTCAGCTTTCAAAATAGTCAAAGAAAAACGTTTCTTGCTACATTAGATTTATTTTCACTATGTTAGGAGAAAGACCGTAACTCCGTCTATTTCAAGGCAACTGACCGATCTTTTATACATGCAAAAGCTGCGGAATATTTGAATGTTCGTGCAGCGTTCCTTTGTAGCGTCGTTTAAGGTATTCACGAGATACGTGTTTTGTCCATTTATCGAGACGTAGCGCCGAGTTATTGCGGATCGTGTTGCAGGATTCCATGTACGCTTTGGCTGTGGATTTTAACACTTCCTCTAAAAAGTAAAATCTTATTAAAGAATTAAAAAAATAGAATAACTAATTCAACATTTTAGTATCATAATTAACATATAGGATTTACATATATGTAGGTATATGTAACTGGCATGTTGCAAAACTTTTCCATTCTTTCTTTTTTAATATATTGTGGCTTTTTTAATTTTAAATTATGAATTATGGTTTATGATCATTGTCCTTTTTTAAAAGGTAAAAAAAATATATACAATACTCTGACAAACTGATTATACCAAGTTATAAGAGTACTTACTATTATCTAAATAAAATGTATTAGATTATATAAGATATGTATGCTATATTTTATATAATAAAACCGACATGGCCCAACGGATAAGTAAACTAAAGTGGCAATGGCCGCTCAAGCTCAAAAAACCAACAACTGTGGCAGTGGCAGCCTCGTACGGGTAAGCGAAGTGTAGGCCGGCCTCTCACAATATGGAGTGATGACCTGAGGTAGGAAGTCGATGGATGCAGGTGGCTTGGGACCGTGCTTAGTGACATTCCTTGAGGGATGCCTGTGATCAGCAGCTGGCTTGTAATGGGTTCTAATGATGACGATGATATATTCGTAGATGGTATACAAAATGACATCCGAATGGGCATGATGTAATGACATAACATGATATTAATGATGATGATATGAAATACAATATTACTTTCTGTGTAATAAACACATCTACTCTTTTAGTATGTATTTTATGGTGCTTAAACACCCGTGAAAGTAACTTCGATCGTCGATCTTGTATTAGTTGCATCTCCTATAGGTTAGCGACCTCGCGACTAGCAATCTTAATGCGGTCCTGGTCGGTGGTGCGATGGAAGAGAGCGGTTCGCGACGATATCTCACTAGGTGAGGCGGTTACTTCTGGAGCTCGACTGCTCCAGGTGGTGCGGTGGAAACTAGCGGTGCGCGTGGGCAAGAGGCCTCTAGGACGCGACTGTCCCAGGCGCAATATTTGACTCCGAAGCATTAATTTGTTTTATATTATTCTTTCAGCTTCTTTGTATAACATTAAATAGGTTTTTGTACCTTAATTGACATATGGAATAAGCAAAAAAATTATTTATTTCTGTAGAATTATTATTTGCAGTATGCACGAAACTATTATAATATTAACCGTTAACAGTTGCAAAAATAAGTATTCATGATAATGATTGATTAAAACTACTATTATGATGTTAACCGTTCAGAAAGTCGCCGTTTCTTCTTCGGTCATTCATTTCATTTCCTTTATACGATAATAGTTCTAGTTTTTTATTTTAAACATTATACAAAAAGTCAATAAAAATGACCAGACACTTTGGAATTTTACTAATGACGTTTTATGGAGCTCCCACGTCCCTTACGTATTAGAACTCTACGCTAATTTAGCTGAAGCACGTTCTATATACGAAAACCCGATAAGCCCGTAATGCAGGAAGGTCCGTCCGTTACGAATGTCGGTTTGGCGGACATATATTATTTTCGTTCAACTCAGTGCCCTCTGTGTAATGAATACTAGCGACGCATAATTGGCTTGGGAGACGACGGCACTACCTGAAATCGTTCTCTATTTTCCTCTCCGATAAATTCGCTGGCAATTTTACGTAAACCAATGAATAAATTTTACGTCTACTAAAACAAGCATTTCAGCACTATTCATTATTCCAAAGTGACCTATCTCGGACGCGGGTCTGGCTATATAAAGGCTATTGTAAACAAGATTTAACTGCTATTGGACGAAAGCTTTTGTTTGTGCTTTATTATTTTCAAAAGTCGGATGATTGATTCTTTAATGCTGCTGCCGCACGCTCCACTTACTATTTCATTATTATGTATATACATAATATGCATAAGTTTTTCTCAATCATTATTTACTCTACTTGACAAGTAATATTCCTAGAAACTGTTTACGGTTGTACTGTTATATACCCATCGCACCCATCGAAGTCTATGGCTGGTACCGTTTTAACAAGACGCACCGTAATCGTAATGATCAGTGAAGCTAGTTTATAAGATCTTTTGGTATTTAATTTTACTGTTGTCAAAACGTTGCCTCTTACTTCAAGGGTAGTATAATTTTTTGAAATATATAAAGTATTTAACATTTACAGTTGACCCGCGATAATCCGACAAACGATTCGCAAAGCGGTGTCGTATTATCGAATTTGTCGGACTATAGACTACTGCCACAGCCCCCTGGTAGTCAGGACCTTTTTGAAAAAGAAAGAGTGCCTTGTAATCCGACAGATTACATATCAATTATAAAATAATGAAAAATAAAAATAATGACTTCTTATATTTACGCGAACACTACACATTGATTAAAACTAATTTTACGGACTTTATCGCGTTTAATTTTAATTGATTTTTAATTTTTAATTCCCGACGTTTGGGGTGCTTTCCAGCACCAATGGCCACAGGGGACTGAGGTGACTGATGTCCCGATGTCAATGTCCGATGTTTATGGTCCGATCTATGCAGAATGAACTTAGTCTGTCTTGAAGTCTTGCCGTGATATGCTTGGGTTTAGTTTTAATTTTATTAATTAAAGGGTCCCAAGCAGGTGGTAGTACCCAGCCTCCTTTACTAAAAATTAAAAATCAATTAAAATTAAACGCGATAAAATCCGTAAAAGTAGTTTTAATCAAAAAATAAAAATGTCATGTGATGCACAATGAATACCTAAACAGTAATTAATGAATGCCCGCTATGCCGCTACCATAGTTTGCACGAACAATTACAACTTGATTGTCCACGTATTCGTGAAGGGCACCTCCCCCGTGGCGGATTCATAGCGCGACTCGAATCTACCTACAAGTTCAAGACATGTCGGATTACAAGGGGGGCGGATTACCGGGAGTCTACTGTAATTTGGTTTATTCTCAGTTAAGAACGATATGGAGAAACGGGTGGAACGATACGGGATAGTGGATATTCTTATACCGCCGCTACATAAACATTATATTTATTATTGTTTCATTTAATTAAAGATCTCACTCAGCGACAGGCGACAGAGGTTACAAATAAGGAGATGGGCAACAGCATCTTATTAATAACATCTGATATTGCCAAACCGCCTTCTAAAAATATGGCAAATATTCCCGTTTTGAGGCATTCTAAAGGAAGACCTATGTTCAGCAGTGGATATTTTTAATTTTAATTTATTTCATTGGGTAGCAAACGAGCACACAGTTCACCTGATGGTAAGTAGATGCTGTTGACCATAGACATCGATATTTATCGTCAATTAAGAATCAAAATTCTAATGCGTTGTCGCCCCTGAGGACTAAGATGGAATGCCCTGTTTCCAGTAATAAAGTCTCCGTTTCTCTATACTCACCTTACGAAACATAACATCATTACGCTGCTATTTTACGCTGGTATTCTGTGAGAGCGTAGTCCTGCCCAGGTTGCGCCGACCCATTCTACAACTACAACTAAAACGTTTAAAAATATTGATAGTTTACAAATAATGTATAAATGAAAATTGAAAATATCAAATTACTTTTGGTAATAATTCTAAAAATAACACGAGTGATTAGAGAGTAAATGCGTTTTTCTTCTTTTTCGGTTCACTGTGTTTCGTGCTCCGGTAAATTGCTCCTACAGCAACCGCGGACTGTTGAGGTACTTTTGTTTTATCGCCGACAATTTCTAAAGGTTGTTTTTTACGAAGTTTCACTTATTTGAAGCATTTAAATGTTTTTTGCATTGAATCTATTTCTTTCTATTATTTAGTACGTAGTACCCTATGTGTTAGCTAAAGCTTTTCGACTCTACCATAATAATATCATTTTGATTAATTTTGAACACATTTATCAGGTGAGCCGCATGGTCGTTTACTATTCTATTACTATTCCATAAAAATAAATTCTACAAAATAACGTTGCTACCTATTAAGACGACACATCGAAAATGTGGCTCCGGGCTATCACCCTACTGATCCGAGTGAATACATCATTTCTATAAAAACTTAAAAAACGCTGTCTTAAGGTCTAAAGTTGCGTAGCGCCCGCGACAATTAAAACCGCTTAGAAATTGTCAGAATCTTAAAAATTATTGATTTTAGTAATCAAAATAATGAGCAAGTAAATTATGAATATTCATGTTATGAATATATTTGAGTGATTCCCAAGGATATAGTTAAGTAATTTCGTTGTAATTTAAACTATGGTGATTTTTTAGAGGTATTTTTGCAAATAATTATGATCGAGTCAAAATTATACAATCTTGTTTTTGAACAAGCAAATTTAAGATAAAGACATGAATTTACCTATATCAAAATTCCACTTTCGTTAGTGGTGTCATAATCTTATACTATTCGATGAAAGGAGGTGCATTTTTTCGAGGTGTCGCCTTAAATGATATTATGTTGAATATTTTAAACAGTTAGTTTTTAACTTGGAAAGCAAATAGCCGTATCTTGCTGAGACGATTATAAGATCTTAATATTTCCTAGATACTAACTGATGGGTACAACGAACAGTCATTAACTGACTCTTCCGCTACAGTAATGCGATCCTGTACAGGCGAAACTGGTTTCGAAGCATGAGTAATAACCAATCGTGCGGATCGGAATCCTAGCTTTCTTCCTTACCGTAAATCACACCACCAGGCACTTGTATTTACGTAAAAACCACTAGTATTGCAGTTATACGCCTATAAATTCAGTTGCATACTGATCCCGTAACTAGACTTCACCAACTTCAGAAATTTGATCTTTTCGTCTTTTTATTAATATAATCGTCAGTCCATTTTTATTGTTGGTGTTCTGAACGACGTAAAAATTGATGTATTCACAAAATATATTTCTTTCTTCGAGACAATGGTCTATGGCTATGCTAAAATCCGACAGGTGACGCTGTGCCAAGTCAATAACAAATTATTTTTATTTAATTATATATTTATGGATCAAAATAACTTAATTCACATTCACAAATAAGTTATTATTAGTTGGGTGTTAGAAAATAATATTACAAAATCTAAACACAATTATAGGGGGCGCTGTGATCGAGCTATTTAAAATTAATGCTACTCTGTAGTTTTTTTTTTCATAAAACAAGTGACAAACGACCTCCTCATGACTACTGCAGCCCAGCTTGACGGTAGGAATAGAGCGAGAAATACCTACGTTACTCAGCCTTTGTTAAAATGGCACTCTTTATTTTTTTTAAATGCAGCTCAAGATATTGAAACTTTTTGTGACTTCATTGCATTTTATTTTAAAGGTAATTGAACAATATATATGATTTATATTAAAGAATTATGTTATAATAAATTTCCTATTTCATAAAAATTATCTGCGTCCATTCGCAAATCACTATAGCATCAGTAATTCTGGCTAGCAGTAAATTCACAAAGGTAATAAAGAACTACATTTGTTATGTCCAGTTCGACATTAAGTGCTTGTTCATGTTGCGTTCAATTCCTAACGTTCATTTATAAAGTGCGCGAATTTTATCAAACTTTATGATTATTACTTTTCGAATAATAAATCTCAGAAAATAATAAAGTGAAAATTTCTTTGTGAACCATCACTCTATATCGTCTTGTGGGAATCGTAAAAAGCGACTATAGAAAACGCAAAAAAGATCTTGGAAGCTGAAGGCTCGTCTTGCGTATAAACCATATTAAATTACCTAAAGAGAGGGCAGGGAACATGGTCAGAGGTGTTTCATCTACGAAGCGTGGCGATTCTGGCAAATATATATATATATATATATATATATATATATATATATATATATATATATAAAAAATATATACAATATAATTAAAATATATTGTGGGCCCTTGTTCAGCAGTGGACTGCTGGCTAACCCATGTATTTCCCAATTTAATTTAATTTTCATTTATTAGTAAAGACATTGAATCAATTTATTAATGGTAAATAAAATATAATTTCTATCAAGTTTAAGGGACTGACAGGGACAGGGAAGGTGTACGTGAATCCACCCATCGATCATTTATTATTCGTACCATATTACAGTCATTGACTTCTTGATGTAGTTCATAGTCATCAACCCGTAACAAGTCCCATGTTAAACATAGGCCTCGTCTAAACTAATTAATATTGCATTTTTTTAAATGAAAATAGTAATACTATTAACGATATTTCCTTTTATTATTTCGATATTTCCGTTAATCATTCTAAACTACGAGTTAAATTGCTTGTGTTAGGAGTCATTATTAGGGTTATTGCTCTGCATTAAAAGAAAATAGACGATCATAATGTTAAATCACTGCTTACCGGTATAGATAAGCCTCTCTCTGGTACTCTCGTCATCAACAGCCTTTTAGAGTTCACTGATACCGTCAGAAAACTGTCTTTAGATTTTTTTTCCTATACTTGACGCATGGTAGCCAGATCGGAGATCGCAGAGCCGACACCCTAACAAAGCAAAGGCTGCTCTCAATGACTAGTGTGTAATTAAGGGCAGTCAGCATTTCGGATGGATTTCGTCATCAATCGATTGTCAGAGTTTCACCCGTCAATTAGCACGATACACTTCGTACAGATGAATTAGCATTTGGAAAATACAATTTTGGCTATCGCCGGACTGATCCGAGTGCATACATAATTTCTATAAAAACTTAAAAACGCCGTCATAAGGTCTAGAATTGCGTAGCCCCCGCTACGATTAAGACCGCTTAGAAATTGTCAGAATCGTAAAATATTTTTAAAAAAATTATTGATTTAAGTAATCAAAATAATTATCTAGTAAATTACGAATATATTTTAGTGATTCTCAAGCGTGTAGATTATGTAATTTCGTTGTAATATCAACCATAGTGATTTTTAGAGGTGTTTTCGCTAATAATTATGATCGAAATTATACAATCGAGTTTTTGAACAATCAAATTCAAGACATGAATTTACCTATATTCAAATTCCAGTTTCGTTAGTGGTGTCATAGTCCTAAACTATTCGATGAAAGGAGGTGCATTTTTTCGCGGTTTCGCCTTATAAGCGTTTTTGACCTGTTCTGCAGGCTAAAATAAAGCTTATTTTACTACATTTATTTACCATATTAGTTTATTAAGTGCACACGCTTGTTTGTCTGTCTATCTGGGTGGAATTTAGTAACTGGTTTTAAACTAACTTCCCGATGAGCTGGAAACTTGAAATTTTGAAAACAGCTCAAATTCGGATGACATAGAAAGAATATGATAAAAATCCTTGTAATCTTTTTTAAAAGATTTCACTTGTTTATTAAATTTCAGAAGAAATAATAATAAATATAATTATTACGAGTTGGAAATACTTTTAGATTTAACTTTGAAATATTGCTAGAAAGATCTCATGACTTTCAAATTTATTATGATCGATTTTATTTTTTCATATATGCTTGAGCTATATATGATTGATGGACTTAGGGTCAAAGGTGTGAAGCAATCTCGAATTGTGATCGCCAAATCAACTACCAAACCTGTCGCCCAGCCGTGGACTGGTGGTGGTTACTTTTTATATCAACATATAAAAAGTAACAAAAATTAACACGTGGTAGAGCAATGCTGCAGATATATTAGTAGTATAGTTGTTGCACGAATGGGTCGGCTTGACCGGGGAAGGACCACCCTCTCACAGAATACCAGCATAAAATAGTACGGTTTACGGTTTAAGCTATTTATTTCTCAATAAGAATACAATTCACTTATCATGAGAAATAACAAGTTAATAATTAGATACTAAATACATAAACTTATGAAGAACCGCAGGTACTTGTAAATGATCTGTTAAGTAGTGGATACATATTTATATAGATAATATTACCGCACAATCTTGTTACTTGTTGTGGGTAATAAGAAAAGTACGTGTACATATCGTTATTGAAAGAAAGTCTATAGCAATTACACATTGTTCATATTTGCAAGCAATTTAGATGGTATTTTTATGTTAATGATTATATTTTAAATAATTGGTAGCTTAATGCTGCTATGTTCCGTATGGTGAGTGTAGAGAACCGGAGACCCTTTTTACTGGAAACGATGCATTCCATCTTAGTCCTTCACGGGTGACAACGCATCTGCATTTTGATTCGTAGTTTTATTTATTATATCTACATATTACATTTAATTTCGACAAACATTGATCGTGTAACTACCGACGACGACGACTTGATCAATTAAGGTTATATTCACACAATATATTTTTTATTAGACAATAGACATAGCTACGCTGGGTCATCATCATCATCATCATCATCATCATCATCATTACAGCCCTTCACAAGTCCACTGCTGAACACAAGCCTCCCTACAGAATGCCACAACGCTCGGTCAAGATGCATCTGCATCCATCGACCTCCTGCATGTCTTAATATGTCACCGCCACACACTTCGCTTAACGGTACGAGACTTCCACTCGAGAGCCTTTCTTCCCCATCGTTTATCCGTTCTTCGAGCTATATGGCCGGCCTATTGCTACATCGGCTTATTAATCCGTTGAGTTATCCGTTACACTGGTTCTACTGCGGATATCCTCATATCTATGTCTATCATACAGAGAAACCCCGAGAATAGCCTCCTCATTGCTCGCTGAGCAATCTTGAGCTTCCTCATACGGCCGGCAGTGGAGGATTCATATGTCATCACTGGCAATACGTACTACTCGTATAATCTTGTTTTTAAGTATTAAGGTATACTGGGTAAGTCAGGTCAAGTTATTAACAAATTTTATATTTTACGAATCAAAATAACTCATTTTCATAGTAAATGTACGCTGGTTTAGTGCCATAAACGAAATCGTTCGATCTGATTGGTTACAGATCTGGATTAGTTCGGAATAAATTTGTAGTAGAAGTCATGGCTCCACCGGTAAGGGCAGAACAACGCCTGCTGGGTCAGTTGGTATTTTTATAGGTCACTTTTAAACCTTAAACTTTTAACGTATTATATTATGGTCGTAGCGACTTAAGACATCATTTTAGTAATTTATACATGTAATATTAACGCATACAACGTGATTAGACGTATATTATAGTATTATAATTATAATAGTAGATATTATTTGCAATGTTCTTGCCCAAAGCTGCCATGATGTTTTATTACAATATTTGTTTTCGTTTTTTTTTAAATAAATAACCTCCACACTAGCATTTTCTTCTATATAGTGGAGCGAGTTTACAAACATAAATTTACTTATTGAAATGCCATATTTTGGAAAATTAACAAAATAAAAAATACAAGCTAAAAATTAAATCTAACTTATTTTGTACGCACCCTTATTTCTGTTTCGGTTGCATTAATTGTTCCGTCTAAATGTTTATTGTTCTTTTAATTGTTTACGTTTTACCCACATCTATAGTTAATATTCTGTGTAGTGGCGCTGTCGTCGCACTACAAGCGAAACACACCGAAGCTTAAATCACGCTATCAACATTCCGAATCATAAACAGTATATATAGAACAGCTCCGAACTATCACACGGAGTGTTGGCCGCTCCCCGGGCAGAACACCTTGCCCGGTGGGAGATCTCCCCTTTTCCTTCATCGGCCACAGTGGTGACCCTGACGTGATCTGAACACGCAACCAACAACCTTCGGAAACTTCAAGCTTCATCATCGTCATATAATACCCCACTCCTTCGCTCCCGAGCAGATATCGTCCGCAGTCTTCATATCCTGCAAGCCATCTAGCTTCACAAGGTTCATCGCAGCACTGGAATAATAATGCTTCCTGTTCCTTTAAGCTACTCTCTGCGCTACAGTGTTCGGCACGGCTCTGAGCCTTACTGCTCGCCTCTGCTTCACGGCACTTTCGCAGATTACTTGCCTTCTTCTCGACTCACCGCAGACTATAAGGCAATCTCCTGGCACTTGCACATTCGTCGGCAATGAGGCTGCACTATCGACCTCCGGTCTGAGCAGGGGGGTGATGTAGTGGCGCTGTCGTCGCACTACAAGCGAAACACACCGAAGCCTAAATCGCGCTATCAACATTCCGAATCATAAACAGTATATATAGAACAGCTCCGAACTACTCGTATCACACATAGTGTTGGCCGCTCCCCGGGCAGAACACCTTGCTCGGCGGGAGATCTCCCCTTTTCCTTCCACGGCCACATTCTGTATGCTTGTAATGGATTCCTTTATTATTGTTTGTAAATTTTTTATTTCTCGTAAGCGATTTGTAATCTTTTGAGAAATAAATAATATCTTAAACCTAAAAAAACCTAAATTTGACAAAGACACACATCCATACCCGGAACAATTATTTGTAGGTCATACAAATATTTGTTACGTGCGGGATTCGAACCCGCGGCCCCTTAGCGCTGCAACTCATTGCTTGGCTACTATAGTACCACGAATATATAATTTAGATGTGAAACTTCAGGTTCATTTTCGTGATTTGGATTTACACTTATACTTTTTTTTACCCTGATGATGCCATGAGGCGATACCGGCAGGTTTATATCGTTAGAAAATTACTAACTTAAACAAATATTGTGAAATAAATTGAAGTCTGTATCCAAACCACAAAAATATTACAATATACTTCGTTACTTACAGTTCCTTATCCTTTCTCGGATCATTATTATAGAAAGAAAGGGTAATTGACCTCTATCGCTTTAAGTGAAGGTTCACTTCCTTTCATGTACGTACGTAAGGGTAAGGCCTCATTAGAGAGCGTCTAGCGGAGCGTGCAATAGGCATCGTGACAAACACACCTCGTTGTGATGTAGGATCCTAAATGGCGGCCACTTAAAATTTGCTTTACAGGAACGGACGAGCATCTTTTATTGAACCGCATTGGCCATTTTAACCCATTCCCTGTTCCATGCAGTACATATTTATTAAGCCTTCATTGCTGATACTAAACAGTATAAATTATTTTTAGCATAGTAGATTTTTTATAGGATTTGCGTACTCGTTTATCACCCTGATAAACGAGCACACAATCCACCTTATGGTAAGTGGTTGCTGTGGCCCATAGACATCTACATCTATTCTCGATTACGAATCAAAATGCAGATGCGTTGTTACCCGTGAGAACTAAGATTGAATACCTCGTTTCCAGTAAAAAGGGTCTCCGGTGCTCTACACTCACCATACGAAACACAGCAGCATTAAGCTACTATTCTGTGAGACATATTGTATTCTGTGAGAGCGTGGTCCTTCCCAGGTCGAGTTGACCCATTCGTACTACAACTGTACTATTAATATAACTGCAGCACGGCCCTACCACGTATGATTGTTTTAACTTAAGTTACAATCTAGCATATCGAATTTCCCAGTTTAGTAGTAAGTACGTCTTGTGGCCTCTTCCAGCTCTATCCATTCTTTTCTCTGTTGTTAGCTTTTCTTGACCAAATTGTCCCTCCAATAATCTTGATATTGTCTGTCCATCGTTTTGCTTGTCGGCCTCTTATCCTTTCGTCTTCACGAGGTTGTCCTTTATTATTTTCTTTCATTTTATCTATGTAGCTGTCCTGTCTGTTGCCATTTCAACTCTCTAATTTTCTTTCTTATGTCTTCCACCTTTGTTATAGATTTAAATATCTTCTGCTCTGTTGCGGTCTTTTAGCGTCACGCCCAACATACTTCTTTCAACTCCCCTTTGACATGTACTACATATAGTTCATTGCTATTGTTTAGCTATTGTGTCTGAAAATCGGAGAGTGCAAGTGTTAGGAGGTCACTACCAAGGAAACTATTGTACAAGATTGTGTGACGTAAAACGTGCCCGTCACACTCATACCTAGTATAAAGTAATGATAACACTGAAAAAGATTATCTTTCCAACGCAACTGCAAAACCGCTTATCACAATATAACATCTGGTCACCTTTACCTCAGAATACTCTTCTTTACTTAGAAACCCTTATTCAAAGGTAGTTTTCCGCTTTTATATTATAAAATAACAGCTGATACCTACTCGCTTTGCTGGGTGCAAAATAACATTTTATTGCGGAATCTGAATTTAAAATATTAAGAAATTTTTTTTGATGGAACTATCGTAAAATCACCATGTGCAACATTGCGAAATGTCTAAACTGTACTAAATTTCAAGTCAATCGGATGTATAGTTTTAGAGATCTCGTGATGAGTCAGTCAGTCAGTGGATATTTCGCCTATCTTAATATATATAAATTACGTGTCACGTTGTTTGTCCGCGATGGACTCCTAAACTACTTAACCGATTTTAATCAAATTTGCACACCGTGTGCAGTTTGATCCAACTTGAGAGATAGGATATTTTTTTGCACATGAGTGATTTTTGGCCACAATTTTTTTGCGAATTTAAGGATTTTCAATAGGACATGACAAAGAGTCGTCGAAAGGGGGAACTACGTCTGCCTGGCGAGCTAGTATATATATATATATATATATATATATATATATATATATATATATATATATATATAATATATATATATATATATGTGTGTAGATTGCTAGTTTCGTCATCATCATCCTTACAGTCATTCACGATTCCGCTGCTAAACACAAATCTCTAAGAAATGACACGAAATACGGACGGTTAGTTTCTGATTTCAAGTTTCTTTATAAAATACGGGTGACAAATATCACACGATCCAAATGAAGTGGATGCTGTGACCCGTAGAAATTTACATTTATCCGCGACTATAATCAAAATGCAAATGCAACCTATTATACTAAAAAGGAACATCTAAGGTTATATTGTATCACAAGTTTCTCCTTTATTTTTAACATTTTATGTCAATTCATCTTGAACGTTTAAAACTATAAAAAGCTTAAAGAGTAAGTAGTACGTACTTCACATGCTTTTTACTTTTGAACAATTTCACAGCACGTACACTAAACGTGGTCTGACGTCTACAAATTTTTATCTTTTCAAATAACAGTGGCTTCATTTAGCCCGCTTGAGTATACGCCTGTTTTCGAGACGCGATGACGCGAAGGAATTTCTAGTTTAGATTTTCTACCAAAGTTTGTAGTTTTGATGTAATTGCAGAGAAAGAAAATTTTATCATTTAAGAAACAATGGTTAGATAATAATGCCCTTAAAAGTCTTATTTTGGTGTTTTATTTAAGCGTTAATGGCATCTAATGTTTTCTTGGAGCGCTATGATAAATAATATGTCGTCTAAGGAAATATGTAAAAAGACAGTGGTGTCATGCAGAAATGTTAGGTCATAAATTCGATCCTAACCCCTTATTTTAATAATTACTTTTAGGGAAAGTGTCACTAGTCATATTTGGTCGAAATCTGTACACAATTTTGTGCCAACTTTCTTATTTCTCATGGTTCACCGTAGTCAAATCATTTAAAAATTTTAATTAAGTTTAGTTAATTACAAAATAATTAAAATTCGTTACTAAGAGTTTTTGTCATTGAAATCAAACTGTATCGTTAAGTACAAGAGAACAAAAATTTCCTTTTTTGTGTCGGCTAGGTTCTATAAAATTAAAATAAATGACTGCAAGTGCGTGAGGTAGTTTTCAATTCGTGCTAATTATGATGTAGCTCAGTGAGTGGAGTTATTTTCAACATCAACAATTTATTTTTTTATTTACTTATTTCTGAAACTTACAACAATCATTACAGGATAACCTAATGCGATAGTGTAGCTGTCTGATTTGTGTTGATTATTTAATTTTTATAACAAATTACAAACAATGCTGTCTTTGTAAATTCACTCAGAGTACAACAAAATAGGTCCGTCGCACAAGCTATTGAGTTGAGAGTGCGCGCGTTAGAGGTGCCTCACTCAGAAGGTTGGTCTGACCTCACGGCTCCACCAACAGCCGCGGCTGCCGTCGGCGCCACACATACCTCTCAGGAACACATAGAAGAGGATACAAAGTAGGCTATGGATGCCTTGCCACCCACGAGAACTAAGATGGAAAGTTTCACTTTAGCTCTTCTGTTCTCCTACTCATAAAACCAAAGTGTAACAGCAAAAACCATTGTGGTTAAGCGGCAGAAATATAATATAGGGTGGTTCTCTCTATATCTACTCCTACATGTAAAATAACACCAAGTATAAGAACCATCTAAAAGAAATTTTCCCTAGTCGTAATTCCTGACTTACTTGTACCGGATATTAAATCAACATCAATCCGGTCGCCATTCAACGTTTGTAAAAGTTTTAACAAACTGCCTTGAATTATAAAGGAAGAAAATAAATTTAATTATATAAATTATTAAGATATAAAATATGTAACGTAATTAACGCACACCCTCAGACACCCCAATCAGTATAATATTATGTTATAATACATACACTGAATTTTTAGTTAAACATTTTTATGCACTGATTATTTATCAAATTAGTTATACTGATTCCAGAAGAATGTTGTGGTCACAGTACAAATCCACGAACGCAAAGACTTTAACGTGCTTGAAATAAAGTTCTTTTTTTTTAATTATTATATCAATTATTAATAATACAAATAAAATTGCACTCTTAAAAGTCTTATTGCCTTAAGTTACGGTCCATTTCAGTTTGTTTTGACTGTACAGATTTAGTGTGACTGTAATTTACGTGGTTTTAATTATTTTTCGGATAGAAAATTACCTATATTAAAAATGATAGGAATCGATTCAGTAAACGATTCTGAACAAACTACTTTCTCAAAGTGCGTTAATTATGTTACATGTTGTATACTGGATGACATTTTTTACCGTCTGGAAAAAATAAGGTGTAACATGTAAACGAAGTAGAAGCCTATGGTACTGATATTTTACGAAAAATAAAAACAAAAATTCTTAAACGCTTGAAAAAACTTTTTTGACAATTACTTTGCCCTTTGCCCTTGAGCCTGTGACCCTGCGAAGTGAAAGGATCAAAGATGCCTACCAAACTGTATTGTTTTATTGCCGTTCGTAAAGTAGGGTTGATCTGATTTGAATTTCGATAGATTTTTATTTATTTATTTATTTAATACAACATTTTTGTTTTTATTTTTTGTAAAATATCAGTGCCATAGGCTTCTACTCCGTTTACATGTTACACTATTTTTTTCCAGACGGTAAATAAGATCGTGGAGTATATAATTTATGATAAAGCTTATTATCGTCATCATTACACTCATTACAGTTACAATCCACCATATTACTGTGTCTGTAATGGTGCAAATGCATCTATACATATACGTTATGTAATTAATTAATTAATAAAATAATGCTTATATATACGATAAGGTTTGAGGCTAGGGTACTATGTCAACCAGACCTGAAATGTTATAATTGGAGTGGATTTTTTTTCCATAAATATCTGAATTTTATTCGTCTTACTCTTCTTCATACTTAGTCATCACCGCTCGCAGAATAGTAGCCAATTGGTCTAATCGCTTCGCCACGCTTTTATTCGGGTGCAAAAATAGCGTGGACAATTTGCATGCAAAGTATGTGTTGATTAAGTCCCACGTACCTTAATTGCGTGGTAATTGCTCACGCGATCAACGACAATCATTAGAAAAACAAACGTTATACCCACACTACGATTTTCTATAGAATCAAGAGGCGTTTTATAAGCATATTTGTCTATTTTTATCCTTTTTGACCTGGCTTCAATAAAAGAGTATTCTCAATTCGTCTGTATAAATATTAAATTATGTACTTTCAGGCATAACTTACTTGTTTATTTAATGTTTCTTTTATTAAATTGATTGTATTTTAAAGTTGGTGTCATATAAATTAGAAAAAAAATCTCTCCTAAGGTTGAAAAATTAGGCTTTTGTGATTTTCAGTAGATGACGTTAAAATCTTGTCTACTTCAGACGTAAAATATTGTGATCGACTTTTAATTTTTTTAATGCATTTTTTGCATATGTATGACTTTTTTGAAGCTAGTTACCAATGATAATGATATCGGTTAATCTTTTTTTTTTTTAATATAACCGTTAGTGCGTTTGTTATTAATCGTGTAACTTCAGAACGACTCGGCCGATTGAGGTCATATTATCACAATATACAACGTTACTTTGCAATAAGCGGCCAGATTTGCAGAGAAAGTTCAGAATAAGTAATATCGGCAAATAGTGAAGAAAAATTAATTAAAAATATCTCAAGCATTCTGTGATTTATACCTTTTAGATTAAAAATGCGTGATAATGCATCATTTTAACTTATTTTACTGCGCACGCATCACATTCATAAGGTTTGATCGGTAGGCAAAAATGTTGTTGCCCATAAATCATATTCATTTTCGGATAATTTCAAACAAAAGTGGAATTATTTACTTCTATTCTCAAAAATTGCAATAATGGAATACCGTTATTTATATATTTGAACTTAAGTTTAAAATTTGGTTACTCTGAAAAATATTATCTATTTTGTCGAGTCGACGGATCATTTCTAGGCTAGGATCCGATAGGTAGCGCTATAATCCACTTAGTATCAAATCCTATATTTATGGACCAAACACAAACATAACTTTTAAATTTAAAAATACGTTTTATTTATTTATTTGAACTACATTCAATATTTCAAGTTTCCAGCTCATCGGGAAGTTGATTTAAAATCAATTACTAAATTCCATCCTGAAGGACAGCCAAACAAGAAAGTGACTTAATAAAAACATGATAAAATCAAATCACTCATCTAAATCGATCCAATAAGAAGAGTTGTGTTTGAGTTATTAATAAATTTTACATTTACACTATAAAGTCTTAAGTGATATCGAAATAAAACTAATCACGCCACTTACCAGAAAAGGCAAAACAACGTCTGCCGGGCGAGCTATTTTTATTTTATTATACAATTTATCATAATTTGAATTGCAAATGGATAACACCCAGATACGGAACAGTTATTTGTAGGTTATACAAATACGTGGTCGCGTAAACACAGCGCAACGGTTGGTCACTGCGCTACCTATCCGTCTAATAAAACGAACGAAAGAAACCTTGGAGCCATATTAGGGTTTCATATTGGACGTTGTTTTATTTTCCTTTTTAAAACAAAAACTTTACTCTAGGATTTTCTACTGTGTTGTCGATTCGAGCAAACATGTTTGATTGTCGTACAGAAAAGCCCTCAAATAACCTTTATTTATCACTTTTTAATAGCATTGGGTGACAAACGAGCACACAGTCCACCTGATGGTAAGTGGATGCTGTGGCGCACAGACATCCACATTTATCCTCCATTAAGAATCAAAATACTAACGCGTTATCAACCCTGAGCCCTAAGATTAAATGCTCCGATTCCAGTAAAAAGGGTCTCCGGATCTCTACATTCACCACACGAAACACCGCTGCATTACGCTGCTATTTTACGCTGGGCTGTCTATGAGAGCGTGGCCGTGCCCTGTCGAGTCGACCCATTCGTGCTACAACCATAATATAGCTGCAGCGTGGCTCTACCACGTAAAAAAAATTACACTAATATCAAAAGAAAACTGCTAAGTCTTGGAACCGAGAGGCCCAACAATCACTTTCTTTATTCCAAACGATAACTACACTACCATTAACATTACAGCCTATAAAAATTCACAGCTGAACATACTTGCCTCTGCAGTATATTAGGGAGACGCAACCCTTTTTACTGGAAATGAGCATTCCATCTCGACCCCAAAACAATGCTGGACCCTTCAAAAAAAAAAAAACCCCGCCCCAACGGGTTTCCTTAAAGTGGGGATTTTGCCATAGTTAACTCGCTTAGCGAGCTAGTTGTCAATCCCAGTTTTTTTTATTATTTTGAGTTGATATTAGGAAGACGTACAAAACATTGGTACAAAATATTGTATAGTAGATATTTTCAGTATAAATTGTTTAAATAGAGGACATGGTTTATAGTATATTATAGAAATTCCATATTTCTAACAGATTTTATTTTTTAGTTAGAGCCCGTATAAAAAACTGACAATTTTGATGGTCCCCATCTCATATATAGGACCGTGTTGGGCCTCCTCCCCCATCCCCCCTCATGATGTCCAATTTATTAAAACATAATGGTTAAATAAATTTTATTTTCTTAATAGAAATACAGAAACTAAAATTAAAAATGTTTAACAAGTATTTTGACGTCGATTGACACAAATATATGTAATAATATGATATACACAATAACTAATAGGTATATCGAGGGTGGGTTACACCTTACTATATAGGATTATTTCTATTATAAGTTCTTCACGAGACCTTCACACTATGTGAGATCTTTTTAAATTTTATTATTCAATATTCGGTTGTGGGTCAAATACAAATACATATCTAAATTTCGTGCCATAGCTCTTTTTATAGAAGGAGCGAACGAGCATGCGGCTCTCGCCTGATGGTAAGTGTCGACCGCCGCCCTTGAACAAATGCAACACCAGGGAAATCGCATGTGCGTTGCCGGCCTTTTAAAAAGAGTAGGCTTTTTTCTTGAAGGTCCCCTAAGTCGTGTCGATCCGGGAAAATCGCTGGTGGTAGTCAATTCCACAAGGAAGTTGTGCTAGGAAGAAAACTTCTTGTAAATAGCACAGTGGTGGACCAGATGGTATGAATAATATCACGAGTTTTGTCGCGATGTGCGATAGTGAAATTGGGCTGCTGGAATCAGCCCAAACAATTCCTCAGAGTGCTCCCCGTGGTAGATTTTTTTTATAGTATAGGGTGACAAACGAGCACACAGTCCACCTGATGGTAAGTGGTTGCTGTGGCTCACAGACAACTGTATCTATCCTCGATTACGAATCAAAATGCAATGGTTATCACCCGTGATGACTAAGATAGAATGCTTCGTTTCCAGTAAAAGGGTATCCGGTTCTCTACACTCACCATACGAAACATAGTAGCATTAAGCTACTATTTCACGCTGGTATTCTGTGAGAGCCTGGTCCTTCCCGGTCGAGCCGACTCATTAGTGCTACAACTATACTACTAATATAACTGCAGCATGGCTCTACCACGTACAAAATACGCAAATGCGGTATGAAATATAGAATGAAAATGCGATAAAATACGCAAAGAGATGCAACATCCCTTCGCAGTTTCAGTGAGTCGAACCGATTTAAAGAACTCGGTTGTCGACGATTGGAACCGCTTTGCACTGGACGCGATCAAATGGATGGAGCTGGCACTGGGGAGTCGAGATTGCCACTTTGGGTACGGAACTCTAAAAAAGAGTTAATTAATTATTATAGCATTATTGCATTTATTATAACTATATATATAAATTACGTGTCACGTTGTTTGTCCGCGATGGACTCCTAAACTACTTAACCGATTTTAATAAAATTTGCGCACCGTGTGCAGTTTGGTCCAAATTGAGAGATAGGATAGTTTTTTTACCCATGAGCTACCCATAATTTTTTTTTTGCGAATTTGAGAATTTTAACAAAGGGTCGTCGAAAAGGGCAGAACAACGTCTGCCTGGCAAGCTAGTTATAACTATAAAAACTACATAACGAACGATGTTAATGAATTATTTACACTTATGTAAAAGAATAAACTGTAATTTAACAGCCAAATAAGGTTGGATGTAAGATGGCATCTACCTTGCGTAGATCAAAGAACAATCCACATTTTTTATTTATTACTAAGTTAATATTCATATAAACTAGTTTAATAATAGTGTAAATATTATTAATCCAAATAATTAATTAAAGAATAATCCGACTCTGACTCTCATCTATTGTTTATTATTGATTTCGTTCAAATATAGCGCCGGAAATAAATATAGACTTGTTTTCGAGCTTCGAGTATACACAAGCAAGCTATGTTTATGTGTACTTTAAGGCTTTCTGAAGTGTTCGTGCGATTTTAATAATTGATATATATACCAAAAAAACAGTTATTATTGTATAGGTTTCATACGTGTTAATTAATAGGCCATTTTAAGCAATATTCTATGTGTTTAGCGTTTTTGGAAAGAATTTTCTCTATTAAATTATTTAATTTAGTAGAAGAAATTTCTTAAATTGAGATTATTATTGCCAGACCCTCTTACCACACACAGTGTACGGTAGAGGTAAGGTTGAAAGAAAATCCATTTATGTTTTTCACGTCAACATTTGACAGTACGAGCAAAGAAACGTACAATAAATTACTGGAACGGGCATATCTTAGGAAAAATATATCATTTCGAAAATATGTAAATGTCTTAAGGCCTAATTACTCTATATCCCTTACAAAAATGAGATAGAATGGAAGCCTACTAATATACTCATCATTGAAGCGATAAAGGCTGCAACTTATGTAATTTAATTTTTTCTAAATTAAACCAAAAATGTTTAGTTCACACTGAATATTGCATATAAAATTTTGCATGCCTTATAGACTTCGCACATATGTTTTTAAATAACACAAAAGCATGCACCAACTATTTCATGGACCATTCGTTAATCGACAATTGGTAGACTACAGCACTGTTTGTTCTTTTTATTTTATTGCGAAATAACGCCAAATTGCTCGCTATCGATGGACACTACCGAAACGAAAGGATTTACGCGAATCAACAATATAACCAGTTTTGTAACATGCAAGTTTCTTGGAACAACACCTCATTCCAAAGCACTAAGTATCAATTAAATATTATAAGTAAAGTTACCGCCTGTATACGTCCTAATGCTGGATACAGGCTTCCTCTCATTTCTAAGAAGGTTATGGAGCAGAAGTTTACCGCGATGTCCCAATGCGTGATTTCTCACGATGTTTTCTTTTACCGCCGAGCACGTGGTAAATCAGCTCTAAAAATTGCAATCCGGTTTGGGTTCAGTGCATTGTCTGCGGGCTTCGAACTCTGGTTGTACGCTTACTAAATTTATGGCGAACGCTTAGCCCATTTGCTAAGTTGTTCTTTTTTCTGGTTCTATACTTGACTGCCAGTCATGTCGGACTAAAACGGACGCTATGAGAGTGAGGGAATTGAGGGTGCACCTTTGCCCAACAGAGACTGTCGTTCACTATAATCCTGTCCTGCGCGGATGGTTAGTCTCCTTTGAGACTGGCCAACGTGACCGAAATTCAGTTTGGAGGACATTACATTACGTACTACACTTAGTTCATACTTCACATCATCATCATCATTACAGCCCTTCACAAGTCCACTGCTGAACATAGGCCTCCCCCAAGCGATGCCACAAAGCACGGTCCTGAGCCACCTGCATCCATCGACTTCCTGCATGTCTTACCAGGTCGTCACTCCATCTAGTGGGGGGTCGCCCTATACTACGCCTACCGGTACGAGGCTGCCACTCGAGAACCTTTCTTCCCCATCGGTTATTGGTTCTTCGAGCTATATGGCCGGCCCATTGCTACTTTAGCTTACTAATCCGTTGGGCTATGTCGGTCACTCTGGTTTTACTGCGGATATCCTCATTTCTGAGTCTATCATCATTCATCATCATTACAGCCCTTCACAAGTCCACTGCTGAACATAGGCCTCCCCCAAGTAATGCCACAAAGCACGGTCCTGAGCCACCTGCATCCATCGACTTCCTGCATGTCTTACCAGGTCGTCACTCCATCTAGTGGGGGGTCGCCCTACACTACGCCTACCGGTACGAGGCTGCCACTCGAGAACCTTTCTTCCCCATCGGTTATCGGTTCTTCGAGCTATATGGCCGGCCCATTGCCACTTCAGCTTACTAATCCGTTGGGCTATGTCGGTCACTCTGGTTTTACTGCGGATATCCTCATTTCTGAGTCTATCACGCAGAGAAACTCCGAGCATAGCCCTCTCCATAGCTCGCTGAGCGGCTTTGAGCGTCCTCATACGGCCAGCAGTGAAGGACCACGTCTCTGATCCGTAAGTCATCACTGGCAACACGCACTGGTTGTACAATCTAGTTTTTAGAGATTGAGGTATACCTGACGAAAAGATATGCCGTAATTTCCCGAACGCTGCCCAGCCGAGTTGAATCCGTCGATTGACCTCTCGGTCGAAGTTGGACTTACCTAGTCGGACTATTTGTCCCAGGTAAACGTATTCGTCAACAACTTCGAGCATAGTGCTCCCAACAACTACCGGCATAGGTGTGACATGGACATTGAACATGATCTTTGTTTTGTCCATGTTCATCTTAAGACCTATCCGTTGGGAGGCACTATTGAGGTCATTGAGCATAGTGCTTAAGTCCTCCAGCGATTCTGCCATAAGGACTATATCGTCGGCAAATCGAAGGTGAGTGATGTACTCGCCATTGATGTCAATACCGTATCCTTTCCAGTCCAGTAGCTTGAAAACGTCTTCCAATGCAGCGGTGAAGAGTTTCGGGGATATAACGTCACCCTGTCTTACACCTCTCTGCAGTTGGATAGGTTTCGAGCTCTGGTTCTGTACTCGGATAGCCATCGTAGCCCTACTGTACAAACACTTCAGCACTTCGATATACCGACAGTCAACTTGGCACCGCTGAAGGGACTGTAGCACCGCCCAAATTTCGACGGAATCAAAGGCTTTCTCATAGTCCACATACGCCAGGCAAAGTGGCAGATTGTACTCTTCAGTCTTCTGTACAATCTGCCGCAGGGTATGTATGTGGTCTATGGTACTGAAGCCTTTTCGGAAACCGGCTTGTTCGGGAGGCTGGAAGTCGTCAAGTCTGCGTGCGAGACGATTCGTAATGACTCTCGAAAACAGCACGTAGACGCGGCTCAGAAGGGAAATCGGTCTGTAGTTCTTTAAGAGAGCGTTGTCGCCTTTCTTAAAGAACAAGACCACCGCACTTCTGCTCCACGCCTCTGGAGTAGTGCCACCATGGAGGACGGAATTGAAGAGCTTCTGAAGGACTTCAAGTACCGGTGTTCCACCCGCTTTCAGAAGCTCCGCTGTAATTCCATCCTCGCCTGGGGCCCTGCCGTTTTTAAGGTGCTGGAGAGCCATTCTAATCTCGCTTAGACTGACGTCCGGGATATCATTGGAATAGTGTCGGATAAGACTTGCTCTTGGATCGTTACTCACACTTGCGTGTGGCTCCAACGATGATGTGTACAGCTGCCCATAGAACCTCTCAATCTCACTCAAAATCTCAGGTGTCCCGGAAACGATGTTGCCACACTCAGTCTTCAGCCTTGACAGTTGGCTCTTTCTGGCAGACAGATCTCTGGCAAAGACTTTGGAGCCCTGGTTCCGCTCGATCGCTTCTTTAATACGAGAAGTATTAAAGTTGCGTAAGTCTCGCCGTATGCATTTGGAGATCTGTCTGTTCAGTTGCCTGTATGCTGTCAAATCTGTTGACGATTGCAGTCTCATCTCCCGTCTAACAGCCATGAGATTAAGAGTGTGATCGGAGAGTTTCTGTGTTCTTCTGCGGCGGGTCTTGCAGAACTTAGCTCCGACCGCATGGACAGTTTCCACGAGCTTGTCATTCATATCGTCCACTGCATTGCAATCTTCTAGGCACTGAAAGCGGTTACGTAACTCGAGCTGAAAGGTTTCGGGATTCTGGATTAGAGCACGAGGGGGGACGGAGCGTTGACTTCATTAGACGAGACCTCTCCAACTTAACGTTTAGGTTCAGTGTGCCTCTAACCATTCGGTGATCGCTGCCAGTTTTCACCCTTGCGATCACTGAGACATCACTGAACAGTTGGCGTCTGGTCGTCATAATGAAGTCAATCTCATTTTTTGTCGAACCGTCGGGGCTCGACCAGGTCCACTTCCTGTGGGGCCGCTTCTGGAAGAAAGAGTTCATCATAAAGAGTCCCTCTTTCTCCATAAAGTCGGCCAGCTGCTGGCCCCTTCGGTTCCGTTGCCCTACTCCAAATTTCCCTACCTTCAGCTCACCGCTTTCTCTTGTGCCCAGTTTTGCGTTGAAGTCTCCCATCAACACCGTGTAGTAGGTTTTGGAGGAATGTATGGCTCTGGAAATATCCTCATACATTTCCTCCACCTCCTCATCGGGATGTGCCGAGGTTGGTGCGTAAACCTGAATGACCTTCAGCGAATACCGTTTGGTGATTCTGAGTATCAGGTACGCGACCCTCGTCGACACACTCCCAATCTTTACAACGTTGTTGACGAGAGATTTGTGGACGATAAATCCGACACCTCCTTGGGACAGATGGTCGCCCTCCCGGTGATAGAACAAGTTGCCGGACTCGAGGATTGCCGTGTCCTCCCCCTCTCTTCGGACCTCGGATAATCCAATAATATGCCAGCGCAACTTGTCTACCTCTTCTTCCAGCTCCAGTATCTTCTCGTCAGTCCTCAGGGTGCGTGCGTTATATGTTGCCAGGTCGAGTCGTCGTAGGTGGCAACCGAACCTCCACCGGAGATTCTTAGCACCCCCTGCCCCGCCGTTACCATGGTCGCCACCGTAGCCAGGAATAGCGGGGCCGCCGGGGACTGGGGGCCGTCTGTTTGTGTATTTATTCATTGGGGGGTATTTGCCATAGTTGCCACGTTTGGCGAGCGGGTTGGCAACCGCAGTTTTTTATTACGTCACAGTTGTCATCAGGAAGACGCTGCTGCCCATCTCCTGCCTGTCTCCCTCTGTCGCCTCTTACGACACCCACGGGAAGATATGGGGTAGTGGATATTCTTAACCGCCACTACACGGCAAACTGACTGAGTCTATCACGCAGAGAAATTTCGAGCATAGCCCTCTCCATAGCTCGCTGAGCGACCTTGAGCGTCCTCATACGGCCAGCAGTGAAGGACCACGTCTCTGCTCCGTAAGTCATCACTGGCAACACGCACTGGTTGTACACTTTAGTTTTCAGAGATTGAAGTATACCTGACGAGAAGATATGTCGTAATTTCCCGAACGCTGCCCAGCCGAGTTGAATCCGTCGATTGACGTCTCGGTCGAAGTTGGACTTACCTAGTCGGACTATTTGTCCCAGGTAAACGTACTCGTCAACAACTTCGAGCATAGTGCTCCCAACAACTACCGGCATAGGTGTGACATGGACATTAAACATGATCTTTGTTTTGTCCATGTTCATCTTAAGACCTATCCGTTGGGAGACACCATTGAGGTCATTGAGCATAGTGCTAAGGTCTTCCAGGGATTCTGCCATAAGGACTATATCATCGGCAAATCGAAGGTGAGTGATGTACTCGCCATTGATGTTAATACCGTATCCTTTCCAGTCCAGTAGCTTGAAAACGTCTTCCAATGCAGCGGTTGCAAGAGTTTCGGGGATATAACGTCACCCTGTCTTACACCTTCTGCAGTTGGATAGGATTCGAACTCTGGTTCTGTACTCGGATATCCATCGTAGCCCTACTGTACAAACACTTCAGCACTTCGATATACCGACAGTCAACTTGACACCGCTGAAGGGATTGTAGCACCGCCCAAATTTCGACGGAATCAAAGGCTTTCTCATAGTCCACATACGCCAGGCAAAGTGGCAGATTGTACTCTTCGGTCTTCTGTACAATCTGCCGCAGGGTATGTATGTGGTATATGGTACTGAAGCATATTCGGAAACCGGCTTGTTCGGGAGGCTGGAAGTCGTCGAGTCTGCGTGCGAGACGATTCATAATGACTCTCGAAAACAGCACGTAAACTCGGCTCAGAAGGGAAATCGGACTGTAGTTCTTCAAGAGAGCGTTGTCGCCTTTCTTAAAGAACAAGACCACCGCACTTCTGCTCCACGCCTCTGGAGTAGTGCCACCATGGAGGACGGAATTGAAGAGCTTCTGAAGGACTTCAAGTACCGGTGTTCCACCCGCTTTCAGAAGCTCCGCTGTAATTCCATCCTCGCCTGGAGCCCTGCCGTTTTTAAGGTGCTGGAGAGCCATTCTAATCTCGCTCAGACTGACGTCCGGGATATCATCGGAATAGTGTCGGGTAAGACTTGCTCTTGGATCGTTACTCACACTTGCGTGTGGCTCCAACGATGATGTGTACAGCTGCCCATAGAACCTCTCAATCTCACTCAAAATCTCAGGTGTCTCGGAAACGATGCTGCCACACTCAGTTTTCAGCTTTGACAGTTGGCTCTTTCTGGCAGACAGATCTCTGGCAAAGACTTTGGAGCCCTGGTTCCGCTCGATCGCTTCTTTAATACGAGCAGTATTAAAGTTGCGTAAGTCTCGCCGCATGCATTTGGAGATCTGTCTGTTCAGTTGCCTGTATGCTGTCAAATCTGTTGACGATTGCAGCCTCATCTCCCGTCTAACAGCCATGAGATTAAGAGTGTGATCAGAGAGTTTTTGTGTACTTCTGCGGCGGGTCTTGCAGAACTTAGCTCCAACCGCATGGACAGTTTCCACGAGCTTGTCATTCATATCGTCCACTGCATTGCAATCTTCTAGGCACTGAAAGCGGTTACGTAATTCGAGGTGAAAGGTCTCGGGATTCTGGATCAGAGCACGAGGGGGGACGGAGCGTTGACTTCATTAGACGAGACCTCTCCAACTTAACGTTAAGGTTCAGTGTGCCTCTAACCATTCGGTGATCGCTGCCGGTTTTCACCCTTGCGTTCACTGAGACATCACGGAACAGTTGGCGAATGGTCGTCATAATGAAGTCAATCTCATTTTTTGTCGAACCGTCGGAGCTCGACCAGGTCCACTTCCTGTGGGGCCGCTTCTGGAAGAAAGAGTTCATCATAAAGAGTCCCTCTTTCTCCATAAAGTCAGCCAGCTGCTGGCCCCTACGGTTCCGTTGCCCTACTCAAAATTTCCCTAACTTCACCTCACCGCCTTCTCTTGTGCCTAGTTTTGCGTTGAAGTCTCCCATCAACACCGTGTAGTGGGTTTTGGAGGAATGCATGGCTCTAGAAATATCCTCATACATTTCCTACACCTCCTCATCGGGATGTGCCGAGGTTGGTGCGTAGACCTGTATGACCTTCAGCGAATAGCGTTTGGTGATTCTGAGTATCAGGTACGCGACCCTCGTCGACAAACTCCCAATCTTTACAACGTTGTTGACGAGAGACTTGTGGACGATAAATCCGACACCTCCTTGGGACAGATGGTCGCCCTCCCGGTGATAGAACAAGTTGCCGGACTCGAGGATTACCGTGTCCACCCCCTCTTCGGACCTCGGATAATCCAATAATATGCCAGCGCAACTTGTCTACCTCTTTTTCCAGCTCCAGTATCTTCTCGTCAGTCCTCAGGGTGCGTGCGTTATACGTTGCCAGGTCGAGTCGTCGTAGTTGGCAACCGAACCTCCACCGGAGATTCTTAGCACCCCCTGCCCCGCCGTTACCATGGTCGCCACCGTAGCCAGGAATAGCGGGGCCGCTGGGGACTGGGGGCCGTTTATTTGCGTCGTTGCTCATGGGGGGATATTTGCCATAGTTGCCACCCTTGACGAGCGGGTTGGCAACCGCAGTTTTTTATTATAACACAGTTGTTATCAGGAAGATGCTTCTGCCCATCTCCTGCCTGTCTCCCTCTGTCGCCTCTTACGACACCCACGGGAAGATATGGGGTAGTGGATATTCTCAACCGCCACTACACGGCACACAGCCCACAAAAACATTGAGCAAACACATTGCAGGGAAAATAAATAAATATAATTTTATAGCTTTATAAGGGCGAGTATATACACACCTACAATTATTGATGTTTAGTATTAAACGTAGAATTGTAACTGAAAGTGAACTGTATAAACAGAAAAAATATATTCGCGGACCTAATCTTTTAATATTAAAATAGGTTAATGAATAGAATCAGGCGTTACTTTGCGGAAATCCATTATATTAAAGTTGTTAAGAATTAATTCGCACACATCCACTCAATAAAATAAAATGATGTGTCTTACGTAGTTTCAATAGCACCTCCCGTCTCCCCTCAACTGTGTGCACTAATCCCGTCACCACTAATCCCAGCAACACTACTCCCAACACCACTACACTAGGAACGACACTACCAACGATAATAAGACACGTGTTTCGCTTCTACACGAGGCATCCTCAGGTGATGTAGACTCTGCGGTGGCTGACTGCTAAGAATTAGTGATGACGGAATTAGTGGTGACGGGATTAGTGCACGCAATTAAGGGAGGGCGGGAGGTGCTATTCAAACTAGGTAAGACACATTATTTTATTTTAGTGGGGGAATGTGTGCGAATTAATTCTTAACAACTTTAATATTAAAATAGGTACTTTTATCATGGATACCCTACCACGACCCGGGGGTATCGTAAAAGTCAATAATATGCTAAAATATATTGCGATGCGACGTCATTGAGATGGTATTATAATTTAAAATCCCGTATCATACTAAATCTGAAATGATACGATCCATACCCTACCGGAAGATTTTGATTACGATGACGTTTTCCGTGGAGCTTAATAAAAGCTCAGGCCCAAGATTAGGGGTTGATACCACCCTCTAAACTGTTTCCTGTACTTACGCCCTTTGCAGTCTGGTTGCAGTCTGGTCTGGTTTGGAAAGCAAGAGCTACAATTATTTACCTATTTTACACTACGACCCCCCCCCCCCCCCCCCCCAAAATAAATTTCCCCTCTCTCCCCCCCCCCACCACCCCCCCCACCCCCCCCTCACCACAACCCCCCCCCCCCCCCCCACCCCCTCCCCCCCCAATTCCCCCCCCCATTATAAACCCTAGCATATCAAAACCAATATTTTCTTCCCCCCACAAAATTAAAAAACCACCACAAATACCAAACCATGCCTTCCTTTTTTAAAAATTTTTTTTTTTTAATAAAGGGGTTAGCCCCAAAAAAAACCTATTTCGCATATTTTTTTATTTGACCTTAGATATGACGGTTTAAAATAGATTTTAGGTGATATTAGGTTGCAGTATCCATGAGTTAGCTCAATTAGGCACTCTTATTCAAAACAACAATTATACTTTTTGAAAGAAATTTATATAAGTAAAACAAATTATTCACTTACGATGAAAGCTAATAAAAAGCAAGTAATTTTAATATTATTATGGTAGCTTGTGGGAACGTACGTAATATACCTAGATCACTGAACCCTTACACAAGTTTTTCTATACTCCGTCCCACTTTAACCAGTTTTTGTCTGGTTTAATTTTTTGTAAATTATAAGATATTTTAAATTTCCTTTTTGTTGTAACGCATTAAAACAGTATTTCGTTTTATTAGACCCTTTCGATTTATATTTGTTATTTAATCTCCAATACCACAGGGATTTCCTAAACTATGCGTCTTTAACAGTATCTGAAAGATAGAAATCTTAAGATGGGGTAACGCATGAAGTATTAGATTGCTTATCATTCGGATAAGGTGTTAGGAGTTATTAATTACGAAGCTGAATCTGCTACTTAGCTCTCCCCATTACCCATTACAGTATCGGGGGAATTTAGCCATAGTTGCCACGTTTAGTATGTGGGTTGCCAACCGCAGGTTTTGATTATTTTGTTTGGTTATCAGGAAGATGTTGCTGCCCATTGCCTGCTTCAGTTTCCCTCTATTACCTCTTATGACACCCCCGGGACAATATGGGTAGTGGACGTTCTAACACGGTCACTACAAGGTTTGTGTTACTTAGATTGGTAAATTACATTCATTTTGTTTGTATTTTCTGAGTTTTATGGTCTTAAAACTTCATGGATGCATTGGGGCACAAAGTAAACAAAGCGCCTTTCTGTAATAAATATATTAGTTTAAAAAATCGTCGCGTGATATTTTTATATATATATATATACATAAACACTCATGCTTGTCACCAGAGGGGTAGGCAGAGACTACAGACTTCCATTTAGCACGAACCTGACATACCTCTCTCGCCTCTTCTACATCCATATACCTACGCATACATGCTCGTCGGTTAAGGGTACTCTTAATTTGGCCCATTTTTAGTATATCACCAATTTGGTCGACAAACTTCCGCCTAGAAAGTCCCTTTCCGACTCTTCCATTCACTTCTGCAACATATATTTGCTTTGTCAGTCTTTCCGCATTCATTCTACATGACCAAACCACCGAAGCATTCCTTTCTTAATCCTGGTCACTGCATCATCTTGAAAACCACACTCTTCTTTTATCACACAGTTTCTCACCCTGTCACTCAGATTCAGCCCTAACATATTTCTACCATTTCCGACCGCATTTCTACTGCATTTATTCTACTCTCCTGCTTCCTCTGCCACACCCAACTTTCACTACCATATGTTAAAGTAGGGACTAATACAGCATTGTGAATTGCCGTACGTGCCTTTTTTGACACATTCGGACTTTTCACAATAGAGTGTAGAGCCCCATTTACTTTCTTTCCTGCATTCACTCGTCGTTCAATATCCTTATCATATCTCCCATCCCTGCTGAATACACATCCCAAATATAAGAACTCATCCACTTGCTCAATTAACTCTCCTTCTATTCTTATTTCACATACCGTTTTGCTTTCTTCTCATTCAAAAACCATCACTTTCGTCTTACTTGCGTTCACTTTCATTCCCCTTTCTTTTAATGACCTGCTCATTAATGTAACCATCGTTTGCAACTCGGCCGCCGACGACGCAAGTATGACTTGATCATCGGCGTACAAAAGGCATTTGATGGTTAACTCACCCATTCTTAACCCGCATTCTTCAACTTTCAAATTTTCCAAACAACTGTCCATAAATAGGTTGAACAGCCACGGGGAAGCTACACAGCTCTGTCTGACACCTTTATAGATGCCAAACCAGTCCGAGTAGACCCCGTTGATTCTAACACAAGCACTCGAGTCCCTATACAGAGACTTTAATGCCTGTATTAAACCAGCGCTCAACCTAAATGCGTTCAGCGTTTGCCATAACACATCCCTGTCCACTCTGTCATAAGCCTTTTCCAAGTCCATGAACGCACAAAAAACTTTATGGTTTTTCGCCAAAAACTTCTCCGCGATCATGCGCATGGAAAAGACTTGATCTGTACACCCCGTTCCCTTTCTAAATCCCGCTTGCACATCCCAAATTTTTTCATCAGTTTCTTTCATGACCCTTTCAATCAGTACCTTAGCATACAGTTTTCCCACAATGCTAAGAAGGCTGATACCACGGTAGTTTTTACAGTCCTGCTGCGACCCTTTTCCCTTATATACTGGGACTATCACGGCTTTGCACCAGTCTCCCGGTACCCGCTTTAGTTCCCAACATAACTTAAACAAGGTGTACAGCAGGTCTGCCACCACGTTCTCTCCAGCCCTTAGCATTTCGAGTGAAACTCTATCATATCCGGCTGCCTTACCTACTTTCATGCTTTTCATTGCTTTCATTATTTCATCTATACTTATCTCCCTATCTCTTTCATCTTCTCTCGGAATTTCTATTTCATTTAGTTCACACGTCTCACTTATAAATACGCTTTCAAAATATTCCTTCCATCTCTTTAGACTCAACACTTAACACACAACACTATATATATATATATATATATATATATATATATATATATATATATATATATATATATATATATATATAATGAATGCCGACTTAGGGAAACGCCAGTAAGATCTAGTACCTTTATATATAATATGTTACTCCAACCGAGACCTCTCGTTACTTCGAGACCATAACACCAGTAACGGGGAGCTGGGTCAAGGCGCCAACTGCGATCTCTAATCGACATTTACGATAAAATCCTTCAACACGAGAAAATTCCATCCAACAGCGAAGTGTTTATGGTTTTATTCTTTGATGCCATCGCATAGTGGGCGTAAACATCGGGTACGATATGAAGACAACTCTGCGCCTATGTTTGCGCTTATATAAAAATACTTGCGTTTATATAGTAAACGTGGTTGTTTTATAGGTTTTAGAGAAACGCTGCAGCGAAATATGGCTTCAGCACGAATGGGTGCATTTGACCGGGGAAGAACCACGCTCTCGCAGAATACCAGGATGTTGTAATAGTAAAATACTGCTGCTGTGTTTCGTATTCTCGAAACACAGCAGCATTACGTTGCTATTTTACGGAGGTATTCTATGAGAGCATGAGCAAGCAGTCCTTACCCGGTCGGCCGACCCATTCGTGCTGCAACCACAATATAGCTGCAGAGTGGCTCTACGACGTAAATAAATGGGATTGTGGATATTCTTCTACCTCCAATACACGGCCAATTACACTATTACGATTATTTAACAGGTTTCAAGTATACAACATTAAAATTAAAAGCGGATACGTAACATTTATCCGAATCAGGCTTCTCTTCGCATCCGATAAAAAATGGCGCATACAAAATTGAACTCTTACCAATTCACTGGTGTATTAGGTTCGGTTGCTTCTTAACAACAGTCATTAAGTTCCGTTCGTTTGTTCAAAATCAATTTTTGCTATTTATATCACTTATATTTTACTCAAGTGTTATCGCTTACTTAATGTGAGACTCATACTGTCTGCATTGGATTTATATTTTTTTGTTTTATTACTTTGGCTTTGATTATGAACTTTAGTAGCCTATACTTTTATTATGATATTGATTGACAACAACGCTTTTTTATACCGAATAAAGGTCATAAACGAGCACACAATGCACCTGATGCTAAGTGGATGCTGTGGCCCATAAACATCTACATTTACCCTCGATTAAGAATCATAACGCAGATGCGTTGTCAACCCTGAGGACTAAGATGCAATGCCTCGTTTCCAATAAAAAGGGTCTCCAGATCTCTACACTCATCATACGAAACACAGCGGTACTAAGCTGCTATTTTACGCCGGTATTATGTGAAAGCGTAGTTTCCCCGGTCGAGTCGACCAATTCGTGCTACAACCATAATATAGCTGCAGCGTGGCTCTACCACGTATAAAATTGCGGGAGTAATTTACAACTGCCTATTCATTATGTCGCGGTCTTGGAATTGGAATCTATTGGGATACCATCGTGAACCACTCCTAACGGAAGCACTTTAAGCTTAGAGAGGTTAACGGGTAGTAAAGCATTCATCCATCAAGGTATAGTTACCACACCTGGCAAGCGGGTCGGCAACTGTGTTTTTTATTTTATTTAGCTGTTATCAGAAAGACGATATAAGTAAGGCATTTCTAGTATTTCATATTTAAAAGAAAATCAAGTTTTTATTTATTTATAATGTACCTATACTCATTATTTTAAGGTCCCTGTGGAAAAAGCGCATGTCAGTGATATTAAAAAAATCGAGGCCATGCGGACACAAAGTGGGACAGTGAGGTAGATTCCTTTCATCCTAGGGGGGAAGGCGAGAATCTACCTTTACCTCTAGTCCCAAAATCTTGACAAGAAAAAAACATAACTTGAAATAACAACGCTGCACCGTACAATGGCTGCACCACGATTGGGGTCGGTTCCAACTGGGAAAGATTACCCTCAAACAGAAAATTGGCGTTGAGAAACAGCATAGTTTCTTATGATAAGGGAAAAGAACGGGAGACTCTTTTTATTCTGATGATGCATTCCACGTTATCGTCCTCAGGATTAACAACGTGTACGCATTTTATTTATTAATCAATTATACATGATTTTAGATGTCTATGTGTCAAAGTTTCCACTTCTATTGTCACCCTTATTTCTATTAGAAATGATCTGTGCCCAGTAGAAAGAAACGTATGCTACATTTTCTTTTATGATGAAAAAATACTAAATTATAATTAAGCTAAATAATAATTGTTAATTTTAATTTTAAGTTCTGATTTATTACGTGCTCAGTATTGAAGGAAAACATTGTGAAGAAAGCGACATGTTTAAGAAATAAAAAATATTTCGAAGACGTGAAGTCTGCCAACACGCATTGGGGCAGCGCGGTGGACACTTCCTTGCCCTAAAACCCTCTCAGAAGTGAAAGGAGGTCTGTGCCGTGTGTAGACGGTAACTTTAACTAAATAATTATTTGAAACCCTAAACAGATAAGGGAACAAAATATCTGGACCTGGCTAACGACGTGACTGACATGTGGGGTGGTCTGCCGACCGAAATTATACCTGTAGTCGTTGCTACGAACGGGCTAATTTCGGTCAGCTTCGCGGGTCATCTGAGGCGACTGGGACTTCGTGACGAACCGATCCGGGCTCAAATGCAGAAGGCGGTATACCTCATTATATAAATACCTCAAAATAATAAACTTTATTTCACCACCACTTTACAATGTGAATACACTTCGCTACATATCAATTAAAAATTATGCGGTTGTTTTAAGTAATTTACAGGAGACTAAGTTTTACCTGTGACACACACTAAGCTACTCTAAGAGTCGTCAATTTACCTACTTTTTCACATCATACTACTATATTTTTATAATTATACTACATAATTAGTAGGTAAGTACCGTTATAACTATGAATATAACCAAATAATGCTCATTCGAAAAAAATTAAAGAGTTTAACGGAATACTTTACTGAAAAATATGCGTTCTATTTCGCATTGCCATGTTAACATTTTGTATGGTGCCAAATTCTACTGCGATTATATAGCATCACACTCGTAGTTCTAACACCTTTGTGGGTTAGATGTTATTGCAGGTCAATAGAACAGTTCTTGCTTGCACTTGCAATGTTTCTTACAGTAGTACTCTAATGTGACACTATGTTGCCTCTTCTTCATCATCACTTTTGTGGGCTTAAGTCTTATTGTAGGTTGATAGAACATTACGAGTACTAGGACATTATTAGATAATTTTCTAATACAGTATTACTCTATATGTGACCCTATGTTGTTTCTTCTCACCAATCCATCATAGTTCCCCGCTGATTTTGGGCCTCCCCAGTTGTAGGGAGGTCTCAATACGCCATCATGTCTCGTATAGATGAGCTGGTTATAGCGCTATCTGTCCGAAGCCATAAGATCCGTCTCTCAATTCCTACAATCGCCTCTTATGGTTTGTCTCGCACGAGTGCTCTCGCTAGGTCTCGCACGAGAAGCCTCGGGCGAAAGGCCTGTTTCCGAGTGCGACCATGTACACTCTTACCCAGTAAGCATGGGTAACACCACTCTTACATTGTACGAGTGTCAAATCGTATCTATGTATTGGATATGAATATCTGATATCAAATCTATATTTTTCAATATTGTGTATTGATTGATATCTACGTGATTCTGCAATCAATATTCAGTTCTTTTGTGTATATTCAATGAGTCTTTTGATGCATTTGGTTTGCATAGATTTGAAAACATATTATAATATCTAAGTATGATAGAACTTATGATAGAAGTATTGGTTATTTGTGATATATTCTGAAACGAGTATATTTCACAATGAAGAGCCGTAGATATAGATATTGAGATTGCTTTCATACTATTTTACACTGGTAATAAATAAATATCTCGTATACTTTTGCGCACTCATGGCTCGTTTGAAATTAGAATCAGTGTGTCGTAATAACAGATATTTTACGTTATTATTATTTCTTCGAAATCGATGTTAGATATTCTGTGAAGTAACGTTGTACTGGAGTGATATCGAATATATAGTTAGTTTGTCGGCCGATTTATAAATATTAGGTGCTATACCGATATATAGATATTGTAATACATTTACTATTTGTATTGTCCACTCCTATTACCCAAATCAGTTGTATTCGTGAAATCTGAGGAGATTGAGTGATGTTGCTTTGAATGCCATCAATTGTAATAAATATAATATGTGTATTTTACATATCATACAATACGTAAGAAATATCAAGATATAAACTATGCAGAATCTTGAAATGTCTCGTCCAGAAGGAAAAAAGGTCCATTGATCTAACTAATAGTACGTTCGTAGATTTTATCTTTTATAATTAATTCAGCGCACGCCAAGAATATTTTTTGTATTTTTAGAATCGAACTGTTATTTGGGATAGAATAAAAAAAATTTACACAAAATATGTCATTGGTCGTATTCTGGTTCGTAATCTATACTGTTGACAAGTTTCATCATATTCCGTTCAGTAGTTTATGCGTGATTGAGCAACAAACATACAAATATTCAGACACCCATACAAACATTCACGTTTATAATATTTTAAATGAATATTATAAAAATAAATTTGTAAGGAAATATTTATTAATAGCATTAGTAGGATATTCAACGAGTTGATATAAAAGGAATATAGGAAGATAAAAGACTCGAAACTGCATCTCTAATGAATTTTATCTGAAAAGTGATGTATCAATTATGTAAACAAAGAAACAAATCTCGATTATGTTAACCTCTTTCCCATACTATAACAACTCTTCGAAAAAGAATGGTTCAATTAAATCAAATCGTATATCAAATATTAACTCAAATGTTAGCCTCTATAGATACTCTTATCTGAATTAGTGCGCCTATAAAAGCAATTTAGTTCGGTTGCGCATGTTTGATAACAATCTTTATGTATTGTTTAGCCTGTAATTCGTTTGTATCATTTGGTTATCAAAGAGGTAGCCTTTAACATCAGATGCCTTTGTTCATATTGATGTTTATAAGAAATATTTAATCATTTTGCTTTCGTTTCGTTTCATACGTCGTTTTATAATTACGGATAATCTATCACGACATAATATAGTAGCTATATTATTTGTTATTAAAATTCCTCAAGTTCTTTAGAACGTCGGGGAAATTTTAAGATGTCTTTACAGTAATGTAGGCAGCAGGTGGCCTTAGTAGACTAAAGCCACTTGTCATCTGAAACTCTGTCAGCACTTTATATTTTAATAGAATACGGATAACAAACAAGCACACAGTCCACCTGATGGTAAGTGGCAGCTGTGACCCATAGACATCTACATTTATCCTCGATTAAGAATCAAAATGCAGGTGCGTCGTCACCCCTGAGGACTAAGATGGGATGCCTCGTTTCCAGTAAAAAAGGATCTTCGGTTCTCTACACTCACCATACGAAACACAGCAGCATTAAGTTGCTATTTTATGCTGGTATTCTGTGAGAGCGTGGTCCTTCCCCGGTCAAGCCGACCCTTTCATGGTACAACTCATATAGCAGCAGCCTGGCTCTACCACGTAAGTTTACTCTCTTAATATACAAAACTGGCTTTTGGTTACGATATCCAATGTAGTACTCGACATAATAATGTTCGTTCTATATTTTAGACTTACCTTACCGGTCAGTTATTGTGGTAGTTGTGATTTCATGCGATATTATTTCACACTACACAAGTACAGTTTGCTCGTTTGCTAGATATTTTTATGTAAGTGTTATATATCTCTATTCACTGTAAGCTTAGGATCTTACCGGCCAGGTAAGGCCCGCGTTTGGCACTAACCTTTAGTTACATCATGCGTCAACGCTTGCTAATTATGTGATTTTTATTATATTCAAAAATTAAACAGTTTTAACTGATCTTAGCACCGACTTCTGAAGCTGTTATCTGTTAATTATTTTATTGTTTTTATATATATGAATGTTACTTTAGTCTTTGAGAAAATACTAATTTTCTTTTGAGTGGACTAACCAATCACAAAATGTTGCCTCAATAGTTGCATTAAAAACTGCATCCCCTATTCAGGAGTGGAATTTTTTTCTCCAAACTTACATGGAGCTAACCTTTATGTATACCCTAACAAATAAATCATTAAAATCACTTCACAATCAACGAACAAAAAAAGAACAGTTAGTATCGAATAAAGCACCTTCTTCTTTTTTCACTTGGCTAAAAAATAAATTCAAATTCCGTTTCTTTTTATTAAAATTTCAGTTATAATTTATTTCGCTACTTCAGCTTGTTCACGTAGTTTATATGAGCAACAAATAATGTTACATTCTTTCTTTCTTTTATTTACAACACCGAATCAAATTTGCCAAATAATTAATACTGCTATCACCAGACCCACAAGCCTGTTTGTTATGTTGTTATCTTTCCTAATATGGTCAAAAGATTATAATGAAAACAACCATTATTTCTATTACAGCCTAAAAAGTCCACTGCTGAAAATACGAGTCCCCTATAGATTTCCTCATAGAGGGAATTTGCCAAAGCTGTCACGCATGGCAGGGCGTGGCAACCGCGGTGTTGTTGTGCTGTTTTTTTTTTTTTTTTTTTTTTTTTTTTTTTTTTTTTAAACGTTACCCCTACACTAAGATTTTCTCTTGTATTGTGGGGGCAGTTTACAAACATAAATTGCACAAGGACGAACATCCAGACCCGGAACAACTACTTGTAGGCCATACAAATACTTGTTCCGTGCGGGATTCGAACCCGCGACCCCCAGCGCAGCCACTCATTGCTAAGCCACTGCGCCACGGAGTCGTCAAAGTGCGTGTTGTTAGCAGGAAGATGTTGCTGCCAATCCTCTGTTTCGGTTTCCCTCTGTCGCCTCTGACGATACCCATGAGATGATATAGGGTAGTGTATATTCTTACATCGCCACTACACGCTTAATGACGACAACGGCTGCCACCATTTAATTAAGATTTCCTCCTAAAATGCTACGACTCGTTAGAAATCAATAACGATAAGTAGAAAAAATTTGTAAGAATAATCTAAAATGTCAGCAATACAATCTCTTTTATTTTGATCTCGCGTAGCTTGGTTAGGCGTGACGCACCGTTTTGTCGGCTGCTTTTTCCGATACGGTCTAAATGCGTCAGTATATCCGTCGCCTAACCCTCGGATTCGACTTCTAGTTTTCTTCTCAAAGGCGAAAGCAGTCATTTTCCTTACACACTAACGTATCAGTTACATCACTGAATGAATTGATATATCTTATGTCGTGACACTAAGTAATGAAAATATGTTTTTCTTTTCATTTTATATTTATGTCATAGTTTCATTTAATCTATGAATGAATATCGTCAAAATTTGGTTTATAAACTCCACGTTACATCTAAGCATTAGAAGAGTTTGCTTTAATTTTTATAGTATAAGTTTGGCAAACGAGCAGACAGTTCACCTGATGTTATGTGGTTGCTACGGCCCAAATATAAAATGCAGATGCGTTATCACCCGTGAGGACTAAGATGGAATGCCTCGTTTTAAGTAAATAGGGTCTCCGGTTCTCTACACTCACCATACGAAACACAGCAGCATTGAACTGCTATTTTACGCTGGTATTCTGCGAGAGCGTGGTCCTACATAAAACATGGTTAAAACATTTTAAAAAGTTTATCGGTTTTGTCCAGGATCTCCTTTTATCACAATGTACGCAGGGATTCTAAAACTGCCGTGGAGCCGTGGTAGCTCAGATGGTTAACGTTCGCTGTAAATATAACAACGCGAACGCGAGTAACCCGGGTTCGATCCCCGCCGGCACCAATGAAATTTTTAATTGCAATGTTAATTGCTGATTTACGACGTGCTCGGCGGTGAAGGAAAACATCGTGAGGAAACCTGCATGTCTGAGGATTAAGAAAAAAAAATTTCGAAGACATGTGAAGTTTGCCAACACGCATAGAGGCAGCGCGGCGGACACTTCCTTGGCCTAAAACCTTCTCAGAAAATAAGGGGAGGCCTGTGCTCAGCAATGGGACGTATATAGGGTGTAACTTTACTTTCTTTTATTCTAAAACTTTATTTCTTCCTTTCTCTTCAATAATACGGCTACCAGGCACTCAAACTTCACTCCTTTGTTGTCGACATACCACGCATTCGAAGCAAACGGTTAGCTTCGTCGTTCGTTCAGCAGAGGAGTGGAATAGTTTGCGTCTGCATCTGTCTTTCTATCCGAGTACAATGCGGGTGTCCTGAAGGCGTAGAGTAAATATTTTATTAAGCTAAGTCAGTGCACTTGACCATCTTTGGCTGCATCACCACTTACCATTAGGTAATGGTAGTTAGAATATTCAAAAAAGTATTTTATATTAGAATGACAAATGAGCTAACAGCCTACGTGATAGTTAAGCGGCTATTACAGCTACTGGACACACGCAACCTACTTCAGACAAAGCAGGTCACAGGTACGTCGTCATTAAGTTTGCCAACTTTGAAACATCGACAAATGAAATGCAGGATGGTGCCTAATAAGACTTGAAAGTAAAGTCAGAAATGTGTTACTAAGTGGTAGTTTTATGGTGAATTAGTTAAATTTTATTAGCTTAACTATGCTCAGTCACTCCCCGGGCCCCGTCCATGAATAGAATTGTAGCTTTGCTTGCCTTTCCACCAAATTTAAACTTCAATAATGTAAAATTAGACAAATAATGCTTTGAATATACAAAAGTTTCATATTCTGATTCTAAGCACTATAAATGCGAAAATGCTTTACTTTGTTTTCCTTTCTTTTGCCTCAAAACGGAGTATAGTTTTTGCTCTTAATTTAATGCTCGGTAACCTTTTAAAAATTGTTTAGTTCTTTTACTATGTTTTGTAGCATGAAGAAGTGCATGGAAAAATATTTGAATAAAAACAATAATATGATTGAAATAAAACAAGTTCGACGACCTACATTTGTTTTATTTTAAGTCGTCATAAGTTACATGAACGAAAATTTTGCATTAAAAATGTTTTTACATTCACTAAGTATATAACAAAATGGATCGCTACGTGAACAAAATGTTTCTCGATAAAAGGTACCAGATAATAATAACACACACTGTTGGAGAGCCAAAAACAAAGCCCCTGACATAAGCTACTTTTTAACCTAAAAGTATATCTCATTCCTTTGGAATTCGATCCCAAAATCTTATTGGAATACGACAAATAACACACGTAATAAAGAAGCAACATTATTGTATTTACCCAAAATTCCTTTCTCAAATAGGACAAATAATTCAGGTTTTTTATTTTTTTTAAATTATCTGAAGTAAAAAAAATAATCTTTTTCAGGAATGAAATCTATTTAAATGAACTTTTAATTAATGGTAATAAAAAGTAATTTTTTCAAAAGGTATATTCTGATGCCCCCTGATTCAACGGCCTACGAGGCGTCTAGCATTCTATAAACGAAATCTTACTCCACTTATTTCACGATTCGCAAACTACGGCTTAAGGTTACAACTTTCGGACAGAAAATTGTTTGTAATCGATTTTTTACACCCCTAATGCTGCATTAAAGTTACAGCCTATATACGCCCTACTCCCAGGGATACGCCTTTTCTCATTTCTATATCGTCTTTGAAATATTTTTTTAGTTTCTCAAATATGCAGATTTGGTCACGAAGTTTTCCCTTTACCGCCGAGCGTGTGTTTAATCTGTACTCAGAAAATTACAGTGCAACTATCAAGCTCTTTGATGCCGGCTGGGATCGAACCCAGAGTGCTCGCGTACTGCTAAATTTACAGAGAGCGCTTAGCTCCTGAGTTACCACGGCTCTATGTCACAGCATTAGCTGCACACATTTTTTGCTGCTTACTTAATAACGAAAATGTCTAAATGTACCGAATATATTTGTAAATTACACTCATTTACAGACTGAAATTACTGAAAAACAGCGTCGTGAAATGATGAGTTTTTAATGTCAATTTCTAATGCTTTCAATCCTGTCAAACTTCATACTTATGAGATATATAATTTTCCTCAAACATTCATTTTTACGCCGTCTTATTGGTACAATAATAATACAAATATTGATGTGAAACAGGAAATCATTACATTTACTTTATTTACATCATAATTTTTCACACTATAGAGAATATTTGAATCACATTCCCGCTATTTTCTTATTGTTTTCTCACGCGATCTTGAATATTCATCAAATATATGCATTATGGAAAATCTACAGACTTTACAAATGGCGGTTATTTAAATTGCACGCATAATACTTCCTTATCATTGTGAAAATAATATTTCTTATTACAATTATATTTAAAGAACTTGTCAGTATGTTTGGCAATCAAAATTCAATAATAAAATAATAATATCACCTGAATTATTCACCAGACCGTAACCTTTCATCGCTCAAGCCGTAGTTCGGATTTATGTTGGTGGTGTCAGACATCTTGCACCTCTGACGCTAATTTCCGTCGCTGATCTTTTATATCAGTTTTTTTTTATATTTAGCTACAGGGTTTCTATTACTACCACTTATCGGGCAAAAAATCTTCCGGACATTTCTCTGAGTCTCTAAGCGGATGGTGTGATGAATTTTCATGTACAGCTATCACAAGGTGAAGAAAATTTATTGAATTAATGATGAAAATACCTTATATGATGGTAAATTTTATTTCATCGTCTCAATAAACTTATTTATCGTCTTTCGAAAGAAGCATATTTCAACAAACCAAGTTCTAAAATAGGGAAATAGTTGGCTACAAGATTAGATTAAAAATGACTTATAAATTTAAGTTTTTCTATTTTTCTTATGAATTATATATATATATATATATTCGGAGCATCTAGAAGAGAATATGGTTCGATAACTGACTATGACGAATTAAGATGTTACGATCATTTTTATATACGAATCTAAAAGAAGAATCGTGTCCACTATTGAACTGGTCTTTTGACCTTTACTCAAATACTTTTCTTCAAAATTATTACGTTAAATTAAGCGGTATCCGAAACGGTATTACAGATGGCGATGTAATGGAATTATTTCCTAAAACTGGGATCCCCCGGACACGATCACAGCCCAGTTTCAAGATACAATTATTAGGTCAGAAACCGCTAGTTTATTGTGTTTTCGAACTTTTTGTCACGCGTCGCACTGAGTTGATGTTGACACTTAACAATAAACGTTCTACTCTATTGAAACAGATACTGCGTGCGATACTATTAATATTTTTTGTTACAGTATTGCCGATCGCAGGCGCATCAAACTTTTGTATTCAATCTAATTAATAAATATGCCTCATTTGAAGGTGATTTTCATTTTCGAATTAATTTAATATTGCTTGACCTTAAATGTGTATCAAAAATGTGTTAATTGTTTGTGTAAAAATTTATAGTTAAAAATCACATCTACAAGCCATATTTGTTTACGTTACCCCCACACTTATTATAGCCTAGGTTAAGCTAGGACCCTTTCCTGTATTGTGAAGGCAGTTTACATACATAAATTGCACAAGGACAAAAAGCCAGTACCGGAACAATTATTTGTAGGGCATACAAATGTTAGTTCCGTGCGGGATTCGAACCACATGATCAACAGTTGAGCTGACCTCTACACTGACGAGATAATCTGTTTGATATATACGTCTATAATAATTATTTTTCGAACAATCTTTAGTTTTAGAATCTCCACCACCTTAAGTGTGAAGACGCTGCGGTTAAACTTTAATTCGAAAAGGAAATGGGTTTATTGTTAAAGCCAGTAAACCCCTCCTATCTAACCACAAACCGTCTGCAGAACACTGTTGTGCCTGTGATTGCCAGTGGCCGCTCACAACGTCGATGGCTGGTAATTCACCTGTCGCTTGCCGTTATTCACTTTACACTTCATTTAATACTATAATAGTTGTTTTACTATATTTTACATTTACATACGTGTAGTAGATTCATTATTATGAACACAGATATCAAACGCATCACATTTAATTGCCCTGCATTAATATGAAACACATAAAATAAAATTAAATCTAATAATCAAAGATTTCAATCTTATCTATAATTTATTTAACATTAATAACGTGTAAATTGTAAACCTAATAAATATAAAAAGAATCATCGAAATCGGTTCATATTGGACAAAATTTTGCTTTATATACATACCAAAAAGAAACCAGAATATTTATACAAAAAACTTAACTGGAGAAATGACCAACATTTATATAAAATTCGACTATGCTCTAAAGTTTTTTGCGTCCCTAAACACAAAACATCGGCTTTCCGGGTAGTTTTAAGTTTATGGCAACTAAGTGTTGGAATGATCTCCCACCACCACTACGCACTATGACAAATAAAACCAGTTTTAAAAAGAATTATAGACGTCACTTACTAAGCGAACAATAACTATCATAATTGAATTATTTTTACTAAATTACAGGGCCGATTTATAAATAAAATAAATAAACATTGCCAGTAGGCGGTAGTAGACTTATAAGCTCAAATAAGTTAGGATCAGTAAAATAAATATCATTTAATACTTTGTTGTTACTGTTAGTTGTGTTGTTGTAATAATAATTAAAAATATAAATTTTATGAAAATATTTCTATTTTTATATTAAAAATATGTCTTAATTACTAATTTGAACTGGCTAATACTTGGGAAACCACGAGATGTACTCTAATATGAACAGTTGTGATTAAATGTAATAAAGCAGGGATGCGCGCGTACTGTAACTCTTCATTTGTTGGGCGCTGGCAGAATAACAGCGTTGTGGGCAACTGCAAAATTTATGCTGAGCTAGAGCCTATTCATTACTACACTATGTAGTTATGGTTATTTCAGTGTTTACTGCTTACTGTAATTTTATTGGTGGTAACGAATAAATGTTTTATTCTTATTTATTATTATTATTATTATTATTATCAAAAATATACGATTGATGTGAACTTCAGAAAATTCTTCCCTTTTTTCAATTTCACATCAAAAACTACATCATACATTCCATCCCAATCTGAAATTTCTATAGCATACTTTAAGCTCACCAATGTCAAATATGACTAAACAGGGGTCATCAAAACGTTTGTACAGAAAGGGAGTTATCAAACACGACAGCTTTGGCTATTCCATATTCTAGTTGATATATATTTATAGACCCACGCACGGCCGGCGCGGCGATAGCCATAAATGTATACTAGACAAGCCGCGATTTGTTGGAAAAGATACGATGTTAGGCAGATTGAAAATTTATTGCGACTGTTTACTGTTCGTAAGCGGAGTATAAAATCGGGTAATAAATTACCTTTTGTCTGTAAATTAACTAAGTTATTTTAAATAATGTCGCCCCTAAGTTACCACTACTGCTGGTAGTTAAGTACTAATTTACCACGTGCTCGGCGGTGAAGGAAAACAGCGTGAAAAATTCCGCCAACAGGCATTAAAGCGGCGTGGTGGACATTTCTTTGCCCTAATACCATCTAAGAAATAAAAAGAGACCTGTGGGGCACAGGTCTCTCCTTCCTCTCTTCTGTGCAACATATATAGGCTGCAAGATTTTCATGTTATTGTAAAAATTCTCGAACCACACATAAGTTAGGATTCCGCTATAGTGTTTGTTATAATGTTTAATAAATTGTATGTATTTCCATTGCAATAGACGCCTGCTCGTAGTTATTTAAAATCCTATCTTTTGATATACTGCTAGATAAGTAAAGTAGATAGTAGTAAAAAATGTTTGCCATCCCCTGTTCACAAGTGCAAACGATGACATAAAATATTTTCTGATATTAAAATTGGGACTTACACCGATTCAATCAAAAAAGAATGACGGAATGAAACAAAAATTCATAACGCGACAACGGGATTCTTTACCAACGTCATCTGTCAATAATAAAATTAAAAATACTTTTATCAATGGCGTCCAAATCGATCAATAAGACTAAACAAGACTCAATGATACTTCTATTCTATTACAGTCAGACCACCCATTAAATGTTTGATCGATGATCGATGCAATCCATTCAGTGCTCGTCTTTTTTAAAGATCATTAAGTATGATTTCTAACCAATGTATATGAAAAAGATAGATACGTTGCTAGCACGCCAAACTAAAGTGTCGAAAAGTGTTCAATTAGCCACATCTTTCACACCTTATTTTATAATATTTTATTAAATTTAATCTTTTGGCTAACAAATATAACATACATGATTACGTAAGCTTAATTGTTTAAGACTGAGAATAGCCTGCCAATGTAGTGAAATGTAAGACATTAAAATGTGTAGGTTCGGAACATTTTTTCGGTGGTTTTGTGGGCATATAAGGTATCTATAAAAATATCATTGAATCTAAAACGCAGCGAAATTTCACATAAATGAATCATTTAATTGCATTATATAACCATATAATACCCAACAGGGTAGTATAATTATATTTATTTAAGGCTACCCTCATCATGTTCAATTATTAGCATTATTAACACTATCGTCTTTCATATAATGAATGTGTATTTTCTTCGTATTTACTTCCATATAAAGTCACTAGTCTCAGTGATTGGTTTCTTATAATCTCACGGTCCCGCGTGAGCCGCGGATAACGGACCGACGACGGCTCTCTTGGATTACTATAACCTCCTAACATAGTTACTTTGGATTCTAAGCCAAATTGATTCTAGCCTTAGCTGAACTGCCCTAAGGTACCACGCTTCAACCTATGCATCTTGCAGCTGTCTTATTTTAGGACACACTCACTCACGTACCCGGCTTCACTGAGATTAATGAATTCTTTAGATGTATTTCATCGCAATCATTTATTTTCTTAAGTCGTTAGCACCTGACATATAACTCTATATAACGTGTTAAAACGTTAATTAATTATGTAACTGTATTTTAAAGTTGTGTCATTAATAATTACGTATTCACAATAGACATACACATATATTACTTCTCTCTATCACATGTATGCAGACGATCTCCAAATCTACACTCAGTCAACTCTGTTAAATCTGCCTTCTGCTGGTGCCACCATCAACGATGACTTAGCGGCGATAAACCAGTGGAGTCAGCGTTATGGTCTAAAAATTTATCCGTTCAAATCCCAGGCTATAGTTATTGGTGATGGAGGGATGGTCTCCAGTGTTGACTGGAACAACCTACCCTCTGTGACATTAAATCACGTTGTCATACCCTACAGTAAATCTGTAAAAAATCTGGGAATATATCTAGATTCTACCTTGTCGTGGTCGCAGCAGTTAAAACAAGTGAGCAAAAAGGTGTTTGCTACTATGGGTTCACTTCGTCGTTTACGTTCTTTTCTCCCCATTCCCACTAAGATTATGTTAGCACAATCCGTACTTCTCTCTATTCTCGATTATGCGGACGCAATTTGTCTCGATTTAACTGAAGACCAACTGAACAAACTTGAGCGAATTCAAAATATTGCAATTAGGTTCATATTTGGTTTGCGCAAATATGATCATGTATCCGAATATCGTTTACAGCTCAAGTGGTTACCCATTCGCTTTCGCCGGAATCTGCAAACTGTATCTCTTTTGTACTGTGTGTTGTTCAATCCTTTGACTCCAAGCTACTTGAAGGAAAACTTAAAGTTTCTTGGTCACGATCGACCTGATAGAGTTCTTCGGTCAGCCGGCGAACTAATTCTAGAACCATGTTCATTTCGAACAAAATTTATGAAATATTCTTTTACGAGCCAAGCCATAAGGTTATGGAATGAACTTCCACTCCAAATTCAAAGTGCACAAACTTTGGAAAGTTTCAAAAGTGACGTCAAGAAGCATTACCAAACACTTTGTGGTTATTGATAACCAATTCTAGCAACAGATAGTTACTCTGTGTTATTCTTTTTTTTTCCTCTTTGTTTTGTATTTATTTATTTATTATATATGTATATATATATATATATATATATATATACCTATTTATTAATATGTATGTTTATTTTATTATTATTTTTTTATGTATTATTGTGGTATTTTAACAAATATAGTTTAGTTTATTTAGATATTAGAATGTAAGTGTAACATAAAACGCACCGCCTCCTACTGTTCTTAATTCCAGTTTCTCCTTAGCCCAAAGGTTGTCTGGAAGGAGATCGCTCTTTAGCGATAAGACCGCCTTATCGTACATACGTATATATTAAGTTTTTCTCAGTAATGTATTTATTTGTATATTTACATACTACTACTACTACATACTTCTTGTATATACAACTTTATTTAAACCATGGCGAAATTGTTTATATATATATATATATATACTATATATATATATATATATATATATATATATATATATATATATATATATATAATTTAAAAAGGATAGCATAGAAGACTAAGCGCTAGCTATAAATTTCACAGTACGCGTACAACCCGGGTTCGATCCCTGCCGGCGCCTATGAAGCTATTATTTGCAATTTTAAGTGAAGATTTACCAAGTGCTCGGTAGTGAAGGGAACATCGAATAGAATAGAATAATTTTTATTCAATATAAGATCACATGTAATTCTTATTGAAAGTCATTTTTTACTTTACCATTGGTTCGGAATAAAATCTCTGTCCTGGAAAGAACCGGCAAGAAACTCAGCGGGACGTTTAAAAAAAATTACAGAATGATTACAATTTTTTATATATAAAATAAGGGTGACAGCACACAGTCCACCTGATGGTAAGTGGACGCTGTGGCCCATAGACATCAACGTTTATTCTCAGTTAAGAATCAAAATGCAGATGCGTTGTCACCCGTGAGGACTAAGATGGAATGCCTCGTTTCCAGTAAAAAAGGGTCTCCGGATTTCTTCACTCACCGTACGAAACACGTATTAAGCTACTATTTACGCTCATTTTCTGTGAGTTATTTACTAAAATTATTTTAGAAACAGCTTGGAAGCGACTACCTCATTCCCTCAACCATGAATCATTTATATTATAGTAAAGCTTTTTATGCGGTTTTTATTTAATTAAATATTTAAACTTTGTAATAGAGAGCCCTTGTATATTTTCTGGGACTCTTGTAACAGCGTATACCTACCTATATTGCCCTAAGAATTAATTACTGACTCTGTAGGGTCGAGAAACTGGTATCACCAGCTTTTTTTACAAAAACTACCTTTGGTTTTGTGAACATACATTAAATGTTCGTAAATATATTGAAAGGCCAAAATTGATATATTTATTTCTTTAAATTCTTCTCTAAGAGACTCTCGGATTTAGGTTGTAAATAGCTCTTATGTCCCGCTTCTATAAAACAAAAACATTTTCTAAATCAGCCGCATTTCACCGTAGCAAAATTTTATAAGACATTATGCTATGGAAATAACTGAAATAAACTAATATAGCTGTCTCGACACTGGTGAGATCTCTAATCTAATCTTTTTCACAGCCTAAGCTGCAGAGCTTAGTCTGCTTGCTAGTTTAGATGTATGGGGGCCCCACTGAAGCTTAGCGTCGAGAGTGATCCCAGGAAAAACGGAGGGTTCAACAGGGCTCAGTTCTTCCCTATTAAAAACACATTGGTATTCAGATTGTTGTCATACGTTGTTGTAAATTTAATACATTTATTTTTATTGCTGTTTAAATGTAGATAAGACATCGCGATGACATGTATAAAATTATTTTATTTTTGCTTGTCCGCCAACAGGCATTGGGGAACACTACAGACTCTGCCTTTTTTATAGGAGAAGGGTGACAAACAAGCACACAGTCCACCTGATGGTAAGTGATTTCTGTGGCCTATAGATATTTACATCAACTCTCGATCACGAATCAAAATGCAGATGCGTTGTCACCCGTGAGGACTAAGATGGAATGTTTCTTTTCCAGTAAAAAGATTTTCCGGTACTCTACACTCATCATACCAAAACACAGCAGCGTTAAGCTGCTATTTTACGCTGGTATTCTGTGAGAGAGTGGTCCTTCCCCAGTCGAGCCGACCCATTCGTGCTACAACTATACTACTAATATAGCTGCAGCATGGCTCTACCACGTATTCCTTGCCTTAAAATCCCTCAGAAGTGAGAGGAGGTCTGTGCCCTCTTGACTTAACTAAAACATGGTAATAAAAATAATCAGAAAAAGAAGCAGCCTGTATCTTTCAATAAGTTGCTCATTAAGTTAGTAGTTAAGGTTGAAAACCTTTTAAAAAGTCGTGCCGTAACAAAATGTACGTTTGATTTGTACATACTGTTACCACAATCTGTTATCATAATAAACGTTTTCATTCCTACACGTCCAAAAGTAATAAATAAAAGCCCGCAAATTTGTATTTCTAGTTAACGTTTTCTGGCGCATTTGTTGACGACCGTTGGTTCCTTAGTACAATTCAACATTTTTTATTAAGAATCACTGTTATTCACTTCGCCGCACTGAACGGACACGTAGTAGTACTTCATCTGTTTTAACAACTTTTTTCGTGTTTCAATTAAAAACATAGATGGCGATGTTCTGGTCCGATGGTTTCTCGAGTTGAATCTTTTATAGTCTCAAGGCCCTTCGCTGTCGATACAATATGAAACCAAACTGACCAAATACGATGTTGTTTAACGCTTCTATTGTGTGACCAAGGAATTTACTACTAACGGTTATTTGTCTTCTTTTTATCATCAGAAATATGCGTAAGTTGCGTTTTACCTTTCCGCTGTCTTACGATATATGTAATTACCGCTGTTACTGTTAAATGCTCTGAACCATTTCCTCTTACATCATACATGATTGAGTGTTATTGTATTGCATTCTCATACTTACTTCATATTTGCACAAAATATTGTTACAAATATTTGCCGTGTAGTGGCGGTTAAGAATATCCACTACCCCATATCTTCCCGTGGGTGTCGTAAGAGGCGACAGAGGGAGACAGGCAGGAGATGGGCAGCAGCATCTTCCTGATAACAGCAACTGTACGACAAAAAAAAACTGCGGTTGCCAACCCGCTCGCCAAGCGTGGCAACTATGGCAATATACCCCCCCATGAACAATTACACAAATAGACGGCCCCCAGTCCCCGGCGGCCCCGCTATTCCTGGCTACGGTGGCGACCATGGTAACGGCGGGGCAGGGGGTGCTAAGAATCTCCGGTGGAGGTTCGGTTGCCACCTACGACGACTCGACCTGGCAACATTTAACGCACGCACACTGAGGACTGACGAGAAGATCCTGGAGCTGGAAGAAGAGATAGACAAGTTGCGCTGGAGTATTATAGGATTATCCGAGGTCCGAAGAGAGGGGGAGGACACGGTGATTCTCGAATCCGGCAACTTGTTCTATCACCGGGAGGGCGACCATCTGTCCCAAGGAGGTGTCGGATTTATCGTCCACAAGTCTCTCGTCAACAACGTTGTACAGATTGAGAGTGTGTCGACGAGGGTCGCGTACCTGATACTCAGAATCACCAAACGGTATTCGCTGAAGGTCATACAGGTTTACGCACCAACGTCGGCACATTCCGATGAGGAGGTGGAGGAAATGTATGAGGATATTTCCAAAGCCATACATTCCTCCAAAACCCACTACACGGTGTTGATGGGAGACTTCAACGCAAAACTAGGCACAAGAGAAAGCGGTGAGCTGAAGTTAGGGAAATTTGGAGTAGGGCAACGGAACCGAAGGGGCCAGCAGCTGGCCGACTTTATGGAGAAAGAGGGACTCTTTATGATGAACTCTTTCTTCCAGAAGCGGCCCCACAGGAAGTGGACCTGGTCGAGCCCCGACGGTTCGACAAAAAATGAGATTGACTTCATTATGACGACCAGACGCCAACTGTTCAGTGATGTCTCAGTGATCGCAAGGGTGAAAACTGGCAGCGATCACCGAATGGTTAGAGGCACACTGAACCTGAACGTTAAGTTGGAGAGGTCTCGTCTAATGAAGTCAACGCTCCGTCCCCCTCGTGCTCTGATCCAAAATCCCGAAAACTTTCAGCTCGAGTTACACAACCGCTTTCAGTGCCTACAAGATTGCAATGCAGTGGACGATATGAATGACAAGCTCGTGGAAACTGTCCATGCGGTCGGAGCTAAGTTCTGCAAGACCCGCCGCAGAAGAACACAAAAACTCTCCGATCACACTCTTAATCTCATGGCTGTTAGACGGGAGATGAGGCTGCAATCGTCAACAGATTTGACAGCATACAGGCAACTGAACAGACAGATCTCCAAATGCATGCGGCGAGACTTACGCAACTTTAATACTGCTCCTATTAAAGAAGCGATCGAGCGGAACCAGGGCTCCAAAGTCTTTGCCAGAGATCTATCTGCCAGAAAGAGCCAACTGTCAAGGCTGAAGACTGAGTGTGGCAGCATCGTTTCCGGGACACCTGAGATTTTGAGTGAGATTGAGAGGTTCTATGGGCAGCTGTACACATCATCGTTGGAGCCACACGCAAGTGTGAGTAACGATCCAAGAGCAAGTCTTATCCGACACTATTCCGATGATATCCCGGACGTCAGTCTAAGCGAGATTAGAATGGCTCTCCAGCACCTTAAAAACGGCAGGGCCCCAGGCGAGGATGGAATTACAGCGGAGCTTCTGAAAGCGGGTGGAACACCGGTACTTGAAGTCCTTCAGAAGCTCTTCAATTCCGTCCTCCATGGTGGCACTACTCCAGAGGCGTGGAGCAGAAGTGCGGTGGTCTTGTTCTTTAAGAAAGGCGACAACGCTCTCTTGAAGAACTACAGACCGATTTCCCTTCTGAGCCGCGTCTACGTGCTGTTTTCGAGAGTCATTACGAATCGTCTCGCACGCAGACTCGACGACTTCCAGCCTCCCGAACAAGCCGGTTTCCGAAAAGGCTTCAGTACCATAGACCACATACATACCCTGCGGCAGATTGTACAGAAGACTGAAGAGTACAATTTGCCACTTTGCCTGGCGTATGTGGACTATGAGAAAGCCTTTGATTCCGTCGAAATTTGGGCGGTGCTGCAGTCCCTTCAGCGGTGCCAAGTTGACTGTCGGTATATTGAAGTGCTGAAGTGTTTGTACAGTAGGGCTACGATGGCTATCCGAGTACAGAACCAGAGCTCGAAACCTATCCAACTGCAGAGAGGTGTAAGACAGGGTGACGTTATATCCCCGAAACTCTTCACCGCTGCTTTGGAAGACGTTTTCAAGCTACTGGACTGGAAAGGATACGGTATTAACATCAATGGCGAGTACATCACTCACCTTCGATTTGCCGACGATATAGTCCTTATGGCAGAATCGCTGGAGGACTTAAGCACTATGCTCAATGACCTCAATAGTGCCTCCCAACGGATAGGTCTTAAGATGAACATGGACAAAACAAAGATTATGTTTAATGTCCATGTCACACCTATGCCGGTAGTTGTTGGGAGCACTATGCTCGAAGTTGTTGACGAGTACGTTTACCTGGGACAAATAGTCCGACTAGGTAAGTCCAACTTCGACCGAGAGGTCAATCGACGGATTCAACTCGGCTGGGCAGCGTTCGGGAAATTACGACATATCTTCTCGTCAGGTATACCTCAATCTCTGAAAACTAAAGTGTACAACCAGTGCGTGTTGCCAGTGATGACTTACGGATCAGAGACGTGGTCCTTCACTGCTGGCCGTATGAGGACGCTCAAGGTCGCTCAGCGAGCTATGGAGAGGGCTATGCTCGGAGTTTCTCTGCGTGATAGACTCAGAAATGAGGATATCCGCAGTAAAACCAGATTGACCGACATAGCCCAACGGATTAGTAAGCTGAAGTGGCAATGGGCCGGCCATATAGCTCGAAGAACCGATAACCGATGGGGAAGAAAGGTTCTCGAGTGGCAGCCTCGTACCGGTAGGCGTAGTGTAGGGCGACCCCCCACTAGATGGAGTGACGACCTGGTAAGATATGCAGGAAGTCGATGGATGCAGGTGGCTCAGGACCGTGCTTTGTGGCATTACTTGGGGGAGGCCTATGTTCAGCAGTGGACTTGTGAAGGGCTGTGATGATGATGATGATGATGATGATTGTTACAATATATATTTGGTACGCGACCCGCCCCAACTTCTCCTAGGTAGGACCCATTAACCAAATTTTTGGATCATAGCCAAGGTGATTATCTTAAACTCAAAATAATCAAAGTCCATTTATTTTATAAATTTTTCGATTTGTAAAAAACATCTCCAAATTTTTTAAATAAAATATAGCCTTGATCTCTTCTGGTATTGCTCCTTACCTTTTCGTCAAGTTTCATTAGTTCATACATTCCAAAAATGAAAAGGAAAAATGGCTGTTCATGTATTAATGGCATGCACATATTACAAACTGACATTTGGAGTAGACATAGTTTCAACCTGGTTAATTTTTGACCCTGATAACATTCTAGTATTTTATTTAGGGAACAAATACTATGGGAGAATCCCATGTACTCGTTATATGTCTGTTACGGTTTCTAAAACAGAGCCTGTTTATGATATTATCATACATCGCACGACCACGCTTTGTTTGTATATACCTGTATATAATGTATGTCGTTATAATTCTATCAAATTACTTTTAAAATGTGATATATCTTGCGGTGAATGATACCTACATCTACACCTACATCTTTAAAACATTTTTCGAATTAGCAAGTTCAGTAAAGTTAACTAAAGTGCATTGGAGCTGCACGAATTCTCCTTCCTTAAAATCTTTTAGGTATTTTTAGATGTTTATTTTCTTTAAGAAATATACTATAACAGAATAAGTTTACGGCAAGATGTTAACTAACAATTTGAAGAAAGTAGATATTTACTAAATTAATGTATTTTATATTGATTTCTTATATTTATGCGAATGCTACATATTGAATTACTACGTTAATTCAATATTTTACGAATTTTAACGAATCTAATTTTAACTTTTATAATTCCCGACGTTACGGTCGCTTTACACCATCCATGGTCACTTGATTCATAGTTAAAAGTCTGCCTTCAACTTTTAACTTCATAAATATTAATTTTGGACCGATCTACGCAAAAAGAGCTAAAATTATATTAAAGTCTTGCAGTAGTGTGCTTGGGTTTGGATTTAATTTCATTAATTATGGGATCTCAAGCGCTGCTGTCAACTTTAGCATCCAGCCATTTTCTTTATTGTAATTGGAATATTTTCAATAAAAAAGAAACTAGTAAAATAATAAATATGTTTTATTTATGAATACGGTCTTGCAAGTACATATATATACAATGGGTAGACTTCTTATTTCGAACGCAAAATGCGCCCGTATCAGAAATAATCCCCTTTTCCTCATCATAAAATTAACTAAAGCAAGAACCACTTATACTAACATTAACGCTGAGCGTAAACAACATAATTAAAAAAATTGGAAGGTAGAAGCAGTGTGTATAGTATATATGTGTGTTGTGTGAAAGTGTTCATGCGTTTCCCCTCTGCACAGCCCTACGCCATACGAGGTCTTGGAATCGGCGTTAAACCACTGAGAAGAGGAGGTATTTACACGTGGGAGAAATAATAAGTAATTTCAATAGCCTCGCGAGTAATCCTTGAAAGGAATCGGTGTTATTTTGCGACAATATGTGAAATGGTTCATAATAATAATCTGCTCCAGACCGAATTTCGGTCACAGCGGCCTGCCTCAATAGAGACGCAGGACCGGATTATAGTGCCCAAGTGTATGAAGTATACACACACACATATATATATATATATATATATATATATATATATATATGTATACTTCATATGTCTAGAACAGGTAAATGAAATTGTATACTTGGGGAGTGCTTTCAGCCGGGATGGAAGATGTGATTTAGATGTGGACAGGCGTGTCGCTGCCGGGAACAAAGTCAATGGTGCCCTGAATGCGTTAGTCAAAAGGCAAGGCGTAGTGAAGAGTGCACGCCTTGCAATACATAACGCAGTGTTGGTACCGACTTTGTTATATGGCAGCGAAACCTGGGTATGCCAGAAGAAGCATAAAAGCAAGTTGAATGCAGTGGAGAAGCGATCTCTTCGTAAAATGTGCGGCGTTACCATACCCGACCGAAAGCGAAACGAAGAAGAGATTCGCAATATGGCAGGATTGAAAGATGACCTTATCACAAAAATTGATAGGGGCGTACTCCGATGGTTTGGGCACGTTGAGCGAATGAGTGAAGACCGAATGACAAAGAAAATATATAACGCGAAAGTAAATATCAAAAGGTGTCGAGGTAGACCGAGACTAACTTTCGAAGACCATGTGAGCAAATTACTCGAAGAGGGGAAGGTCAAGAGTACTCGGATACCTAGACGTGCATGTATGAAGAAGTTAATGAACCTGAAAGAAGCGAAAGAGGTATGTAAGGATCGTGACACTTGGCGATCTGTTCTCTCTGGCTACCCCGTTAGGGATTGTGCGTGAAGATAAGTAAGTAAGTAAGTAAGTGTATGAAGTAGCATAGGTGCACTCTCCATTCCCTCACTCTCATAATCCGATGAGACGGTAGCCCGACACAAACGGAGAGCTCAGGCGCAGGACCAACGGCTTTACGTGCTTTCCGAGGAACGGGGGTTAGACACGGCCAACTTCCTGACTCCGGGCAGCTACTGAGAACTTGACGGAAAAACTCAATAATCGTTTTTTGGCCCGACCCGGGATCCGAACCTAGAACCTCATGATCATCAGTCGCACTACTACAAACACTAACCAACGAGACATTCAAATGTGTAATGGTTAGGACGACCCTCAACATGTTCACATTCTGGAAATCTACAGTGTGCGTAAACGTCCGGAATTAAATTGTTGAGAAATTAAATTAAACGTGATAAAATTATTTTTATTCTTCATCTTCTTAAAGTTCCATCTTCTTTCGAAGGTCGGCGATCATTAAGGCAACTTGGATCTTTGATGCCGCGGCTCTGAATAAGGAACGGGTGCTCTTTCCAAACCATTGGCGTAGTTTTTTCAGCCAAGATGTTCTTCTTCGACCCACACTTCGTTTTCCTTGGATCTTGCCCTGTATGATAAGTTGCAGTAGATCGTATTTTCTGTTTCTCATTATGTGGCCCAAATATTCAAGCTTTCTTTTCTTTACTAAATATACAACTTCTAGTTTTTTCTTTATGCGACTTAGCACTGTTACATCGTTTATTTTGTCTCTCCAGGATATCCTTAACATTCTCCTGTGTACCCACATTTCGAAGGCTTCAATCTTCTTACAGCTCGATTCTGTGAGGGTCCATGCTTCAACGCCATACAAAAGAATGGAGGTAACATGACAGCGTGCTAATCGTACTCGTATCTGGATGTTCAGATTTTTATTGCACAGAAGTGTCTTAAGCTTAAAGAAAGCATTACGGGCTTGTTCTTAGTTTTATTCAGTTACGTCTTTTAGTTTTATTTTTGCCCATCCAACCATTACAGCCTATAAAGTCTCCTGCTGAAAACATGCTTCCCCCATAGATTGTCCTCACAGGAGTGATTTTGCTATAGTTGCCACACTTCTTAGCAGCGAACGCAGTTTTTAGGGTTCCGTAGTCAACTAGGAACCCTTATAGTTTCGCCATGTTTGCGTCTGTCCGTCTTCGCTTAATCTCTGTGACCGTTAGCACTAGAAAGCTGAAATTTATGAGTACCAATATGTGTATCAATCACGCCGACAAAGTGGTAATATAAAAATTGGAAAAAAATGTTTTATTAGGGTAGCCCCCCTATATGTAAAGTGGGAAGTGATTTTTTTTTTAATTTTAACCCTAACGTGTGATATATTGTTGGAAACGTATTTAAAAATGAATAGGGGTTTACTAAAATCATTTTTTGATAATGTCAATAATTTCGGAAATAATCGCTCCAAAAGTAAAAAACAATGTCCCGCCCCCCCCCCTCTAACTTTTGAACCATAAGTTTAGAAAATATGAAAAAAATCTGAAAAGTAGAACTTTATAAGGACTTTCTAGGAAAATCATTTTGAACTTGGATAGAAACAACAGTACCCACTACCGGGAGCAGTTGCAGGAGCGCGGAGCGCTGCTGCAGCGCGAACATTATGGATACCCACCTTTAAACTCATAAGTGGGAACACTTATTGTGACGGACGGGAAACTACGGAACCCTACACTGAGCGTGGCCCGACACGCTCTTGGCCGCTTTTTATATTCTAATTGTTATCAAGAAGATGCTGCTGGTCATCTTCTATTTCTGTTTCCCTCTGTTGCTTCTTACGGCACCTGGACGATATGGTTTAATGGATGTTCTTACACCGCCACTACACGGTGGTTTACATCCAACAACCCATTCGAAATCAGTTCGCAATGCGAAGCAAAATGTCAGTTGGCCAAGCCTATTCTTATCGTGCCGTATTACCCGCCCATTGTGTGCAAAAGTTGAAGAGTTCTTGAGGGCGATTACCATATATAGGTAACGAGAACGTGACTTCACTTGACCTGAGTGATATCTAAATCTATCTAATTCGTATGTCTGAAACAATTCTCTGTGACTTATGTGTTTTATTGGAATAACTATAGGAAATTCTATCTACCATTAAAATAAATGTTTTCAATTGTTTTTAATTCTCATTATTCTGTCTGTTCAAAGTTCAACTTAAGTTTTCTAATCATAAAATAAGTTACAATTAATAACTGGGGATGTCTTGTCATTACGTTTGATGAATACGATTATTGACGGCTCAAAGGCAAAGACTGCGATAAAGCTTTGTTACTGGCAACATCGATGACTTATTCAATTCCACTCAACGCTTAATAACCCAACTGTAAGATAATTCCACTGGCAACTCATTTAGGAAAATGAAAAGGCTGTTTCAACGCGACCGACTCTATTCTTTATTGTCGCTCAGTTAGTGTTGCGTCGCATACAATAGCGTCTAAGATTATCAGACCGAACGATGAGACCTTCGAATTCAATTCAGCTTTCACCTATTACTTTGCCTTTAATATTTGTGCAGGTCATCAAAAAAGCAGGTTATATAACGAAATTCCAATACGGTAATCCGTTACTAAGTATGTCTGTTATGCTCTCACAGCTGTAACGTAGCATTGCTGACAGTTTGTTTTTCCCTTTTACATCTACTAAATGATAAATTATTAAAATTATTTTATAAACATAATAATGTCCTCCAGACCGAATACCGTCGCGGCGGCCGGCCTCAACGAAGACTAGCACAGGAAAGAATTACAGTGCCCAAGTGTATGTGCAAGCGCAGTTGCACTGTCTATTCCTTCACTCTCATAGTCCGATGGGATAGAATTACGACATCGGAGAGAGATCAGACACAATACCCAACGGCTTTTCGTTCTTTCCGAGGCCCGGGAGTGAAACACCGTCAACTTCCTGACTCCGGGCTTCTCTGAGAATTTATTACAGAAAAACCCAATCACTGACTTTGGTCCGACCCGGGATTTGAACCTGTAGACCTTACAATCAACAATCATGTGTACGACCACTAATTAACGAAACAGTTATTAGTTCATCGAATTTTATAATACTAAAGTAGCAAACGAACTTACAGTCCAACTGACGGTAAGTGATTTTATACGTGGTAGAGCCACGCTGCAGCTATGTTATGGTTGTAGCAGGAATGGGTTGGCTCGGCCGGGGAAGGACCACGCTCTCACGGAATCATCATCATCATCATTACAGCCCTTCACAAGTCCACTGCTGAACATAGGCCTCCCCCAAGTAATGCCACAAAACCACGTAGCATTGCTGACAGTTTCTTTTTCAGAATGATGAATTATTGTGCTTTGTGGCATTACTCTCACAGAATGCCAGCATAAAATAGCAGCTTAATACTCCTGTGTTTCGTATGGTGAATGTAGAGATCTGGAGATCCTTTTTTTCTGGAAACGGGGCATTCTATCTTAGTCCTCATGGGTGACAACGCATCTGCGGTTCAGGGATAAATGTAGGTGTTTATGGGCCACAGCATCCACTTACCATCAGGTGGACTGTGTGCACTACAGCCCATGGGTACCAGCAGCTAACTTCAACAAAGAAGGCCATAGATGCTTTGTAGCCTCTAAAAACTAAGATAGCATTCCTCACAGCTCATAATTATAATGGATCTCTATAACCTTCAGACACATAGCAGCGCACGTTGTTTGGCGACAGAAACGGGTAAGAGGATTGTAACCACCCACACGGACACTTAGAAACAGAGTCATAGCGCCTAGTCAAATCAAAACAAGACAAGTTTTATAAAATGAACTAAATTAAATATCTTAAACATAGGTACTACTTGTGGCTGAGCCAGGTAACCTTAAATTTCATTGTACGTGATCAATCCGATTTCAATCTCCGCCGTCAACAGTGAAATTGTAATTAATCGCAATTTTAAGTGCCGATTTATCACTTGCTTGGCGGTGAAGGAAAAAGTCGTGAAGATACCTACTGTCTGAGAAATTAAAACGATTTCGAGATCATGCAAATTTTGCAACCACGTATTAAGACAGCATAGTCTTCTTTGATAGAGCCTTATGCCTGGTTGTAAGACCTACCTAGGCTTAGGCTAATATGTTGACTAGTTATGAATCCTTAATAAAACACTGCTTTTTTCTCCTGGGTCAATAATTTTTGACGACAATTACCGTATATTAATGTGCATTCCATATCATATTGTTATAATTATACGCATAAACAAGCTGGTTGTAGTTCTTTTATGCATTGGAATTTTGTTTGTTACTTTTAACCTCTTGCAGCTGTATTAGAGCTGCAACGCAAGTGGCTCAACCGGGAAAGCACCACCATCTCACAGAATACCAACGTGAAGTAAGAGCATTACGTACTATTATTTACTCTGTGGCATAACAACGGTGTTGTGGTTCGTACAGTAAGTATACAGAACCGCAGACCTTTTACTGGTAATGACGCGTTTCATCTTAGTACTTTTTATTTACAAATTATACAAATCGTTTTAGAAAAAGCTTGATAGAGATCACCTCATCACATCGTTTTATCATTTATACATTCCTTAATATTTATTTTCTTGTTCAAGTAGGTAAAATGAATTTTACGGTAAACGCTAGCCTCTTGAGCTACCTCGTCTCTACTATCCCCTTTCTTGTTTAAAAATATATTATCTGTCATCATCCAGCTTAGGAGTCATTGAACAAGTCGCAAAGACGTTATTAGTCTCCAATAGATTGCGGCACGCGCCCTTGGCATGCGATTTTCGCTTAATGCGTGATAAGCATACATAAGTGAGCAAGTGTCGGACAAGCTTTGCATTCATTCCGGTATCCACGGTGGCACGTTAGCATAAATGAAGTTCGACCTACGTCAAACCAGGGAAATTGTCAGCCAAGTAATACATACGTGCTCAATTCCCTATGTAGGTTGAAACTTTCGTCCGCTTATAGCCATTTCAACCGCAAAGCAAACAAGAACAGCGGTCACGTTTCCGAGATTGTGACCAGAATCTTTGTAGAGATCGGATCGTAATACCGCGGTATATAATAACGTTAATTTGCGGCTAAAAGAAATCCAAACAATAAATATAAATTTAATGCCAATCAGATTTTACAACTACGTGTCCTTACAATCATATATTAAATTGATCTTATTTTACATATTATACTTATGGCATTTTCAAACATCATAGTTTTCTATTTCTTATTATAAAAACTAGTTCGAAGTAGTCTATATTGCTTACCAAAGAGTACGTATTTTATTTTATATAAAAATAAATACAGAGATATAAAACGGCGGAACGGTTTCCACAGCCGAGTGTTATTACGATACCGGCGATCTACAGTTAACAGTGAGAGGCGATCTTCCCATTTAAGTACATACTCACTGGCTACTTTTTATAGCGAGCACACTATTTATCACTGATGCTATCATTATAGCTTAGAAACGAAAAGTGAACTCGATTTTTCTCTATGAACATAATCCTTCATCTACTCTTACTTTCAATTTATTTTACTACTTAGCTCATATAACGCTATTTCGTAGTTAATCTACCATCAAAAAATGAATAACGAGAAACTACTTAAGCCTTAAATCACATCCGCTCGATTGTAATGAGATCTCTTTTATCTTGCTACTAACGATTACGTTCATTGTATTGAATCTGCACTCGGAGTTGAAATGCGGAATTGGTTAAGGAAAGGGAAAAAAGCGCATACCGCTATCTGACACAGTGCTTTAATAAACGTAATTCTGTGGACCGATGCGCAACGGCTGACTTAAAGCAGCACTTCTTGTAAAATACATAAATATAGCTTGTACTTTTATTACACGCGTCAAAGATTTGTGCTAATGTTTTTCAAAGTCAGTTTATAATTTGTTTCGTTCGACATCGATCTAAATTACATCGACAAATTAATAACACTAATGACAACGAGGTTGTTTTTATTTTTTTATTCTATGCGCATTTCTTTTTTTATCAGCAGCGCTACCCTTATACGTATTGCCGAACTTCACATGGCGTCTAGGCGACGTGGCAGTACACTGCTTTTTTGAACCCAATTAAATGTAATTATTGAGCAAAATTATTTTATAAAAATTTAACACACGCTCAAGGGATGTGTGAAGACAGAAACGCAAATCATATTTCGCTTGAAAACATGAATGATAACTAACTCGCTAATTGAACATGTACCTTGCAGAGATTTCATGATCATCATCATCATCATCATTAAAACCCTTCACAAGTCCACTACTAAACATAGGCCTCCTCCAAGGAGCGCCACGAAGCACGCTCCTGAACCTGCGTCCATCGACTTCCTGCATCGTCTTACCAGGTCGTCACTCCATCTATTTAGGGGGGTACCCTAAACTTCGCTTAACGGTACGATTCCATTATGAAATCGTAAAAACTTATACCAAATGAGGTTTATTAATATACACTTTATTGTACATTACAAAAACAATTAAAAAAGCAGATTACAGGGAGCTAAACTTCCAATAGTAGGTGCAATTTTCTCCTAATCATAAGGTAGTCTGGAAGAGTTCCAGAGAAAATTTGGACCTACTATTGGACAGTGGGAGGTGGTGTACATTATATTAAGCCGTGTTATGTTGTTATGTTATGTTAATGAAAACACATTTTAAAAATTTGATATAATAAAATAAAACTAAATTCTTATAAAAAATAAACAAAATCGACCAGTTCAAGCACTCGGGCTTGCCCCAGCTAGCTCCCGCCGAGACATCCTCGTGATTAGACGGTACACAGGTTAGACGTACGTTGTTTGTTCTAAAATTCCCGCGGGGAGTGAGTTAATGTTTTCATACCCACACACTTTACTAAAAGTCTTAAATCAGCACGTAAAATTGCTAGCAATTTATTTCATTGGTTCCTACGGGAATGTAGCTCGGTTTGCTCGCTTACTACAAATTTATAGGGCAAATATTATTAACTGATTTTGTAATAATCTTTCTTCATTCATTTATTTATCACTTCCTATCAAAATTACCACTGCTGAACAGGCATTCGTCATAGATTACCACATTTGCAATAGTTGCCACGCTAGGCAGACAGATTGGCAACCGCTGTTTTTTGTTATTTTGAGTTGATTTCAGGAAAATGCCCTGAACCCATTTGTTTCAATGTCCTCTGTCACTTCTTCCTGTACCCACGGTATGATATAGGGCAGTGATATTCTTTTACGTTGCCTTCTAATTAGTTATTGATGATTTTTATCTTTTGTTTTTTAAATGATTATGTCATTAAAAAGGAGAAATGCGTAAAAATTTAAACATAAGAAAGAATATTAAGTAATTTATTAGGAACAATTTTTCTGTTCTCGTGGGTGTCTTCTCATTTGCTCAGAAACCCTTACTTCTACGTATTCAACACGCTGACTCTCTTTTCCTTCAAATATCCTACTTTTGAAACTCATTAGATCGAACTTATTTTTCATTTCATTACGCAAGTACTATTTAATTCGTCCTATCATTTACATTACATCTAAAGACTTACACTTACTCGTACTTAAACTTATTTACTTCCTACTTACATATTTTTAAGATATTGCTTAAAATTGCTTTGTGAATTTTAGCATCTTTGTATATTGTATTTTTTATCATTTATGTGTTGGCTTAAAGAATGCGACATCTTTCATGCATACCCTGAAAGATAAAGAAGATGCTTTTACATATAGTAATTTTAAGTCTAGTAATTATTAACTACATGTAAAAGCAACTTCATTTTATATAAATTTAATTTAAGTTCAGTTAAAGGCATTTAGATATATTTATAAGTAATAATTTTTCGATTCCCAATTATATGTAGAAGCAAATTATTATTTTTTTAAATTTAATTCAAGCTCTTAGAAATATTCTTAAACAATTTTGATTAAGAAATAGTTGTATGTCATTGACTAATGATATGTTCCCCACAAGAAACTCTCAAGAAGGCACATTACGGTAGATGACATAAACCGAGTTGTAATGGTCGTATAAGGCGATATTACAAGCACATATTCCTCTAAATGGCTACAAGCTACTGACGCTACTCTCTGACGCAAGCAACTGTTCTTTTAACAGATAAGGCAACTGTTTCCTTGTGCCCTATATTTTTTATGTCCCTTTACTACTTTACCGAGAAACATTGTAACATACGGTTTTCGTGTAATCCGCAAACATACAATTAAAAAGTCATATACCCCATGAAGCCTTATTTTATACATTCTTATAAATGGTTCACGCATAATTGTGATAACGGCTACTTACTGACGGCTCGTCTCTTAGCGTACGTAAAAATTCTTGCACGTGCAAATTCTTGCGCTGTGTGAAATCGCACGTTGCGTCGAGATCGAGATCGAAATGTTTCCGAGTTTCTCTTTAATCAAACCCACATCGAAACCATAATAGGTATGTTTCCACTTTGTATCTAAAGTTTAACCGAAACCGATGGTAATCTCGGTAGAAACGTTATTTCCAACGAAACCAACATTTTCGATTCGTATCAAGCTAAATATACAATGTAACATATTTTCAGTACACTTTTCTAGATGATTTCTATCGCCTTTAGCGAATTTTCTTGACCTTATTATAATACACCTGTATATGTATATAGGTATACAGGCTTATTTCGCAATAACGGCCAAATTTTAAATTTAAGTTGAAATATATAAAATAATGATATACCGTTAGTGCAGTTTTTGAAAATATGAGTAAATAAGGCTTCTACTATTATTTGAAATGATCCCAATTTGAATGAGATTTATGGGCAACAACGTTTTTGCCTTCCGATCGACCCTTAAATAATAAAGCATTACCATGCATTTTAAAAAATTTTCTTCACCATTTGCCTATATTATTTATTCTGAACCTTCTATGCTAATTTGATCGGTTATTGTATATATAATACGTCATATAATTAATATTAATAATTGTAATAAAATATATATAATTGTATATATAAAATATACTAATCTGCCTACTAAATTTTTCTTTATACTGTAATGCACTTTGTACTTTTTTACTACAAATAATATTTTTCTAACTAGAGCCATCAGTTATATTAGTATATAGTTGTCACGAATGGGTGGAGAACGTCCGTACCAGCAAATAGTAGTTAATTGCGTATTTCGTAGAGTAGAGAATTTTACTACATTCCATCTTGTACTCACGTGTTCTTTATGGCCACAGCAACTACCACAGGTGCACTGTGTGCTTTTGTCACCCTATCTATAAAAAAAATTTTCATAAAAAAAGAATTTTCCATTACCGTCTCCGGTACAATATCAAGAAGATCACGTGATCTCCTATAGATGTCACGATGCTAGATGTAGGATATACAAATCAAAGGTGATCATTTACACAACTGCTGCCAATATGCATGCCCATCGTAACTGGATTACAGGAAATGTGTTACGAGGTTAATGCAAAAAATTCGGTGACTGCTTCATAACTCAAATCCTTACTACTATGCTATATTTTGTTTATAAACTAACGATTATTGAAAGCTTATAGGTATAACAAAAATTTTATATGGCTTAATAAAATGTATTTGCTTATGTAAATTATATAGTTATATGAAAAATTACATACTTATTTATAGATATTAAAACTTTGTTCGGAAAAGAAATCGTCATTGTATATTAGTTATTAACTCCATATTAATGATAGCGAAAAATTATGTTAATATATATATATATATATATATATAAAATACGGCTAGCCACGGCGCGGATTGCCAAGTATACGCAAACAGTGCACTCACCTCAAACCGATATAAAAAAAACAGCACTTTACGCGGAGTGAGACACCCAGAATTAACCAAAAAACGCCCCAATATTTCACTTTCAATTTACATTTCATTTAGTACCGAGATCGGATCAGTAAATTTTTAGATAATATTCTTAGAAAGTGTTATTAGTGCGAAAATAAATCATAAGTTATTTATATCACATACATATATGTTACTTGTATTTCATTGTATTTATTAGCATAAGCTAATGGGCTATTACTATGCAGTAATCTAACGCCTTTAACGGATCAAATTTTGTGATAATAGAGGTTAATTGTCATGTAGAAAGCTCTGAGCATCTGATTCACTATTGATTTTAGCAACTCATGCGCATACGTTGTCATTAGATTTCACCCTAATTTACAAACGCGTCTTAACAATAGAAGCACATTTCCCATGAATGGAGAATTTAATTTGAACTGAGTTTAAAAGGAGCGTTTGGCATGGTCATCTCCCGAAAGAATTACAGTTCGCTACTTTCACTTGACCATAGTTTAATGCTAAATTCAAGCGCAACCGAAGAAATCTTGGAATCAAAACAATCAAAAGTTTATATAATATTGACAATCGTTTAGAATTTGCGTGGCTGTTTAGAATTTTAAATGATTCTTTTGAGTGTGGCCACCAAATATAGCCTTGATAAAGTACTTTCTAAAGCTAAAAAAGTGTTTAAATTCAAGATGCCTTAAAAAGATAAGATTTATAGTGCCGAGAAGGACATTCAGATCTAACGAACTTTTTTTGTGATTCGAACATTTTTTTGTGATGCAAGATGTCAAACCATGCAGTGGATTTGTAAAGGGCTATCATTATATTGATAAAAAGAAACATTTATGTCTTCATCTTTATGAATAACGTTGATATCAAATAAGGGATAATACTGAATACCAATACATAAAACTGGTCTTTGTAATTTCAGATTGTTTGCAACTTGTTGAAGATTATAATGTACGTTTACTGATTTGTTTTTGTTACTAGTTAAGCATTTAAAGTAACAAACTTTTCACGAAGTATAGTTTGGGCCGGAGTACAATCTATCGAATATTTGATGGTTTTTAATTATTTTCGACATCTTCAACAGAACTAAACCTAAATATAATTTATAAGGAGGCAATAATAGATTTTAAAATATCATCAATTATTTCAATAAAATTTAGTCTGAAATACAAAGAATGCGTTAATCTACAAAGTATTGAAAGAACTTTATAAAAGACAAATAAAACTGTTGTGTTCAATATATTAATAAATTAAAGCATTGCTAGCTACCGCTCCTTTGTACCGTCAAATATTTAGTTTAATCAACACATACCGACAAAGCGAAATTGATTTTGTATACTTTCTACATTAAATCAACTTGTTGGCTTCGCTTTCATACTAAACATTATTTATTTATGTGTTTTGAATAGTTATTAATTTTCGTCACTTCATTAATTTTCATTACCTTACTTGAGTTCCTTAATTTACCTCGGATATTAGAGTATTGTTACTAATGACGAAAAATATTTCGTCCCATTTAGTCCGCTAAGTGTCATAGTGGGCAATTAGGAGAAATGCCTATAAATCTCTTGGCTCTTGAAAGATAACTATAGCTATATCGCATAAACCAGGCGTAAGATACTCAGATTGGCGACGGGAAGCAACGTCAATGGTGCAAGATGTCTATTACGGCGATCCTCAGTCAGCTAGCCAGGCATTAAGGTAAATACTCTTTAGGAGACTTTTACTGCTGAAAAAGGAAAATAATTTATTGTTGTGTTGTATTGTTGTTTATTAATTCGATGTTTAAACATAGCACAGAGGTATCTTTTTGAAAGGTTCTTAAATATTTCGAACAGAAATATAACGTTTTGTATTTTATCAATATCATATACAAGATCATCATTATCTTCCTGTAGTAATTTACTGTTGAATGCTAACTTTTCACATTGAACCTAATCAAAAAATATTAAGTATGCCCTAGCCGTCAACTTCAAGTATTCCCTATCCAATTTCTTCTTCCTTCTAGCTTCCTTACGCAAATTGGTACTCTGTCGATATTATTGTTTTTTTTTAATGATACCCTGATAATTTTTTTATTCAATCGTTTAAAAAATATCAACGAAAGTCGAAACTTTCTGAGATTTACCGTCAGTTTTCTGACGGTAAATGGTGCGCAGTTTTGAATTTTTCAATGCAATTATATAAAATTGAATGTATGAAATGTCCATTTTGCAGGAGCACTATAAGCGATATTTTTTTTATCTTACTGAACGACCTTACTAGTTTCTTATGGTATACTTATAATTTCTAATTAACTGAAACAAGATGCTACCGTTAATACAACGGACGAGCGTCACGCGATTTAGAACGTAACTGTGAGGAGAGGTTTTCGATTTACTTTACTTTAAAAAAAACGCTAACTCATCTTAGATTTATACGCGTGTGGCCGGCGCGCCAAGTATCGTGGACAATAACGTTTACGCTGCTTTTCGTGACTCAGTAGTAATTGACTTATCCGAATATCTTATGTCATAGATTAATGAAAAGACCGATTATACAATTATAATCATAAACGTGATGAATAAACCTTAGAAAGTGCAATGTAACGCAACTTAAAGCAGACAATTAATGTCAGAGGTATTATGTCGAATACCAATATATCAGTTTTCATCTGCTACTTTTTCTCAAATAAAACTGTGACTGCTCTTGTATTAATAGCACTGAATTTATTTTACTCTTTCGACCTTACTAACGTCAGTATCACTTTAGTTAGGGTAACGAAAAAGTTAGGGATACGAAAAAGCGAGAATGAGTGGGATATTGGGTTTATACAAAGATTAATGGCACTATAATTGTAACTATTCAAGCGTGTATCCGTTCAGTATATATAAGCTAACCTTTAGTTTCTTCAATCTTTTATAAAATAATAGATCGTTACACATTTTTAGTTAAAATAAAAAAAATATAACATTACACTTGTTACGTAATAAATGTAATGACTGGTAACACGAGGCTTTGAACGAACGATGGATGAGTCAATGTCGCGTCGCACGCAGCGGATACGCACATAAATTGCAACCTAACATGAAAACCTGTCTGGCATATATTTTTCTATTACATACATTTTTTTTTTTGTTACATCCGTTTAGTTAAAAAAAGTCTTGAATTTTTTAGTTTTTTAAATGAAAATAATAGCAAACTGAGTTCGTTAAAACTTGTCGACATGTGTAGTTTCATGCCCGCATTTTATAAGCTTTTTTTTTAATTATTAATTATTAATATAATTGTTGTTTAATCTTAAGTTATTAAAATAAGATTGAATAAGAAGACAATCAACGTATAGTGATAAAATCAGAAATTTCATCAACGGTTCGAGTATAGTAATTTTTCCAGACAAATAACCGTGCGGAATCATTGGAGATCAAAATTTTATATATATATATATATATATATATATATATATATATATATATACGAAAGGCCGTTTGACCTTGTGTTTGAGTACTTCATCGCTGGTTTTGGATTAAACTGTTGGTTTTTTAATCTCCGATGAAAGGGTGTTATAACTTTGACCTCTATGTGTGTAGCGTTGCCAGACTTCCGGATAAAACCGGACACAGTCAGGCTTTTTAGTTGCGTGTCCGGCCAAATTAGACGGTGTCCGGCTTTTGTTAGGCTTTTTAAATTTGACCATTTCTTTACATTTTTCATGTACTTACATACATACTATTGCTATTATTGAAATTAATATTGAGTGATTACTAATAAAGAAGACTGATTTATTCAATTGTTGTTATTTCGTTAGAACTTAAGAAGATTTTATGGTAGTAAATGATAAAAAGCATTGTTTTACTTTTTAAAAAAGTCTTTTAATTAGACAAAAAATTAGGGTGTCCGGCCTTTTTACCAAAATGTCCGGCTAAGCTCGCTAGTCTGTCCGGCTTTTCGGTTTTAAGACCTGGCAACCCTATATGTGTGTCTGTCTATAGCACCGTAGATCTTAAACGGGTGGACCGATTTGAGTGTGGTTTTTTTTTTTAATTTAAAGGCAGGGTTTCTAGCGTTGGTTTCTTAGCACGTAATCAGCTTTTTTGTTATGGGTTTTTTTTAAATTTTCAATTTATTAAAAATAAAGTTATATATCAATACGCCTATATAGAGCCGTGGTAGCTCAGTGGTTAACGCTCGCTGTAAATATAACAGAACGCGAGTAACCCGGGTTCGATCCCCGCCGGCACCAATGAAATTGTTAATTGCAATTTTAAGTGCTGATTTACCACGTGCTCGGCGGTGAAGGAAAACATCGTGAGGAAACCTGCATGTCTGAGGAATAAGAAAAAAAAATATTTCGAAGACATGTGAAGTTCGTCAACACGCATTTGGGCAGCGCGGCGGACACTTCCTTGCCCTAAACCCTCTCAGAAATGAGGGGAGGCCTGAGCCCAGCAGTGGGACGTATATAGGCTGTAACTTTACTTTTTTACTTACGCAGCTAAGCGAAGATTCTAATACGCAAACTATAAATACCTAAAAAGGTTATTCACAGTTGTTCGTGTTACTATTTGTATAATAGAAGTTTATCAAAAACACTCTTTAGACATTAAATAAATTAGAAAAGTATCAGAAGAAATTACGATTACGTATTTAAATATATATTTTTATAGTTTATTATTATTTCATTTAATTTTAAGAAAAATATTTTATTTTATAATAGAACCTCATTTCAGCTACCGATTAAGGTAAACAACAAATAATAAAATTACATACCCACGAAATAAGATTTTCTGCTTCTAATAATTCACTTAAAAAGTTCAAATAAGTTCAGGGAGCAGATAATAAAACTAGAGAAAATCGATTTTTCTTAGGTACTAATTCGACGACAAATCCTCCTAGAAAAATTTATTTCTCATTTGTTTGAGGATAAAACTACACAAAAGACTTAATTACATCAGTATCTATACTGTATATAGTTAGATAAGCGGTGATAATTATCAACACATCAACACACATACTATGCACAATATGTGAACCATACGAAAATGTGTTTTGAGTCATGTGTTATAAGTTTAAATATGAACAGTAATTGTCATCACCTAAATTTCAACCCATCACTCAACTCATTTTTTTCATTTTGCCTTCGTCTCATTTGTCACTAGACCCTTATCTGTATTTGCTGCCAAGTGGAAGTGCATCGTTTTACAGAGTTCCAGTGTCTGGCATGGTAAGACCTGGTGTAATTACAGGCTTTGATACATTTCACCTTAATGCCAAATAACAACGCACCTGTGACCTTGGTTGTAATGAATTAGTTGCAAGTGGCTTCAGTATTCAATATTCTAAAGTAGTCTATCCACGCGATATTATAAAAATATTTGTCTGTTGATACAATTTAATATTTTACAAAATAGATTTTATTAACTATAGAGTTAGCATTCGTGACCGCAAGCACGTTCGTATGAGCAATTTAATTACAGTTAATATTTAAATTACAATTCTAAATATGTATTTAAATGCGTTGAAATAAACCTAAATCTTCATTATTATAATGAAGATTTGCAGAAATTGGTTTTGGTAACTTGTTTTGTACAGCTGTTGTGACCGAATGATGTATACTGCTGGTATTTTTATTTATTTATTCATTCTTTATAGAACTACTCAATTCATAGAAACAGTTCCTAGTAGAGTCACGCTGCAGTTGTATTATGGCTTAAACGTTGACTCTGTGGCCGTAGAAGGAAAAGGGGGATCTCCCGCCGGGCAAGGTGTTCTGCCCGGGGAGCGGCCAACGCTCCGTGTGATAGTACGGAGCTGTTCTATAAATACTGTTTATGATTCGGAATTTTCATAGCGCGATTTAGGATTCGGTGTGTTTCGCTTGTGGCGCGACGACAGCGCCGCCACAACTCTCTTGTTGGTTTAGTGGTCGGAAGCGCGATTGTTGATCATTTATTCCCGGCTTCGAATCATGGGTCGGGTGAAAATAATTTACTGAGGTGTTATGTCAAGAAATTCTTAGTGGCAGCCGGGAGCCAGTACATTGAATGCGTTTTATTCACACGCGTACTCAAAGAGCACGTAAAGCCGTTGATCCTGCGCCTGATGTCTCTCTGGTTGTGTCAAATTGTCGTCCCATTGGATTATGAGAGTGAGGGAATAGAAAGTGGGCCTAAGCTTGCGCACACACTTATGTACCTACTATAATCCCGTCCTAGTAGCTAGTCTCCGTTAAAAATCACCGTTACGACTGAACTTTATTATTATTATTATTATGTCTGTAGCACGAATAGGTCAACACAAATGGCATCGACCACGCTCGCACAAAATATAAGTGTAAAATAGTAACACCATACTGCTGTGTTTTATAGTAAGTGGGAAGAACGGAAGATTTCTTATCCCTTAAAGGTGATAGTTTTGATTAATAAATAATCGATCAAGTTAGCTCACTCGTATAGGAAAGAGGTTATAAAGTTTAAGAGGAATAGGAAAGTCGATGGCTTAGATAGTAAAAAAAAATTACATTCGTATTTATGCTACTTTCAGTAATTAAATTGGAAAGTGTTGACTTGGATTTCATGCTTTAATAAACAGTGGAGTGCTTATTTATCTCCTACCATAAAATATTTAATGAATACATTTCTTGATCATGAAAGTTAGCCACGACGATATATTTTTTTCATAAAGTAAGGATGACAAACGAATTTCTTACGTGGTAGAGCCATGCTGCAGTTACATTAGCCTAGTATAGTTTTAGCATAAATGGGTTGGCACGACCGGGTAAGGACCTCTCTTTCTCTATGGAGAATAGTAGCTTAATGCTACTGTTTCGTATGGTGAGTGTAGAGAACCGGAGATTCTTTTTACTGGTAACGAGGCATTCCATCTTAGTACTCACGGGTGACAACGCATCTGCATTTTGATTTGTAATCGAGGATATATGTAGATTTCTATGGACCACAGCAACCACCATCGGTTGGACTGTGTACTAGTTTTTCACCCTATCCTATAAAAAATACACCCAGTCTACCTGATAGATGATATGGCTCATAGATATCTACATATATCCTCGATTAAGAATCAAAATGCAGACCCTCAGACTAAGAAGAAATGCCTCGTTTCTAATAAAAAGGGTATCCGGTTCTCTATACTCACCTTACGAAACACAGCAGCACTATACGTGACCCTTCCCCGGTCGAGCCGACCCATTACTGCTACAACCATAATATTCGTGCAGTATAGCACTACCACGTATTAAAATTCCAAGAACATTGAATATAACATATTTTAACACCAACTCACCGCTAAAGTATTTCACTCGCCAGATACAGATCATACCTACAGTTATTTAGGCTTAATTATTACCATTGTGAGTTTAAGTATGTATTTGTAGTAATAACCCACTTAAGCTTACTGTATGCCATGATCTTAGACATACATACTACTATCGGGCACGTATCAAAACTGTTGTATTGCAATTTCACAGGCTCTTGCAAAAGTATAACTACAATTAAAGTATTTATGTCTGTGAAAGCTGCACTTGTAATGAATCCGCTCAAATGTTAAATAAATTAATAATGAAAGAAATTCATTGATTCGATTATAAATTGATTAAATTTGTATTTGAAAAGACGACAATTTGTACAAAACAGTTTCATTCAACTGTTGCGATCGATTTTAGATAGGTAAATGTAATCTAATTAAACGTGTGAGCCAAAAGCCTCAATGAAAGCAACTCTCGCCATGAGTACATTAAAAGTAAATTAAATTGAAATTAACAATATTTCATCATCATCATCATCATTACAGCCCTTACAAGTCCACTGCTGAACATAGGCCTCCCCCAAGTAACGCCACAAAGCACGGTCCTGAGCCACCCGCATCCATCGACTTCCTGCATGTCTTACCAGGTCGTCACTCCATCTAGTGGGGGGTCGCCCTACACTACGCCTACCGGTACGAGGCTGCCACTCGAGAACCTTTCTTCCCCATCGGTTATCGGTTCTTCGAGCTATATGGCCGGCCCATTGCCACTTCAGCTTACTAATCTGTTGGGATATATCGGCCACTCTGGTTTTCGTGTCCTCCCCCTCTCTTCGGACCTCGGATAATCCAATATTATGCCAGCGCAACTTGTCTACCTCTTCTTCCAGCTCCAGTATCTTCTCGTCAGTCCTCAGGGTGCGTGCGTTATATGTTGCCAGGTCGAGTCGTCGTAGGTGGCAACCGAACCTCCACCGGAGATTCTTAGCACCCCCTGCCCCGCCGTTACCATGGTCGCCACCGTAGCCAGGAATAGCGGGGCCGCCGGGGACTGGGCGCCGTCTGTTTGCGTTGTTATTCATGGGAGGATATTTGCCATAGTTGCCACGCTTGGCGACTTGTTGCTTGTTTTTTATTATATCACAGTTGTTATCAGGAAGATGCTGCTGCCCATCCCCTGCCTGTCTCCCTCTGTCGCCTCTTACAAAACCCACGGGAAGATATGAGGTAGTGGATATTCTCAACCGCCACTACACGGCCAATATTTAACATAAGTTAAATACTATTAATTTCAATTTAATTTAATGTAAATGTACTCTGAAATTTATTATTATATTCTCAGGTCTTTAAATGAACTTTGAATAACCGCTATGACCGCTTATAAATACGATGTAAGTATATCCACTACCTGATATCGTCCTGTGAGTGTCGTAAGAGGCGACGGAGGGAAAGGGCCCAGGAGATGGGCGGCAGCGTCTTCCGAATAATAACTAAAAACTGCGGTTGCCAACCCGCTTGCCAAGCGTGGCCACTGTGTCCAATATCCTCCTATGAGCCAATCTATGGGAACGACCTATCTGCAGCAGTGGACCTTTGATAGGCTGTAACGGTGACGGTAACGGTATATATTGTACTCAACTGTGCATTTCTCAGACATGCAGCTTTTAGTCACAATATTTTCCTTCACCGCCGAGCGCGTAGTAACTACACTTAAAATTGCAGTCACCAATTTCATTGATGCCGGTGGGGATCGAATTCAGGTTGCTTGTGAACTGTGAAATTTACTAACTACTTTACTTAACGAGAGGCGTTTAGGCACTTAGTACTTGGCTGTCCTGAGTTACCATGGCTTGAAATAAATAAATTTTAGCTATATTTTAGAAGTATAATATATTCAATTTTATTTCATTGCAAAAATCACTCACGTTTAATAGAAATGCCAACCTTGTTTAAAATTTCAAATTTCCCTATAAACTTTAAAAAATCTCACGTATTGTAACAAAGTAGCGAATTCGCTATTTGTCTTCGTATATAGTCAATAAGAATATTAATATCCTTTAAAACACTGTAGCGGCATAAATACTTTCAATCCAACTTCTATTTCAGTTTGCGGCTGTACTAACCTAGATCTTTGGTTACCTACCGAAGGTACTAGCCCCTTTCTCTTCGAATCCGCAACACTGATACCAGTATCGACTTTCTAACAATAATGCGTACTGATTAATTAGATTCGATTATTATCGTTTCGATTACTCATCGATCAGAACTGATACATTTTCTACCATTATTTACGTTCAACTTGGCATGCGCCTCATCCATTATGTTATGGTTTATCATATTTGCAGAACAAATTGCGAATATTACTTCAGTAGAAGTAAATACATAGCTTTTTACTTGTGACAGGGCATTCCATCTTAGCGCTCAGGGGTGACAAAACACACGCATTTTGATTATATGGACTGTGATGCTCGTTTGTTAGTTTTAAAAATATAAGGCCTTTTTGATATCCGAAATTAACTGATATACATTGGTATACAAATTTCACAACCTAAAGTATTTTCTATTGTACCATCGATGACAAAAAGTTCAACTTTTTGTCATAATAATAATACAGCGAACAAAAACTTGCTGTGATCGCATTTTATTAGAAAGATTATGCGACTTCTGCATTTTAATTACCATTGTTTTATGTTAAGAAAAAAAGCAGCAAGCTTTCTTCTTCTTGCTTTCATCTAAACTGCATTAGAATAGAATAATTTTTTATTCAATATAGATTACATCTAATTCTTATTGAAAGTCATTTTTTACTTTGTCGCTGGTTCGAGAAAAACCTCTGTCCTGCGAAGAACCAGCAAGAAACCCAGCGAGACTTTTTTAAAACAAATTTTACATTGTGAATGGTTACAAAATATTTACAAAATTTATTTTAGAAACAACTTGGAAGCGACCACCGCATTCCCAGGTGTTATTATCAACCATCTATTCATTTATATTATAATAACCCTTTTTTGTACAGTTTTTGTTTAATTAAATATTTCAACTTGGTAATAGATATAAAATTAACCTAAAAACCTTTTTGAAAATACTTTTTAACAATGGCGTTAAATATGTTTGTAGATAAAATATTATAATAGCTACCACAATGTACATTTGCACAAACTGCTAAAGGAAAGATATTTCTCATCAGGTTCATAAAAAGTGAAAATTTAAAAGAAAACTAGATGAAGAATACAAAACATTTTATTTCCCACAGCCCTCTTTTCAAAAGTTTTTACTTCTAAGTATAAATAATTTTACTGTTGGTAGGTTTAACTTAATCACTTTTCAAATGTGTAAAACAGATGAAGAACTAACTATTCGTCTTTTGTGAATGTCAATTTAAAATACAAATCATTAGAAAGACGCTTGTAAGGTTGACGGCTATGACTAAATTTTGAAAACGTATTTAGTGACTCAGCATTGTACAGCAGATAATCTGGATCGAGAAAATGCACATTGCAAAAATACCTCTCTATAAGTATAACAGAGGCAATAAATACATCGGTGAAAGTAAATATTGTTAATATCGTCTTACAGGGAAACTACTTGTCATAAATTTTTCCAGAAATATTTATAGGATACATACTCATGTACCTATAGTTAATTTGTATAGATAACTTTCTAATTCTTTGTATATAACGTATATATTTACATATTTTCTTCAGTACTATTATATATTATTTTCAGATTCGAACATTAAAAAAAAACGAAATTATTTGTATTTATAACAAACAATTTCGGTATAATTTTTAGTAGATGTGTAATTATCTACTATAATTGAATAAAACCTGTAAACGAAGGAATAAAAACTCGCCTCCATAATCTATGATCAACCGAGCCCTTAATGTAGAAAATTAATATTTCTTTTACGATATAGTTTTTCTTCAATGTTGAACGTGAACATGCAAATGAGTTTAAAAGGCTGACTGTCGGTGATTTTACTCGATAATTGCTTAGTTTTTTGTTTGACTTGAACATAATGGAGTTCATTGTTGCTAACGTTTTTGTATCATAGAAAAATAATAAGATTTATGAGAAATGCTTTCAAAGATGAATACCAAACTTGTGAAGCTTCTTATGAAGTTAAAAATTGTTTTCAAACCCAGTCACTTATTGTTGTCTTAAAAAGAAACATTGCTAATAACATTTATATTATAAAGGTCTATTTAAACATAAATCGTTGCTGCTCTAGGTAGTTTTGTTTAGCAGAAATTAAATTATAAATACTTACGATATTTTCGCATGTGGTTAAAATCAAAACATTTTATTTAATCAGAATTTGAAAGTAAAGTGTATTATATGTAAATGTGTAAATATGTAATTTAATAGCATAATTGCTTTTAATTTTGTCAAATATATAGAGTATGTTATTTAGTACTTTTTTTATAAAATAAGGGTGACAAACGAGCACACAGTCCACATGATGGTAAGTGGATGCTGTGGCCTATAGACATCTACATTTAACCTCGATTAAGAATCAAACTGCAGATGCGTTGTCACCCCTGAGGACTAACATGGAATGCTTTGTTTCCAGTAAAAAGGTTCTCCGGTTCTCTACAGTTACCATACGAAACATTAGCTGCTATTATACGTTGGTATTCTGTGAGAGCGTGGTCCTTCCCCGGTCGAGCCAACCCATTCCTGCTGCAACCATAATATAGCTGCACCGTGGCTAATCACGTATGACTTATATGCCCGATTAGAGTACATGCAGTATTTCTAATAATATTAAATAATGAAATTTTAAACGTGGTGGAGCCATGCTGCAGTTATATTAGTAATATAGTTGTAGCACGAATGAGTCGGCTCGACCGGGGAAGGACCAGGCTCTCACATTATACCAGCGTAAAATAGGAGCTTAGTGCTGCTGTGCTTCGTATGTGTGAGTGTAGAGAACCGGAGACCTTTTTACTGGAAACGATGCATTCCATCTTAGTCCTCACGGGTGACAACGCATCTGCATTTTGATTCGTAATCGAGGATAGATGTAGATGTCTATGGGCCGCAGCAACCACTTACCATCAGGTAGACTGTGTGCTCGTTTGTCACCCTTTCCTATTAAAAAAAATTAAAATAAAGTTTTCTCAATGGATAATAGACTCTGCTGCGCTATTCCATTATGTACTTCATATCTCTTCCTTATATTATGTTTCATTTGTGAATTAATATTTTTGTTCAGCGCCTAGATGCTAATATTAGCACTTAAAGTACAAAATCGAGCTTAAAACTAATCTCGAGTTTCACGTATTTTTTTTTATATTTAAGAAGAACAGTTGGTCTCAGATATTAAAATTTTCATTTAAATAATTATATCTTATTTACATATAAGATGTATAAATCGGGGTTAATTATATATATAGTTTAAAAAGGTAACTTAAAAGTTCTTAAAATGTAGTTAGAACTGCTATGAACTGTATAGGGAATAAACCGCTGTGTTAAAATTCCGAACTATTACTGTAGCGGATAACAGGGGTGGTTTCGAACGTAACTACATAGTAAATTGATTAAACTAAGCTTAGATTTATTTCAAAAATGTAGCTTAAAGCTTAAGAAAAGTTGCAAAACACGTCAATAAAATAATATCAAACGCCTTATACGATTATAAAAAAAAACAAAATAACTTATGAGTTAAATTTAATGTAAATAGGTTAATAAATGTTACTGACCTCTTTCTTAGTCTGTTCGTTGATCTTGACGTGCGTTTGCTGTGGTTTATCACGTAAAGGCAGGTAACCCTCACGGCTGTCGGGCTCGTCCGCTAATGTACTCTCCATCACAGTTGTTGACTCTGTCGCTGTGCTTGCTGTTCCAGCATCTGTAGACCGCGGTTCAGGGATACTGGTCGTTGACACAGTTGCTTTAATATTTTCTACAGTTGTTCTAACTGTATCTACAGCGACTGTCTCAGTACTATCGCTGTTCGTATTCAAAGTAGATTCTGTTTCTTGTGTGGTCAAAGTTGAAGCAGTTCGGATTATTGGTCGAATCGAATAGTGCTTTGTCGGACGGGCAGTGGATGTTGTAGGCGCTTTGATCGTGGTTTGTGCGACATTTTCCAACGTTATATCTAGCGTTGTTTTGGAATCAGAGGTTGTGTCCGTGTCAGTAGTTCTGTGTACAATTTTTTTGGTTTTCGGTGATGCGGTTGTGTGTGGTAGCGACGCGGTTAATTTCGATTTGTTACTAGATTTCCGGGCGTTTGTTGTGGAACGTTCTTGAAACGATGTCGTTGTGAGTGTTTCGTCGATAGTTGTTGGATTGGTTTTGGGTGGTGAACGGTCGGCAGGAGGATCGAGATTGGAATTTTTCGGAGTTCTGGAAGGTGGAAAAAAATAATCCATTACGGATGGGGATCGGTTACTGTTGCTAGGTAGCCATGACCAGGGGTTAAAATCTAGAATTCGAGGGCGCGACTGATCGGCCGCGGTGATGGAGAACGCGGCGGCAAGCGCAAGTGCGTGAAACAGTAGTCGAGACATTGCGCGGCGTGCGCGTGCGGCCGCGGCGACGATTCAAGCGGGACTAGTCGAGCGCGCCGCGATGCGACTGCACCAATCCACCACCGCTCATCTACATTAATCCGTCCTACGATCCGCGATACACAGGGATTGCGATCGCATCGGAAAGGAAAGTCCTTTTTATTGAAATACCATTCCACAAGACTACTTCTTATTGAATGCATATAGATTTAGATAAATTGAATACATGTAAACGATATCGTTAAATGCATTCATTTAACTACTCGTGCAATTTTTTTTATAGGATAGGATGACAAACGAGCACACAGTCCACCTGATGGTAAGTGGTTGCTATGGCCCATAGACATCTACATCTATCCTCGATTACGATCAAAATGCAGATGCGTTATCATCCGTGAGGACTTAGATGGAATGCCTCGTTTCCATTAAAAAGGGTCTCCGGTTCTCTACACTCACCATACGAAACACAGCAGTATTAAGCTACTATTTTACGATGGTATTCTGTGAGAGCGTGGTCCTTCCCCGGTCGAGCCGACCGATCCTTTCTACAACTATACTACTAATATAACTGCAGCATGGCTCTACCACGTAAATTGCATCATTAATTATTTTAACAAGTTGAAGTTTTCTTATACGTCTTAATGCATTAGCTAGAAGGTAAATATAATACTTACTTAGCCATAAAATGAAACAATTTTGCAACCAGTCGGGTGTTAGGAACATCGCAGAGCGCACTATTTGGTCACAATCTGATAAATGCCATGACTGATATGGCATTTTAATGTATTTATCCGCTCCATATTTCCCTCGCAGTTATATCACTTTACCGCTATTCAATCATAACCGATGAAATTTGTTGAGCGTAAACTTGAATGCACGTTTGTCACCATATTTTTTTAAGAATAACACTATGATCCACCGCAAACCGTGTAATATTCGTGGCCAGATTACTTCTACACGCTCTATTTAGAACCTTCTTTATAATATTTACTGAAACCGTACAAGAAATCCATAATGGTTCGTATACGATGTACAATTTATTCCATTTAGCAAGTTTCAGTAGCGATACAATAATACGAGTAGGTAGTCTCACCGATGAAGGTCTAACTCCGCGTGCTAGGTAAAATATTAATTTATTAATATATTTTAATTAACATGAGAATCATTTATATGGAATAAAAAAGATGATAATAAACATAAGAAAAGTACATGCTAGATAAAGGATGTGCAGTGTACCAATATAAGGCAGAGACAAGGGACAAAGGCCCCAAACCCAAAAATAAATGTTTCTTTGTTTCATCAAATTGCTGTTTTCATTTTACTTTCCTTCGGCAAATATGTGACATGAATTGCATACATTCGTAAAATTAAATTAAATTCGTAAAATAAATCTGTCCATCGTCACTAAAGTCGTGTTAAATTTTTGGTGGTCTAAGTGAAAATGAAGTATTACGGCTTTATTATTTAGATAATAAATTAGCTAAGTTAAGCGGTTAGTTAGACGGTACGAACTGTGAAATTAAAACGGCGTATATTCGAATACGTCTTTCGCTTCTAATGGAACAATTCTAAAGCATAAACATTTGAAACTTATTTAGTTTTGGCATATATGGTAGAAGGCGGGCCCGATTGACTGTACCCCCCCCTCTCTCCCCAGAATTATTTGGTACGCTTCCGAGATCCCCTGGTGGCCACAAGTTATGTTAAAGAAGTTTAGTTTATATATATTCTGATATTAATAATGATTTTCATTACTTTTTTTATTAAATTCATAATCATCATCATTCACAAGTCCATTACTGAACTAAGGCCTTCCCCAAGGAACGCCACAAAGTACGGTCATGATCCACCTGCATCCATCGACTTCCTGCATCTCTTTCCACACTTCGCTGACCGGTATAATATTAAGCAAAAATGGATCGGCTCGACCGGGGAAGGACCACACTCTCACAGAATACCGGCGTGAAATAGTAGCTTAATGCTGCTGTGTTTCGTATGGTCAGTGTGGAGAACCGGAGACCCTTTTTACTGGAAACGAGACATTCCATCTCAGTCCTCGCGGGCGACAACACATCTGCATTTTGATTCGTAATCGAGGATAGATGTAGATGTCTATGGGCCATGGCAACCACTTACCATCATATCCTATAAAAAAATTAGTGACATCAGTTATTAGGCCCTTGAAATCAAACTCGTTTCTTTTTAATTCAGCCTATTAAAAGTAAACTGCTAAACATACGCTTCCCCCATTGATTGTCTCATAGAAATATTTGCCACAGTGATCGATTGGCAGGTGGGTTTGCAGGAGTTTAGTTTTGAGTTTTTACTACAATAATTCTACTGTTCAACTCGTTTCCATCTATTTCACTCTGTCGTCTCTTGGGATACCAGCGAGTTGATATAAGGTGCATTATTTTCGCCGCCCCTACACGGACTAGAAAATTTATATCCCAGCGTTTGAACTACCGCGGTTTTTTATTTTCTTTTATTCTTTGCAATTACTGACATGTTAACATAGATAAAACCAACAACTATAGATTATTACGTTGTACTTACTGAAAGTAATATATCTTTTACCACTGGTTCCAGAAACTACTTGCGGGATTAGTTATTAAAATATATTGGTTTACAAAATTACAGTCATATACCTATTATAGAATAATCAAAATATCCTATTTTAGTACCAAACGGCTCGCTAGAAGAAAGGTTACACATTTGTTGCGACGCTACACAGGTTCGAATCTCGCACAGGACAAATTCCTCTGTCATGCCGGATTTCCGTCCTGTCAGTTTTTGAGAATGATCCCTCGCTATTATATTATGTTTTTTGCAATTTCGTAATATCTATTTTACCGTATATTTTATTGTAGCAGGAGTGAGTCGACACTACCGAATAGGGCCACGTTCACACAGAATAACAACGTAAAACAGCTATGTAGAACCCTCTTCACTGGTAACGAGGTATTTCATCACAGTCTTCAGGGGTGACAATTCGTCTACATATTGACTCTTTATCTTAATACATTTTTTAAATACTACTGATGTTAATTTTCTCATTATACACTTCAATTGAGCTTGAAATGCCTGTGTTAGCAGTGGTTTACGACAGTAATTGAATGGCAGATTCGAACCCACGACCTTTAAGTATCGTAGTCCGTAGTCCGTACCCTTTTCATCAAGCTACTGGTGCTTAAGATGCTAAGTGCACTTACCATCAGGTGGACTTTGTGCCCGTTTGTCACCCTTAATACTCTAAAATAGTGAAGAAAAAATTGCAAATCCTTAATGCCTATATATAGGGAAAGTAAATAACAACGATTATCTTACTATTGGGACCTAACATAATAATCAAAGTTTTTGATGTAACAAAATTAGAACACATACGAGAAAAAGACCACACTCTCACAGAATACCAGCATAAAAAGCAGCTCAATACTGTTGTGTTTCATACGTTGAGTGTAGCGAATCGGAGACCCGTTTTACTGGAAACAAGGCATTACATCTTAACCCTCACGGGTGACAACGCATCTGCATTTCGATTCTTAATCGAATATAGTTGTAAATATCTATGGGTCACAGCATCCACTTACCATCAGATAGACTGTGCTCATACGTAATCCTTATTCTACAAAAAAAAAGGTTAAAAACGAAATCTCGTACAGACAATAAAACAATTATCGATTAGAAACAAAAGTCTACACTTCCACCGACATTTCATAAAGTATTAAATGAGATAATAACTTAAACGGCAGCCAAAATAAAATCTAGGTCTGTACGTACTTGAAACCATCAAAGTAAAAATTGCCGTCAACTTTGATGATTCGTCTTACAATTACTTTGTGGTCCACTTTTCTAGTGATTTACGAGTCTAAACATTTGCTTTTCGCAACTGAGTAGTTGACACGTCCTAAATTTCTAGGTTCTAGTTACTAACATTTACTTCTTTTCGTCGTATCTCAAAACTTCCGTTTTAAGTAGTCATATTTTTGTTAGGATCTGTAGTAGGTCAGGTGCTAAACGCTAACTGTTACTTTCATAGTAAGCCACCTACCCGGGTTGGATCCCCGTCGGCCCCTATAAAATTGTTTTAAGTTTTGATTTATCACGTAATCGACGGTGAATGGAAGCATTCCGAGGACACCTGCATGTCTAAGATAATCTCAGATCAGATCAGATCTGATCTGATATCTGTAATCTGCATAAGAAAAAATAAAATATTTCAAAGACATTTGAAGTCCGCCAATACGCATTGGAACAGCGCGTCAGCCATTTCCTTGTCCTAAAACCCTCAAAATGAGAAGAGGCCTATGCCCAGCAGTGGGACGTATATATGCTGTAACTATAACTATATGTATTTGTTAGGTATTTTAAAATAACAAAAATAAAAGTATGTTCGTGGTAGAGCCATCAGTTTCCCATATCATGGTTGTAGCACGAATGGGTCGGCTCGACCGAGGAAAGACCACGCTCTTACAGAATACCGGCATAAAAGAGACTTAATGCAGCAGTGTTTCTTATGGTGGGTGTTGATAACCGGAGACCCTTTTTATTGAAAATAAAGCACTCCATCTTATTCCTCAGGGATGACAACGCATTATGAATGTCAATCTTTAATCGAGGATAGATGTAGATGTCTATAGGCAACAGCATCTAATTGCCATCAAATGACTTTGTGCTCGTTTGTAAACCTTATTGTTTATTTAAAATATACGTAATCAGTTTCAATATAAAACAACGACATATTACTGGTATTCCCAAGCAATGTTTTCGATTTAATTTTAATCACTCGTAAAACGTGTTTTGACTAAAGTAGTAACTACTCCATTCATTTCCTAGGTGAAATGCACTATTAGATTCTATTTAGTAATCATATTATGATAGTACACAAGAGGCGCGTTACATGTAATCGTAACTATTATGATGTCCTCTTAATCGACTGACGAACACAACGACAAATCCTGAATAATCTGAAACTATTAACGACGCAGGAAATGTTATAGAACTACAAATGTACTACGCTACCGATACCTCAGCCTTACGTTTGTGTGATAAGTTTAGAGATAATGATTAGGTCTAGCACCTTAGTTCGATCAATTTCGATGAGTTATAAGAAATAAAATATTAGAGCTGTGGTACTTCATGGGCGAAGCGCTAGCTGCAAATTTAACAGAATAACAGCGTAAAATAGTAGATTAATACTAGTGTGTTTCGTATATTGGTACACTATAAGTAAAGAGAACCGGAGAACCTTTGTACTGAACATTCAATAAATACTACTGTGTTTCGTATATTGGTACACTATAAGTGAAGAGAACCGGAGAACTTTTCTACTGAAAACGAGGCATTCCATATAGTAGATTAATACTACTGTGTTTCGTATATTGGTACACTATAAGTGAAGAGAACCGGAGAACCTTTCTACTGAAAACGAGGCATTCTATATAGTAGATTAATACTACTGTGTTTCGTATATTGGTACACTATAAGTGAAGAGAACTCCTAAGCCCAAGACCGGAGAACCTTTCTACTGAAAACGAGGCATTCCATATAGTAGATTAATACTACTGTGTTTCGTATATTGGTACACTTTAAGTGAAGAGAACCGGAGAACTCACTAAACAGGCATTCCATATAGTAGATTAATACTATTGTGTTTCGTATATTGGTACACTTTAAGTGAAGAGAACCGGAGAACCTTTCTACTGAAAACGAGGCATTCCATCTTAGTACTCAGGGGCGACAACGCTTCTGCATTTTGATCCTTAATTTAGGATAAATGTAAATGTCTGTGCGCCACAGCATTCACTTATCATCAGGTGGACTGTGTGCTCGTTCGTCATCTTTATTTCCTTTAAAAAAATAATAAATATGTCAGTCCTCAAGGATATACGCGAACAACTCGGGTGCTCTACCCGTCGGCAACAATGAAATTGTTAATAACAATTTTGATTGATTACTTATTACCGCGTGCTTCGCAATAAAAAAAACATCGTGATAACCATGCATTTCTGAGATTTTTTTTATAGAATAAGGTTGACGAGCACACAGTCCACGTGATGGTAAGTGGATGCTATGGCCCATAGTATTTATCTTCGATTAAGAATCAAAATGCGGATGCCATGTCACCCCTAACGAATAAGACGGAATGTCTCGTTTCTAATAAAAAGGATCTCTCTTTCTCTACACACACCGTACATAACATAGCAGCCTTAAGCTTCTATTTTACTCTAGTATTCTGTGAGACCGTGGTCCTACCCCGGTCGAGCCGACCCATTCGTGCTAAAACTAATTTAGCCGCAACGTTGTTCTACCACGTAAAACACATGATCAAATACATATAAAGTGCACCAACACCCATTGGGCTTCCCCACGGTGTGCAATTCCTTGCTCTAAAACCTTCTTAGATGAAAGAGGAAGCCTGTGCCCAGGAGTGGGATGTCCATAGACTGTAAATTATAACAAACAATATAGCACATAAACTTTCAAAAGCAATAATAATAATCACAACGGTACCATATTTTTGGGAGAAGGATCAGGTTACCACGGAATACCATTGTAAAGTAGCAGTACCATGCTACTGTTGGTGGTGGACGTATGGTGAGTATGGGGGGACATTTCATCTTAGTCCTCAGGGTATAGAAGTGACAAAGCATCAGCAGTTGAATTCTTAATTGAGAATAGATGTAGTTTAAGATGGATCTATAGGCTCAATGCAGAATGATATTATTATTAAATACTATAATGTAAATAGCGATTTTCACCTTTCTACTTTTTGAAATAACTTTTGATGAATCCGTCGCGCTGTTCATTTAAACTGGTTTCAACGGCGTCTTTCAAGGTCAGTGCATACCTTTTTTATATTCCAATTAAATATATACTCTCCGTGTGTCTTCATTTAAATTGAATATATTTGCATAGGAAACAAAACTCACTTTCTAGATCACGGATGTTTAGGCTGTTTTAAATTCATTCGGCAAATCTTCCGCTTTGTCTGCTGTACTGAGGTTATAACAGTTTACCTTAGCGATTAGAATACATGACTATTTGTTGCTTGTATTGGGCTTTAATTCCAAACTATCGCATCGTTTGTTCATTATTTGTTGATTTTCTGATGTGATCCTGAAAGGCCGCGGGCTGATATAAAAAATAAAAAAGGGAAAGACGATTAAGATGAGGATGATTATGATGATGGTTTATGATTTGTTATTGTTACCAATCATCATGTTTAAATAATACAAGTTTTTACGAATTTTATCGCGTATATTCACTTTTCACACCTTTGAGCACTTTACAGCACACATGGTCAAGTCCCCCCACTTAGGTGTTCAACGTCCAGTTATCATCATTAACCGTGGTTACCACAGATTAAAATTATAAATTTTTGTTCCGATCTACACATCTTGTAGTCGTGCAGTTGCTTGGATTGACGACGACGACGTTGGTTGGACGAAAGTAACTGATGAACTTATTTTCCTAGCAGACATATAGGGAATGGTATTCAAAAAAGATCAAAACAAGTTTTCGATTTCGAAAACAATACAATCTACATCAAATCGTTTACATGCCAAGTCCGTACAAAAATGGTCATAGTTTCCAATCTACATCTATTAGTTCTCGACAGTGCAACTCTTAGATATACATGACCGTAATGAACCTTTCCGTAAACCACCACTACCCTAAATTACCCTGAGGGTCATCCGCGTTAACAGAGAGTAAGTACTACGAATGAAACTGTATGAGGCTGTATGAATATATGAATACAGTGAATGAGGCTTACAATAACTAACGACTAAAAAATAAGCTAAAGTGATATGTCAGAATCGGTCTCTTGACGATCGATTCTCTCTGCCTGCAAGGAAAAAGTAAAGCTATAGCAGAATTTTTTTACGTAGTAGAGCCACACTGTGGCTATATTATAGTTATACCAATACCAGTGTAAAATAGCAGTGTAATGCTGCTGTGTTTCGTATGGTGAGTGTAGAGAACCGAAGACCCTTTTTACTAGAATCGAGGCATTTCATCTTAGTCCTCAGGGGTGACAGCGCATCTGCATTTTGATTCTTAATTGAGGATAAATGTGGATGTCTATGGGCCACAGCATCCACTTACCATTAGGTGGACTGTGTGCTCGTTTGTCACCCAATGCTATAAAAAATGTATAAGTCGTTTTCTTTAAAAAATATTTATTACTTTGTTCGCAATAATATTACAAAGTTAGATTTAGATCATTTTCTACGGAATTGTAAGGAAATTTTTACTAATCGAAGTGCATTTTACAAGTCAGTCAACTATTACTTATTATGCCTACTTAGCTGTGATAGTTTTCCTTATAACTTTATTATACATACTACTACCATGCATACTTTTCACTTTTTCGAAAACAGCTGTTTAGTTGGTATAAGTGGGGCGACACATGACTATTAAAAATACCATTTTATGTTAGATATTTCGCAAACGGACCCCCAAAAAAAAGTAGAAAAGTTACCTAGAAAATTTGCATACCCCAATATTTTTGAACAAAATACGCAACGACATCCCACACAATGGAAGAGACGAGATGGTTAAAAAAGTCTATATGGGAGGTGCCCAAAATAAAAATATTTTTGAAGATTTTATTTCACAGTTTTATAAGCGTGATTAATATCGATAACTGTAGTAAAGCCGTTGTGGCGGCGCTGTCGTCGCACCGCAAGCGAAACACACCGAAGCCTAAATCACGCTATCAATATTCCGAATCATACACAGTATATATAGAACATCTCCGAACTATCACACGGAGTGTTGGCCGCTCCCCGGGCAGAACACCTTGCCCGGCGGGAGATCTCCCCTTTTCCTACTACGGCCACACTGGTCTCTCATCTGAACACGCAACCAACAACCTTCGGAAACTTCAAGCTTCATCATTGTCGTAGAGTACCCCACCCATTCGCTCCCGAGTAGATATCGTCTGCAGTCTTCATATCCTGCAAGCCATCTTCACAAGGTTCATCGCAGCACTGGAATAATAATGCTTCCTGTTCCTTTAAGCTACTCTCTGCGTCATACAGTGTTCGGTACGGCTCTGAGCCTTGTTGCTCGCCTCTACTTCACGGCACTCTCGCAGATTACTTGGCTTTTTCTCGACTCACCGCAGACTACAAGGCAATCTCCTGGCACTTGCACATTCGTCGGCAACGAGGCTGCACTATCGACCTCCGGTCTGAGCAAGGGAGTGATGTGGCGGCGCTGTCGTCGCACCGCAAGCGAAACACACCGAAGCCTAAATCACGTTATCAATATTTCGAATCATACACAGTATATATAGAACATCTCCGAACTTATCACACGGAGTGTTGGCCGCTCCCCGGGCAGAACACCTTGCCCGGCGGGAGATCTCCCCTTTTCCTACTACGGCCACACTGGTCTCTCATCTGAACACGCAACCAACAACCTTCGGAAACTTCAAGCTTCATCATCGTCATAGAGTACCCCACCCATTCGCTCCCGAGTAGATATCGTCTGCAGTCTTCATATCCTGCAAGCCATCTAGCTTCATAAGGTTCATCGCAGCACTGGAATAATAATGCTTCCTATACCTTTAAGCTACTCTCTGCGTCATACAGTGTTCGGCACGGCTCTGAGCCTTGCTGCTCGCCTCTACTTCACGGCACTCTCGCAGATTACTTGCCTTCTTCTCGACTCACCGCATACTACAAGGCAATCTCCTGGCACTTGCACATTCGTCGGCAACGAGGCTGCACTATCGACCTCCGGTCTGAGCAGGGGGGTGATGTAGCGGCGCTGTCGTCGCACCGCAAGCGAAACACACCGAAGCCTAAATCATGCTATCAATATTCCGAATCATACACAGTATATGTAGAACATCTCCGAACTATCACACGGAGTGTTGGCCGCTCCCCGGGCAGAACACCTTGCCGGCCGGAGATCTCCCCTTTCCCTTCCACCGCTTTACCGTGGACAGACGGATAGACATGGCGAAGCTATAAGGGTTCCTTGTTACTACTGAATCCTTAAAATAGAGCTTTAAAATTAGAATTAGCTTTAACAACAATTGAAAATTAATAACTTGTTCACGACCGTTACGAGGTGCAACGCTCGCCTAGTAAACTGTTTTACCATTATGAAAGATGATGCAGCTGTGGGATAAATATAAAATACGATATAAGCCATAGAATACTATAATACACAATTGAATGGCTGTCAACCTTATTTTGTACGACGATAGGCGTCGCAGGAAGCATACATGCAAGCAATAACGTCGTATTATTACTACTACAAACCCGATTCGCTGTGTTGACAGACAGATTTTAATACATGTTTACTTGTAAATAGCGCGCAATTTGGCATTTTGTAAATAATTTGCGTGGGAAATTTGGGAATTGGGAGCGACTGTAACGTCAAAACATATCTCGTGTTGACATTTATACGTGTGAATTGACGTGTTAGTGACATTTTAGTGGCTACACGAGCTCCGCCCACTCCCCCGTTCTATTATGTATATATTATAGTATTCTATGATATAAACTTTCATTATAACATATATGTTCGCCAGTGACCAGATTAACTTATGCTCTATCTTTTTAAGTCAAAGTGACTGTGATACCACGTGACTTAACAATATCTTAAAATTGAGTAGCGTTTGAGTCGCAGAAATCTAAATAATGATTTCTGTGGTTTGAGTACTTAGACATTAGTGTTTTAATATATAAAGTAATGGTATCATTCACTAGGTTGTAGTGCTCCCCTGTCAGGCAACCTCTGAATCCATTGTAATTTTATATATGAAGAACTAGTATAATAACAGGTCGCACGTATGACATGTCAGCTTATCACTTACCGCTGTATGTACCAATATAAAAGTTTTTAAAGTTGTTAAATTAAAAAAAGTTGATAAATGCACCACTATAACATTATATCATTATCTTTTATGCGTGGTTATTTTGCAATAACTGGCCAAATTTGCAGAGAAGATTTAGAATAAATGATATAGGCAAATAGTAAAGAATAATTAATTAAAAAATTATCTAACATTCTGTCCTTTTTATGTTTTAAATTCAATAAAAAAGTAATATAGGCAAATAGTAAAGAAAAATTAATTAAAAAATTCTCTAACATTCTGTCCTTTTTATGTTTTAAATTCAATAAAAAAGTAATATAGGCAAATAGTAAAAAAAAATTATTAAAAAATTCTCTAACATTCTGTCCTTTTTATGTTTTAAATTCAATAAAAAAGTAATATAGGCAAATAGTAAAGAAAAATTAATTAAAAAATTCTCTAACATTCTGTCCTTTTTATGTTTTAAATTCAAAATGCGTGGTAATGCATTATTTTAACTGATTTTAATGCACACTCACACAATCGTAAGGGTAATCGGTATGCAAAAACATTGTTGTTCATAAATTATATTCAATTTGGGATAGTTACAAATAAAAGTAGAAGCCTTATTTACTCGTATTTTTTAAAAACTACAATAACCATATATAATTATTTATGTATTTACTTAAGTTTAAAATTTGGCTACTCTTTGAAAAATAACCCTGTATAACGAAATTCGATATTTTGCGACTTTAGCTGTATTTACACATTCGCGTAAGTGACGAAGCGAGCGGTGAATGGAGGCACAAGCGCGAATATGGAAACGGTGGTTCGTCATTCGCGTTACCGCTCATGATCAGCGTAAAATACAAATTAAAAATACCTTGAGCCCGGACTGAATATAAGAGTGAAACATTTGAAATATTATTTTAAATGTTTCACTTTTATATTCAGTCAGGTTGTAACTAATTTGATGGATAACTTTTATGTGAAGAAAGAAAAATCAATGACGTAACCGATTTGTTTATAGCGCCATATTTCGAAAGAAACATTTTTCTGACGTTTCCCATAGACGCCTTTTACTATATATCTCCAGGAGGTTTGATGGTGCACGAAGAGGAGTGATGGTTTCATTTGCCGCTACTATACAGCGAACATACTTTCGTACCTCCCTATTTTTTATAAATTACAGTAATTGTTAACCCATTTTTAGTTTATTTTTTATATTATATTAGTGCATATCTACCTTGCTTAGATTCATTTAAATATACTAATGAACGGACACGACATCCTCCTTGTTGAAATCTGCCATGCACTTAATCGGTTTAATGATGAAATTACTCCATATACTTAAATCATCAGGTACTATTATGGTTTGAGTTAAAACAGTGATGTAGTTTATAAAATATAATCAGTAGTCCCAAGAAATAAAACTTCAAAAATTAGAAATTCTATGCGAACGAAGTCGTGGGCACAGCTATATATATATACCTTTAAAAAAGCTATACTTTTAAAACTCCCTCGTTTTGTTTTCACCTTGCGTCATTACAAACAATGGACAGTAATAACTCATAATCGTCATCTTACTTCCGTTACCGTTACAGCCTATAGTCCACTGCTGAACATAGGCCTCCCCTATATTTGTCATTGTTGCCACGCTTGGCAAGCGGATTGGTAACCTCAGTTTTATTTTTATTTTTAGTCCTTTTTTTATAGGATAGGGCGAGTTCACAGTCCACCTGATGGTAAGTGGTTGCTGTGGCTTATAGACATCTACATCTATCCTCGATTACGAATCAAAATTCAGATGCGTTGTCATCCTCCATGACTTAGGTGGTATGCCTCGTTTCCATTAAAAACGGTCTCCGGTTCTCTACACTCAACATACGAAACACAGCAGCATTAAGCTACTATTTTACGCTGGTATTCTGTGAGAGCGTGGTCCTTCCCCGGTCGAGCCGACCCATTCGTGCTACAACTATACTACTAATATAACAGCAGCATGGTTCTACCACGTATAAAAGTACACGTAGTAAGACAGTGCTGCCCATCTGATTTGTTTCCCTCTGAATTACTTTCATTACACGCAATAATACTTCCAGTATCATACATACAAAATCCATATATAACAGTCCTGCTATCTTAGCCAAGAAAACGTGGTGGAGTCACGTTGAAGCTATATTATGGCTGCAGCGCGACACAATAAAAGCCTAAAATAATAGCTGGACGCTGCTATGTTTTGTATGCTAAGTGTAGAGAACCGGAGAACCTGTTTACAGATAATGAAGTATTCTACCACAGCGTTCGGGGGTGACAACGCATCTACATTTTGACTCTTAATCAAGTATCCTAAGCTTTTGTAGGTGTATAGCATCCATTTGTCATCAGTGGACTACTAACATACAGCATATTATCTAAAAAAATCTTAGAAAAAATTTATTACACCACTAGAATCTACTAGAATCTTTTTCCGTATCGTGGAGGCAATTTAAGTAATATATAAATTCCATATGGACAAACAAACTCGGAATAAAAATTTTGAGACCCTACCAAAACACTGCTTCCGGCGGCACCTTAAGTACTAATTTAGCATGTGCTCGGTGGTCAAAGCAAACACTGTGAGGAAACCAGAAAAGCAAAGACAGAGAAATTAAATAAAATATTTCGAAGTCATTTAAAATCCGCCAACTTACATTGGGGCAGCGCGGTGGACAAATCCTTGGTTTCAAACCCTCTCAAAAATGTTAGGAAGACTGTGGTCAGGAGTTGGGTGTGAGCTGATACATTCCGCAGCCATATTAGAAATGCAGTGTCGCTCTACCACGTACGTGCAACATTTTAGTGTACCTTCAATTATTCAAACCGATTGTAATTACCTTTGACCACTTTAAAACACTTGAAATTGTTTATACCACTTTAAAACTTTTTAAATTATTTCTTAAAGTATGACTCTTAAAAGCCACGATCATATCTGAAATCCTGACAAATATAAATCAAAACCGTTTCTCCTTTGTGCCGTGTGCTGGTAGGTAGTGTAAGAGAATCCACACCACATATCGTTCCGTAGGTATCGTATAAAAGGTGACAGAAGGTAACTATATGAATATCTTCAAGGCAAGAGTGAATAGGCTTTTTAGCTTTTTACGCTAAAACAGTGCGATTTATCATTAGGAATTCATCATCACTTTCCACCAGGTTGGGTTGTAGTAAAATATCTGTAAAACTCATATTACGTTATTTAAAATCAAGGAATATAACTCGAACATGTCACATAATGAAAACTTAAAATTTACGCTAACACTACACATTTAAATAAAACTAGTCTTTACTGATTTCATCGCGTATATTAGCTTATTTTATATTCCTGACGTTTTGAGCACTTATGGTCACGGAGGGTACTGAGGTGCTCGACATCCCAATATCAGAGTTAAGCACCCCTACGTCCAGATTAACATTATTTTTGTTCCGATCTACGCAGTACGAAGTTATAGTATCTTGAAGAAGAAGAAGAAAAATTAATAATTTTAATCTGGAGGTAGCCGTGTTTAACTATGACATTGGGACGTCAAACAGCTCATTCCTCCCCCCCCCCTCCACCGAACCATTGGTGTTGTAAAGTGTTCGAAACGTCTGAAATATAAAAAAATAAGTTATACGTGATAATATCCGTAACACTTGTTAATTATTAAGTATAAATAGATCCTTTTTCATATCAATTTTCCTTGTTAATTCCTCTTAATGTTAATCATCCTCTTGTAAATTACAGATAAGAGCCGTGGTAGCTCAGTGGTTAACGCTCGCTGTAAATATAACAGAACGCGAGTAACCCGGGTTCGATCCCCGCCGGCACCAATGAAATTGTTAATTGCAATTTTAAGTGCTGATTTACCACGTGCTCGGCGGTGAAGGAAAACATCATGAGGAAACCTGCATGTCTGAGGAATAAGAAAAAAAATATTTCGAAGACATGTGAAGTTCGTCAACACGCATTTGGGCAGCGCGGCGGACACTTCCTTGCCCTAAACCCTTTCAGAAATGAGGGGAGGCCTGAGCCCAGCAGTGGGACGTATATAGGCTGTAACTTTACTTTTTACTTTTAAATTACAGATTTGAAAACAAAAACACTTTATGTGATAATACAAGTCTCCTATTTGTATTTTAGAATTTGATCAATTTATTTCATTAAGTACAGTATGAAACTCTTACAAAATTAATATTGAGCACAAAAATTATATCTCTTGCAGCTGGGGGGGGGGGGGGGGCTAAACGCTCGCTGTAACTATCTCAGTACGTCAGCAGCCTGTGATCGATCCCCGCAGGCGCCAATGACTTTGCTAATTGCACTTTTAGGTCCTGATTTACCACGTGAACGACGGAAAAATAAAACAATAAAATATTTTTGGGACATGATGTTAAGTTCACCAACACCCATTGGAGCAGCGAGGAATAATAAAAGCCCCAAAACCTTCTCAAAAATTAGAGCAGGCCTGAGCACAGCAGAGAGCCTCATAAAGATTGTAACTTCACTTTTACTTTTTACAAAAATGATATCGTCATGTTTCTGAAAGACGGAACTTGCGACTCACTTTTCTTCTACATTTTAAATATCTTCAATGTGACGTTAAATTATTACCTACTCCGTTAGTTGCAGATATACGCATTATTCCCTTTCCTGGTGTATAATGACACCTATACGATTATTAAAATAACATTAGTGTCCAACATCTTATAACGTACAGAAAAAAGATTTCCAGTTGATATACACATACAGATATTCTTCGGTTTGTTGTAGAAAATGTGAAATTACGAAGAAAATATTTTTAACATTGAAACATACATGTTGCCCAGGGAAGGGTCTATGTTTGGCAGTGGACCTGGTTTAGGCTGTAGTGTGATGGGGATAGTGTATAGTGTAATATCGTATGTTTAACTTTTATCTGTATAACATAAAAATGTAATCCGACATTCAAATTTTAGTTCAAAAATTTAAATCAATTTATAAAATATAAAAATTAGGGCTGCTTTTCTATCATCTAATAGAAGTTATTCATTGAATAAAATACAACATAAATTAAAAAATACATTTTTATGAATAAAATAATTCATTCCTTCCGCTTTTTTACACTGTCAACCTGACTGTGTAAAAAAGTATTTGACGGAAATTTGAGGAATAACTAACTTTAAAATGACATACATACATGGTAGACCCATGCTGCAGTTATGTTAGTAGTACAGTTGTAGCAAGAATGGGTCGACTCGACCAGGGAAGGACCACGCTCTCACAAAATACCAGCGTAAAATAGTATCTTAATGCTGTTGTGTTTCGTATGGTGAGTGTAGAGAACCGGAGACCCTTTTTACTGGAAACGAGGCATTCCATCTTAGTCCTCACGGGTGACAACGCATCTGCATTTTGATTCATAATCGAAGATAAATGTAGATGTCTATGGGCCACAGCAATCGCTTACCATCAGGTGGACTGTGCGCTCGTTTGTCATTTGTCACCCTATCCTATCAAAAAAATGACATTTAAAAAATCAGCTTTAAATCAAATTAAATTCATTTTGTTTTATATTTCTTAAATATTTTAAAATTAGAATGATCATTTACCTTTACCTTTCGGTTCCTCGGTATTCATGACTGTTTCCTTTTCATTATGTTTACTCAGTTGTAATGTTAGTGTGAAGTTTAATCAAGGTCTGTAACAAAACACAAGTATATGCTCATAACTTCTTATGACGGCATTACTTCACGGGTGGTCGGTCCATAATGATATCCTGTAATAAATTGCGAAAGTACAAATTACGTCAGTATTCAAGCCAAAGGTACGGAATGAAGCAATATACGAATACCTTGGTCATTTTAACTACAAATCTGATCTAACTTTGTATCAGGCGAATCACTGTGAGATGTTATTATCGCGACTGCGATGTCATTACATTTAGCATTTATTATTGTATTTTAATTACCGTCATGGGTTAAAGTCCACTGCTGTACGGAAGCCTCCTCCATAAATTGCCTCATTGGGGGAAGATTTGCCATAGTTGCCACGCTTTTCGGGCGGGTTGGCAACTGCAGTTTTTAGTTATAAGTTGTTATTACTCGTAGGAAGACGTTGCTGACCATCGCTGCTCGTTTGTGTCCCTCTGTCGCGTCGTACGACATTCACGGGCCGATATGGGGTACTGGATATTTTTACAACGCCACTGCAAGGCTGAGTTTTAATATTAGTTACAATAATTACTACAGTTGTATTGTTACGCGCTCAAGTCGACGGCACTAGCGCCATCTAGTCTCGAACCGAAGAACTAAACTTCTTGAAGTTGAAACACGAACTCTCGGTACCTTGCGCGTGTTTACTTGAATATTCTGGATATTTCGCTGCTAATTTATATAAATAGGCGCTGCAAGATGCGATCGGGTAGTATTGAATTTGGCGAGACAAGCGAAGCTTCGGAGCGAAATAAAGTGAATTAGTGTGCTTAATTATTAGTGTTTTAAGTTTTAATTTGTGTAAAGGAAATTAAAGTGTTAATTTAGGTAATTTTATCGGCGATTTTTATTGTCACGAACCTCAAGCTCGTAACAGTATATATATTCCGATAAGAGTAAACTTGAGAAAGGTTAGGACAAACAGACACTTATTCTGCTACGAATATGAATTACTTTTTATTTATAAAAAAAGAAGAACTTTAGCCGCTTAAATAATATTAAATGAAATGACAACTATATCATGCAGTGTAAAATATAAATAATTCCGAGCGAAATAGATTACTGAAATATACTGAACGTACAAGAGAATTTTAATGAAATTTATATGTAGTGGTAGATTTGAAAATTCAATTCAAAATCAGCGCGATGTGAAGATGCCCTTGACTTTTTTCTATTCATACGGATGCAAAATTAGACTCTTAATCATAGAAAAGTCGATTGAATGAGTTGAGAAGAAAACTAAATTTACTTCATAGCTTCAGAAGTTCGGACTAAGACTTATAGTGTATAGAACGCATAGAAGTGTTGAAGCTCCGACTTTAGAATCGATTATATATTATTATTAGTGACGTAACGATACATAACTGTGCCGATACGATACCGATACCGATTATTGTAGTAAATAACCGATACCTTTATCGGTGGCTTAACAGAAACAGAAAAAACAAATAAATAACGAATGATTTTCTTTATTATGCATAAACTTTACCTATATTTATCAGAGACTGAATCATGAGAAAGAAAAATGTCAGATCAAAATTAAAAGAAAACATTTATTTATATGCAATAATCAAGAATATTATCAAGTAATCAAAAGTAATTTTCATTACACAAAGTGGTAAAGTAAGCCGATATAAAAGATAAAGTCAGTAATTAAAGTTAAATTTTGGTAGATTTTTGTAAAGAAAACAAAATTCGTTAGCAGATAATCTATTACGCATATCATTTTTTTGAGACAGACACTCTGAGACAACTGAGCCGAAGAACGTCGCGCGTGCGTTGTTCGTTTCGCGTGTTTTTCAAACTCTTGATATCGGTTGTATATAATCGGCGATACCGATATTTCGGTCAACCGAATAAATCGGCTATATATCGGTATCGGTATCGGACTCGTTACATCCCTAATTATAATTATAAACTATTATTATTATTTGAAGTCGGTTTTACTTTTTTAGGAAAAGTCTAGTTTTTGGCTGGACTAAGTAATATCATAAACTCGAATGTCGTATAAATTATTACATTAAAATATCATCTAATATTTTGTAACCCTTTAGGCCGGAACATGTTTTTTAAATTTATTTGCGACCATCTCTGAAGGACAACCTTTTTGATAAAAAAGAATTAATATTATAGAAGATATCGCGTAACACATACAAAACAAGATTAGTCGAATTCAGAATCAGAATATTAATTGCCAATAAACTGTGTTTGTACAATTTTCGGGTGACATTGCAATTAAATTACCCATTTCGGGTATGCAATAATTGAGAAACAAAACTTAATATAAATTATTTGGTATTAAAATATTCATTTAAATTATAAAAAAATGTTATGTATTAACCATTTCTTGAGTTTTATTTTAAATTTCGGTAAGTTCATGGCTTTTATATCAGGTGGCAGATGATTTAATATTTTAATACCTGTGCAAAAGGTACTCTTATAATACATATAATTATTAATTGTGGGTGTATATAAATTATGCTTATATTTACTGTGTGTTGGACGTGAATTAACGTTAGATTTAATCTGAAAATAGTTGGCATTCTGTTTGATGAAAAGTGATATTTCTGAAATATAAATATTAGTAAGAGTGAAAATGCCTTTTTCTTCGAATACATTTCTTAGAGTTTCATCTGAGTACATATTATAAATGATCCGCAGACTTTTTTTGCAGAATAAATGTCACATTTGTAGAATTACCCAGAAAATAATACCATAAACTAATAGAGGGTATACCTAGCCGAAATATGCAGCCTTTGATACCTTTTTGAATTGAGAACCTTTTTTGAAGTTGGTTAAAAAAACCGTATTATTAAAGACAAATACCATGATTCCCATCATAATGTAAAATCAAATGTAATCATGATAATGATGAATTCATTTGGCTATCAACTTGTAGTACCAAAGTAAATCTTAATATATATAAATTACGTGTCACGTTATTTGTCCGCGATGGACTCCTCAACTGCTTAACCGATTTTAATCAAATTTTCACACCGTGTTCAGTTTGGCGCAACTTGAGAGATAGGATAATAGCTTGCCAGGCAGAACAACGTCTGCCTGGCAAGCTAGTCTTAATATAATATGTATTACGTGTCACGTTGTTTGTCCGCGATGGACTCCAAAACTACTTTACCGATTTTAATCTTATGTGCACACAGTGTGCAGTTTGGTCCACCTCGAGAGATAGGACAGTTTTTTTTGCCCATGAGTGACCTACAATTTTTTTTGCGTATTTAAGGATTTTTAATAGGACATGACAAAGGGTCGTCGAAAAGGGCATAACAACGTCTGGTCTGCCTGGCAGTAGTATACAGTATAAATGGAATGGCACAAACCAATGTACAGATACAACTTATGATATGCAACGATCCAAGTTGAGCGAACTGTTCTCTGATTCTCACTCGAATGAGGCTCGTTATGCGGCTTTCTCAAGCAGTCGTTATTCTGATTTAGTTGAATTTTACTTCTTATTAAGTAGACAAATAAACGTCATTTTAAATTATATATTTGAAATTTGAAAACTAGAAAGCAAATTAATGGAATAAATTTACTAAACACATATACGACTATAGCATAGCGTGTAGGAATTATATATAAATTGTAGGATTTTGGTGCACATCAAAGTCTTGAATTGTTGCATCGACGCGAAAACAATTTCAGGTCAATTTTATAAAGCTGTCGTGCCCTAACTGTACCGATCTATGTGGACGTCGATGGAAACCTAAATACTGAATCGCTTAATGCGATGTTGAAGTGAACTGTTCTTCAGATTGGTCACGAAACTTTTTAAAAGTTTATAAACGGTATTAAGTTTACGAACGTACAACATTTTATACTCGTAGTACCGAAAGTAATATACTAGAAACAATATATTCGTTGGCACAATTTTTGGTCTAAACTATGATATCATAGACCATCTTCTTTATTATCGGCGTATGAAAACTTACTGCTGGACATAGATCGCACTCATTGTAGGAAAAATTAGTTTTGTCCGCCATGCTTGGCATTAGCAGATGTATATTTCGGCGAAGTATTTCGCACCTTTGGCGTTGCTTTTGTTTTATGACCTACCTTGGGACGATATGGGGAGATATATCCTTACACGCCGCAGCCATACGGTGCAACATAGGTTATACTATACTATTATAATATAATAAGTAATAACACGTTGCTGCACAAGTGCAAGTTTGCTGACTTTTTGCTATAAAATATGGTGTTTTCGAGGCCGTCGTGTAAAATGCAACTAGTAATCCGCCCTGGCTTCGCACAAGTGAATTTCTGAATCTCAACAACAACGTCATCTACCGGGTCCAGTTGTAAATCTGAACTATCCAGAGACACACTCAAACACACACAAATACGAGGGTGGATTGAAAAGTACTCGGCCTAACCAAGAAAATAAACACATACTAAATTAGTTATATTTTTATTTTTCTACATAATCACCATCAAGTTCAATACCCTTTTGCCACCTCCCCTTCCAAGCATTTAGACCGTTGAAAAAAAATGATTCTTCCTTAGAGTCAAAATATGCGTCTACAGCTGCTTTGACCTCGTCGTTTGTCGAAAATCTTTGACCTCCCAAGTGCTTTTTTAGGTTATGGAACAGAAAGAAGTCTGATGGTGCCAGATCAGGTGAATACGGCGGATGCGGTAACAGTTCAAAGCCACAGTTGTGAATTTCAGCCATTGACTGTACTGACGTGTGAACACGGGCGTTATCTTGATGAAACAGGACTTTTCTTCTGAGCATTCCTCGACGTTTTTCTTTTATTTCCTCTCGTAAACGACGTAGTAAGGTGCAGTAGTAATCAGAGTTTATAGTCTGACCCCTTTCAAGATAATCAATCATAATCACACCTTTCGAGTCCCAGAATACTGAAGCCATCACCTTATTTGCCGACAAAATCGACTTAGCCTTTTTTAGGGAGTGGTGAACCAGGTCTTCTCCACTGTTTTGATTGTTGTTTTGTTTCCGGTGTACAGTAATGAACCCATGTTTCGTCCATAGTAACAAAACGATTCAAAAAATCATCTGCATCGGCTTCAAATAACTCCAAACAGTCGCGTGAAATAGTCAATCGCGTCCTTTTTTGTTCAACTGAAAGCAGTCGCGGAACCCACCTCGCAGACACCTTGTGGAAACCCAACTCGTTGACAATGATGTTTTGAGTTCGTTCATAAGAGATGCATATAATCTCGACTATCTCTCTAATTTTTAATCTGCGGTCTCCCATTATTAAATCAAGTACTTTTTAAATATTTTCGTCAGTAGTTGACGTCGAGGGCCTTCCAGAGCGGGGTTCATCTTTCACACACTCTCTACCACGCTTAAATTCTGCTATCCATTTTTTGACGGATGAATATGACAGAGCACAATCGCTTAATGTACTGACCATTTGATCATGGATGGCTTTTGATGATAGCCCCTTCTTATGGAGGTACTTAATGACGGCACGCTGCTCGATTTGCTTCATTCGCGGAAATTATGTCCGATTACTTTGTTAATAAATTTATAAAATCACAACTAATTATCGCACACGTTTCGAACTTCACACAATGAACTAGTCTGAACTGAACTAAATAATGTGGGTAGATTTGATTTTTAGAATTGAATGGATCTGTGTTAGGCCGAGTACTTTTCAATTCACCCTCGTATCATTAAAATCGTTCCAACCGTTAAGAAGGAGTTCAGTGACAAACACACGTACAGAAGAATTATGTGTATGAATATAAAAGAAGTAAAAGTTAGGCTACAACTACCCTAGCAGCAGCTAGGCCACAGCTAATATACGTCCCACTCCTTGGCACAGGCCTCCTCTCATTTCTGAGGTTTTAGAGCAAGGAAGTAACCACCGTGCTGTCCCAATGCGTGTCGGAGGACTTCACATGGCTAAGAAATATAATATAAAAAATATAAATAATTTGAATTTATTTGAGCACTAAAATATTAATTGTGGAACAAGAAAGATTAAAGAAAACTGTAATTAATGTAACAAAGCGCGTAAAGTTGGCCAACGCTCAGTAGAACGGTTTTGCGATGTTCACTCTCTTATTTATAGCCCATAAAAATAAAGCCGTTGCAGAGGGACCTGTAAAGACTTGTTATTATTTCTCCAGTCCATAACAATCTCAACAAGCCTGAGAAGGTCTTCAATTCGCCTCTTCACAGCGATTACAAAGCACTTTATCCCCATCGTAAATTAACGGAACTCATGGAAGTTTTTCTGGAATCATTTCTTACTCAAGTTATTAGATTGTAATCAGTGATTAGCCACACTGTAGATATTCGCACGCACTTTATCTGAAGGCTGGTACTTTGTGTTGCGGAACGTAATTAGCTGCATAAGTACCTATTTGAAATTGGCCCTTATTGCAGGTTATTTATCCTTTTCTCATTATTAAATCAATACTTTAGACCACTACAATAATGTAATAAAATAAAGAAAATAAAATTTCGTTTTCCTGCTGTTTGCTTTTTTTAGTTACCCTTTTATTCTTTTCTGTAATTTTTATTAATAAATACAATGTAATCTGTTTGTAGTTAGCCCTTTTTATTTTCATTACTACACAAAAGGTTTGAAAATGGGAAATACTTTTTGAAGCCCCGCTAAACAGTTGAATTGATTAGCACTTCATTTTATTTAATTTCATACGCTAAAAACCCAAGCTAGCGACATCTGGTGATCGTAAAACTACCCTCATTAATTTTCACATATTTAATATAATGGATTTCCGCAAAGTAACTCACGATTCTATTAGTCATCGCAATATTACTTAAAATTTATTAACAATTACAAACTCTTTGATTAGGTACGATCATTGTGTTTTTGAGTCCTATTTACCCCTTTTCCAATTTGAAATATCTTAAGTTTCAATCAAAACTCGAATACAAACCACAATGTCGACTCTTAAATCACGTTGTGAACGTGATCAATATCATCGAAAATCGTGTCAGATTCTACGCTCGTGTCGTCAGGGAAACAAAAAAATATTTCGAGGATGCGAGTTTTCCGATGTGCAACTGGACTACGTTGTGGAATTTTCAATTTTTACTTTCAAATAAATGAGAAAAATACCTGTCCTGATCGGTATACTCTTAAACGATTTTATGTTTTGAATAAATAAAACTATTATTTACGAATTTTATTGCGTTTAATTACTTTAAGTTGTTATTACTATCCCGACGTTTCGGGTGCTTTACAGCACCCATGGTCACGGGGGGGACTGAGATGTTTGACGTCCCAATGTCATAGTTAGTTCGGCTACCTTCAGTTTTTGAATATTAATTTTTGGTCCGATTTACGCAAAACGAGCTTATAGTATCATGAAGTCTTGCAGTGGTATGCTTGGATTTGGGTTTCATTTTGTTAATTATAGGATCCCAAGCTGCTGGCAGCACCCATCCATCTTCTCTATTGAAATTTTGATGTTTTTTTAATTTCAATAGCCTCGCGTATCATCCTTAGTAGGAATCGGTATTCTTTTGCGAGGATTTGTGGTTTATCAAATCGAATGTAATGGTGGGGATGATCTTGAACATGTTCGCAGACTGCAGAATTCCCGGAGCGTCGGTGCTTCACGTCAGCTATATGTTCCTTCACGCGGGTTTTTATAGATCGTTTTGTTTGACGTATGTAAGAGAGACCACATTCACAATCTAGCTTGTACACACCTGCATCCTGTAGAGGAATATTACATTTGATGGATGGTAAAAATTGACTAATCTTCTTCGGCGGCTTGTAGTATGTTTTAATGGAAGCTCGCTTCAAGATGTAGCCAATCTTGTCTGTGACTCCTCTGATATATGGTAGTAAAGCAGGCGCTGTTATGCTACTTTTTTTTGCTTATGTTACTTTTGTAACTGTAATATATTGCAGTTTTATAGAAGTTACATAAGTGTGAATATTTTTAGCAATTATCTTTAAAATCTTCATTGGAAAGGCGATTGCCTTTCATAAAGAATAATGGTGAATCGATAATTTTCCGCAAGGCTTGAAGACAAAAGGCATAGACCAATACGTCCTGCCTTTTATTACTTAAACTGCTGGAACGTGGACACCTAACGGTATTGACAAGCGAATTGGCAACTACAGTTTTTTATTATTTAGAGTTGTTATCAGAAAAATTCTGCTGCCCATCTCCTGTTCCATTTCCTTCTGTGGCCTGTTACGACACCCACGAAGTGATATTGGGTAGTGGATACACCATCACTACACAGTTAGACGCATACGCGGATAAGATTCATAATGAAGGAATTCGTCGAAGAACAAAGTTCACCGTTTCGTGTTTTCAAGTTGAAGTGGTAATAGGCTCATCACGTCTATCGCAGAAGCGATAACCGATGAGTAGACGTGTCATAGAGTGGAGACCGCGCTTAAGTAAAACGAAGTGTGTGACCCCCCTCACTGGATGGAGCGACGATATGCGCAAGTCGGCTAGGAGTAACTGAATGCGTGAAAAAGCTGAAGATCTGGCTAAGCGCGTCTTGGGAGAAACCTATGTGCAGCCGTGGGCTGCCACAGGCTGGTGATGATGATGATGATAGTTTTCCTCGGAAGGCAAGTAAAAGCATTTCGCCCGGATATTTTTATTAAATCATTGTACTTGTTAGCTGTATTTTGACTACAATCACACCTTGTGGTTGGTAAGTGTTGATGAAGTCCTAATGAAATCAAACTCTATGAAAAGTTGTTGGTTTCAAAGGACGTTTTTATAAAAGCTCCTAAGTTTTTAAGAAACTTATTAGTGACATTCAGACATATCTAAATAGACGTTGGCTATTACCACTTCTACAATATTAGTTAGTGTCAACACTGGTGGTACTGTGTTCATTAGGTAGATGCTAGGTTCGAATACTAGCTAAAGCCAATATTTGTGCGATAACGTTAACTATTTTATACGTGGTAGAGCCACGCTGCAGCGAATTATGGATGCAGCATGAAAATGTCGGCTACAACGGGAAAGGACCATGCCGGTATAAAATATGTTTCCTGTTCCGAAAGAACCGTTGATCCTGTTTTCTGGTAACGAGGTATTCCATCTTAGTCCTCAGGGGTGATATTATATAGGCTTATGTTGACTGTGGGCTCGTTTGTAACCCTTACTTCTAAAATATAACTAAGAAAATAATATGGCTTTTCGGGATTTCTATGCATCATTTCATCTTTATTGGTGCGCGATCGCGTAACTAAAATGACGTGAATGGCTAAGTTCATATCCACATAACATATTTAACGTCTTGTTGAGATAATGGTCGATAGTACCGGCGATTTATCTGGACCAATACAACTTAGGGACCTTCAAGAGAGTTTACTCCTATCTAAAAGGCCGGCAACACACCTGCTATTCCCCTGGTTCCAACTGGCTGCGGTTGTTCATGGGCGGCAGTAGTCACTTACCATCAGGTAAGTCGAATGCTCATTTGCCCCCTCTTTTAAAAAAAATTAAATTTAAAAAAAACTAATATATATATATATATATATATATATATAATATATATATATATATATATATATATATATATATATATATATATTCACAATATAATATGTTAGTCTAGTGAAATTAAATTAAACTAAAATTGGAACCCAATAGGTGGCGCTGTTTGTTGAAGTGATAATTGAATTAAATTTAAACTGTAAAAATTACCGAGTGAATTCCGAGTAGAACTCATCGCGCCGCCTGCCGGAATCGGCGAGAGTAAATATTTAATTATTTTTACGTAACTTTGACGACATGGTCTTGAATGTATCCTTAGCGCATAAAAGTCCATTATTGCGGCCTTTGGTCCACATCTATCTAGATCCATGTCCAACTATGGATTGTTAATGGAGATTTCGGCATAGTCGTAGCAAATTACGGATCGCAATATTCTCTTCTTCGACTTTACGCGTTGCGCCCTGACGTCGGTCTGGATATTTTACATCTGATATATATATATATATATATATATATATATATATACGAGACGGATAATACAATAGAATTGAATATTTGTGTAAAAGCATAATATATGAAAGCCATTTATCATGCTTTTTTACCATTGGTTCGGCAAAATCTCTGTCTTGGATTGCACTAGTAAAAAACCTACCGGGACGTTTTTAAATATTAATCTCTATATTATATAAAAATCAATTGCTATCCTGTTATCCAACTCAAAAACGGCTAGACCAATTTTGATGAATTTTTTTGTGTGTTTGATTGTTCCCTAGATGGTTTAGACTTTAGACTTCTATTTGGACCCGGTAAGTGGCGCTGTTTTTGATATCCAGAAATCACCCGTGCGAAGCCGGGGCGCATGGCTACTTTACAATATAATATGTACTACAATTAAATATCTTTAAATAACTTTTGCTTAATAAAACTTTTAAACTGTTTGACAGAGAGTTCCTGCATATTTTCTAGAACTTTGTTGTAATAGCTTCAGAGCTTCGAAAACAACATCCTCCAGATATAGTGATCTCTGCTATAATACGTTATATGCCTCCTCTACACGTCGACAGATGCATCAGCAGATGAATCAGCCTGAACCGTCCACACGTCTGTAGGTCGTTCAGTCTGTGTTACTTCATTATTTTCTACACAGTAGAGCCACGCTGTGGCTATTAATATGGTTGTATCATGAATGGGTCGGCTCGACCGGGGAAGGACCACGCGCTCACAGAATACCAGCATAAAATAGTAGCTTAAAGCTGCTATGTTTCGTATGGTAAGTGTGGAGAACCGAAGACGCGTTTTACTGAAATCGAGGCATTCCATCTTAGTCCTCAAGGCTGACAAAGCATCTGCGTTTTGATATAATCGAGGATAGATGTAGATGTCTATGGGCCACAGCATCCACTTACCATCAGGTGGACTGTGTGCTCGTTTTTCACCTTTATCCTGTAACAAAAAATTCTCGACAGGCGCAACTCGCAACGCAGCATTTAATAAATGTATGTTGAGACTGTAGCTGCCGCGGCTATTTATTTATCTAGAACTTTTAACTACTAGGTACATTAGTGTGCATCGCAGTAGAGTTATTAAAAAGAAATGGAACTCGTAACTCCGATAAAACTGCTGCGTTGCCAGACGTGTGGACTGATGCCGTGCGCCCCTGCTGAAACCCTTTGTTGCGTACCACAAAACCGACAACAAACGGATTGGTGGCAGACGCATCTGCCGACGTTCAATACCTAACACAGACGAGCAAATTCCCCCGCCTACAGGTTGGCGGACACATCCGCTGATAACAGCTGCTGACGCATCTAGCTGAGCGCTTGTAGAGTCGAGGTGTTGGTCAATGAATGGCATCCACGACTTTTTCTGTCACTAAGGCGAAGCCAATATAGATGAAGTGAAATATTCCACAGATTTCATAGCAGGGGAAGTTAATTTCTTAGGAAAGTGCTGAGATGAGATAAATATTTATTTTTGAAATATTACTTAAATTTTATATTAATTATAAACCGATCTACGGATATACCTAAAAGTGGAAAAATTTAAAAAGAAGTAAAAAGCGCAAATAATTAAAGGGCAAACAACTGAGGCATTTTTTTGTATATTAATATAATAACTAGAAACTGATAAACATTTATTTAAAACTAATTTCTCAATTGAATGGCATTATGTTTTTTTTTATAGAATAATAGTGACAAACGATGATTTTTTTATAACAAACGACAGTGACAAACGAGCACACAGTCCACCTGATGATAAGTGTTTGCTGTAGCCCATAGACATCTACATCTATCCTCGATTACGAATAAAAACACAGATGCGTTATCAACCCTGAGGACTAAGATGGAATACCTCGTTTCCAGTAAAAAAGGGTCTCCGGATCTCACCATACGAAAGACAGCTATAAGTATTATAAGTAGTATTTTAAGCTGCTATTTTACGCTGGTATTCTGTGGGGGCGTGGTCTTTCCCCGGTCGAGCTGATTCATGCTACAACCATAGTATAGCTGCAGCGTAGCTTTACCATGTATGAAAACGATATCTGGTGAGCGGTAGATTATTAGCCCTAATTGACACTGGAGAGAGGTGGATTATTTCTTATTCTGTAATTCTCCCATGAATGACCTTTACCCAGCAATAAAACGTTATAAGCTAAAACTACATAAAAAAATTATTATTATACATATTTCTAAAGACAAAGATAATGACAATCTCGTTTCATATCTATATAATTAAACAAAAGTTGTTGTTACCTTGAATTTTTTATTAATTTTTCTCAATAATTTAACTTACACTTAAATTAAAAACAAGGAAGACGAACCGCGAACAAACATTAACATTCATTATATTTACATACATTACATGTTATACCTGTTATGCCAATTTCCAACAAGTATCGCATACGAATGATAAAACTTTCTACACAAATACTCGTTTGTCAGTCATATTTTGCTCGATATTAATAACATATTTGTACAATTTCAATGCCTACTTTTGTCTATGAAGTAAATAAAAAAATAACAAGGTTCAAGGATACACTTGTACAACATACTTTTGAAATATTTGCAGACTAAATGCGATTATATGGCTTTCAATCTTCTTACATAACATACAATCATTATTTTTCTACAACCGTCAAACAAAACATAATAATGAACATGACTTGGTCTCCGTTCTAGATTGGAAGACTGAACGTATACAACAAACTACGAAAAGTATGGCAAGTAAATAATTAAAATTTATAAAATAATTTTAACTAAGCGTTTCGTATGATCTTTTTACAAATAATATTTACAAGATATAACAGAAACAATACGCATATATATATATATATATATATATATATATATATATATATAATACCAAGTTCTATGCTACGGTATTTACAATATTTGCATTATTGATCGGCTTGTTCAGCTTTCACGCCATATAGGAACAAATATAACAAATACTACTTCACATTTTAAAAAAAAGGTGAGAAAACCCAACTGTAGAAACTGAATGCGTAATGTGCAGAGAAGTGGAGCGTTGAGTGTGCATTTTTTTATAAAACTGATATGTCAAACGATACTTATAGTCTACCTGAATGCAAGCCGCTGCTGAAGTCCATGCTGTAATTAACTTCAAATAAACAAAACTACAGATGCGTTGTCACGTCTGAGGACAAAGATGGAATAGCCTGTAATTATATTAGGTTTCTACCATCGATCACTAATAAAAACTAGATACACAATCAGTGACAAAAAACGACCTCACCGAATGAGCACCCATTCGAACATTTGGGTGCGCTTTTAATCTAGTTACATTCGAACACACCGACGGTAAGTGAAACGTAATTATAAGACGTAGTGCTCGTTTAAAAAATGTAAAAATCACACATCCAGGACGCTAAAAAAAGGATGGAATTTCCTAATTTCGGTACGTATTAATATTATCATTATTTAATTATTATCAGTGTATTGTAAATACTTATATTTTGTCAAGAAATCTTCGTAAAACATTTTTAAAATTAAGTCTTAATAAAATAAGTCATAATTGTTCGTTGACTCTGTTCCATTTGTTGGAGACCGTTATTATTTTTTTATTATTAAAGTATGTTCTTTATTAATGATCGATCGCCCTTTAGGAACAAACAGTTCGAGCATTGTTATTTGGCGGCAGGTAAAAATCCTACCCTGTCCTATGCTGTCCTAGGCTGCTAGGACGGAAGGCAGAAGGTGGTAAAACTTCTACTACTTCTTGTTTACCACCTAGTAGGACGTCAAATAATAAACGCTCTTGAAATTAGTGTCCAAAGTAGTTTGTGGTTTTACTCGACTTAGGCTCAGTCATATTTATTCCGGCATTTTACTTTCTATAGTATTTAATACGGGAGAAGAACTACTAAATATAATAAATGTATTTTTGCAAATGTTTTAAGAGCATTTGTTTACATAACCCTTGATTTAATTGTAACACATCGTCGCTACGCCTACTAAACCCGACAAACATTTGTTTGATGAAAACCAGTTATTTGTATCATATTAGTATATACAAAAACCTATTTTGTATTATTTGAACTGGTTAACTGGTTTAATACTGTGTATTAAAAATAGCGAAAAATGATATACCTATTTAGTGTCTAGTTTAATTGCTTAATAAAACTGAACGAAGCGAAATGTTGTTTCTACGGAAAAGTTAAATTTTAAGCTATTGCATAGCTTCTATCGCGGGCCTTGAGCGCGGGGACCGAATCCAGAAATTCCGTAACGAAAAAAAACCTCACGCTCCCCACTCCGACGGGCACGGAGGTGTGGCGTTGAAAGCCGTGCATCGTCTGACGTCGTTTCAGTTCGGCAGACTTCGGCACTCGGCAGACTTCGGCTCGGTGTTTGTGTGCGTGCGACTAGACGTATGCGTGTACACTAGCTGCTACTCAATGATAAAAATTCCTGAATAACCTACATGTATTGTAAGATATTAAAAATATTTTAAACAATATTACCTTCTCATTTATTCAATAAGAGAAAAAAAATTGTTTTCTTATCGGTCTCAAAAAGTGTAACTTGATTTAATATCAAAGACTTAACTGCATAAATAAAATAAATAAATAATTATAATTGCATAAGTTGATAAAAAATGCTATGCAATAGCTTTACCGCGGCAGTCACCGAGTGCCACACGTATTTTTTTGTTTGTCGAATTTTGCAGGCGCATCTATGCATGTTTCTCAACAAGCAATGAAATTTTGTCAATATAAAATATTGAAAATTAGTAAATTCGTAAAGATGTACGTGTTCTACGCTCTTATTAAACATACCTTAATTTATTACAGAGCGTGTATTATTATTATTAACACTGGTACAACACGATCCCGTTTTAAATAAACTAATATTAGTTAATAATCTATGATCATTATTTTAATAACGTTTACAGTAATCCGTGTTTACAATGTTTTTCATACACGTAATAATTATTTTGTACTAAACAGGTAATGAGCAATACATTTGCAGTCCATGCAAGTTTTAGCGTCTTTTGTGAATACTTGTTGACACTATATTTAAAAAATAACACACAGCAGATAATGTACGATTTAAGTACACCGTGTTTTCGATCACATTGCACTGGTATTCTTTGTGATTTGACAAAAAAAAATTGTGATTCGTTCAGTCTTTTTCACCAACGAACCTGTAAGTGTCCAACTCTGGCTCAGGCATGCAATACCCGTGATATGTGCGTATGTCCTCAGCGGCGTACGTGACCCCGGGTAGTACTCCCGGTTCCGTGTGATGCCTTGGACACGTGTGGTCCCTGGGACACTGGCAAATTGTGCTGGCGTTCACTTCGTCTATCTGCTCGTGCCGTCGCCTCACGCTAAACAACTTGCACGGCTCCTTCCTCGAGCATCTTAACCTCTGTAATAAAGAAAATTGAATTTATGAAAATAATGGAGATAAATTAAGTATATTTAAATAATTTTCAATAAAATAATCTGGTGAATGATTACTACACAAGTTCAATAAAATAAAGTGGTACTACAGATTATATTACGATAATACGCTAAAATTAAGCATTAAAATATTATAATATACCTAGCGCCACACCTCGATAACTTTCAGAACTACAACAAAATGAAACTTACACTTTGAGGTGAGCAAGCAAACTGGTATTGGTTGCCCAGTTCTCCGCTAGGTGTCGTGTATGACAGTTTCTTGAGCAAATACGTCATTGAGGCTTTTGGACAATGACAATTGACTATCTGTTGTGTTGCGTTCGTATCCGGGAAAGAATAAATCGTCCAGGCAGCATCTTTGAAGTATCGGCATTTGGGTAATCGCTTTATCGGCTCGCACGTTTTGTAAAGCGTCGTTTTATCGGCTAACGTATGGTTGTCATCCGCTGACAAGTCACTGAAAATTAAAGAAATAAAAAAATTAATAAATATGTACTTTTTGTATTCTATATTTTTTGTACTGTTTTGTATCGAAATATAATATAGTAAGTACTTTTTGTATTGTAACGCAATATAAATAATTTATATATCGAAGTTAATTATCAGTTATTAATAATTTTCATGTTTTTGGAAATATGTTACCATCGTATTGATCTTTATTACAAGAGATTATTTTTTATTCAACATATGTATTTCAAAGTTAAAAACTAAACGAAGGGAAAAACTCTGCTTTAGTAAGAACCAGAAAGGAAGCTAGCGGTACTTTTTAAAATAATGATTTATAAGAATTTATAATGTGGTACAATTTACAAATTAGAAGCAGCATATTGATCACCTCATTCCCATAGGTTAATAGCAGCCCGGTTTACTTTAATATTATAATAAATCTTTTTATACACTTTTGGTTTAATTTAAATTTAAATTTTTTATAAATAGACCCTGCATATTTTCAGCGACATTGTCTCGACTCCTTAAAGTCGATTAACTGTTATTACTTACTTTTGCTTGTGTCTAGTGTTTACAGAAAATATATCACTATTTTTAATAAAAATATTTATCAAATAAAAAGATAATATTAAAAAAATAAAAAATAAAAATACACATATTACTAATAGATATTATATATTATAAAAGGTTGTCATAAATATCATCCTCACCTAGAACACGGCTTATGCCCCAAGCATCGACATTTTCTTTCGATCCAAGGTTGCGTTGTGTCGTAAAGATCCACTTTGCTACACACCTGTCTCGCCCTGCAGTCCGGAAGATCCTCCTCGGATCCCTGTAATTAGTTCCATGTTTTTTATAACGCAACCTAAATCAAACAGATATGTGTTTTATTTTAAAAATAAGATATACAAATAAGGCTGCAGTCCACCTGAAGTTAAGTAAATTCTGTGACCCATTATGAACACCTTCGTTTATCCCCGGTTAAGAATCAAAATGCAGGTGTTATGTTAATGTATTTAATATTTAGTGGACCTAACTGCCTCGTTAGTTTTTTTGTCGTAAACGCGATAGCTAATCATGAGGTCTCGTGTTAGAATCCCGGGTCGGACCAAAATCAGTTATTAGGTTTTCCTTTCAAGAAATTCTCTGTTGCAACATCTCTCTCTGGTGGTGTCGAACTACCGTCCCATCGGACTATGAGAGTGAGGAATTAGAGAGAGCTCCTGTGCTTGCGCATACACTTGGGCAGTATAATCCTCTTCTGCGCATATGGCTAGTCTCGGTTGAAACTGCCGTCGTGACTTCGGTCTAGAGGTTCCAGTTCTCCATTAAAATTGCGGTATTCATAAACCACTTCCAACACGAGCGTTTTATGCTTACTTACTTCAACGGAAATGTTTATAATGCCTATAGCGTTACGAGTGTTTTTATTGTTATTTAATAGCCTATAAATTTCCCAATACTGTAAACCTCCGTCACTTGCTCTCATTAGAGTGGGAAAAGTCCGTTACACTACTCCCGTATTTGTTTACGAACTTCAAGCGTTAGAAAATATGAATAGTCTCGGCGGCCAGTCTCAATGAAGATTAGACATCTGCGAAAACAGAGTTATAGTGCACGCAAGCACAGATGTGCTCTCTATTCTATCACTCTTACAGTTCGATGCACGACCGGAGAGAAATCGAGCACAAAATCAACGACTTTACGTATTTTGAAAGACACAGGGTGAATCGCCAACTTTTTGAGAGGTTACTACTGAGAATTTTTTGATAGAAGATCTCAATAACTGATTTTGGCAGTAGTTGTGCTTTCGGCCACGCGACTAAAGAGGCAGTCATAGTTTGTGATAATCAGTACAAAATGGCAGCTAACTATTTTAGTAGCGCCGGCAGATATCGAAAAAAGAAACGAAACACGTTGTTCACATACATAGTTTACGATTAATGCCTTGTCCCAGAGCTACTAGGTTAAATCATATTTCGTACATAATAAACATAACGCGAATCTCCATAACCTTGCCTTTCATTTAAAATCGATTTGATACAACAATTGATTCACCTCGCAGCAATGTATGCACATTGAGCGATTCCGATTCGGAAATTTTTATATTTAAGGCATTCGTTACACGATACAAATCCTAAAGGTCAAACATTAGGCAAAATGCGTGGGAAATAAAAAAAACTACTTTCTTCCGTCACCTTCGTACAAGAAAACTATAGAAGAAATCATTACAACAAACGACTTCCGAAGGACGTTAATCATAATGGTTCAAATGCGGATAGTATAATACAAGAACATGTGCGTTCGGAGCTTCAGAGTTCACTCAATAGGTTTTTTTTAAAGCAACAGGCCATCAGTTGTACTTCCGACCGGAAGACATGCCATTTGGCAACCTGCTAGCTGTGGGAATATTTTTTCTGCAACATTCTTTCCTAAGGGTTACTTACAACACGACCAACAGATGTTTTGTTTTTGAATCAATGTTTACCAATCTGATGTTTAATATTTATGGTTGTATAAAACCATCCGAGCCGTGGTAGCTCAGATGGTTAGCGCTCGCTGTAAATATCACAGTATGCGAGCAACCCGGTTCGATACCCGCCGGCACCATTGTTATACATTCTTAAGTGCTGATTTACCACGTGCTCGGCGGGTGAAGGAAAACATCGTGATGAAACCTGCATGTCTGAGAAATAAGAATAAAAATATATATTTGGAAGACATGTGAAGTTCGCCAACACGCATTGGGGCAGCGCGGCGGACACTTCCTTGTCCTAAAACCTTCTCAGAAATGAGGGGAGACCTGTGCCCAGCAGTGGGACGTATATAGGCTGTAACTTTAATAACTTTTATAAAAGTTAGTGAGTGCCTGTACTGTTTTGTTTCGGTCTGAAGAGTATAGAAAGTCTGTAATAATAGGTTGTGAAGCATTCCATCTTCTTCCTTAGTGACGACAATACATCTGTATTTTTTTGAAGTTGACTGCAGTTGGCAATAAGATGCACAAGCCACTTCAGATGAAATCTAAGTTCATTGTTAATCGAATTATTTTAGGTAACTTTTCTAAAATTCTTCAACCAAAATCCTATTAAAAGCCGTATGCCATTTAATTTGAACAACCCTATTAAATACTGGCGCAAAAGGCAACGTATTTTTTTCTTTGTTCCGGATACACTTCCCGTCTCTTCTGTGATGAGACAGATTTCGCGGAAACCATCTCGAACGTATCTCCCAACGGACGGATATGGCCCTTTTGTGAAGTAAACAAATAGTCCGACATAGGAACTACCGCTAAAAGTAGGGTGATTGACACACTTTATAAAGTTACGTAGTAGGTACTATTAAAAGCTTGAAAGCTAATGCAACATTAACGAAATTTTCTTAATTACAATACTTTTGTTGTCTTGTGGTGTAACAACTTACCGACGACAGTTTGTAGATTTTTTCAGTCTCATATAAATACATGACGTCAAATATGATAGTTTTGTGTAATAATTTATATGATTATTGAAAACCTGTTTGATATAGTCTTAGTGTATAATAGCAAAAGTACAAATGGGCTGAGTAAAAAAGCAACATTTTTTATAAATAAGGATCACAAACGATGTGCGCTCGTCCACCCGAAAGGTAAGTTATCTTCCCTGAGGGTTAAGATGGAATGCCTGTTCCAGTAAAAAGTTTCTCTGCTCTATACCCACCATACGAAACACAGCAGCATTTAGCTGCTATTTTACGCTGATAATCTGTGAGAGAGTAGTCCTACCCCGGTCGAGCCTACCCATTTTGTACTACAACTATAATATACCATAATATAGTATAAAAGCAAATACTAAAACACGACAATGCTGTGTTTCGTACGAGCGACGGGAAATTTTTGAACCCAGCACTTACTATCGAGTGACTGTGTGCCCCAAATGTGCCCCTTTGGCAACCTATAATGAAAAGTATGCCTAAATTTACTTTTCGTTTCGTGATAATGTGCTGATTTTCGTATTGCTTGCCCACGGGTGAAAAGGATGTCATTTTTGGAGGGTCCCTGATTGCGTGTGTAGCCGACGGCGATATTATAAAAGGACCTCATGTTCATCCTTTTCAGAAATAAAAAAGGCCGCAAGCACAGTTTTCAGTATAGTGCAAGTGAGACGGGGGTATGTGGATGTTGGTGAGTGGGGAGAGCGGATCGGGCACGGCATCCGGTGCGTCGGACAGGTGGCGGCGCGCGTTCGTCGCCGCGCCCACTAATGAAATAATTTGTTATTCGTGCCTCGGTGACCTTACACAACCTTCTCAAAGCAGCCCATTGATATCCCACGCGAGCTAAGGACTAAAGTCAATATGAAGTTACGAAAAAGGGATAATAACGATGACTCTGAAAGAAATTATGGCATTTGATCCTATTACTTTTGCTTCAATAAAATATTATTTTTTAAGATATTAAAAACTCTAAGAATACATTGATCAGAGTAACATACTTAAGTAAAGATTTCCTTTGAACACAATCTACTTAACTTAATGAAGCCTAAACAACTATAGGTTATTTTGCGTAACTGCAAACAGGTTTTCTATACAACGCAGTCGACCTTTCAGCCGTTCACATCTATAGAAAGAAGTAAATAAAAAAATGTCAAGTGCCCGCTATAGTTGTACATTTAATGTTACGACGTTCGTTATTTTGTGCTGTCGTAATATTATATTATTCAAATGATAAATCTTAAAAAAAGTTTTTTGTATTACTCTCCTTATATAACACCTAAGTGATAAAATCCAATTTCGACCTAAAGCCTCTGTTTAGGTAACTCATTGTAGTGTATATATCTATGTTAATTGTGCCCAATTTCCATCATCTAAAGACGTCATATTAGTCTGAATAGGTCTGCTGTTTTCGCCACGAGACACTAAAAGAATTTGTGTCTAATTATTTTTATTTATTCACTTCCGTTGAATTCGAGACATAAAATAATGAACTGTAAATAATTTTAAATTAAGAATAAAGCAAAAAAAAAAACGCTACGTTAGTAAGAAATAAGTTAACTTTGACAAAAGTCTTATGTTTCAAAACCATTCCGTCTGACCACTGTGGTATCCGATTCCCGTTGATTTCCTGCCAACTGCTGAACACAAAAATGCTCTAATGTATCAAATTGTTTGTTTAAAACAAATTGCACAAGTTTGTGTACTGCACATTTAACAAAATAAGCAAGAATTTGCAGAATTCACGCCTACCTTTGGAAAAATTATTTTAATCCTTTTTTATTTCCATTTTGAATGAACACTACTTTCTGTTTTCAAATTTTAATAAAAATATTTGCCACTTACGTAAGAACGTAAGATCCGCATGTAACTGGATAACGGAAAAAACATTATTTTATTTTGTAACGTGGATCTTAGCTGATTAATCTTTAACATCTTTAAAATATTTTTTTATGCTTTTGGGGTGAGAAATAAATCAATAGTCAAATGCAGTTCTATTTTCAATTTTAAGCAGTTTTTCTTAGTTGTTTATATTTTAAAAATAGCATCAATTCTAGTATACAAAAATGCACTTCAACTAAATAAAACCAGATATGTTTGAGCTAATTGTTGGTTACGACCTTTTTAAACCTATGTTGCTACAATGTGTACCATTAACTATATAATTTACGATTTATAATTTACTTACGACATCCACGTGGTGATATGGTATGGTATGGTGATATGGTACTGGATTATGTAAGTAATTACTATTGAGTGTTTTGCCACATTTTACTAAAACTTGCTTATTTAAAAAAATCACATAATTTTTTGTTCTCAACATAAATCATACAATTCTTTTTCTCAATATATGATTTTTTTAATCAACGATTATTAGTAAAATGTGTCAAAACGCCACACAAGAGAGTATTTTCTGTACTAAGTAAATGTGTACAAAAATGCAAGTTAAAAAAAACACAAAAAAAACTAGTAGTCAGTGATCGTTACACATTACACATCGTGCTTAACAGGATGTTTCGTGACATGAAATAATACATATTTTTAACATTAGAGAAATAAAAGATCAGTGATTGTTTTAAATAATTACAAGTCCAATTTAAGGTCGAGTTCGCCCCGAGCGACGGACGTTGACCGGATGCTGTGGACTGGCCTTTAATTCTCAGGAATACAGGTAGCCGAGAACAAATTACAAATCTACGTAACTTCTAATCGCCGGAGGTTGTATGTTATTTATTACAACCATAATTATAAGTTTGGTTTGAAGCTCGCCTTTGTTTTTCAAGGGTTTAGTTTTTTCCGTGCATCGCTAAAATAGTGAGTATATAATCGACTTTATTACACTGAGTTATCGCTAAACGGTAAGAAATGCATTTATATATACTACCTATATATATATATATATATATATATATATATATAGTTATTTAATCTGTTTTATGTTTTCATTTTCTTTGGTGCTGGAGGAAATCGAACCCAAGTTCCTTGCGTACTATGATATTAACAGCGCCTAAGGCTATTAAACATTAATAAATAACAGACAATCAAAAATTAAATTCTTAATCCTCAAGATAAAGCATCTACATTTTGATTCTTAATTAAGGATAGATGTAGGTGTCTATGGGCCGCAGCATCTAATTAACATCAAGTGAACAGTGTGCTCGTTTAAGTTATTCAAAAAAATATTTTATAATTAGACGAATAACTTTCAAAGAAATATATACCTAATTTTGTTGGGAAGGGTAAAAAGGACGTGCAAAAAGACGGTTTTAGAATTTTAAAAAATCTGATTAATTTAAACGCGTGTTTGGCCGTACATCTCATATAAAAGATTTCAACGCTCTCTATGCAGAAATGCGGGCAATACAACTAAACGCGTAGTACGATGCGGCGCGCACAATTTCGAAGCTCTTTTTTTGTGTATTAATGACGCACACCACTTCATTAGAGTAAACATATACGAAACTTAGACAGTTATTGAAAAAATTACTTTCCTTTTGATTTACGAAAGAGGTTTTATCAATAGCATCCTATAATAATTTTGTGGAGGTTTAAGTTTGTTGAAATTAATTAAAAATATTTAGACGACATTTTTTTTTTATATAGGATAGGGTGACAATCGAGCACACAGTCCACCTGATGGTAAGTGGTTGCTGTGGCCCATAGACATCTACATCTATCCTCGATTACGAATCAAAATGCAGATGTGTTTTCACCCGTGAGGACTAAGATGGAATGCCTCGTTTCCAGTAAAATGGGACGCCGGTTCTCTACACTCACCATACGAAATACAGCAGCATTATGCTACTATTTCACGCTGGTATTCTGTGAGAGCGTGGTCCTTCCCCGGTCGAGCCGACCCATTCGTGCTACAACTATACATCTAATATAACTGCAGCATGGCTCTACCACAAACTCAAAAGACATTTTGGAAGCTTTTAAAAGAAATTGCCTTTAAAAAAATTTAGATGCTGATTTACGAGTACCACGTGCTCGGCGGTCAAAGAAAACATCGTGAAGAAACCTTATCACCAAGACATTAATTAAAAGTCTAAAATATTTGGAGACATGTGCAGTGCGCCAACATTTAGGCCACACGGCGGATATTTTCATGCTTAAATTACCTATAAAGCCCATAAGATAAGAGGAGACCTGTTTCCAATAATGGAATGGATTTAGGTTGTAGGTAACTAGACTTTAATTTCTTATAATTTTTACATATTAAAAGAAATAAATCATACAAATAAGAATATGCCTCCCATCTTTTTTAAGAGTGTTCACCCACCGTCGCTTAGATAAATATGTGTATTATAAAGGACTGGGTCTTGATTATAAGTAAAGTTTAAAAGGCAATGCAAATAGTTATTGTGCGTTCAGAAAGCGAGGACGCCCGCTTGTATTGTAACTCAGGGCATCCGGAGCAGTCTATTCAAGACGCACGTGGCCCTCCATTTGAGACGGATGCCAGTCCCCAATTCCATTGCCCGCGACAAAACAAAGTTCAAGTATCTCAGCCTTTTCCATCGTATGTGATGGCTCGATGTCTATCCTGCGTTAGTTTATTTAACAGATCCAAAACTGATTTCCTAAATATACACGAACACTACATATTGAAGAAAACTATTATTTCTCTTTTTATTTTTTTCATCTCTTCTTCTTTACATCTTGAATAAAATAATAGTTTTATTCAAGACCCAAAACTGCTTTGAATATCATTTGCCCTCAAATGTAGTGCTTTTACTTACATAATTATTATGAATTATTTACGTGTATATACCAGCGTAAATTGGGAGCTTAATTCTGCTGTTAATTGTGAGTGTAAAGAACTGGAGACCCTTATTTCTGATAACGAGGGATTTCATCTTAGTCCTCGGGGGTGACAACGCATCTGCATTTTTATTCTTAATAATTGAGAATAAATATAGATGTCTAATGGCCACAGAATCCACTACACATCAGGTGGAGCGTATGCTCGTTTGTTACCCTATTCTATAAAAAAATAAAATCTCACCTCATAGGCCGCCTCCCATTCACATCTTTAAAACTCCGATAGCGTTATGAAGCTATTAGCCCCTAAGCTACGGCTTTTCTCCGGTTTATAGATTTTTTAAATTTAAGTACAACATTAAAGGAATACCAGAAATTATAAAGTCCAAAATATTAAGATAGAAAAGTTGACAATATCGGCAGCAGCGCGCAGAATATTTTTTTTTTTTATAAACTTGACTTACAGTAAAAACACTCAAGATTGGCGTAATCAATAAGTTTATAGCTCAATTTAAATTGATAATGTGACCACTTCGAATATGATTAACTATTATAAGAATTCTTTTGGCAAATAAATTAAATAAAATAAACGTTAAAAAATAACTTAATCAATCATGAATTTTATATTGTCATAATTAATTAAAATTTCAGTTAAATTGTGGCGCCAGTAATTCTATATAATGCACCGGTAAAAGTGCTTAACAAGTTTTTATTCAACAGAAGCATACAGTTACTTTTTACTTTTTATGAATATACAATACTGACATAATTAATTCATAACCAACTTTTGCAAAGTTTTATTCCGTCTTCTACACTTTTATAGTATTCGATACGAGTGCATAGGTACATTTTTTTTACTTCTATGTTATAACTATATCAGTGTTCAATTAAGTCTCGAATTCTTCGCTACAAATACTCTAGTATAAAAAGATGATTTTCTATAATGTATTTCTTTTATATTCAACGTTTGTATACTTTGTTTCACTGTGCTATTTTTTTTTGTTGATTAATTTAATTCTTGACAATAGAAAAGCTTCGAAATTTACTTTCTATAAATAGATAGTACTTTTTGATATCTAAAAAATATATAAATATTGCACACACATTGTAGGAGAGAAGGTGATACGAATTTTGATTAACTAAAAAATATAGCAATATTTAACTTCTTCATTGCAAACAATTTTCAGACGTTTATTATTTCGCTATGTATCGCACACCATGAGATATTCGTGACGTTTCTCTTAATATTATTCTATTATCTCAGCGGGATAAAACATTATAAATTTGTATGATAAACGTACCTACATATGTATATCTTTACTAATATGTACTTCTAATATTATGATATGTATATATGTTTTACAAATATTCATTATTTAAGTTATACGCATGCATACTTTTTACGTTATTTTTAACGTTTTAAATATTTTATAATGTGCCGTCATTATCTTATATTTTGTTATACCTAGAGTAAGGAAGTTATACTCAATTCAATAATTTTATGTATTTATGTATTACAATATTTTAATATATTACCATACAAATCAGTAATTAACCTGATTATAAGTGGATACTGTGGCCCATATCCACTTATAATCAGGTTAAGTACATATACATCTGCCCTTGCTTAAAAATCAAAACGCAGATGCGTTATCACTCCTGAGTACAGAGATGGAATGCCTCGCTTGCAGTGAAAATGGGCCACACGAAACACAGCAGCATTAAACTGCTGTTTTACGCTGGTATACTATAAAAATTTTAGTTATAATTTAGAATTGTACTTAGAACAGTATCTCTTATAGTTTTTAACTATTACTAACCATTGCTTGATTATTATCCCACCTGATGTTAAGTGGTGATATAGCTGAGAATGGCACAAGTGAAAGTACTAACTTAGCTTAATAAAAGCTTATTCACTTTTGTACTGAAGACACTAACATTTTAATCGGATGTAAAGACAAGTTGGCAAATTATTCTGGTTCATTACTGTGATGTTGCCGTTAATCGATTGCCGATTTTGTTAATTTTTTGGCAAGAAAATACTTTCACAATGAGCACTTATAAATTCCAACAAGATCCAATGATTAAATAATTCAGTTTTTTATGAAATTTAAATTCAGATTCACGTTAACGCGGGTTAGGCTTTTTTAAATTACGATTCATTTTACTATTTTATTTCTACTTTTGTGTATAAAAAATGCACAAGTCTTAAGTACACAAGTCTCAGGGCATATTTTATAATGTATTAATTACAAGTCTATTTGTCTTGGATATCACTTAGTCGTTTTATCCGGTCGGTGGGTATTATACATTTGACTCCCATTACGTCCGCCACGGACGCAAGTATCCGTTCCTACCTTCCTATCGGATATTTACACTACATTAAATACAAGTGACAATTTACTTTCGCCGGCATCGGCATTCGCATGTCGGTCATATTTTCTTGCTTATATATTCATCGGCGGGACTTTTGATGTCCCACAGTTATGTCTGTTTTCCTTGTAGGTATTTTACAAGAAAGTTTTAGCGGTGTCATAACTTCTATTATAGCTATTTGTGTAAAAATTGGGTTTATAATATATTAGCTAGCTAAATATCGCTTCTGCTATTTTTTACTAGTAATAGTTAATTACAACTATGAATAAAACAGTTTCGTTACTCGCAGGTGCAAACGTGGAATGCATTAAGTATATGTGACAGACAATCTGAACTCATAGTACGTAGTAAGGCTTCTGTTCTACCTGCAGCAGTCTGTCTAGGTTATTATTACCCTCATACCTATCTCTGCCAGTGCTGTTTTGCTGTTTCAAGAGTAAACGATAAAGAATGGGTGCGTTTGGCAGAAAAAGCCCTAGCAAGCGCTTGTAAGCAAAATGGCGAAACTAAACAGTTTTCGGCCAGGACACGTTTCCTAACTTCAGTAGCGCTGACACAATCCGCCATTTTGCTTATTTAATTTGTTTGTTTTGAAGTAGAGTTTATAAGTTGTTTTGTAAAATATTAGTTTTAAGTAATATAATGACATGAATAAACATATTCATGTTATTAAAAAATCATGATTGGTAAGTTTTTAATATGAATGAAGCGACAGTAGCCAGGCAGGCGCGACGACGAAAAAAGTCGTGGGTTGAACCAACCCCACCCGAACCCCAACAACAGGAGGAATTAAATAATACTTTACAAACATATATTTAAATTAGGTTAGGTTCCTCCCGGTTAAAACTAACTTCGTGTCCTAGAGGAAAATAGCTACTTACGATTTAACAGCGCTTACCGCTTACGATCGCCATTTTGCTTACAAGCGCTTGCTAGCACTTTTTTTCTGCCAAACGCACCCAATGACTAAAGGTTATGAAATGTTTCATCTCACTTTTTACGAGTGATAACGTAATTCTGTAAGTTTGTTTGTTTGGAGTTGGGGTAGGCTACAGTAACAATTTATGAGTATCATAAGGTGGACTGGCGTGACATATGTCTATTTTCTATAAAAATAATATATGAAGGATTAAGTTTGAAGGTTAGTCCCAGCTGTGGGACATACATATGGCTGTACAATACAGAATGTCGTTTTTATTTTTATTAATACTTGCTCTCTTCACGCGACTTGACCTTCAGACATGTCAATGAAAATACACCATTTAGATATCGCAATAAAGTCTTAAATCGAAAAACGGTTATAGCCAAATTGGACCTCTATTATTCTATTGAGCCACCCGATATTTGTCCCTGAAAGTCACTTAAATCACTGATGTAAAAATTTCTTTCGGTTTAATGTGTCTTATTGTTAAAGACATAAAGACCTGCCTACTATATTGTATGTATATAAAATATTATTTTTACGTACTATCGTCTTTATGATGTATGTATTAAACTATGAATAAAAAGTTGGGTGTTTCCCTGCTACAGATCGTCTTATTTGAAACTTCATTCCTTTGTATTTTTGGTAAATTTTGCCACATTTACCATATTAAGTGATATAAAATCTACATGTGCATAATTTTAACGTGTTTTCTGTATTTGTATATTTTAATGATAAGAACGATAAAATCTGCCAAAAATACAAGAATTCTACCGTAATTTAAAAAAAAAAATATTTTAAGGTATATTTATAATATAATTACATATTTATCATAACATTAATATTTTCAGTATCTATTATTATCGATCACGAAATAAGTATATTAAAAAATATTCGTCGCGATAGTATAGGTTAGTTTCGTGACATTTTCAATTTTCACGAACCTTATCTATACTATCGCGATGAATATTTCAAAAAAATTAGAGATGACATTTTATTTCCTAAATCATTATTCCATAATAATTATCAGACTTTTTAGGTGACTACCCCAAAAGAAGGGGTTTTGTTTACCTACATAAAACTATCTGCTCGCTTCTAACCTTCTGTAGACCGGAACGTTATTATATTCATCTTCGTATCTGCGGAATGTCATCAACTAGATTTTATGGTAATAATGCCTACTATGCTCATAATAAGGGGCATTCCAGCAAACGTGTCACGTTTTTTTTTTAAATTCATTACAGGCTATCAAAAGTTTTGTACCAAGGCGTCCCCCATATGTATACCTTATAGAGGTGTTTGCTATAGTTGTCACGCTCGTAGTTTTTTATGATTTCGAACCGGTATCAGGAAGATGCTGCTGTTTGCTGTTTATCTCCTGTTACGTTTTCATCTGTCGCCTCTTGAAACACCCATAGAGCCGGGAGCCGGGACTTACATGGTAACACTACTCCACATCATCTGTACGTAGTGTCATCATACGATAGCTTAAGGGCCATCAGAGCGGTTATGAGAGTCTTGTCGACTGACGGATAGACGGTGCTTATTTTTAAACCTTTTTTGTACCTTAAACCATTATCTATTCTATGAGATAAAACACATTGTCTGGGAGTCTGTCGTGCTTTGTCTCGTTCTGGAGAGTATAGAAAACCAGTATAAATTATAGGTTGTGAGGCATTCCATCTAAGCCTTCAGATTTTAATTTTATAAATTAATTAATTGATTTTTTAATTTTTTTAATATTTTCTTTTACCTCCAACACACGCCAACAACGCCATAATGATTTCACGAACAGTAAACAACGTCGAATAAAAATTGTACTGTCAAATGTATACAATTTTGATGTCTTTTAAAGATCAATAAATTCTTTTCTCATTCCTCACTAGATAGCACTGTTCTGACTGTTCACTAGATAGCATACATATTCGAACATATGTATGCTATCGAGTGAATAGCCACTTCTACTAAAACTTACAATAAGAAACACACTTAAGGATACAATAAATAGTAAATATATTGTTAAGTATACAACACTTTATATTTATAATTTAATAACCGCTTATATTTTTTTATTTAACTTATGTAAATCTGCGCTTACTTGCCCACTTCACATTTTTAAAATACAATTTTAAGAGAACACCCGGCTTTCACGCCTTCTTAACACAGTCTAACGAATTAGCATGAAAGGCATGCGTATCTGTCAAGATTTAAACCCGCTCTTAAAAGAAATATGAACAAAAACGTCGAAGAGACAACTTATAAAATTACATTCCTTAAAAAGACGTACAACCGAAAAACGAATACCGTTACGAATGAGCTTAAAAACAGTAACATAAAAAGTTTTTTTTTTTGTTTTCAAACCAAATACACGCGGTCCGGGACCGAGTTTCGACCGTAAGTCATCGAAGCTGTCAAGATAAGAATGAGAGAATGAACACCTGCCGCTACCGGTGTTACGCATGCGCCTACGCTGCCACTCACCACTTCGTTTTTATAATAATGCTTGTAATAATTTCTACCAGAATACACGAATTTAGTTTCTACTCTTACAGTGCAAAGTATATTTTTCAACGCACTACGATACTTTCTTAGAACTATTTTTGTGTGCACGTAATTACGAACCTGGACTAAAGCGATTATCTTCGGAAATCGACTTAAAATTACGTATAATAATATGATTAACGTTGGTTTTAAGCTGCAACAAAAACGTCACAACCGTAGCTTTTTATTTTTAACGCCTATAAATTGTACGTGTACATGAAAACCATTCTATTTAATAGCCGATAATAAATGAACAAGAAGCTAAAAGTAAAAGTAAAAGCTTGCTATGTAGTGGAGATGCAAGAATATCTACTGCCCCATACCACCCCGTGGGTCCCATAAGAGGTCACAGAGATAAACTGAAGCAGGAGAAGAGTAATAGCATCTCGCTGATAACAACCGAAATTAATAAAAAGCTGCGGTTAGCGACCCGCCTGACTAGCGTGGCAACTATGGCAATCTACGTTTGGCAATAGACTTCTATAAAGCTAAAATGAACGAATGAAAAACGTATAAACAAGAAACAAATATTGTAATCCACTTATTACGTGATAAGCTTGTTTAGTGTAATGCCACGATAGAAAGAAATTCAAATGGTAAATTAAGGCATGTCATCAATATTTTCGGCAGTTGAAGCTAACTAATGCGTAAAAAGAAATATCATCGATGAACTAAATAAACCAGCTAGGGGTGTGACGGAGGATATATCTTTACTTTTTAACCACCAACGAAAACAGAGGGGTGTCATTAGTTTGTAGTGTGCGTCTGTCTGTGGTATCATAACTGCTGAACGGATGAATTGATTTTGATTGAGTTTTTTTTTCGTTTTAATGAAGGTCAGTTCTTTTTGTTTCGGAGGTTTTTAATTATTTGAATTTAAGTCATTATTTAAATGCTAACCTCCGCAGATACAGTGTATTATGCTGATGGAGACTGAGGATCAAATTATGATTTCATCTTAATCCAAAAATGCTTAGGCCCAATTTTTTAGACTTTTCAAATAGAATGGCATGACCAGCGCAAAATTGTCTTCTTCGTCGGCTTGTGAAAATTCTCTGGTGGGGTTGCGCCTCTCCTATAATTGTCAGGATTTTTTATTTCAGAACAAGGGTGACAAACAAGCACACAGTCCACCAGCGGTAAGCGGATGCTGTTTTCCGTAAACATCCACATCTATCCTCAGTTAATAATAAATAAATAAATCTTTTATTGTCAAAAATAAATTACAAATGCTTATGAAGTCTCTGACTCCTAATCTAGACGAGTCTATATCTTAGGAATCAGTGGCCTCTCTCTCCCAGAGTTATTACGAGTACAACAGGTAACACTTAAGAGAACTTGCATGTTTTCGTTGTTAAAATAGAAACACATATTCTTTCTATTGTAACAATGAATTTAATTAACAATCAAAATGCAGATGCACTGTGAGGCCAAAGGACTCAGATGAAATGCCACGTTTCCATTAAAAAGGGCATAAAGTAATGTTATCTACACTCGTCATAAACTGCTGCGTGCGTGCGAGCCTGGTCCTTCCTCAGTCGAGCCAGCCCATTCTGCTACTAAGCTGCTGTGTGCTTCCACCACGTAGAAAAATTTGCCATAATCGCCATAATTCAATGATGAGATTGTTTTAACACAGATTAATATCCTACTAGTTAACACGTGAGTTTTGTATGTGTGTTCGATAAAAAGATATCGTACACTTTGATAATTTTACATAAGAAACTTATTAGAATAAGTTTTATTACCCATTTAGGTATATGTAATTTTTTTAGAGATAAACGAAATATCAAAGCAATATATTATTTTTAGCTTTCGTGCTTAACCATTTAACTTCACGCTTCTGTAATTCTGTTATTAGGTAGTTCTTTTAAAGAATACAAACAAAACACATCTCTGTTTAGTTCTTACATTAAATAATTTAAATAAAATTTTATGTTAACATCTTTATCTTCATTGACTTAGCAATCGTAATTACGGTAAAAATAAGAGATGCAAATATTTCATTGAACCAAAACAAGTGCCTATTAATCCAGACGATATTTTGCGTTTTATCTTGTACTTTTATTAGGCATTAACTATACTTCATAACTTGAAATTATATGTTCTATATATATTCATATAAAATATAAGTATATTATAGGTAATAATATTACCCTTGGAAACTTTGGAAGTCAAGAGTCTTTAACAAAGGTGTGATACAGATATTTTACAAGTTTTAAGTATTTTGATTATGAAGGAGTGACCACTTGAATAACAAATCGGTACTTATTGTCCTTCGATTAAACTAATTGTTAAAATGCAGTAGAAGATGATACCGACCCCACCTACCTGGTAATCCTGACTACTCAATCACGGTTACTCTAAATTATGTCGTTGATCTTTTTTTACACGATAAGGGTGGAAACGAGCACACAGTCCACCTGATGTTAAGTACCTATAATAGTTGCTGTGGCTCATAGATATCTACATCTATCCTCGACTACAAATCAAAATGCAGATGCGTTGTCACCCGTGAGAACTAAGATGGAATGTCTCATTTCCAGAAAAGTGGGTCTCCTGTTCTCTGCACTAACCATACCAAAAATAGCTACTTAATGCTGCTATTTTACGCTGGTATTCTATGAGAGCGTGGTCCTTCCCCGGTCGAGCCTTTCGAACTTTCGTGCTACCACTATACTACTAATATAGCTGCAGCCTTCTCTGACCGTACTTAATTATATACTTAAACTTAATTATAACTTTCCAAGAAATTAATTATTAAATAACCAAAACGCCTAATGTCACCGTTTTTGGCACTATCGTTTATTAATTTTGAGCGTAATTTCATATGTATTTATGTACCTTTACTATTCGTTTAAAGCACTTTCTGTGCGCAGGTAATATTACACAGGTCAAAGCAAGGTAAAGACATCTGGCATGCGAATAACTCAAAATTATCGTAAGTCGTTCATTAAACCGCGTAAATTTCAAGTTATATTATGCATATAATAAACAATTAATCGATTACAAAATTATTTTAGAGCAAAAACACGTAACCTAAATTATTGATTGGCTGAAGACAACTTACTCCAATCTGATACAATATCTTGAGACCACTCTTCGCCTGGATCGTTGTTCTTTTATGTGGCAAAAGTGGCAGTTTGTCCGGTCTCCTTAAATGTATTTCTCCCGAGGGCCTAAACGCCTCCAACGGTGTCCGAATCACTCCCCGAACACCACCAAGCACGGACGCCAGGAACAACGTTGCTAACACTTGCATGTCTCTAATTTCACTGTTACTTGCACTGCCCTTGCTCTACACACACTCTTGTGATGCTCCGAATTTTGCTCGGGTTCAGTAATCGGAATGTCGCTCGTGTGAGTGTCCCGTGCGAGGAGACGTGTCGTCGAGTCGGGCAAGCTCGGACTGGCAACGGGCGCGCCGAGTCAGGTACGACTTGCCTACGCGCTTGTTATAACCACCTCTGACTGCGACTCGAACGTCTTGATACGAGGAATTTTCCATACAGATTTATTTTCCATAGAATTTTACATATAAATGAATTTGCTTTACGCTTTTTTATTAATTGTTTATCCATTATAATTATGCTTTAAATATTAATATATAATTAGGTTAAAACTATTTCGTAACATTATTTCGGAACATATTTCGTATATACTCGTATATATTAGCCATTCAATTTATTTTCGTAAATTGTAAGCATTTAATTTGAATTTAGAAGTTTAAGTCACAAAAATGAATCTACTGATTTAAAACGAAATAGTAGTTTTGGTATGAATTACGAATCAAATACGACCAATCCTCAATATTATGGTTAGGTTTGTAATAAACAGATATAAAGTGTCGTAATAATAGTATAAGTAAATAATAAAAATGGGCTAATGAATAAAAAATTTATATTTATTTCTTAACGTTTGTATATCTAGTACACTACAACTTCCCATATATTCATTTTTAAATTTCAATAAAAATTATTGCTGTCTATATAATAAATTCTCTTTTCAATAATAGAAAGATTAAAATTGTTAGGTTGCGCTCGGGTTGACTTCCTACCGATGGTGTTTTTTACACAATCTTGTTGCTCCGGTATAAGGCTGCATGCATAGTCGTTTTTATTTTTTTAGAAAAATAATTTTGTTATAAATAAAATTAAATGTATTTATTATATGTAGGAAACACATACGTACTGTCCCTTACTTCAACTTTTAATATCCACCAAATTAATACAACAGAAATAAGAAGGGGATTGTGAACAACAGTGGGACGTATAATGGCTATAAAAATATATCCATTCTCCTGTATTTAAAATCGTTACGTATGATAGTATCATTTTAAATAATATTGGAGCCCCAAGTAAAAATAACCACTACGAAAATTGTGTGTCATTACGTTTATGATCAACCCAGTAATAAGAATCAATAAGCCTACATGGTTAACAAGATACCCGCAACTCCTTGCATTCAGTTGCTTAAAACAAAACAATGTCATTCAACTTTTCGTAGAATAGGATTTCAACTTCTCATTCATGAGAATGCAGGAACTCTATTGTAACGCGACCTAATATACGTTCTGTCTCTTTCCCTCCCATTCACTGTCCTCTCGCCCGCATGAATGAACCGCTTCTTATGAATGAATGGACAGTCGCTATCTTACTATAGATACGTACCTTGGTTTCGTGACTGTACATGTACGTGTGTTGTTTTGTATCGAGTTATGTTTATCGGGAAATGTACATAGCTATGCGTACCTTAGCACCGACATATGCATTTCACTTGACACGTGGCTGATATACTTGACAAGTCCTCAGCGATTTCATCATTACATTGCTGATCGCTTCACACTTTGTCGCAGTATTTTTACTACGCGATTGTTTGTTTTAAATGCCACGTTTATAACTTCAAATCGGCACCTATTACCGCGTAAGCGTATAAGATAACGAACCGGCCGGCTCATAAATCAGAGAATATAATGATTTCTTTTATATTTATGCGGAAACAGCACACGGAATAAGAGTTTTGTTTTAACGGATTTTAAGGTGTTTGATTTCAACTTATTTTAAATTCCAGACGTTTAGATGAATTGAACACGACAAAACCCGTAAAAATTGTGTTGATCTATCAATATATTATGTATTTAAAAATAATAAAAAATTAAATGTATGAAAATTTACTACGCGGGAGTGCTCCGGAGTTTGTTTTTTTGGAGACGAGTCTGTCTTGGTACACTGCTGCGATCCAGTATATGCAGCACAGAGAACTAGGTAGGCTGTAAGGAATTCAATCTAAATGCTTAAAGGTTAAGACATCTGTAGCCTTTTTTCGCAGTTCGATGTTTGCAGCTGCAAGTGCTTGCTACTCCATCTCCTGTTTCATGCCGCTCTGTACCCTCTTGTGACATCTTCTGGATGATGTGGATTGCCTTACGCTGCCATTCCATATTAAGCAAATAGAAATTATTCGTTGCTTTTTTATCAGCTATACAGAGTAATAAACCACTTCATAAAGTCTATATTCTTAGTACCCTTATGAAATTTAATTTCGTAAGGCTATTTGAGAGAAACCTGTAATAATTTTAGACCATATACAATGTGCAAGAGTGATAAGAAAGTATCATCCCCTCCGACGAGTACACATTGTCTTTATTGTGTCTCTCAAACAATGCGAGTTATGGGGCACTTAAAACTCGAGTGGTCAGCGTTTTTTCTGCTTCCTTTGAAGAGAAGGGACAAAAAGATGGGCACGCGCACTCGAAAGCTATTGTTGCTCGACTGCAGTTATTTCCTTGTGTAAAACAAGACTTTGTTCTCTACGTAGAAGTGAGATATCCGGTTAAGAATTTTGCCTTTCAATAGGCACTCGTAAAGACTTAATTTACTTAAGATAAACGAGATGTTGACTATATTGTTTGTTTACTCATCGCGCGTACTGATTAACAAACAAACCAAATGGTACAACCCCCTAATACATCCTGCCAATGCTTTAAGAAAAATTGTTGAAAATATCGCGTATAATTTATCGCGTAAAATTATATTATTCACATACGGCCTTACTCGTAATAATTGACGTCAATTAAAGAAATGCTTAAAAATGCTTTCTCTCTCTCTCCAACTAAATGGCAAAAGAATTATGTTTTTTTTATAGGTTATGGTGACAAACGAGCACACAGTCCACCTGATGGCAAGTGGTTGCTGTGGCCCATAGACATCTACATCTATCCTCGATTACGAATCAAAATGCAGATGCGTTGTCACCCGTGAGGACTAAGATGTAATGCCTCGTTTCTTCTCTCTCTTCCGTAAAAAGGGTCTCCGGTTCTCTACACTCACCATACGAAACACAGCAGCATTAAGCTACTATTTTACGCTGGTTATTCTGTGAGAGCGTGGATCTTCTCCGGTCGAGCCGACCCATTCGTGCTACAACTATATAATGTAAATATAATTATTTAATCTCTACTTTTAAAAATCTATTGTTAGTCTCGCTAAAACTCAAAAATGGCTCGACCGATTTTGATGAAATTTTTTGTGTGTGTTTGAATGGGTCTCTGCATGGTTTAGATTCACATTTGAACACGGTAGGTGGCACTGTTGTCGAGGTCCAGAAATCACCCGTGCGAAGTCGTGGCCGATCGCTCGTGGTAGTAGAATCAACCGAAGTAATAATAATGAGTAGGTAAGGCCGACAATTACAACAAATAATTTAAGGAAAAGTTTTTGTTATTGTGAAAAATTTAAAACGATATAACGTTTTTTTTATAGTAGTAATAGGTACATAGTTTACGGAGCATTATTAGCATTTAAACATTAACGTTTTGCTCTTTATTTATTTCTGATTTTTATAGAAAACAAGTCTCAGTGTCTGATTGAGCAATATGTAGTATTTATATGAAGTTCGCTCTTGACAAACCAAACCTAAAAATGATTAACAATATTCTAAATTTTTTAAATAATTTATTCATTTACAATTATTGTATTTATACATACAATTATTGTACAGAGCCGTGGTAACTGACGGGCTAAGCGCACGTCGTAAAATTCACAGTATTCAATAGGTCTGCCTGCACGTATTATGGCAGACACTTCCCGGCTCTAAAACCCCTCTCAAAACTTGACTACTCTTGCCTACTGTTCTGCCATCAAGCAGTATTATTCACGTTTATGAGAGTTGCTATAATTATAAACCTTGAGACGTTTCATCTTAGTCCTCAACGGTGACAAGTGACAACCCACTATAGCCGCCTTTGTTTATAGTTGATGGTTGGTTTCCGTGAACTATACTAGCCTCTTACAGATAAACTGTTATCTCGTTAAGATATAAATTAAAAAGCATTCTACATATTTTGCATCAATATTCTTTTCTGACAAGAAAACATTTACGCCTGTAACTCTGAGCGGACGAACTTGTCTAAAACATCTTAAGGGGAAATATAATCTCAAGTGGCTTACCAAAATCCTCCGTTATACCGAAAATATTGCAGCAATAATTTTGAAATAAATATATAGTAAATTTGAGGATTAATGTTAAGTACTATGTTAGACGAAAACATGATTCCGTAAAATATTCTCGATAGAAAAAAAATCCAAAGTTACCTCCAAACTGAACAATAAACCGCTGTTATTCATAAAATACTTTAAATAAGATCATGAAACTTTGCATACTAACTGAACTAACTATAAAGCAGGGCTTATGTTTTTTATTTTATTTTTTAATTACCATTATTTTCACTGTAAAAAGAAATTTCCTAAACTATCGGCGTCCTGTCCGGGCGGCAGGAAAGAATGGTATAACGGAGGATCTTGTTAAGCCATTTGAGGTTATATTTCCCCTTAAACATATTCATATGAAGACTTGAGTGACGAGTATGAACTCTATTAAACAGGTAAGCATGTATCATCTTTTTGTATGTTGATACATATCTCTTTTTGTATGGTGACTAACGTTGTTACGACGCGGATCGATAAGTATCACGGCACTTGTGCACTGCACTACACGGTAAAGTAATGTCCGTAATTTTACAGTCCAAATACATTTCGACATTCTGAACCGAGTTTTCAGTGTTACCACTTAAGACGTATTACTGAAAAAATTCTTAAACCTGAGTTTGCTATTTTGTGTAATTGAGCTTTAACAATGGCGAAAAATAAAATAACCTATATTGTAATATTTTTGACGTAGGTATCTTATTTGGCCGACTAAAAAAAAGTGGGAGGTTCTTTTAAATTTATTTATTTATTTATTTAGGTACACAAAACAGAATAACACCAAAACGTGAACAATTGAAAATAATAAGTACAAAGTTACAATCTGAATGGTATTCCAAAACATGTGCACACAACATGATATTAAGTATAAAGAGGTATGTAAGGATCGTGACACTTGGCGATCTGTTCTCTCTGGCTACCCCGTTAGGGATTGTGCGTGAAGATAAATAAGTAAGTAAGTAAGTAAGTAACAGTAACGATTTTACAGCACAAATAATAATAACCTTACTTATAACAAAAATTAAAATCTTATAAAATTCATTACCTTTACATTTAAATTAAATTTAACCATCCTTATTAAAAAATATATCTAATAATTTAAATTTATAATTTATTAAAAATGTCTATATTTTTACTATTATTAATCAATAAGTCATTATATAGCACACATTCTTACAGGATTAGACAAAAGATGGCGAATTGTATAAAGGAAGGGAGGAATCTATAAGGAATGAATATTTTAAAAGGCAAGTCATATCCTGATATTTACACCGAGTTTGTAGTGATATAATGTTAAACTTTTTCAGTTTCTATTCGTCCTATGAAGACTTCTATTTAAACCGTACCTATAGCGGAGGATTGATAGAAATTTCTTTTGAACACGTTCAATACGATCTACGTGGACAGCGTAGTATGGAAACCAAATAATTATGTTGTACTCTAAAATACTGCGTACTAGGGAACAGTACAAAATAAGAAAGCTTCGTGGATTTTTAAAAGTCTTTGCAGTTCTAAATATAAAGCCAAGAAGTTTTGTACTTTTAGATATCACATGATCGTAATGATCGCGGAACGTAAGCTTTTCATCAAACAGTATTCCAAGATCCTTAACTACGGATTTTCTATCAAGTACCTGTCCAAATGTAAGTCTGTCCTTCTTGTTACTAAATGATAAGACAAAACATTTTCTCGTATTCAGATGCATTAGGTTTTCTTTACACCAATTATGAATGGAGTCTAAATTCGACTGAAGATTGAACGTATCGCTGAGTGTATCGATAACGGAAAATATCTTCAAATCATCTGCATACAAGAGGCACGGACATGTCAATTTATCAATGAGATCGTTTTAATAAACGTAATAAAAAATAAAGAACCTAAATGGGACCCTTGTGGCACACCCGATGTCACAGAAACGTGTGAGGATTTGAAACCTTTTATAGTAACTAACTGACTTCTCCTGTTGAGGTATGATTCAGTCCATCCCAACAGACTCCCATGTATTCCGTAATATGCTAATTTGATACATAAAATATTATGATTGACTCTATCGAATGCTTTTGAGAAATCGGTATATATGCTATCAACCTGTTTTCTCTTGGCGAAAACACTGCAAAGATAGTGTTTGTATTCAAGTAAATTAGAAGTCGTCGATTTGTTCTTAATGAAGCCATGTCACGGTAATATTATCTATACAGTATTGTAACGCGGCCGTATCTTTCAAATAAATGCCTACAGCCGTGCGGCACGTAAACATGCGATAGGGTTACCTGCCTCCAGCATTTTTACATTTGCCTTACTTTGTGTTTCCAATATATATATATATATATAAAAATAAAAAAAAAAATATACTTTTTATATAAACAAATAAAATAGGTACTTTGTGAATTGAATAGGAAGTGTTCAATAAAAATGCGTGTCGTTTTTTGATTGGTAGATTTAATTAAAAAACCGTGTTTATGTTTGAATAACAAATCCGTTAAATAAATTTGCAACCGAAAAATATATGCACCTCGGCTGAGACTTACGAAATGCTTTATTATTAGATTTTTAAATATAAAAAAACCCGCTTTCTAATATAAAGCTAAAAAATAATATAAATTAAAAATTGTTTTGGGAAACATGGACAACGTGGAGAAAAGGAATATCTTTTAATTGGTTATAGATACCTGCAGCTACTTTACAATTTATATGTTTGTTTTTAAATGAAGCTCCATTTTTTATATATTTCACAAAATCATGACTGCGGCACAGTCTCGACTGTCTGCATGCCGAGCGCATGCCGAGATCGAGGCGCGTAGGCATAGCTCTCGCTTCGTCCGTTTGTATGAAGTTGGAATACTGTATAGATAATATTACCGTGGCCATGTTGTCGAAGCGATAGGAAAGGTTGAATATGATGATAAAGAGAATCATACACCAATGATTCAAACAATTTACCAAGGCAAGACAAGATGCTTCCGGGTCGATAATTTTCGCAATTTGATCTTTCGCCGGATTTATAAATCGGAACAATATGAGCTATTTTCTATACAGATGGAAAAATACCTGCCTTAATGGATGCATTTATTATAATACACAAGGGATTACTTAATTCCTTGCCGCATTTCTTAATGAATAAAGGGGGAATACCATCTGGTCCAGAGCCTTTTCTTTGGTCTAATTTCGCAATCTTTTGCTGTATGTCGTCTTGTGTGATTGTGATATCACTTAGGGTACAATTACTACGATTGGATAATTCATTGTGAGAATATAAGATAGTCTCCTCTGGGTTTGCGAATACAGAACTGAAATAATTAGAGAAAAGCTCACATATTTCTTTTTCATCGGAAAAGATGTGATTCTACCATATTTCATCGTTTTGGGAATACTATTAGCATTATTTTTCTTGTAATTGACAAAACGTCAAAAGAATTTTATGTCGTCATCTAAAGAAGATTCGACGGACGAAACAAAATTTTTATAGTCATTACTAATAAGTTTTTTTATATCTGTTGCGTAACATGGAAAATTTATCATAATCCCGAGGATTCTTATATTTTTTGAAACGACGATGATATTTTAGTTTTTCTTCTAAGCTTTGCCTTAAAGCAGGTGTGAACCATAATGGGTGGTTGTTTGTGTCAATTTTGGTCATAGGTGTATGTTTTGCAATAATATTCCTAAGCTCTGCGTAAAATGTGTCAGTCATGCTATCAATATCTTTATGAATTGACAAGATATTATGCCATTTAACTGATTTAGATTCAAGATTTATTTTTGAATAATTGCTTTTGAAAAAATTTGTTCGTTTTTGTTTTTTGTTTTTAAAATTATTTGAGTTTATTTCAACAATATTATTATCTGCAACTAATGAGGGGTGGTGGTTATCTAAGCGGCTCAATGGCTCCACTTCATAAACCTGAATGCTGTTCGAACTGAAAAGAATTAGGTCTAAAAATCGTCCGTTGTTATTTGATATATTGTTATAATTATCAAGGTTACATATTCTAAGGGTATCACAAAGCAGATTAGCTTTTTAACCTCGCGGGTGAAGAGGAATCATATAATTATACTGTGATGATTTAGACCAGTGAACGTCGGGTATATTAAAATCCCTATACAAAGAAATTCTTCTGTGTTGCGATATCGCATAATTACGTTTTGACAGTTTGTAAAAAAATTATCGATGCAGTCTAAAGGCAGATCTGGCGGAAGATAACAGAGACAAATATTAATAATTTTAACATTAGTGGCTTTTGACAATATGCTTATCCACAAGTCTTCTAGTTCACTATTCTAGGAAACTTGATAAATAAAATTTATTTCTTTTATAACGGCAATTAGAATTGCCCCGCCTTCAGATTTACGTGCATTTGATTGATATCTGTCGCGCCTTACAACATTATAGCTAGTGTCAATGAATTCACCGTCAAAAATAGTGCTATTTAAGTTTGTTTCAGTTATTCAGATAATGTCGTAAATCATTATTAAGTACATTAAGATAGAACTCTTTTGTTTTTGATCTTAAGCAATTAACATTGATAATACATTAACATTATACAGTAGTAAAATTCCCAAATACGTAAACCAAATATAGCAACAAAAAAAATTGTGATATTATGACAGCTTGTTTAAGCATTCCATATTTCTAATGTGTATGCAGGCCGCAGTGTCTTCCTTACGAATATATATACGTCCGAACTTAACCCATACATACTTATATTTCTTCTCCTTTGCAAAATTTCTAGCAGCAGCATAAAGAGCCTAAATTCCGGAGAAAGATGTTCAGTCACATAAATTTTTCGCTTTTCGCAATTTAGTCCGATGTTGTTGGTATTCAAGGGATTGTCTTTATTGGCTTTATTATAACGTTAACATGTGGAGAGAACTTGGTCCCTTAAGCGTGGGTTAATGAGTGTTACAAGAATGTTTCTAGGGCGTTCGGATGATTCGGAGATGTCGTATTTGGCGACTCTACGGCAAGAATGAATGTTCTCATCATCTATTTGAATATTTACTGTTTTACACAGGTTGCGGAATAACAGCATTGGATTTTCAGTTCGACTTTCTGGTACTAACTGAATTTCTAAATTTTTGCTACGGGAAATTTTTTCAATTGATGTTAAACGATTGGTCAGAACATTAATCTCCTTTTGAAATAGAAGAGTTTCAGATTCTAGGTGTTTTATTATGTGACTCTTATTTTCAATTTCTTGCTTTAGAGAAGACTGTTCATCACATATAAAGTTAGTGGTTACAGTAAAGTTAAAGACTATTTCTGTAACCACTAACTTTTAAAAGCTGCTGCACAACTGAGTCCATCTCTGCTTGTACTAGGTTTTTGACGTCATCCTTCAATGCTTTTCTAAAACTTTCCACGAAATCCGATAGATAATTATTAAGTTTTTTATCCAATAAGGTACTAATTTTACCCGTGGTGACGAGATTGTCGTCGTTTGAGGAAAATAATTGGGAATCGGTTGATGAATAGCTTGAATTTTCAAGTGGCGAATTCAATGGTTTCTCTACGAGTGGTCAAGCGTTGGACCACAGTTAATTATATTACTACAAGATGGACACTTTGATTTATATTCAGTAGCTAAAGCCGTAAATTGTTCTTTATTTAGATTTAGGCACTCAATATGATATTTTGAATGACAGTGATTATATGCTACGCAGCGGTCAGTGCGAAGTAGCTTCTTATTGCAGGCAGAGCAATTCATATTAATTGTTTTACTAATCTCAAACTAAGAAATTGTTGTAAATAAAGTTAAAAAGACCTCAGCTGTTGGGATTCGATCTAACGCCTCTTATACTTATTTTCTTGTTACGTTTATGCGTAAGCCACAGCGCCAATTGTTCGCTGATATACTCTTTGAATAACCGATTCACTTTACGGAGATAAATGTTCGTTGAATAATGTGACTATAATTTATTGCATACCCGTTGCAAAATAAACAACTGACTGCAACTTTTAAAAATGACTACGGTGCTTCTCACACTTTTTGGAGTATTTCTATCACAATTTAACATGAAAACACTGAATGATTTAACCACTCGAACACCAATAAAACACTGCATCTATTGATATTAATTTTAAGTAAGTTTAAACACTAGACACATTTATTTTATTTAAAAAACTAGGAGTGAACGAAACCGTTACTGTCGGCGATCACGGCAGCTATACAAATGGGAATTGACTGTTTGTTTTTGTATGAGTGTTACGCGTCATCTTAGCCAAATGTTTAACGATTTTTATTATAGTTTTTTATTAAATAGGCTATACCTTAATATAAAATTTAACAAAAAAATTCTACCCTTGTCGTTGCAAAAGTACCTATAAATCGGAATAAAAAATTTAATATAACTTTTTAGACGACATGCTGGTTGTGACTTTGAGCTTGTGATATTCCTTAGTTCAAAATTAAACTTTTATAACTTCCCGCTAAGAAAATTGAAAATTGAAATTTTTTTAACGTTACCCCTACACTACTAGGGTTTTCTCCTGTGTCGTGGGGGCAGTTTACAATCATAAATTGCACAAGGACAAACATCCAGACCCGGAAGAACTATTTGTAGGCCATGCAAATACTTGTCCCTTGGGGGGATTCGAACCCGCGACCCCCGCAGCCACTCATTGCTAAGCCGCTACGCCGCGTAGTCGTCAAAAAAAAATCAGAAAGTTATTGTTATTACCACGTGAATATTGATTTCATCAAATGTTGACGTTGTGAGGTCACAGGAAGCCACCCTGACAATTGTTCGATGGCAGGGGTCTGTATGTCTGTCTGTAACATGTAACATCGTTTGTACTGTACTGTACTTGGCCTATTTTTCACATAAAAGGTTTTGGTGGAACATCGTTAACCTTTGAGTTTTTTCCTTTTATTAATCTAAAAATACATGACCTACATTTTTTAAGATCACGTTTCGCGGTCTTCTTTTTCTAATCTAATTTAAATTATTATAATTAAATATCATCAAATGTAGTTACAAAAATTTTTACGGGTAAAATAGAACTGAATATGTTAATAACTATCTTATATGAAAACGTTTTTATTTTTTCTTATATGACATCCGGGTGCTACAATCTACTTGGTATCTTATCTATTATATACATATAAATAAAATAGAAGTGTCTGACTATATTTCAAAAATAACGGGTTATTTGCATGCCATAAAACATGAATGACCAATGTTTAAATTTTTGTCTGCCTGTCTCTCTATATATCTATATATTTTTCGGGGCTAATCTTCAGAATGACTCAACCGATTGTAATGAAACTTTATTAACAGGTAGATAGTAATGCCAGGACTGATTTAGGCTAAATTTAATCGAAGAACTTGGACATTTTTTAAGAAACCGAAAATTTTATGAAATAAATGGTCTTTGATGATTATCATAAACCTAAATACCGCTTCATCAATAGATCCTATCGAGGCAAAACCGGGGCGGGTCGCTTGTAAATAGTAAATTTAAATCCAAACCCACACATAACCACTCCAAGTCTTCAAGTAGCTCGAGATCCAACCTAAAATTAATATTCAAAGCTGAAGGTAACACAACTTAACTATGACATCAGGACGTTAAACACCTCAGTCTCCCCGTGACTACCAGCCCTTAGCATTTCGAGTGATACTCTATCATATCCGACCGCATTGCCTGCTTTCAAGCTCTTCGTTGATTTAATTATTTCATCTATACTTATCTTATTACTACTTATCTTACGTCTTTCCTCTTCTGTCGGAATTTCTATTTAATTTAATGCAAACGTCTCTCCACTCATTAACACGCTATTAAAATATTACTTCCATTTCAAAATTTTGCTTAAATATCGAAACTTCGTCATTCAGAATGTAGCCATTCCCGTATTAAATAGCATTAATTCTATTAATTATATTATAATTAAACTTAAAATTGAACAAAATAACTATAAAACAAAATAACTAGAGTGTATGATAAGCTTTAAAGTATGTTTTTGGGTGTAGTGTAGCATTGCATTTGACACAATAAAAGTTTGCACTTTTGTGACAGAAGACGCATCTCAAACGGTCTTCTCTATACCTTACTAAAAGGCCATGGTGGTTGTACTGCAACACCCCAGATAAAGATTGTGCTGGCCGTCCACCTTTGTGACTGTCAATCTTCTTATTGTTTTCAATGAGACTTACAGCAATATTTCTGCGAAATTTCGGATGATCCCAAACTCCTCAATTTTCCTTGTATATTGCCAAGCATTATGTGTAGCCATATCAAGGCAATGAGTGATAAGTGGGAAATACCATTTCTTACCACGAATACTTGTCCTGTAAAGGTTAATATTTTGATCAGAACGATCAACACCTCCCATATTTTCGTTATATGCCTTCACAACTGCAGGTTGATCCACTTGCACATATTTTTTTGTTGCTGAGAAAATCTTTTGACTTTGTTGACGGGTAATAATTTTATAGCATTGGAAGCCACGGTAACTACACTATTATCATTCCACATACAGACGACAATTTCTTCAGCTCTTAGTAGATTTGTATTTGTACGTCCCACGGTTAGTTTTTTTGAGTTTTTTGTTAGTGGGCAATGGGCATTTTGACACTCTATTCTCTCTTATGGTGCCTGTAGCTTTCAGACCGCGCGTCCGAAGTTCATCTATAAGTGTGATAGATGTAAAAAAGTTGTCGAAGAACAGATGGAATGGAGCTTCTGCATTTATCTTACGAAGCTCATCAACATACTGCAATACAACACCCAATCCGAGACTTTTGTATTTTGTATCGGTGCATCCTTGTTGTCCTTGATACGGTTGAAACCATAAAAGGTAGCCCAGACGCGTTGCTCCAACCCGGAACTTATAGCCCCATCTAATAGGTTTGCCTCTTATAAACTGTTTACATGGATGCCCACCGTAATATGGGACCATAGCTTCGTCGATACTGTGACACTCTTGTAAAGGAGCATGCTTCAAAAAATTCGAGTTTAGCACATCAAAGAGAGGTTTTAACTTCGCAAATTTGTCTCTCTCATTGAGTTGGGAGTTGTTGCAACAATTTAAATGGGATACTATAAAATTAAACCTATCCCTTACCATAGCTGATGAGACAAATGGTACACTGCAGTCTGGAGTATTTTCCCAGTACATACTTCGTCTAGGAACAACCGCGTATCCACTATACAACAGTATTCCCAAAAAACATTTCATCTCCCTTGCTGTCACGTTACCTTCTTTATTCTTCTTTGTAGCATATAAGTTAGTAAATTCCACAAGAATATTCAAAACCACGTCGTCAAACATGCAATCAAAGTAATCAATGGGATTTTTATCACCATACTGGTCAGGACGCTGTGGGTTATGCCAATCACTGTGCGTAGGCTGAATATCTCTTGAACTCCAAGTATATTTAGTATTTTTGAAGTTGATCATAGTTGGAGCATTTGTTGAAGTAGAAGGTACTGGTACAGCAGGTGAAACCGGATCATCTATTTGTCCTTGAAGAAGCGAGGCTTGGGATGTGGAAGCACATTCATTTTCAAAATTTAGACGTCGCCTTTTGTTTACTTCGGCTAATGATAGATCATCATCACTCTCCCAATCATCACAGCTGTTGCCATACTGGACCTCAGCAGCAGCCCTTAGTTGAGACCCCGGCAAGTTTAGAAGTGACACCAAGTCTTCATCTCCAGAGTCTTCATCCGTTACCTCAGCATTACAATTTTGGTGGCATTATTGTAATAGATTCTGGGATATCATCATCATCATTTTGCGCCAATTCCTCAATAATCTCATTTAGAGAAAGTTGCTTTCCAAACTTCCTGTAATCTGACCTCAATAATAGTAGTACATTTTCCTACTGTGTCTTTTACGGAACATGAAAATGATTTGAAAAAATTACAAATAAAAAACCTAAAATTATTTCAATTGTTTTACATTGAGTGACCTACGGGATCAAATATGATATATATGTAAATACATTTGTGATATGCTGTATAAAAAAATATATACACTTACCTTGAAGTAGCCATTGCAATATCGTGAATATTTCAAGTTATTTTCCACAATAATTAAGAAGTGTAGCTCACAACCACTAATGCACATTTAAAGAGCAGTTTCTCAAGCACGAATCGACGTAGAAGAAAGAAATAAAAACTACCCACACATATTTTTTATTTTTCTTTGTGGGTGTGTCGTTTAAGATACAGTAGGAGAAAGTGAGTTAACATCATCCCTATCATCTTCCAAAACTGCTTTCGGTTATAAGTAGGCAAGTCTTACATGTCTGGGGCGTAGCCTTTAGAACAAACATCTTCTTTAAGCCCACTTTCATTCGTATCCGTAGCAGCCTCGGGCTTATACATTCATACTCATTCACACCTTTACCCTCCTAAACGCTCTTCTAGAGACTCGCTGGTATACTCGTTCGGTCTACACCAGACCAGTAAGTGGAATACATGCCATGTGCAGTGGCATCCTTCCGTTTCGTCTCATTTACACGTAACACATTTATTCGTCTATCATACATCATTTCACATACTTCATCCATCTTATCATTTATTGCTCCACGTACATTTAGCGTAGCCAGACGGGCTTTTGCGATCCACTTTTCGCCCCTCCGGGAGATAGAACGTGATGGGTGTCGAACCTCGTCGCCAGTACTGTAACTATACTTGCTCCCTATACCCTTCAGGCCAGAAAACAGCTATGCAAATACTGCTATTTATATTATTAGCAACAGAAGTACGTAAGAGGGTGACACCTACCCAGACTGACTTCTTGACAGATAAGTAGTACTAGGTCCTAGTAAATGCCTCACAGGCTCTTATTAAACTTTTTTTTATAAAGGATAGGGTGACAAACTAGCACACAGTCCACCTGATGGCATGTGGTTGCTGTGGCCCATAGACATATCTACATCTATCCTCGATTACGAATCAAAAGGCAGATGCGTTGTCACCCGTGTGGACCAACATGGAATGCCTCGTTTCCAGTAAAAAGGGTATTTGGTTCTCTACACTCACCATACGAAACACAGCAGCATTAAGCTACTATTTAACTCTAGTCTGTGAGAACTTGGTCCTTCCCCGGTCGAGCCGACCCACTCGTGCTACAACTATACCTACTACTAATATAACTGCTGCATGGCTCTATCACGTATACTCCTCTAACCGAATGATATCAGTGAGGACGCAGCGGAAAATTTTTCTATAACCTGTGAGCCTAAGCCTGTGCACAGCTGTGGCATGAGAATAGGCTGTAACTATACTAACTTTACCTATCCTTAGCGACACTGGTACCTAAAATGGTAGTACCAAATACCAACCCAGATGTAATCAGTAGAGAAGCCATACTATCTCGTGATTAAAAGGAATACACGTGATGGTTATATTGATTAAAAATTCTGTTTGCAAGTACCATACCAAGTAGTTATTATCGTACAATAATAGTGATTTATTGTAGGCCAAAATTGTATCCACGTGTAAGAATATAAGGATTGGAGGGCAATTTTGTCGTATTCAATTGAGTAAATGCGATGTGAATGACGACAGAATTTACAGACATTAACAATTACATACAGAATTAATATTTAATCAAGTAAGTGTATCTGGATGTTACTGTCATTTACATAAAGATTTTTTTTATATTTTCTTTAAATGACAGTACCTACCTAACATATCAATCTAATTTGTAATGTGTAGATTTTAAACAAGTTTTGTTTTTGTTTTTTATTTAAAGATAAAAATACCACTTTTTCATTATATTCTTGCTCTATTAAAATTGATTTAATATAAATAATTTATACAATAAATAAGATAAACAATAAATAATTTATACAATAAATAAGATAAAAAATAAGCAGCGGACGTAGTACTTTTTCACATTTTTCACATTAGAAAGAATTTGCTTTGTACATTATTATTATAATAGATATAATTATTAATTTAATACAATACAATTATTAAATTCTTCTATTATTAAATACTTAATAAAAAAATGGTAAAATATTGTATCTATGTATGCAATCGAAACTTGCGACGGGTCCTTGCCAATCAAGGCGATTATAGCAAATTCTTTTTAATGTGAAAAAGTACCACGTCCGCTGCTTATTGTAACGCGCTGTTAAAATCTAGGAGAATTTACAAAATGCTATGATAACATTTATCATTCAAATCACAAGTTTCTATTAGTAACTACGATCGTAATGTTAGCTATGCTACTAAGTTAAAACGTTGCTGTACGATGTATATTTTGATTAACTTACAGAAAATTTAAAATCTATCATTGTGATTGCCGAATTAATAAATAATTAATTTTAACTATACCTCAATCATCGTGTAAAGGCGGCTTTAGACACTACCTCATGCCAGCCCGAGGGTATTGTTAGAGAGTAGGTATCTTCTTGATAAAAACTCGATTATAAAAATCTGCGGTTGCTAACCCTCTTCCTAAAGCGAGAATTCCCCCTCTGAGACAATGTATGCAGGAGGCCTATATTCTGTAGTAGACTTCTATAGATAGGCTGTAACGATAATAATGACCCTTAAATAATTTTGAAAATCACGAAGAAAATGACAGAAGTCGCAAGTCGCAGTAGTATGCCTACACGTGCAACAATCCCTTGTCGCCCACGTGCGGCCTTCATCCGTAATAAATATTTCGAGACGTACGATAACAGGTATTTTGCTAAAAATGAACCCTCAATAAGCGTGGCACGTGAATTATCCTATTTCATCCCGTTGTATTTTTGTTTTTTTGAAGCCACTTCAAGGTTTTTATGAGCTGCAGTAGACACTGTGCTGTGCCTTTAAATATATATGTATTGCTTTTCCTATTACAAAAAATACAAAAGTCGATCTTAATGATTTTAGGTATTCTCTATCAGTAAGCACGTGGAGAGAATTTGATGTAGATGAATGATGTAAACAAAATGATAAGTGATTATAATTAGGAATTTTAATATTTATATTTTATTATTATATGTAACTTATACTCATATTATATCATGTATGTTTTGTTATATATTAATACATACTATGGGTATAGATTTTGTATATTATATGTACCTATATCTTAGTATGTATGTGTGTATGTATATATGTATAAAGGATCAAAATGTAGATGTGATGTCACCCTACAATGACTCGTTTCCAGTAAAAAGGAACTCGGTTCTCTACACTCACCATATGAAACACAGCAGCATTAAGCTGCTATTTGACGCTGCTGGTAAGAGTAAGAGCGTGGTTTACCCCGGTAATATAAATGCAGCGTGGCTCTACCACGTATAACCAACACTGTGTTACTGCTTACATTTCGCTTACCGATACAAAATATGTATTTTTTTTATTATTCAAACTATTTGTTATAAAATAACATGGAATAACGTTTAAGCTCAAGGTTTTTCTTTCCTCGTCACTTCCAAATATTTAAACTCTTGATTTTTAGGATTTCTAGTACCAAATATCTATTAATACGTGAAAGGAAAACTTTGTACGCCTTTTTAAGCTTATTGCGCGCACGGAGGAGAGTGAGATTTACCAAGGTTAAAGTTTATATGGAGAAACGAGTGCTGAAGGCTAAAATGTATATATTAAATAATCAAGGCAAAAAAGCGTTTATTTTAGTTTTATTTTGTATATATGATATCCGTTTCTATATATTATATCCGTTTCTATATATCATATATTTAATGTGTAAGTAGTTTAAAGTGAAATAGAGCTTACATAACATATAAACCTAAAAATGAAATAAATTACGGTCGAATTTTGATCACTGGTAGACCACTTAATCTCCATCTCTACTTATGGTTTTGCATGTCGTTCAACAATTCACTCACGTAAGATAGACAACGCGCCATTCGAATCGCGACGAGCATAGTAAAATGAATGCAAGTTGCATATTTTTAAACAAGATCACTGCCTGGCAAATCTAATGTCCTTAACACCCGACTGGAATTAAAATGCAAAACTGATATAATTCTTTTAGGTTATTATTTAACTTTTTCATAAATAGATAATGGGGAAAACTAATAACTATTTATTTTTCTTGCTACTTTCCTACCTTACTACGTACGATAACGTTATGTGGCAGACAGTTATGGTAGCACAGGGGATGTGTCTATTCGTGGTAGAGCTACGCTGCAGGTATATTATAGTTGTAGCACGAATTGATCGGCTCGATCGGGGAACGATCACAGAATATACGCGTAAAATAGCAGCTTAATGCTACTACGTTTCGTATGATAAGTGTAGAGAACCTTTCCGTTCCGAACCATAGAGAACATTCCATCTTAGTCCTCAGGGGTGACAACGCATCTGCATTTTAATTCTTAGTCGAGGATAGATGCAGATGTCTTTGAGCTACAGCATCTACATACTATCAGGTGGACTGTGCGCTCGTTCGTTCGTAATATAAAAAAGTACTCATCCTAAAATTTTATAGTGCGAGCATTCCAAGATCGATCCCCGCCGGCACCACTGAATTTGTCAATTGCACTTTAAAAGTATCTACATACTGATATACCACCGTGCTATGTGGTGAAGGTAAACGTCATATTAAGTAGTTAAGAGAAGAACATTACGAAGTCATGGAAAATCTCACACGCATCGGGCCGGCGGTACGGGCACTTCCTTGCTCTAAAACTCTAAGGAGTGAACTCAGTGCCCAGCCGCAGGATGTGTATGTCGTAGCTAACTAGCTTAATTTTCAGTTAAACAGTCCAGTCTTTTTACGAAACGGCGCCGTTCAACAACCGACCTGAATGATATTCAGACTATGCGTCCAATAAAATATTACACTTTTTTTTAAGGACGCGTTTACAAAATGGATAGGTATAGAATCGCACTACTACATTGACAAAAGTCACACACACACTAGTGTACGCACGGTTGGCTGTGGGAATCGTAGTCAAATGAAATTATTTTGATAATTTGAAAGATTGAATTTGTTTTTCATTTCTTATACCTACCTCAGAAATATACTTCGATACGAAATATGAATACCTGCTCCAAAGACTGCTTGGCACTGGAAGCCCTCTACTGGTAGTGAGATGTTAGCTCTGGACTTTGAACTGGTTTTGTCAGTTATAATAAGACCTTACCTACCTGCGGACTTGATGGAGTGACCTGAAGGTGTAATTTGGTGATTACAACAATAGGAACTCCTAGACTAGTGGAACTAGGTGTGCCGAGTTTGGGTTCGTTTTGTTGGTTATGATGAGACCTTACCACCGGACTTGATGGAGTGACCTGAAGGTGTAATTCGGTGATTACAAGTGGAACTCCTAGACTAGTAGAACTAGGTGTGCCGAGTTTGGGTTCGTTTTGTTAGTTATGATGAGACCTTACCACCAGACTTGATGGAGTGACCTGAAGGGGTAATTCAGTAACTACTGCTGGAATTTCTGAACGAGTAGAACTAGATGTGCCGAATTTGGGCTCCGTTTTGTTAGTTATGACGAGTCCATACCTCCGGACTTGATGGAGTGACCTGAAGGTGTAAATCGGTGATTGCAACTGGAACTCCTAGACTGGTGGAACTAGGTGTGCCGAGTTTGGGTTCGTTTTGTAGGTTATGATGAGACCTTACCACCGGACATGATGGAGTGACCTGAAGGTATAGTTCGGTGATTACAAGTGGAACTTCTAGACTTGTAGGACTAGGTGTGCCGAGTTTGGGTTCGTTTTGTTAGTTATGATGAGACCTTACCACCAGACTTGATGGAGTGACCTGAAGGGGTAATTCAGTAACTACTGCTGGAATTTCTGAACCAGTAGAACTAGGTGTGCCGAATTTCACTCCATCAAGTCCGGTGGTAAGGTCTTATCGTAACTAACAAAACGAAACCAAACTCGTCACACCTAGTTCTACTAGTCTAGGAATTCCATTTGTAACCACCTGATTACACCTTCAGGTCACTCAATCAAGTCCGGTGGTAAGGTCTCATCGTAACTAACAAAACGAACCCAAACTCGGCATACCTAGTTCTACAAGTCTAGGAGTTCCACTTGTAATCACTGAACTACACCTTCAGGTCACTCCATCAAGTCCGGAGGTATGGACTCGTCATAACTAACAAAACGAAGCCCAAATTCGGCACACCTAGTTCTACTCGTTCAGAAATTCCAGCAGTAGTTACTGAATTACCCCTTCAGGTCACTCTATCAAGTCCGGTGGTAAGGTCTCATCGTAACTAACAAAACGAACCCAAACTCGGCACACCTAGTTCTACAAGTCTAGGAGTTCCACTTGTAATCACTGAACTACACCTTCAGGTCACTCCATCAAGTCCGGAGGTATGGACTCGTCATAACTAACAAAACGAAGCCCAAATTCGGCACACCTAGTTCTACTCGTTCAGAAATTCCAGCAGTAGTTACTGAATTACCCCTTCAGGTCACTCTATCAAGTCCGGTGGTAAGGTCTCATCGTAACTAACAAAACGAACCCAAACTCGGCACACCTAGTTCTACCAGTCTAGGAGTTCCAGTTGCAATCACCGATTTAGACCTTCAGGTCACTCCATCAAGTCCAGAAGTATAGACTCGTCCTAACTAACAAAACGGAGCCCAAATTCGTCACCCCTAGTTTTACTCTGCAAGAAGTTCAAATAGCGGTCACGAAAGTACACCTTCAGGTCATGCCATCAAGTCCAGAGGTAAGGTCTCATCATAACCAACAAAACGAGCCCAAACTCGGCACACCTAGTTCCGCTCGTCCACGAGTTGCAGTAGTAGGTAAGTTTATATATCCTACTTATTTTTAGCTAAATAAAAACTGTGAGTATAAAAATAATAATTTTATCACTTGTCAAGTACTTATGTTTCCAATTTGTTTTTTTCTAATATTTTGTGTATGTACAGCGATCTTTTCAGAATGAGCCGCTGCAAACAGGCGATACAGTGTCCACTCACGACGGCGGCCGAGCACGGACTGTGGTTTCATCGAAATCTTTGTACAATAAATCAAAGCAGGCACCAACAATAAAATAGCCCTTATTGCAATACATTATGATTCATCCATATTACCAAAATATGTGAAAAAATGTGCATCAGTTTTTATTTTTTTTTACGACTATTTGTGACATTTTGTTAAAAAATAAACCCAGGGTTTTTTAATTGAATATGTCTGTCATCTTATAGTATTTTTTAAATTTTTAAATATGTTGATAATAGACCAAAACATCTACCAAAACACAAGCCGGTATCGTTAATTTTGTAGAAAATGGCAACGAAAGTTCGTTTTTACAATATAAAAAACTACTATTTTCAACAAAAGAGTTACAGACATTTGCAGATGAAGAACCAATCTATACATGGTAGTTTTTACTTATATTTGATTTGGTTTAGTTTTGTCACAAAATCTACCGAAAAACACCCTAATTTTGGTTGATTTGCAAACGCGTCCTTAAATAGAGTTAGGGCACGGTAATATTATCTATACAGTATTCCAACTTCATACAAACGGACGAAGCGAGAGCTATGCCTACGCGCCTCGATCTCGGCATGCGCTCGGCATGCAGACAGTCGAGACAGTGCCGCAGTCATTATTTTGTGAAATATATAAAAAAATGGAGGAAATAAATAATAGAATAGAAATAAAGAAATAATAAATCTGAACTTCATTTAAAAAAAAACAATATAAATTGTAAAGTAGCTGCAGGTAACTATAACCAATTAAAAGATATTCCTTTTCTCCACGTTGTCCATGTTTCCCAAAACAATTTTTAATTTATATTATTTTTAGCTTTATATTAGAAAGCGGATTTTTTATATTTAAAAATCTAATAATAAAGCATTGGAAGTCTCAGCCGAGGTGCAAATATTTTTCGGTCGCAAATTTATTTAACCGATTTGTTATTCAAACATAAACATGGTTTTTTAATTAAATCTACCAATCAAAAAACGACACGCATTTTTATTGAACACTTCCTATTCAATTCACAAAGTACCTATTTTATTTGTTTATATAAAAAGTATAAAATCATAAAACACAAAGTAGGCAAATGTAAAAATGCTGGAGGCAGGTAACCCTATCACATGTTTACGTGCCGCACGGCTGTTGGCATTTATTTGAAAGATACGGCCGAGTTACAATACTGTATTAGATAATATTACCGTGGTTAGGGTGACTAACGATTACGAATCAAAATGCAGATGCGTTGTCACCCCTGAGGAATAAGATGGAATGCATCGATTCCAGTAAAACGCACATTCAGCATTCAGCTACTATTTTCCACTGATATTCTGTGAGAGCGTAGTCCTTCCCCGGTCGAACCGACCGTTTTGCTACAGCCATACTATAGCTGCAGCGTGGCTCTATCACGTATAGAAATATTTATTTATCTTGTAATATCAGCCACAATAGGTTAAGGTGCGGCTGGGGACTGACCAGCAATTGATTTGTTGAATGAAATTAATAAGATGACAATGCTATGTCTAGGCTGTTAACTGAAAGGCTTATTAAACTACTTGGCTGCGACATATATAAACTATTACTTTTACATGACTGTTAAATGGCCTTTAATAAGTTTTTACATATCATAAGAGAATTTATTTCACATTTTATAAAACCACACAAGCCGTGCACTATACGCCTTGGCGACACAATTAGCTGCGTAAACTGACTGCCGGATCACCTTGTGAATTGTAAACTATGATGCAAGCAAAGAACGTAACACTTTTCCAACGTTGTTATGTCTATATTTTTTAACACTTATGTTTTAATATGGTGTTATGATTAAATGTAATAAGTTATGTAACCAACTGCCGTATTACTTAACCATTTTAATACAAAACATCGGTAGCGCAGTAACTAGGCGTTCGACCGCGGCGCTGCGGGGCAACAGTTTCGAACCCTGCATGGTTCAAATATAAGTATGGCCTACAAATTATTTTTTTTTGGGTCTAGATGTATGTCCGTTAAGTTTGTAAAACGCCACGTACACCAGGATAAAATGCTATTACTATATTTATATCAATGACCAGATGTCGAATTAAAAATTTTTGTGTGCACTTAAATATTTGTTTTCTACTTTCATGTAGATCTATTAAATGGAGGGATTGATTCTCTTTCGGTTTCGAAGTAATATGCGACGGATAAAAACTGTACGCTCAATCTACGTTTATCTTGTTTAATATAGTTTCTCTCTTGTTAATTCTTAGTGAGAAATAATGTTTTTAAAACTACAAAACATACTGACTTCTACTGTTACCTTAAGTCATTGTCGTTCATATCCAGTCATTATCAATATAGCATGTTTCTTAGCTTACCATTGTGTTCTACATCTCACATGGTACCTATACGTCCAACAAGATATTTTTCTTGGTGTCTTCATACATTAGTTGTAAGATATAGAAATACAGAAAGATGGCCGAGGCACGAGGAAAAGGATGGAGAAGGCCTTCACCCGGAAATGGGTATCCCATAATTAATTAAAATTAATATAATACATTATGATACTATATTATGTGTATAGCCAAATTCAGTAGATTATTATTAACTTCAATTTTATTATTTTTAACTATATATTTTGTGACAAAAGTCAAAATAAGTTGACAATTACTTAAAAATATAAATATAAATTGATTATTTATATGTAATAACGTAAACTTCAGTTTTTTTTTCAATCACTATACCCATTCGTGCTGCAACAATAATAAGTATAGCTGTAGCGTAGTTTAAGCACCTTTATAATAACTGCACCTAATTTATTTTCGGCCACCGTAAACAAGATCACATTTCCCAATATCGTCTTCGCCTTAGATAGCTAACTTTTCAGCAACGCAATTCTAAAGAATTTAAATACAATCCATTTTAAATAATTTTTCTTCAGGAAAAATTTCAATAACTTTCCTCATATCATGAAACTGTCCCTCGTTTACGACGTAAGCTTTATTTTATAGAATTAGGGTGACAAACGAACACACAGTCAACCTGATGGTAAGTGGATGCAGTGGCCCACAGACATCTAAATATATCCTCGATTAATATTCAAAATGCAGATGCTTTGTCATCCCTGAGGACTAAAAAGGAATGCCTCATTTTCATTAAAAAGGGTCACCGGTTCTCTACACTCACCATACGAAACACAGAATCATTAAGCTGCTATTTCACGCTGGTACTTTGTGAAAACATGGTTCTTCCCCGGTCCAGCTGACCCATTCGTGCTACAACCATATTATAGCTGCAGCGTGGCCCTACCACGTATAAACTCGAAAAATTAAAGTTCCACTACATTTCACTACTCTTATCGCCAACTCTTTTACTATTAAGTTTGCACTTCTCTGGAACTTCTTTCCCAATGTAAGCAAAAAAACTCCTAATAAGATCGTTTTCATAAGACTCGTTCGGGAAGGCCATTCGAAAACATCAACACTGACTCATAACTAAGTGTAAATAATTATAAGCAGCTAACTTATTTCAATTTGTTAAACATTTCACAGTTATATTTATATATGCATGTATTTATGTTATATGTATGTGTGTGTGGAGGTGTTTATGGGATATATTATTTTATATAGTAAATAAGTTCATAAGGAATTTTTCATCAATCGATAAGTCCACAACAGGACACGTTAGCGCTAGAAGCAGTAACTTTACAGCACTGGTATGGAACCATCACGATTATGGTACTGATGCATCACGTGAACGTTCCGAAATTACAACTCAGAAAGTCAATATTGTATTTGGCGATAATGAATTTTCCTATATTCTTTATTTAAAAAAAAAAACGGACGGACGGACGCCGTATTGCGACGACCAGGTGAACGTTATAACCAGTGTTGTATAAGAGAAACTGTCAGTTATGGTGGAGGCTCTGTAATGTTTTGGGCTGGGATATCTTTGACTGGACGCACTGAGCTGGTTTTCATACGAAGAGGTGCTTTAACTGCGGCACGCTACATCACAGAGATCTTAGAAGACCACGTGGTGCCATACGCCGGCTATATTGGAGAGACCTTTGAATTAATGCATGATAATGCACGACCACACGTAGCGCGCATCACAACCGATTACCTTGAAGAGGTCGGCATTCGGGTTTGTCTGCCAGCAAGAAGCCCTGATCTCAACCCTATAGAGTACATGTGGGACACCCTAAAACAAAAGGTTATAGCCCGTAATCTAGTCCCTACAACATTAGGAGACCTTGAAACCGCCATTAGGGAAGAATGGAACCGAATCTCTCAAGAGACAGTCAAAATCTTGATAAGGTCATTAAAACGCCGAATGCAGGCTGTCGTTCGAGTAAGAGGAGGGAATACGCAATATTAAATTGCAACAATTGTGTACATAAAATTCAATACATAAAAACTAGAGCGTATTGAAAATTAATAAAAATAATCGTGAAAAATTAAAGATATTGGTTTTTAAACGAAAATTACTTCCAAAAAATTATTTTGATGTTGTAACTGTGATTAAATTGGTGTAAATAAACAAGTTAAATAAAACATTTCAGTACTTAACGTTTTGATTGGTTTTGCTTTAGAAAAACGTGATTTGCGGCAACAACGCAGGTGGGCCGAATTTTTTGATAGCTAGTGTATTTTATTTATAAAACTGTTGTTTTAATTTATTTATATTGTATTTTATCCTACGAATGATTTTTATCTGGAATTATAACTATTAACTTGGCGGTTAATTCTATTGCAGAATATTGTGTACACTTACGTATTTACTATTTTATGTGTTACCAAGCTGTTCCCCGCGACTTCATCCGCGTGGATTTTATTACGATTGGATTTTATGGATTTTGCGCGGAACCTTATTTTTTTTTCTAAAATAAAAGTAGCCTAAATTACACCTTATAACATGAGCTATTTGCCAGTGAAAGTCCCGTCAAAATCGGTCCAGCCGTTTTGGAGATTAGCCGGAACAAACAGACAGACAGACAAAAGTACTGTATATACGTTCTCATATGTATTTAGTAAAAAGCTGTTATTTTGACATTACAAACAGACACCTCAATCTTATTTATTTGTATAGATTTACCATGTTCTCGGCGACTTGAAAACATCGTGAGAATACCTGCATGTCGGAGAAGAAAAAAATATTGCGAAAACATGTGAAATCCGCAAACACGCATTGGGGCAGCGTGGCGGATACTTCCTTACCCACAACACCTACCCTCTCAATAATGAAGGGAGGCCCGTTCCCGCCAGTGGGACGTATAAAGGCTATAACTTGCGGTGTGATAGTAATAATATGTTATAATAACTTTTAGGCTGTCGTTAACTCGCACATTACAGTTCCCGTTATTAAGCTCGGTGCTGCGTCACGTCGCGGTGATCATTTCGTTTTTCTCCGGCCGTCGCTAGCGGACGGATGCAGCGCGGAGCTGTTATCACACGGATGCGGGAAATGGACCAACGTTTATTGCCGCAATCATCTGCCCTTTTACTGGAAAGCAACTGTTCATTATAATTTGATATGATATACCTTCTAAGAGTACGATATAATCTATATAATCACTTCAATGCAAACTTTTGATTATTAATCTCATTTTACGTTTGATATTTACTTTATATATACATTGATATTGCAACTAAGCGACAGTAGCCTAATGGCAAGGCGCGGACCGCGAATACAAAAAGGTCGTGTATTCGAATCCGCCATTCGACTACTGGCGTGAACCACTCGTATCACAAGCAATTTAAGCTTACCACGAGTGTGTTAAGGGGAATATTAGTAATGTTTATAGCATTGTTAATATTCTTTCAAATAAAAAAATTGATATTGAAACTCAGGTGTTCTCTATTTATCTACATGATCATACGTATTCTAACGCACATACCACGTGGAGTGCTCAGAGGAATTGTTCGGACTAATTGCAGCTGTCAAATTTCACCAACGCACATCGCGACAAAATTCGCGATACCATGCATGTCATTTAGATTGGCGTTCATCATTCATTCTGTGTGATTAACCAGAAGTTTCCTCCCTCGTACTACTTTGTGGAATCAGCTACCACCAGCGATTTTTCCGAACCGATACGACTTAGGGACCTTCAAGAATAGAATCCACTCTATTTAAAAGAAAGCACCTGGATCTTCTCCGGTGCTGCAGTTGTTCAAGCGGTGGGTATCCCTTCCACTCAGGTGAGCCGCATGCTCGTTTGCCTCCTATTCTATAAGAATATATATGATCATAAAGTCAACATTAAATAAAGGTATCTTATGCAAATGCTTCGAAATATTATTTTTAACGACTGCGTGACCTTACTCCCAAACGCTTCACGATTGATTCGCAAGCCTTAGATGCGTAACACACCGAAAGTAGGTAATTATTTTTACAATACGAATATCATAAGATAATGACTGCTACACGAATTGATCGGTTCGACATAGAAAGAAGCTCGCACAGAATAGCAGCATGACGCTGTTGTGTTTCGTATGGTGAGTGTAGGTAGAGCTGTAGCACCTAGATGGCTAGTCTCCGTTGATACTGTCCGCCGTGACCGAAAATCGGTCCATAGGATATTATTATTATTACCAAGTAGTGTTTTGATATTATATGTTCATTAAAAAGTATGGCTAAATATATGTATATAGTATAGTATATATTAGTGGGCAAAGTTAGTTTAGGCACTACTATAATTATTGTTGCAGTATAAAGTGCTGACTGACCATAAGCCGTGGTAGCTCAGATGGTTAACGCTCGCTGTAAATATAACAGAACGTGAGTAACCCGGGTTCGATCCCCGCCGACACCAATGAAATTGTTGATTGCAATTTTAAGTGCTGATTTACCACGTGCTCGGCGGTGAAGGAAAATATCGTGAGGAAACCTGCATGTCTGAGGAATAACAAAAAAATATTTCAAAGACATGTGAAGTTCGCCAACACGCATTGGGGCAGCGCGGCGGACACTTCCTTGTCCTGAAACCCTCTCAGAAATGAGCGGAGGCCTGTGCTCAGCAGTGGGACGTATATAGGCTGTAACTTTACTTTATTATCATTTCGTGAAAACGGTGGTTAAACGACTAAAGTTGACGTAGTTTCACATATACCGAAATAATGAGTTTATTTAGTTTCATATCTGTGATAAAGTCACTATAATATATTTATTTAAAACGAATTTATAAAACGAAACTAAATAACAAACTCACTACGGACAGTATCGATATGTTTATTATATCGTTAATATTATTGTTTCAGAAATATACATTTTGTTCGTAAATCTATCACCGAAGTCATTAAAATGTGCAAAAATGAAGATCATAATTCACACAGCAATCGCGAAAAGCGGAACCATGGTCATTGGCACGGTATATTCTGACACGAAACGTGTACGGAGTTCCTTAGAAGCAACGTGGGAACGTTGTAAATCACGCTTCGGTCCCCATGAGCACCGGTTTAGTAATACTATGTCATATGCTTGTGTGTCGCTTGTCATTCTCATCACGATTAGTACGATAATACAAACTAAACATTACATTGTTTTAGGCTAAATATTTCCGGTTGATCACAAACACTTTAAAATAAAATTTACCGATGTAAATCGAATCTAAACCCATAATGATTTCTTATATTTACGCGAACACTACACATGATTAAAACTACTTTTACGGATTTTATCGCGTTTATTTTTGCTTTTAATTACTTTTATTTTTAATTCCCGACGTTTCGGGCGCTTTCCAGCACCCATGGTCACGGGGGACTGAGATGACTGACGTCTCGATGTCATTGTTAAACCCGGAGTACCTTCAGCTTTTTTAATTATTGTTTATGGTCCGATCTATTCAAAATGAACTGACTATGTCTTGAGGTCTTGCAGTGGTATGCTTGGGTTTAGTTTTAATTTTATTGATTATAGGATCCCAAGCAGGTGGTAGTACCCAGCCTCCTTCTCTATTGAAATTAGGATGTTTTTTTAATTTCAATAGCCTCACGTATCATCCTTGGTAGGAATCGGTGTTCTTTCGCGAGGATTTGTGGTCTATCAAATCTGATGTAATGGTTGGGGCCGTCCAGGATATGATCACAAACTGCAGACTTCCCGGAACGTTGATGCTTCACATCAGCTATATGTTCTTTTACGCGGGTTCTAATTGATCTTTTTGTTTGTCCTATAAATAAAAGTAAAAAAATATAAATAAAAGTAATTAAAAGCAAAAATAAACGCGATAAAATCCGTAAAAGTAGTTTTAATCACGAATCTAAACCCGTCAGGTCCGGCTTTTGACACTTAAGTGTATTGAAAAGATTGTAAAGAATATTTTATTTGTAAATTTGAATAGATTACCGTAGATACATCAATAACAATAATCGTAATCATCAATATATTAATATTTATTAGTTAAATTATTATTGAAATGAAAAATGAAATAAGATTTTATTGCATTGTGAATTTGACATTTTTAAAAGTATCAACAAATTAGTAGGTACTACTTAGCTAGCAAAGGTAACTCAAATTAATTAATTATACTTAATATTAATAATATCCTTTTCTGCTATAAAAGTAGTTCTTTAAAATCCATTTTTTGTTTAAATATTTAAAATTAGCCAATTTACTATGGTAAATGAAGGATTCGTTATTTATAAGATTTTAAAAGTCATGAAGTCAATCTTAAGCATAAGTGTTTTATACCACCAACCAAAACCTGTTGAATGTTTATGTCCTTTTTAAACCCTCAAAACTAACATGTTTGAGTTGCAATCCGAACACAACCTAATTTCAAGGATCTACTTATAATACCTTTAGAGAAAATCCTCTGTGACAGACAGACAGCTAAGTCCTGCACCCTCTTGTAAACAGCAAGAGCAAACTAAGTCAGTAAGACACAAACTCCACCTTTACAAAACCTGCGTTTGACCTATCATATCTTACGCAAGTGTAGCCTTCGCCCACATTTATAGAACCCACCTATATATACTAAATATTGAAAGTCCGAAACCGTTTCATCCGAAAAGCCACCGGAGCACGTGGTATTAACGGAATTCAGATTTGCACAATAACTGTCAACTTCCCTCTATCTATTTTTTTAAGTGGTAGAGCCATGTAGCAGCTATATTAGTAGTATAGTTGTAGCACGAATGGGTCGGCTCGACTGGGGAAGGATCACGCTCTCACAGAATACCAGCGTCAAATAGTAGCTTAATGCTGCTGTGTTTTGTATGGTGAGTGTAGAGAACCGGAGACCCTTTTTACTGGAAACGAGGCATTCCATCTTAGTCTTCACGGGTGACAACGCATCTGTATTATGATTCGTAATCGAGGATAGATGTAGATGTCTATGGGCCACAGCAACCACTTACCATCTGGTGGACTGTCTGCTCGTTTGTCACCCTATCCTATTTAAAAAATCTCCGAATATTTAAGATGTCTCAGCGCTACTTTGATAGTGCCGAAACCCATCCAAAGCCGCCAGTGGCAAATGCAGCCAACTACGTCCTGACACGTACGTAATGTCAGACCGACAATGAAACCGAGCTGATTACAGCAGTGTTGCGGTGTACTGAATTTGGCACTCACCACTAAAAATGATCAGATAGCTATTAGTTGTGTAAGCGAATGAATGGAAACTGATCAAGTAAATATCATAGGAATTTACTGGGGAAAAAAAACTAGAAATCCTAAGGCGTTTACAATGGAGTCTTAATAAAAATGCCGCAGATAGTTTCAACGTGCTCGTCGCTTGCGTCTGATAGCCGGATGTCCTCGGAAACGAAAAGAATATCTCCGTTATTAGCGGATAAGTATATAGGCCACAACGGTGCATCCAACGCAAAAAAATATAGCTTTGCTAAACTCTACGTATACGACGTCCGCGCGCAGTAAAAGCACCGAACATTACTCTGGTTCGAGAGCCAGTCGGCAATCATGCGCGTATAAAACAAAAAAAAAATAGCTTTTGGATATTTCTGATTTTTTATTGTCCCCTTGTCTATATTAACAAGTCGTATAAGGATTGTAGTCGCAAAAGCTTTACATTTATAAACTGGTAAAGCCAATCGCGTAGCATTTTCTTGTTAGAGACAAACATCATCCTTCCACATCAACATCATCATCGCTGAAACATCAGTCTTCATCTTCCTCTCCTCATACGTAAGTACCTTAAAGAATATAAAACCCGCAAAGTCGTTAGTATTTGTATATTACCTGAAAAGTAATGAAACTATTTATATATATAGAATATGGGTCAGAAAGGAGCACACAAGCCACCTGATGGTTAGTGGATGCTATGGCCCATAGACATCTACATTTATTGTCAATCAAAATGTAGAACCGTTGCGTTGTCACCCCTGAAGACTAAGATAGAATAACTCGTTTGTAGTAAAAATAATCTCCGGTACTATACACTAACCATAGGAAAAAGCAGCATTAGGCTGCTATTTTACGCTGTCATTATGTAAGAGCGTTGTCTTACCAAACAACAATGGCAAATATACTCCTAATAAGGCAATAAATGTGGAGGCTTATGTTCACTAGTGGGTTTTGAAACATGAATCACTGTTTGAAACGTAGATATTTTAACCGTATTCGAAAAGTAAGACCTTGCAAGAAAAGATCTGTACACGAAACTCAGAAGTTTTCTTCGATCTTTGTCCTGTTATAAATCTTTGCTTATTTCTTTCTTTGTTGTAAATCACACATATGCACTTTAAATTTAATTATAATATTTTGCTAGCTATCCGTTCCTTGAACTTTTGACTAATAATACACATAAAAACATGGTTTTGTTTATAAAGAGAACAACATAGTAAACAGCAAAATATCCAACATATTCAACATAGTAAACAAATTCGTCTTTAAAAATCAAGTCCGTAAGTATATGATTAAATCGTTGCAAGTTTGAATTAACTCAGCTCTTTTTTTCGTATATATTTGATATTTGTTTTGACATAGATAATATTTATACGAACCTATTGTGTATGTATATATGTACATATATTGTATTATATATATATATATATATATATATGTGTGTGTGTATATATGTATATATGTATATATATATATATATATATATATATATATGTATACGTATTGTTTATTTTTTTTATCCTCTCTATTTGATTATTGTTGCACCGCCTCCATAATGTCTATCTCTGTTTAGCCTAATGGTTGACTGGGAGAGAATGCCCTATGGCATCAAGTCCGCCATATGTACTGTTTTGTGCATGAAAGCATAAATAAATATCCACACTGGAAATATTGATACCGGATACCATAGTAAAAAATTTGCTACGAGATTGTTTTTCCTTTACCACCAACCTGACGTCATTGAAGTCAAGAACTGGCATATAATAAGGAAAAAAAACTTACAAGCAACTACATTATTAATAGTCTCGTCATTCAAACTCAAAATCGTAAAATATTTGTGAATGAATAATTTAATTATGTTAATATCGAATAAACATTTTTTTTGTTTTGTAGCAATTCTGAATTAATGAGTTTTTTCCTTAATTAACATGCGATGAATTTTTATTTCGTTCCTCCATTTGGATGTTTTTTTGTTTATTTTATGTCATAACTGACCTTACATTATAGGCATAGTTTATGTTAATGCACATAGACCCACGTTATTAACCGTCGAATGTCTGACACGTGTAGCAATGAAGTTTTAGCAAGCCAAGCCTGTGTCACTTCTAGCGCCGGGAACGCGACCATCTGTACCAAGGAGGTGTCGGATTTATCATCCACAAGTCTCTCGCACCCCGCAGTGAGCAAGACTACTCGTCCCCCACTCATCTGCTTCACCCCCTCTAGTACATAAAAGTCGTCTATTCACCGCGTCTTAACAACGTTGTAAAAATATTGGGAGTGTGTCGACGAGGGTTGCGTACCAGGTTATACTCAGGCTTACCAAACGTTAATAGCTGAAGGTCATACAGGCTTACACACCAACCTCGGCGCATGCCGATGAGGAGGTGGAGGAAATGACGTGCATTTACTGGAACAAACACAACTTTTTTATCTACTTGCTTTTTGTAAACATAAGGTAACGAAACTAATTGTCCACAGTGATCAGAGCTCAATTTTTGAATTAGGTACACACTTATTGAACGGCTTAACATTTTGTAAAAATGTTATCTATACGTGTTGCACTAGATTCAACAATACGCGTTGGCTCCAAAAATAAATTAAATAGACCATAAGATTTAAACAATGATCTAAATTTAATATTGGTGGAGGAAGCTTCCACATATTACAACAGATTTATTCTGTTTATTAAGCTTAGCGAAAACTTCCTCCATATTTTTTTCAAAAGTATCGTATATAGAACATGAGGCTCTGAAACGCTCACAACAATGAGGTGCTCAAACTCAACACATGCCATTTCTACAGTTCGCTCAACAGAGAAGCTCACAATATCTTTACGTTCGTTTCTGATAATAATTTACTAGCTAAAATTAAGGAGCCACCTCTTAAAACCGTTTCTCTATTGAAAGAACTGACCACCTGGTGATTACTGAAGTTAAACATTAAGTTATAAGTTTTTAACCAATGTCAGCAATACATAAAATATGAATATTGTTACTATTTTAGAACAATTCAATTTCTAGCTCCTTGCCTATCATGCCTGTATATTCTAATGCACCAGGTGTAAACAATTTTTATTATCATTTTGTGCAATTTTTAAGGGTTTGTAAGCTACATTCTAAATTATTTAAATTATTATAATTACTAGAGATTACCTCTATTGACTCAATTTCTAAATTAAATTACTCGGAACTGATTCCAAATTGCATGTCAAACCATTATGCTGCTCCATAGGAGCAGATGTCTGGGTAGCCAAGTCCTTGGCTAAGTTAATATATAAATAATATGATAGCACATTTGCTATCTGTCTTAAATTATATTTGGATGGGTAATATCTATCTATAGTCAAAAAATTCTTAATTAAATTATTAATGTCTATTAAATTAATTCTATTATTATAATTGTTACAATTAAATGTCAAATTTAAATTATTGTTATATGACAAATTATTCATTAATAAATTTAGATCATATCTTATTTTATTCTCCTGTGGCCAACCCTGTATGTAAGGCAATGTAAACAAGATAGTTTTATGTACATTTAAAGTATTGAGATAATCAATATATTTTAATAATTAATTTTTGTTTAGATTGCCTCTTCTCCCAACAAGAATTATTAATGTGCTATTAGGACAAAACTTACTATATAGTTAAAACTTTATTCATTATATGACTAAAGGATGCCCCAGGCATACAATAATTACTAATCAGTTGTCCTTTTAAATGGTTATTTAACATCATGCCCAAATTTTTACTTATGTCATCACAATACATAATAACTTTATGTTTTTTAATATTTAAATTACTTTTTAAGTTTTTGTTCTTTGTTATGGCACCGTCATAGAGTGTTGGTGAAAATATGGAGTCATTGCTTTTTACACATATTGTCCCCGATGAACATGGTATGGAGCGCTGATTCTCACTCTGAGGAGTCAAAGCGCTCCTCATTGTATTTACATGACTTTACCAGATCATTCATGGTCAATAATGTGTTCTTTTATCTCATCCTGAGCCAATGCATATTTATTTGACATAATTTGTAAGGAGTTTTTTAGCGACAAAACTTCTGAATTGAAACACCCTATTTCAGTCTCATAACAGTTTTTCATATTTTCCACCTCAATTTAATATAGTTTAAGTTTATTAATTTATAATTTTATATAGTTTTTTTCAATATTAATTTTAGTTTTAATTAACTTTTGCACTTTCCTAACATATTTATTATTTTTTATGTATTTCTTTAATTTTCTTCTACTGCATTTCTCCTTTCTGCTGTTCTTGATGTGACAAATTCATCACCAGTCAAATCGATTGTAGTGAAGGGTTGCAATGTTTTTGAAGATTTACATTCTATGAGCTCATTGAACAGACTTTGAGTTTTGGACTTCAAATAAGTTTGTTTTAGAGTTACGAATAACATATAAGCAGTACTTAACAACTTTGCCCGTGCATCGCTGGTGCCTATGGTGGTCACCAGGTCTCCACCTCTACGTGGAATGCTATTTATGTCTAAAGATTAACTCTATTTCTACATTTGACATACCTAATGAAATAACTGTGTGTGTGTGTGTGGTGCGTGCGTGCGTGCGTTCGCACGTAAAACAGGGAACAGATTTTAACTGTCCATTTTTACATGACTTTCTTTGCTGATTCAAAACATGAATTTACACTTAGAATTATACGAAAAAGTTCATAGTGGTATACGTAAGTATGTGACACTATAAGTGGTAATGTGTCATTTGACTATGTGACTTGACAACTGACATTTCACTATAATCTATGGTTTATTGTTTTTTAACTTAATCGGTTAGACGCCATTTTGAAAGTTTACTGAAATAATTGATTATTAAACTTGAAGAACTAAAACTAATTTATAGTAATAGTATTTATTTACCACAATTCAACGTATATTTCTCTTTTTTTTAAGTAGTGTAGATATACTTAGTTCGTTTTATGGCACCTCATTTATAGCGGGTGCTCAGCGTAAACTAACGTTCCTATTTTTGTAAATTATACGTGTAATTATTGTGCAAACTTTTGTTTCTTAAAACTGTTCGCAATAAGCGACTGTAAGAGGAAAACTTAATTGTAGTCATGATTATACGTTTTCTTATTAGTATTTTTATTAGTCTTACAATCTCTTAATTATAACACTTAACGCAAGGACTATACATCTAAAACATATCATTTTTACATTTTTTTTAAATAGAAAAAGGGTGACAAACGAGCACACAGTCCACCTGATGGTAAGTGGATGCTGTGGCGCATAGACATCTACATTTATCCTCGATTAAGAATCAAAACGCAGATGCGTTGTCACTCCTGAGGACTAAGATGGAATGCTTCGTTTCCAGTAAAAAGGGTCTCCGGATCTCTACACTCACCTTCTACGCAGGCATTCTGTGAGAGCGTGGTCCTTCCCCGGTCGAGCCGAGCCATTCGTGCTGCAACCTACAATACTTCTTGCACAGATTACATTAATGACTTAAAGTTTGATTTGAGTGTTAATTATAGGAGTTGACTACATATTCTATATTCGATCGACGATTCGGCAACAGCTTACCGTGGAGGGGCTGTGTAAGAATATCCACTACCCTGTATCTTCCCGTGGGTGCGGTAAGGAGCGACAAAGGGAAACAAACTGGATGGGCCTAATGACAACTTCAAAAGAAAAAAACTGCGATTGCCAACCCGTCTGCCAAGAGTGGCAAACATGTCAAATATTCCTCTTTATGAATAAATCTATGGGGGAGGTCTATGTTACTATGGTGCTTTTGATAGACTGTAAAGATAATGGCATAAGAGTTACAAATTGGGATGTTATAAGAAAAATCTATTATTAATTTTTTATACGTATCATGTATATTCAGTTTAAAGCTTGATAAACTGAATAGAAAACTCAATAATATAATATCATCTTTCACAATTTCCAAAAGAGGGAATCCTCCTTAGATCTTTTTTTATTATATCATTGCTTTTACTCGTAATTATCTTAAGGATTTTTTAATCGCTAATTAGTTGACATCACTGAAGGCGTCTTTCCATGCGTTACAAAGTGGTATTTCATCGCTACTTCATAATTGTCTACAATTTCCATGGCGAAGCATTTCGTCAAACAAACACGCAGCGGTGTCGCCAACGCGAGCGAAGGCCGCGTGCAATCCGAATCGGGCGAGAGGTGCCCACTTCCTGTGATTTCGTTCGGTAAATAATGATTACTACAGTACAGCTAACCGCGATCCGAGCGCTCTGAAACGTCTCAGAAATCTAACCAATATCCGTCCGTCTCACAGCCCAAAACTGTTCTTAGCTTAGAGAATAAACACTCGCCGTAAAATTTATTTATATTCAAGCAATCCAAGTTCGGTTCCCGATTGGTTTAACAAGTGGTTATTTCTTTGTGAGGAAACCTGCATGGCTGAGAAGTTGGAAAACAATTCGAATACATGTGAGGTCTCCAAAAAACCATTGAGGTGGCTTGCTGGACTTTTCTTTGGCCTAAAACCTTTTCAGGAATGAGACATTTGTGCCCATCTGTGGAAAGTATACTATTATTTTTTCTGTTTCTAAAACGTTACCTCCACACTAGGATTTTCTCATGTATCGTAAGGGCAGTTTACAAACATAAATCTCACAAGGATAAACATACAGACCCGGAACAACCACTTGTAGCCCATACAAATACTTGTTCCGTGCGGGATTCGAAACCGCGGCCTTTGGCGCTGTAAATCATTGCAAAGCCACTGCGCCATGGAGCCGTCTATATATTTTACTTTTTTGCTTACTTAACTTTATCTTATCATTATAAGCCTCTACTATGTACATACCTGTATGTAGACCATTTCGACTGCCTTGACTGCCTCGTTGGTCTAGGGGTCTCAAGCACGACTTCTGATCATGTGGTCCCGGATTTGAATCCCGTGTTGGGCCAAAGTCTGTTATTATGGTTTAACGTCAAAAAAGTCTTTGTAGCAAACCGAAGTCAGGAAATTGACGGTTTTTCAACCTCATGCCAGAGTTGAGAGACGCGTCGTGGTAACTCATCGTAGTGTTTTGTAGTTCCTCTCTTGAAGTTGGTTACAAGTGCCCATGGGCTGCAACACTCACTTACCATCAGGTGGACTGTGATTTCGGTTTTCACTACTTTAGTATAAAAAAAACATTGGGGCATTTTTTTATAGGATAAGGGTGACAAACGAGCACACAGTACACCTGATGGTAAGCGGTTGCTGTGGCCCATAGATATCTACATCTATCCTGATCGATTACGAATCAAAATGTAGATGTGTTGTCACCCACGAGGACTAAGAAGGAATGCTTCGTTTCCGGTAAAAAGGGTCTGCTTATCGACACTCATCATACGAAACTACGTAGTACTTAATATTATTTATTCTGTGACGAAATGCAGTAATGTTAAGCTGCTATTTTACACTGGTATTCTGCGAGAACATGGTCTTTCTCCGGTCGAGCCCACCGATATGGCTGCAGCTCGACTCTACCACGTGTACGCTAGGGACATGGCCCAAGTTGGATCTTAGTGCACAAACAATGAAATTGTAAATATCAATTTGCCAACTGTAGTTCGAACTTTGAAACCCAAATGAAGCAAGCATTTGTGCAAGTCACAAATAGGTATGGGCGAATTCGTAACCCTGTGTTTGTAACTCCTGAGCACAGACTTAAGGCACAATAAGTTCAGCGTCTTGCACGGTTAAGAGCAATTGAAAACATTTGAAATTGTGGCCAATATAAGCCCGAATAACATCACTAACGACATTATGTTCAACGATGAAGGAAAACGTACTAAAGAAATTTACTGCTAACCGCGTTGACGGCGTAAAAAAACCGTTTCCCTATTGGGTCCCATCCGTTACACTGTTACAACTTTTTAAATTCCACTGCTGAACATAGGCCTCCCCCATAAATTGTCTCATAGGGCACATATTTGTCATATTCGCCACGCTTAGGAAGCGGGTTGGGAACCGCAGTTTTTTTTATTAGTCGTTATTAGGAAGACTCTGGTGCCCGTCTCCTGATCTGTTCCCCTCTGTCGCCTCTCACGACACCCACGGGATGATATGAGGTATGGATATTCCTACACCGCCACTACACGGTAAATGAGATTAAATATAAATGCTAAGTTGGCTCTCACGGGTGTCGCTATAGGCGACTTGTAATCGCTAAAAAGATCTCATTGCTTCATTGCTTCCAATAGATGGCAGTAGGTATAACCATCCTTACTCTACACGTCAAAACCCCAAACCAGAAACGTGCGACTAGAGAAGAAAATAAATATAGGTGAACATTATATGAAAAAGACGTATTTGGGTAAGGCCGTAGATTTTGCCACTTAGTAACATAGAGTAACATAGAGTAACATAGACACTTTTATGTTACGGTAACATAGAAGTAACGCGAAAGTAACGTGTAATGTTTGTAAGGCCGATTGCATAACGCGCTATTTTAGCCGACTTCAAAAAAGGAGGAGGTTTCGACGCATAAGCTAACTGTACAATTCGCCAACTGTGAGAAGTTCAGTGATAGAAAAAAAAATAAGTTTAAAAATGTTTAAAACTATCAACAGCTTAGAGTTATTACACAACCATGAAATCTGACCAAGTTTACCAAATATCAGGAAAATAATACTACGATAAGTGAAGTAACAAAAATATTTAATGTCATGGATAGAGTTTCTCAAAAACTCTTCTAACGAAAACAAAAAAAAACGAAATAACATTCATTATAATATGATTTAAACCTATAAAATAAGCTGACACAATGAGATCAATAGTGTTTCGTGAAATCACAAAATTAGAACAATATAATCTTTCTCTAAAAGTTTTTACAATTACACACGGGTTATCTTCTTAAATAAAATAGTAGGTACATTTCTAGGAAACTAACTAATATTGGTATTTATTTTCTTATAAAATTGACACGAAATGTTTCTTAGAATCTGTAGTTAAAAAATACTTTAGAAATACGAGTAGGTAATTACAACAAATTTAAAATTAAAAAAAATCTCGTAGCCAAATGAAATAACATAAAAAAGTAAAAACAAAAATTACATAATTCTCTTTAACCTAGGTACAGACGCCAGAACATCAACCTACCCCAATCTGTCAAATTTTCTCAATCGAACATGAACCGTCTACTTTTGTGTTAAAGTTGAAAATCTATTAAAGAAATTTGACAGATTAGAGTGGGCTAATGTGCTGGCGTCTGTACATAAGAGGTCATTGCAATACAAAACCTTTCTTACATGTTATAAATAAATATTCAACAATTAAAATAAACCAAATCAATATCATTATTAATAAAGCATTTAGAATGTATGGGTTCGTCATTAGGTCAGGTGTTATGTTTAAACAAACTTCTACATTCTTATATTTATTTAAATCATTGATACGTTGTCAGCTAGAATACGCTGTATCAATATGGAATCCACTTTATGAAAAATACAATTATATGCTTGAAAGGATACAAAAGAAATATCTTCGATACATACATTTTAAATGCCACCGCAAACGATTGTCGTATAATTTGTTACTAAAAACATACAATTTAATCGATCTTAAATCTAGACGCACACAACTTGAAGTAATGTTATTACATGATCTTACTCATAATAGATATGACTCTATAGAAATATCAAACAAACTTTGTTATAGCGTACCTCCTCGATCATTAATGAGGTCTACACGTCCGCATAGATTGTTTGCAACCTTATCCTGCCGAACGAATGCGGGCATTCGTTCTCCACTTCACCGTATGGCCAAAACATACAATAATATTTTCAATGATATCGATATTATTGCATTACGACATTCATCTTTCAAGAAATTAGTCATTGATAGGCTTGGCTTAGTAACACATAAAAATGATTTTATTTTCTTCCTGTATATCGCAAGCTTGGTTGTAGATTCATGTACCTGCCAAACACGTCTCCGAACCCAAGGTTGCAGCTGCTGTAGGGCAACCAGGCTTGTGATGCCTTGTCTATTTGGCACTGTCTAGACATCCAGCTCTGATTGTTCACATAACTCATCGAAATCACACGCAATAACACATACACACCTACCTCCACTCTTAAACACACAAACACACGCACACACACACACACACACACACGCATGCACACACACACACACACACATGCGCACGTGGACTCACGCACGCGCGCGCACACACACACACACACACACACACACACACACACACACACACACACACACACACACACACACACACACACACATGTATTAATAATGTTTATTAGTTACTTCATGATTTCTTAACTAGTTAACTAACACTTGTTATAATGTAAGATGAGCTCCACTTTAACACTAGATTATATGTATAATGAGACCAGCGCTGTTGGATTCATAATGATAATTACGTTTCTTTGTTTTGAATATTTTATATATATTTAATTGTGAATCTGTTTGTGGTCCTTTAAATAAATAAAAAAAAAAACAATTAAAATAAACCAAATCAATATCGGTACTCAGGTAATATTCTTTAGAGGCTTTCTCCCGTTGAATCAAATTTACCTTTTTGACGATAGAAATATTGGTCACTATATCAATATCTGATTTTCTTTGGACTACAAACTTCACGGAATCAGATAAATCCTTCACAGTTTTCAAAAAATTTTACTTTATAATAATTTTCTCCGTTCTTAAATTCTATATTCTCAACAAATCCTATAAAATATTTCCACGTTTTCCTTTGGAAATATCGAACTATTATGCTATCATTAATATTTAAAATAAAGTTCTTCTTATTTTCTTCACTCTCAATTGCTTTTTTTCCTTCTTCCTTTGTATTCGATTCCTTGTCACTTTCATCTTCTTTTAAATTCTCAGATTTGTTTATTTTATCTAAATCTGTTTTCTCCATTTGTTTATATTTATCTGCGTCTTGTAAAACTTCACCAGTATTATTTTGTCATCTCATGCTTTCAAGTAGTTTTTATATTCAGTCTCAATTGTATAATTTTCTTTATTTTCATCGGCTTCTTTTCTCTCTTCTTCTGCGATAACAATTAGAATTTTCTTGCTTTCATCTTTCTTAGTACATTCAATCTCAATTTTGTGCTTCTCTTCTATTAGAAACTTTTCTTTCAAATTCTTTTTGTTCTCTTCTTTGGTATCATTTTTGTTTTCCCTGTTCTGGTCGATTTTTTTTATCAGTCTCAATTTTGTTACTCCTTATTTCCTTTATCGGGTCTTTTTTTCCAAATAAATAACTCTCTCTTAAACTCGCAGTATTTTCCGGGTTTTTTCTTATTTGTGACAAAATTGTCACATCATCTTTCCCAGTAACATGTTTCGTAGTTTCGCAAAATCTTTTATGGATTAAATCTTTATTTTCACAAATTATTTTTCTTTTCCTTTCATGTTTAGGATTATTTTCAGCATTAGGTTTCTTTAAAATTATTGTGGATAGCAGAGTGACTTTCTTGTTTGGATTAATTTTTGGCCTCAGAACACCTGTTTTTTCGTCAAGTTCTGTGATTAGATTGTTTTCATGGTCGTTAAAATCTGAACTTATTGACTCATCAGAAAAAAACGCCGAGGCGTCGCTTTCCGCATACTCAATACTATCATCATATTCGTCTTCTTCGGTTGATGAACTGAAACGCCTTCGCCTAGTTTTATTGCTATTCTTTGAATTTTTAACTTCCTTTTTCTTTTCACATTTTTCTTGTTTATTCGATGTGTGTTTTTCGTTTGCGTAAATAGTGGGCAAAAAGCTATGAACTACAGGTGAGTGACATTCACAGTTGCCTCTAGGATCCCCACAGAAACAGCTGAGATCTCTGTATTTGAGTTTCAGCTTTTCTATTGTTATCAGCTGATGAATTTTCATTATTTGCGCCAAAGGACTAAGCTTTGTGTGTAAAGGCTTGATGTTAACAGAAGAAATATAAAATAATTCGATACTTGTGTCCTCCGATTTCAAAATATCAAATGCTGTTTCCGCATTTGGGATGTCTTTCCCCCTGAGCGATTTTGGCATCTAGAGTTCGTTTGATGGCCCCTCCGATACCATCAGGGGCACCTTTTCCATGGGCTTCCTCAAAAAACGACCAAGTACAATAAATAAACCCATATTCATAGACTTTTTCACTGAATAAGTAAAAGTTTTTTTCTATCTATACTGGGTCGTTGGGCCATCAGACAAAAAGTGAATATTAAAGATGTTTGGATAGTTACTCTTTATGTATTGTAAAACAGGATCGAGGTGGGCCCATATTGCCTCTGGATTGTGTTGGTTATCGGCGGATATAGAACAGAAAGAAATAGGTTTATTCTCTCCTTTAATGTAAATAACTCCCGTATGAAGGGTAATCTGTTCTTTTATGAAATGCATTGCCTGTATTTCTTTATGGTATTTGCAGGTGAAATTTTCAGAGAAATCTATATGTGTATCCATCACTTTTTAAATTATTAATGCAATCTTTGTATTTTTTATATTGGTGATAAAAATTAAAAATATGTGTTTTAAATTGTTTCATTTCCGCACTAAATATCTCAAGTAAGTCTTGTAAAGTACCCTCTTTCTTAATTTTTATTATCTTTTTAATTTTCTTCTTTTCTCCTTCCTTTTCATATTCGTGGTCTTTTAAAATCCAATTAAACCAGCTTACTTTAGCCGACAGTTCTTCGTTATCAACTTTTAATTTAATTTCTGAACACGTATTACAATTATTATACATGCAATCTTTTGAGTAAAAATCACATACTAAATCTGTTGTTACCTCATTCAGATTGTCAGTTTTGAGTATGTTAAGGGATTTCAGTTCATCAACCAGAAATTGCATATTAGAATGTTTTTTGCACGCGCAACTCTCACAATCCTTGATTTTTGGAGAAAGTACGTAAAACGGGCGGTACTTTTTGAAAGTACTGAAACTTATTTGGACCTCTTCTGCGATAAACTTTCTGTGAAGTACGATTAGTTTGTCTAGCAAATATCTTTTTTGGCGTGTAACTTTTTTGAAGGTTCTGTATTCTTTTTTTGCCTGCAATGGTGCGGCTAACATCATCTCTGTTAAAAAAACATTCAATTTTCTTTTGCAATGCAGTGGTTCTGGTCTTCTGATGACGGTAGTTTTTGAAATTACTCTTAAATCCCAGGGAGGTTCTTAATCTTGTTTTCAGTTTATATTTTTTCACAATGTTGTTATCCAAAACTTTTCTCAAAACATTCTTTTCAGTATTGTTAGCAGTTTGGAATTGTAATTTTAGTGACTTCGTTAGTACATCGTGTTCTAGTAGTTTCTTCTTAACTTCTTCTTTTTTGGGAGTTTCAATGTTAGGTATTTTATTATTTATGAACTCTGTTACTTCTTTCCTCGGTGTTTTCTCTTCTAATTCTCGCGTATATGTGTCCTTTGTTTCATCTGACGTGATTAATCTAGTTAATAAATTTTCGTAATCTGCCTGCATCTTGTCTATTTTCTTTTGTTGTCTATTCGTTTTTTTCCGAAGACTTTTGAAACTATAAGTAAGTAATCTCAGTTGTGCAGTTTCTTGTTCCAGTCTGTATTCAATTCGGCGTTGCATATTACGGCAAGTTAATTGGTTATTATCTTGCTTGGAATTTGAAGTATGTGCCGTACCCGGTTCATTTTGTGATGCCATTTTTGCATCTTTTGCTTTTTTCTGATCTTCCTTCCATTTATTCCGTAATTCTTGTTTGTGCTCTTCAGCATAGGTGCTCTTTTTTCTCATAGTAACGTGCAGATCTTTCTTTGGCCTTCTTTTGTATTTCTTCATACTTTTGAGGGTTTTCTTTTTTCAACTTATCGCGATATTTTTTCTGCTTTTCAGCTGCAGTCGTCGGCGGCATCTGTGACAATGTTTATATTGTTTTATTGTTAATCAGAAAAGTAAAGGGATAGTATGGTTTAAGGGCTCTAATTCATTCATACAGTCATGTTTAATACATTATACTTATTATACATACTAAGGGTCACACTACCCGCCTCGCAACACATTTTTTTGTACGTATGTGTATCTCTCTTTAACGCTAATCGACATCCTTTGCTAGAAAGAGAAGACCGTTCGCGCGAATATCGAAGTAAACATTAAAAAAGTAAAAACAAACTTTAAAAAAATACGTGGTAAACAGTTAGATTTGGTTTAATTTTTAGAAACAATTGGCATCGATATCCTTAATTGTTTTTCACAAAAGATTAAACTTTATTCTTTTTGAAGTCGTTTTTTACTTTTTTGAGTTTATTTTATTTTTCCACTTAGTGGCACAAAAATATGGTTTAAAAACCTTTCTTTTTCAGTTTCCACTACTTAAATGACACAAATTAATTAAGGCAAATAAACTACTCTTGTCTTATGCGTTTTTTGAATTTCGTAAAACAATCTATACCAATAAATAAAAGTATAAGTAGGTAATTAGTAACTGCTTGGAAACCAAATAAAAAAATGCCCTCTGTATATCAAATAAAAAAATTACTGAGTGGATTTTTCATTACTCTACATGATCAAAACTTAAAAAAAAGGTAGATATTTTTAACAAAAAAGTATATTTAATAAATTACATATGCACAAACCTTTACAACAGTAAAACGTTACGAAACATACAATCAACGTTACCAGTGACATCAAAGCTACATAGAAGTAACGTTAAAGTGCGATTTTTCAGGGTTATATATAGACATAACTCGATATCAAGGTGAATTTTAAACATAGACACATTACCACGCACTTATTAGTTACTCGTACATAATAATATATAATATGTGAACAATAAAAACTGATATTTACCTTTGAAATCGCCAAAATTCACAATTAAAATTCACTGCCGAAACACACGCGTGCACCTTTGACAGACTTCCGACACGATAAGATGGCGTCTTTTTTTTTAAATTGTGCTGCCTGAATACTTAGTGTTGCCAGTGCAATTACAAAACACTATCAAACTGTTTTCAATGCTTTGTAAGGGAAAATTTTGGTAACATACAAAGTAGTAACGTAGAAGCAAAAATATGGAACATAAGTTTAAATAGTAATAAATCTATAAAAAAACGCGTTATTAAAGACATGAAAAGCACGATGTAGTAGCTTACTATTAAGAAATTTCAGATAGTCACAAATTAATTTAACGTTCATTACAAAAATATAAGTTTTATAGTTTAAATGCTAAAAAGACAGCATGTTTTTCGTTAAATTTGGGAGTCTGGACGAATTTAACTCGTTGTATTTTTTTTAATGTACAACTTATATTAATATTAAGAATATGTTGTAAGAGTTTAAGAAATGTATAACCTAATTAAAATACCTCCATTACAATTTACCCACTATGTTGTTTTCTATAAGCAATGAAAATATGAGAATATTTTTTCATCAAAAAGTGGCAAAAACGACGGCCTTACCCATTTACAGGCACAGGATGATCATAATTATAGTACATTATGTAGGGTAGCCGCACAGGATATAATTATAAATATTTTATTATTTTGTATTTATTTAATAAAAAAAATATTAAAATTAGCGAGGCGACTCTGCTTACTGTAATTATCTTTTAGTTAATTGGACTTTTACGTGTTTGTTTTAATTTTGTTACATGTTTTCTATTACCTTGACCTGTATGTACCTATCTCTATGTAAGTATGAATGTAATTGAAGAATTTTCGTAATTCAGTTTTTACCCTGACGTCTGAATAATTTGAAATCATGTGGGCGTATTAATATCAAATGACAGTACAATGATGTCATAACATTGACCTAGTATTCTCACCAGGATGATCGCAACTCATGATCAAAGCGTGTTCAACTTTTAGTTTATAACTCCAGTCCTTCCTAAAAATGTCGAGCTGAAGCACTAATATTTGTTTCAAGATGCAGGTGGAGGTAGACGTTATGTACGAAAACAAAATTTATAAAGGTTTATAAATTAAAAAGGGATGATTAATAATCCCTCTTTTTTATCGATACTTATTCGCCGTTCGGACTGAAAACCAGCTATGTGAGATCCGTTTGCTCAACGCGCCACAACACATGTGATTAGGGTTGCCAGGTATTAAAACCGAAAAGCCGGAGCTTTGCCGGACATTTTGGTAAAAAGGCCGGACACCCTTATTTTTTTGTTTTAGTAAAAGTCATTTTTTTAAAAGTAAAACAATGTTTTTTACCATTTACCGTAAAATCTTAAGTTCTAACGAAATAACAACAATCGAATAAATTAGTCTTCTTTATAATTAATTATTCATTACAAAATTAATTTCAATGATTGCAATTGCAAATATTTGAAAAATGTGAAGAAATTGTCAAATTTAAAAAGCCTAACAAAAGCCAGACTCCGCCTAATTTGGCCGCACACGCAACCAACTGTGTCCGACTTTCAATAAAAAAATGTAAATTTATCTATACATATAAAATTGGAGTATCTGCCTTTAATATTGAAATGGCTTCTATTTAGTTTAGGGGGTTCTTTGCATGCTATTAAGACATAAATAATAACTTTTTTAAATCCTGTCTGTTTTTAATCTTATTCTCGGATTAAGGCAAACAAATGAAATATATAACAAATGAAATCCCGCGTGATATATAATATGTAACCTATGTTTAGTATGGAATTTTACAGCAAATGGCAAGTTTTGCTATGGTGCCGCGGCTATGGAAGTTCTTAAGTTAGAAAGACTCTTCTAAAACCATAGTTTAAGCTTGGTACTCTCAATGGTTTCTTGACGTTTTGTACAGAACAGTGAGCATCGAATTACATGTGTGGCGTGTTTGCAATAAATATTTCTTTGTTTCAATACAGAAAAGAAAAAACCAAAACTGTCTTCAGCCTTAAAGTACGTTTATATAGTTTACTAGCTTGCTAGGCAGAGTTTATTCTGCCCTTTTCGACGACAATTTGTCATGTCCTATTAAAAATCTTTAAATTCGCAAAAAAAATTTGTGGGCAAAAAGATTATCCTATCTCTCAAGTTGGACCAAACTGCACACGGTGTGCAAATTTGATTAAAATCGGTTAAGTAGTTTAGGATTCCATCGCGGACAAACAACGTGACACGTAATTTATATACATGTATCCAAAACCCTGTGGTTCCCGTTAACTGCGTTATCAGAATCAGTATCCAAGCATATAGAAATAATTTTTTTTTCAAAAAAAAAACACATTTAAAAAAATTAATGAAAAAAAAATTGTAAATTGTATGTGGTTTTATTGTCTCTGCATTGGCCGAGGAGTAAGAGGATTGTCAAAGACCCCGCATTACCGATACTCGTGTGAGTTAGAGGAAATAAAACCACATATAATTTGCAAATTATATTTTTTTTCATTAAAATTAGTTTTTTTAAATGTTTTTTTGAAAAAAAAATTATTTCTATGCGCTTGGATACTGATTGACTTAACGGGAACCACAGGGTTTTTGTTACATGTTGTATATTAAGATTTAAAAAGTTTTCAAAAGTTCTGAATGTCTAAAGTTCTGAAATATTATCCTGCATGGTTATGTTTACAATACATTTTAATTTATTTAATCAATAAAGAAACTTAATAAAAGGCAAGTCCAGGAACACTCAGCCCAGCCTCCGTTAGATCCGAAAGATCCTAGTCATTCTCTTATAAGATAATAAACTTGTTGTCAGTTATTTATTTTCGTGGCATATAAAAAACGCGCTCAGGCTTAGTGGAATCTCGCCGCGACCGATTAAACCGGATGCACACGGCCGTGACCGGAAGCTCTCCTTTAATCTTAAAACGGCCACAGCGAATCTTTTTAAAAGAGCAGGAATTTTTCTACTCGACTGGTCACTAAATATTTTGTCAAACGATCGCACGGGGCGAACTTTTTAGGTTGTTCTGTTTTTTCACATCCGCGGCCAAAGTCGTCGACTCCGGCTGTAGTCTTTACTAAGCCTTTAATGCGTTGGAGATTTGCTTTTTGCTAATTTGGCTACAGGACATCTACCGGTTCAGATAAGAAGCCATACAGCCATCATTTGTTCTTGTTCACAAGCATTCACAGCGTACTAATACAGGTAGCACGAGTCGTACACCCAAGTATACGCGCATTTCCCACACTTATTTTCGCGATTGTTTTTAGAAAATAATTCTATTCTTAGGCCTAAGAACCGTATTAGCTGAGAGGGCTAAGCGCTCGCTGTATTCGATCCCCACCGGCACCAATCGTGCTCGAAGGTAAAGGAAAACATTTTTAGGAAACCTCCCATGTCCGTGTCCATGATTTACCCAAATTCACCACAAGTACATTTTTTTGCGTAAGGGCAACCCTCCGGAAAGAGGCGGTGAATGCTGTGGTTATGTGGAGACTTTTACCCACTAAACACCGCCTTTAGAGATTGGCTTACCGATCTGACGAGAGATCTCTAAGCCGTATACGAACGCGAAAATTAGAAGTGTGCCTAACTAAGGTAGATTAAGGGATGTGTTAAGTAGGCTCGGCCTGAGCCGCCAGGAGGCAGTTCAGGTCAGCCGAAAGCTTGTTGGGGGGACCACAAGTACTCCCGCACCGGTAAAGGTAGTGCCCTTTTGTCGATCGTCATAGCCTTTTTCGTTGGTAAAACACACCGCTTAGCGATATAAGAACATAACAACCTCTGCAATAAAATGTCAATACTTTACCTGCGGCAGTTTTTACAACTCCATTATATGCATATCAACATGCTTATATTTGCTGTTGCTGCAATCAGAAATATCGCTGTAATTTATAATAAGCTAGGAGTATTATATTTTATTATTTCCTAGAAGACATATATTGTCAGTTGATCACTTAATGCAAGTTAATCGTCCTACTTAGATAGAAAACTTAACTTGACCATTATGATTTGCTCGCTTTGAGTTTCACTTCAAATAATGATTTAATTATATCCATATTTTTATAGATCTTTTCCTATGGTTATGACAAAATAATTATTTTTTGTTTATGTAGAAAATCATTCTATACAAATTTAATGTAACCAATTAAAAACTTCGCACTATATTACGCGAATATTCTGTGAAAATGTAGATGGAGTCTTTCCTTTCCTGGTCGAGCGGACCATGTTGCCATAATAGCATCGTGGTTCACCACTGTTCCCAGATTCCTTCCTTCCAATTCTGCCTGGAAGTCCTTTCTTTCAAAGAGTTGTTCCACCACCCAGTATTCCGATTAAAAGAGAAGAGAGCTTTACGGAAAGGCATTTTATCGTAATCCTCAGAAGTGGCAACACATCTGCGGCCTTTTTTGTTTAAATTTGTTTATAGATATCCATTGTCCACAGTAACTACTTATTATCAGGTGGACTATTACCTCGATTAACGATCTGATATTATAGAAATATATTTCAGCGCCAGAGTATCGCCTCGTGCTACAACTGGCGGTGGCAAATTAATAGAAGTGCCGGACTGTGTATTTGAAAAGGCTCGAATATTGATGATTATTTAAATAATTTACTACAAATGCTCAGATGTAGCTTATTTTTTTAATTTAATAAGTCTATACTTTAATCAAAAATTCTTGCTCAATCTGCAAGTCAACTTGATGAATGCTTAGTTTGATCGATTTATTCCTTTGTGGTCTACAGGGAAGTTATACGCCGCTCTTGGGCGACGAGGCGGTCGTGTTGTAGGCAGCGACTTGCAAAGCGGCTCGTCATCATTCCGGGTGCACGCGCTGATGCCCGTCGCTGAGAGTTTCAAATTCGCGCTCGAGCTGCGCACGCACACCTCAGGCTTGGCGGCACCACAACTTATGTTCAGCCACTGGGAGGTGAGTGAAGAACTGATTTTTTAATTTCTCAACATTGATGACAAAATTTCTATATTAATTAGTTTGGTTTGAATTCCAGTTAAAACGACATTTGTTCTGACTGGAATCTGTTAACTTCCGACAGTATTCAGAAATTGTCGTCCTGATTAATAAAGACCAAGAAACAAACCCATAAATTTGAAATTGAATTTACTACAACATTGAATAAAACTAATTTGGCGAATTCTTTTTAACTCCCGACGTTGCCACCACCCCCCATCGCCCCCCGGAAGGGATGGACTGAGAACTTTAATTATTATCTTTTGATCTTCTTCTTTGAGTGTCTTATACTTGCAGTATATATTCGCGTAAATATAAGAAATACATACATATATATTTTCAACAGGTGATAGACATTGATCCATTCTGGCAACCACGTACAGAGGAGGAGTATTTGCACTGGGGCGAAAAATGGGACGGTGTGAACAGAGCTAAAGCCTACGTGGACTCAGTGCGAGCTAGGAAAGGACTGGCCACCGATAAGCAGCTTGTACAGCACGCGGAAAAACAGAGGACTCTCTCCAAGAATAAGTAGCGAGTTTCGAAATACTGTACTATAATATATTTTCCAATATATGTTTTTAAGTTACACTTTGTAATTTTTTAGTTTTGATTTCCTATGAAATTAAAATTGTTATGGAATTTAACTTGTAATATTTTTTATATTTTTTTAATACATATCAATTACCTGTTTAGTTTTTTTATAGTCTCCCCTTAACATTTAAAATTTAACAATAATTTAAATTAATTTGCAGTTGATCTTAAAGACGTTAACGATATTTCAATCCTCCAATAAAAAAAATTATTAGGTAAAATTATCAATTACAGTTGTATGAAGAAAACAGTTCAATTGTTTCACTTTTATATTCAGTTAGGTTATTTGGTGCATAACTTTTATCTGACGCATGAAAAATCTGATTGGAATCAATCGGCATTTATTGAAATATCTTCCGCGCTGCGCTAATGCGCATTCTCGGACTTGCCTTCTAAATATGTATTTAATTTCTCAGACATGCAGGTATTGTCACGATATTTTCCTTCGTCGTCTGCTACGGCTATGCAATAAAAATGTTTAAAGTTAATAATAATTTTGTAGAATTCACAATTTTCTACAAACGCCATCATTTTTGGCAGTCATATTACGTTCGAATCACTGCAAGAATCTGTAATCTAAAGATACGAATGGATTTCAATGTAAGTATTTAAAATTGTAAATACCCTTGCTTGTGCTGAACTTAAATTGTAAGCAAGGATAAGATGCCAGAGCTGATGAACTAGCCTCGGGCCTCAGGTAACCAAGGCATTTATGAAATGTTAATAAATGTTCAAATCTGTTTTTATTTTAAGTATTTATAGTAAAACTTTGTAATTTTTAGTTTTGTTAGCGACAGTTGCTGCGATACGATTATTGATTAACACAAAAGGCATAGATACGGTATTTAGCCGCAAAAAGTGGCTCAAGTAAACCGCGAGTGAGGCACAAACATTTAGTTGTGATCGGCACTATCATCTTGTACAAATGCAAAAACTCCCCACACATAAAGTATCATAAAAACTTACCAGAAAACATAAATAATAACATGTATATGTTTATTCAATAATACTAAAACTAAATTGCACAAAACAACTTAAAAACTCTATCAACAAACAAATAAATAAGCAAAAATAAGCCTTGCTACGCTTTTTTCTGCCAAACGCACCCAATCACACACTTGTACTTGTACATTCTCTAAAAATACATAGAATGCTTTAAATTTTCATCGAAGTACCCTTCCGCTAATTTTACAAATCACTCAGCCAAAAATAAAAAGTATTTCGGAGACTCATAGAGACGAGAACTTCAAGTTGAGTCGTATCCACTTTTTGTTTATATCACTGCATTCGAATTCTGCTCTAAACTGCACAAGCGTTTTTTAGGTTAGATGCAGCGGTCAATAGAACTAATATTCGTGTTGATCGCTAATAAATTTTTATGTTGATAGCAAATAAATTTCTGCACGTAGATAGTGTACTCAAGATATTAAAACGTGTTGCCTATTAACTAATTATAAATATTATTAACTAGGTATGAAATAAATGTGACAGTTAGCTATGTTTATTGTAATTAGCTCAGGATATACAGTCAAAACTGGATAAGCGAGAGTTCAAGGGAGCACAATCTCATTCTCGCTTATAGAGGTTTCTCACTAACCCGAGTTTCTCGCTAATGCAGGTGCATGGGTAGCGTTTCTCTCATAGAGGTCCGCAGCAATAACAAGTCACAGCAAGTACGGATGTAGTAAATATGTAATATGATAAAATTAGGTGAATAATATGCACAACATATATTATGTACATATATATTTTTATATAGTGTGTATGTTACGTTCATTAGATTTCGACATATAAGTACTTTATAAGGGTAGGTATCAAGATGCTTACGAAAACAAAAAAAAATCATGCACTATGTTATTTTATTTAATTTAGAACTTATTTACACTTTAAAAATCCGTCGATTTCGTTTGGGTTTCTGTTTTTGTATTTTGAATGTTTTTCTCTAACTCATAAATTTTGTCGAATATTGCTTGATCAACAACCGCTGCGTATTCAAAATACTGATGGACCGTCTCCAGCACATTTAATCACTGTATCTTTTATGTAGTTTTATTGTAGCTATATTTCCTTCTAAATAATATAAATAAATAAAGCTCGACTGTCTCTTATAGAGGTATAGATAAGTAGCAGTCTCACTTACGGAGGTCCATGAGAGAAAAACGACTCTCTCTTACAGAGATTTCTGTTTCTCGCTAATAGAGGTTTTGGAAGCTTAAAATGACGGGTCCTGGCTATTACTCTCACTTATAGTTTTCTCACTTATCCAGTTCTCACTTACCCAGGTTTGACTGTAGTCCTATTCCATTATTTAATTTATTTATATTTAAAACAAAAATTTTGAAAATCTTTATTATATATATATATATATATATATATATATATAAATCTTCCGTCTGTGTGTATGTGACTGAACTCCTAAACGACTGGACCGATTTTCGATTTTGATTAAATATGTGTTACACAGTCGATTAAGTTGATTTGAGAATTGTTTATATTATTTACAATTGGACCCGGTAGATGGCGCTGTTATCGAGAACCAGAAATCACGCGTGCGAAGCTGGGGCATTGATTTTAGATGGTATTGAATTCTTTTTTTTTTAAATAAAATAAACCTATAAAAACTAGTGTTGCCCATTGCTCCAAATGAAATATTTGGAGCATGTTCAGTGCATTAATAACTATGTACTAACGTTACAGCGTACAACATACTACTAACGTACACAAGTTGTAAAATTAAAAATTTTGTACAACCCACTTCAATATACCTAAATAAAATGAGAACATCATCGATGTAGTCAATCATTTAAATACGCTTTATTGAGGATAACTTAAAACTACTGGTCAGATCTTGATCACATTTATATGGAACCACACGAGAAGCACCAGCTTTCAATTAAAAAAAATTATCAAAATCGGTTTTCCTAGATAACATTTAAAAAAAAGTCGAATTGAGACCTCCTCTTTTTTTCTTTAAGTCGGTTAAAAATGCTATAGCCAATCTTATCACGGTAAAAGCATATCGTAAAAGGCGACTTAATTTTTGGGAAATTATTGGAATATCGGTCACCTCCGAAAATTAAAGTTATATCCATATTTCATAACGTAATTATAAAAATATATATAAACGACTCCAACTAAAGAATAAATAATAGTATTACGTACAACCGATAAAGGGAAGTGGTCTCAAAGGTGTGAAACGTATGGTTGTAAATTCACCACACGGTTCACTTAGCAATAAGAGTGAATCCACTTCCAAAAATGGTCTGATCGTGAACTAGTGAGATACTCACATCTCGACTGCCTTCTTGGCTTAGTGGTTGTAAGCGCCACTGCTGATTGTGAGGTCCTGGGTTTGAATCCCGGGTTGGGAAAAATCAATTTTTGGATGTCTCTGTCAAAAAATTATCAGTATCAGCCTGGAGTCAGGAAGTTGGCGGTACTTCAACCCCGTGCCTCGGAAAGCACATAAAGCTGTTGGTTTTGCACCTGATTTCCGATCGTGTTGGATTTCCGTCCCATCACAATCCACAACAGAAGTAAAAATCATTTGGTAAAAAAAGTGATATACGCTCTGTAAACACTAGGAACAAACACAAGCTGGTCATACCAGTTTATCAACTCCAGTCAGTATTTCATTCATGGGCCAATTTATACACTATTACAACAAAGTCCCAGAAATCATACAGGGTCTCTTTATTACCAGCAAGTTTAAATTTAAACAAAAAACTATAAAAATGGTAATTATAAATGAATACATTGTTGATAATAACTCCTTTGAATGGGAGGGTCGCGTCCAAAGTTTCCTGTTTCTAAAGTAAATTTTGTAGTTTGTACAACCTTTAAATTGAGTGTGTTTGCACAGACAACCTTGCACTATAGTCCTGTCTTGCACAGATGGCTAGATTCCATTGAGGCTGGCCGACGTAACCGAAATTCGGTCTGGAGAATATTATTATTATTTCTATAAGTATTATTTTTGTTGTAATAAAAATTTGCGCCTTCTATAATCTGTGCTCTTGTATATAATTATATACTCTATGATAAAAAAGCACTCTCTCTACTCTGTGGTCATTACTAGTTTAAAAGTGTTGTATTTTGTCACTAATAAATGTTTGTTTAAATTCTTTAGAAAAGGATATTATTTTCATTTAATAATAATTTAAGTAAATTAGGACTTGAAGCAACAGGTTATGGGCCCAGAAAGCCCGATAAATAAAATCAGTGCATAAAGTCCACTAAATCAATGTCAAAATCAGTTTTGTAAAAGACAACCTACAAAGGCAACGTGCTCAGTTTTCAGAATAAATTTTGAGTTTTATTTCGAATTCAGCATATCATCACCACATGGCGTTTTGCTGTTAAAACGTACTTGCAACATGAGGAATTATGGGATTGCGTGGAATGTGTAAATTCAAGCGCAATTGACACAAAGCTTGACACTAAAGCCAGATCGAAAATAATACTGCTTGTCGATCCTGTTGACTATGTTCATATTCGTGAATCACGCACTGCGAAAGAAGTTTGGGAAAATTTACCTCACGCTTTCGACGACTCCGGGCTAACACGCCGAGTTGGTCTGCTGCGTGACTTATGCAATACTAAACTAGCTGGATGTTTAAATGTAGAGGAGTATGTCAGTAAAATAATGACAACAGCTCGTAAGTTAAGGAATATTGGCTTTATTGTGAACGATGAGTGGCTAGGCACATTTTTGCTGTCCGGCCTTCCAGAAAGTTACAAGCCAATGATAATGGCCATTGAAAGCTCAGGTATGAAGATTTTCTGACTCAGTGAAATCAAAATTATTACAAGATGTTAAACAAAATGAAAGTGATTCTTCAGCTCTTGCTACAAGTCAGAAGTTCCACAACAAAAATAAAAGATTTTCTAAAAGCCCTCGCTGCTATAAGTGCAACAAATATGAGCATAAAAGTCCTGAGTGCAAATCATCAAAATCCAATAAGGATCAGAAGAATACAAATAAACAAAACAGTATGTCTTATGCTGCCGTCTTTATAGCTTCTTTTGAATACTCCGATGCCTGGTATGTTGATTCTGGTGCTTCTGTACACATGACCTTTGTTTATAGAAGAAACAACTCCACACATTAAAAACATTAAAGTTGCAAATAATAAAACACTCTATCCTAAGCACTGGAAAAATTAGCTTGAGTGTTTATGATGGAAGAGGCCAACAAAATGATATATTGTTTACAAATGTATTATATGTACCTGAACTAGCTACAAACCTGTTATCAGTAAGTCAGATTATTAATAATGGTGGCCAAGTTAAGTTTAATAAGAGTGGCTGTGTTATTCTTAATAGAAAGAAAGTCATAGTAGCAACAGCGAGTTTAATGAAATAATATGTACCGACTGAACATGCCTGGTGGCTATGCATGCATATCAGATATTATTGAAAAAGATACCTGTGGCACCAAAGGATGGGTCATCTGAATTTTCAGAGCATGAAGAAGTTGACCGAGAACACTGCAGATTTAAAGTTAAGTCAATTCAAAGAAAATGTTAAGTGTATAACATGTCAGAAAGGAAAACAAATACATTTATCTTTTAAAAGTCAAGGGTCTCAGAGAAAAGATCTACTTGAATTGATACACTCAGATGTCTGCGGACCGATGGAAACTCAGTCTTTGGGCAAAGCCAGATATTTTGTAACATTCCTCGATGACTACTCAAAGAAAATATTTGTGTATACCATGTACAACAAGTCAGAAGTTCTAGAAAAGTTTAAAGAATTTAAAAAACAAGTTGAGAATCAGTTAAACCGCAGCATTAAAATTCTCAGATCTGACAATGGACTTGAATATGTCAATGAAAAATTTTCAAATTTTCTCAAAGATGCCAGAATAATACATCAGACAACTACATCTTATACACCAGAACAAAATGGTACGGCCGAACGCATGAACAGAACTTTAGTAGAAAGAGCAAGATGTATGATGTTAAATGCTAACTTACCTAAAGTCTATTGGGCTGAAGCAATTCATGCAGCTGCTTACATTGTAAACCGCTCTCCAACAAAATCTCTGTTTTATAAAACCCCAGAAGAGATGTGGACTGTTCAGAAGAAACCTAAGGTTAGCCACATGCGTACATTTGGTTGTGAGGCAATGGTCCACTTACCAAGAGAAAAAAGAAAGAAGTTTGATTCAAAATCACAAAAATTAATTTTTATTGGCTACTGTGGAAATTCAAAAGGATATCGATTCATATTTCCTAATTCAAGAACAGCAATAAAAAGTAGAGATGCAATATTTTTAGAGTCGACAGTTAAAAGAGATTTTGTACCGATTGAATTAATTACAAATGAAAGCTGTATTAAAAGTAACAATTTAGAAGAAATTTCAAGTGATGACTCATTAGACACTGTGAGTGAACATAAATCACAGTCAGACAGCGAGTACATCCCCGATGAAAGTGAGAGAAAGTATTTTAGAATCTTCACCTGACAGAAATATAACAGTAAGAACAACAAGACAATGTTTAAATGCACAGAAACAAGAAGAGAGTTCTTACCTGTGCTGTGAAGACCAATTATCAGAAAATGAAGTTCCTGATAACTATGAAAAGGCATTAAAGTCTATTGATGCCACAAAATTGATAAAATCAATAAATGAAGAGCTTGATTCTCATCATAAAAATAATACTTGGACATTAGTTAGAAAAACTCCCAATATGTGAATAATAGGATGTAAATGGGTTTTTCGCATCAAAGAAGAACCTTCAGGTCCACATTATAAGTCCCGGCTTTGTGTGAAAGGATACTCACAAACCAAAGGTATTGATTACCAAGATACATTTGATCCAACTGTCAGGTACGATTCCATACGTATATTATTCTCAGAAGCTGCTCAACACAATCTTCAGATAATTCAGCTAGATATTAAAACAGCTTTTCTATATGGTGAGCTTGAAGAAGACATATACATGACTATACCCGAGGGCTTAACCTGCGATGCTGATAAGGTGTGTAAACTCAATAAATCTTTATATGGTTTAAAACAGGCTCCCAGATGCTGGAATTCAAAATTTGATGCTGTTTTGAAGAAGTTGGGGCTAGCCAATAGTAAAGCTTTGTGTATGTTGGCACTATTAATGGAGCAAAATGTTACCTGTGTTTGTATGTTGATGATGGACTGTTATTTGCGAAAATACATCAACTTTAAAGGAGTTAATTAATGACTTACAGTAATATTTGAAGTGAAAATCTGTTCACTCAAAAAATTTTGTTGGTATGGAGATACAGAAGTGTGACAAATACATTTTTATACGTCAGTCAAACTATATTCAGAAGTTATTAATTAAATTTAATTTGTATAATTGTAAACCAAACTGTATTCCAGTTGGGCCACATATGAAGTTGGAGAAAGGAGAAGGAGAAACAGAAAAGAACATCCCATATCGGGAAGCAGTTGGATCATTGATGCACCTAGCTACAGTAAGCCGACCTGATATTTCATTCGTAGTAAGCCTGGTGAGTCGATTTTTAAACTTTTACAATGAAACACACTGGAATGCTGTGAAAAAATTTTTAAAGTATCTAAAAGAGACTAAAGATTATGGCCTGTGCTACACACCAATGTCAGAGCCTAATGTAGTAGTTGGCTACAGTGATGCAGATGTCGCTAACGACCCTAGCACAAGACGTTCAGTCACGGGATATGTCTTTATTAAAAATGGAGCAGCAGTGACTTGGGATTGTCAGAAACAACAGTGGCCCTGTCAACCACTGAAGCAGAATTCATGGCAGCCTGTGCCGCCACTAAAGAGGCTATGTAGGTCAAACAACTGTTATGTGACATCGGTGAATTTAATCAAAAATCAGTACGCTTAAATCTAGATAATCAAAGTGCTATAAATGTAATTAAAAACATAAACTTTCACAAACGATGTAAACATATAGATGTTAAGTTTCATTTTATAAAAGAAAAATATTAAATAAACTATGTATGCAGTGATGAGCAATATGCTGATATTTTTACCAAACCTTTGTGTAAAATAAAATTTTGTTATCTTAGAGATAAAATTGGAATTAAATCTTGCCATGTAGTCAAGAATACTTAAATACTAAACTTATTGTTTGCTTTATGTCTGAAATGTAAAAATTAACAACTAGAAGGCATTAATTTAGAGGGTGTGTGTTTTGTTATAAAAATTTGCACCTTCTATAATCTGTGCTCTTGTATTTATTATATACTCTATAATAAAAAAGCACTCTCTCTACTCTGTGGTCATTACTAGTATAAAGTGTTGTATTTTGTCACTAATAAATGTTTGTTTAAATTCTTTAGAAAAGGATATTATTTTCATTTAATAATAACAATTTTAAAATAAATTAGGACTTGAAGCAAAATCAAACAAGCGTTCAGTATATATCAATGATATTATATTTACATTTACATTAAATAACAAACAACCCATTTATTGTATTTACAAAAATTACAGCCATAACAAAAGAAATATAACAATTCATAAGTAAAACAGTTGTACATAAAAACCAGCTGAAAAATAAACTTACATTTACGACGTTTAAAATCCAGCTTTACAAGTGTGACTCATGATTAAATTATTATTACTAAATAGTATGTATACCAACACCTGGAAACACTAGTTAACAACTAGCACGCTATCCGGAGTCAAATAAACCTTTTGCATTGATAAGTGAAATATAATATGAGCAATAAATCAATAAAGGGAAACAATTTTAACGTATAATGGTAACGTTTGAATGGCAAAGTCAGAATTGTACATAATGTCCCAAAGCTAAGAGTAACATTAAAATGTACTATATATAGAATACATAATTATAAGGATGATATTTATGGAAAAAACGATTAAATATATATACATTAAAAATCTTAAGACAGAAGGTGACGATGAATCGGCTACTGCCAATACATATGAAAATCCATAAAATTATAGAGTAATAATTCTGATTTCTACAGCCTACCAGGTTAAACCACTAATGATAGTTTAAGAATTTATTTATTAACTGAGGCACACGATGTTTTATTAGCAAATATCAGAACGCGAAAAAGTTACCATCTACTCATATTCTAAACATAATAGAAATTGCTCAATATTATTTACCAGAGCCGAATGCATCACACTAGTGATGTTCACCAAGCAGCCTTCCCAGCAACGGATGAGCAAATCTTCCTTTATTTTATATAGAATAAGAGTGACAAACACCTGGTGGTAAGTGAACGCCGTGGCCCATAGACATCTATATCTATCCTCGATTAAGAATCAAAATGCAGATGTGTTGTCACTCTTGAACTAAGATGGAGTGTCTCATTTCCAATGAAAAGGGTCTCCGGTAATACATTCTACAAAATGCCAATGTGAAAGCGTAGTCGATATCCAACAGAGGATTCAAAAGGCTGATAAGTTACGTTAGTATAACTTCTTTTTACTCGATCACGTCCGCAATGTTCGAGTTTAAATTATTTCATGTTAAACATATTATAAATTTGTAAGTAATATGTTGATTTATGGTCCTTCAATATCACTGTCAAATGTGTTAGTACTTTTTATTTATAAATGCATGTTTTGGGAATTCGCTTTATTAATTTTAACTGGTTTTTAATATGCTTTGACCTGAAATGGCTTTAAACTGAAATATACATCGAAAATATAGAGAATATCCAGTTTATCATTAATAACAAAAATAAACAAAACACATAATTTAATTTAAAAAATAAATACGTATTCATAATCATAAGTACAGCTTAAAAACATTGTACAAACTTTGCTATAAACTAACTATGGTATTTCGACTAATCTAAGTTTTTGTCTTTGGCAATGTTATATTGATTTATATTGTTGCTGTCCATTCATAGCTTACACACACCACAGCCTTGGATATATTATTAATGAATAGCGATGTACACAGATGCCTAATTCGACTTACTAAGAAATAAAATTTTGGCTCTAATGGTAACAACAATACAAAAGTAAAAATCGACACAAAACAACCAGTCCTAACAACCTACACCAAATAATAAAGAATGTAATCACATTGATATTGCACTCATTTCGTGAATTAAAAATACAGTATTTTGTTCTTAGAAGTTATTTAAAATTTCGATTTTTTTAACCTTAAACATAAAAATCAAAATCGAAAATAGCACAATATACATAAACAATACCATAATTCATAACAGCCATGAAATTCAAAATACTTTAGACTTGTAGGATCGTAGCTCGAATATTTTACTAACATTCTTCATAATCTAATAGTTTGACTAATTTTAAAATATCCAGATTTTAGCTGCATATATAGTTATATATATACATATATAGTTTTTAAAAATATTGTTGGTCCATTATGTCTAATAACCTTTTTTACATGAAATGGAGTAGTTAACGCATGTTATTTGGGAACAAAACTTTTCTGCGCATTTTATTTTTAAGAAAATCAACGGAACAGTCATATTTTCTAGTAATCCCGGTAAGATTTGTACAGTTTTGGAAGTTAAAAATCTTATATGTATGTTATAAATAAATTGCTAATAGAAAACTGACAAAGTATTACGATATTACTAAGCAAAGCAAAATTCAAATTGTATAATAAAGACTGCTTTTCCAATCATCAAATAAAGTTATATTATGATAAAATACAATATAAAGAAATCAATAATTTCAGTTGCGTAAACAAAGTACTTATAATATACCTATAATTTGTTTCACTTTTATATTCAATCGGGTTATAATTTAAGGGCCTATACTACCTCAGCTCAAATTATAATTTCGCCCCCAGTTCCCCGCGCGTCGTATGCTATGTACCGACATGTTTGTAATTACTAATACTGTGAGTAGATAGGTCGTTAGATACTTATTTCATTAGGTTTATCATATTCATGCCTGTTTCTTTACGCCAACCCAGTCAGTCGCTTCTTATTTTTATTACGGTTATTTCCCATTTTAATTTTACGTCGTCCTGTTGCGTAATGTGTATTCTGATCGTAAGCGACACAGCTTTCCCGTTCGAAAGCCGGAGCGGGACTGATCGGGCGTCAGGGAACAAGGTTCAGGACGCTTATAGTTTAGGTAATTTCTTTTTAGTGAAAATAATGATAATTTAAAAAAAAAATATATTAGTTATTGTTCAAAGTTTATCTAATTTTAAAGTATTTTTAAATAACGGTTTTTTTCATTTTAGAATCTATCGAGCAAATTTTACGGAATCGTGTTTTCGTCTAACATAGTACTTAACATTAATCAACAACTTTACCATATATATATTTCAAAATTAATGCTGCAATATTTTCGGCATAACGGAGGATCTTGCTCAGCCATTTGAGGTAGTATAGGCCCTTAACTATATAAACTTGTCTATCGCCGTGTAGTGGCGACGACGACCACTAACTCACACTATCGTGTCGTTTAAGGCGACAGAGGATAATTAAAACAGAAAACGGACATTTTCCTGATAACTAAATATAATTTTAAAAAAAAACTGCGATTACACTGTAACAAATATGTCCCATATGAGATATTCTATTGGCTAGGTGGCTATGTTCACCATTGGATTTTGATAGGATGTAATGATGATGAATGAAAAATCAGCGCTAAGTAATTTGTTACTGGTGGTGTCAACTACCTTATTCAACAAGTTATATATTATATGAATTATTTAAATTAAGTGCATATCTACAGACATGAAAACAATTATACTTGAGCGTTACTAAAGACTAGAATGATAATACAATAGAGTATTCAACATATTATGTTATGTATATAACTTTCGTAAATCGTGAAAAATTATTAAGAAGGTTTTTGTCTCAGTACTGACATCATATTTTATGAATTTTGTTTATTTCTTTTAAGTTCTTCATTTAAAAGGTTAAAATTACTAGTTAAATACCCCATTGCAAAGAAACATAAAGAGATACACCGGCTATGTTATCGTGAAACCTTATTATATAAAATCGTTGATTGGTATAATTTGCAACTTTGTATTTATTTCAAAAATGCCATGAATTACTTATTGGCAAGAAATGTCATTTAGCACATACGTTATATTGTTCATTAGTATATTACAATACACAAATACCGGATTTTGTTTATTCGAGACTACTACATACTAGAGGATGTTTTAGAAGTAGTTGACCTTTGATGTTGATTGTGTCTCAGGCCGGTGGGTTAACCAAAAGCTAACCCGTTAGGTAAAAGCCGGAACTCATTTGACGCCTTGGCCTTATGTCGATTTACAATAACTTCAGTCACTCACACTTGAGCACATATTACATTATGCGAAATCTTTGCGAGATAAATGTTCAGATTATATGACCTAAAGGTTACAGACCTTACTGAAAATCATTATTAACTTTACAACTACTCAAATTTATATTCCCGGTATCTATTTTCAAGTAAGAATTAAATTCTCGTGTTAACTAACATTTATTCATGAAAATAGTCTATAGCTGGATTCGAAAATGTTTCAGTCCAATTCCTAAACCATCTGAGAGCCGGTGTTTTATGAAAAGGCCGTCCATTAACTCATTAATTACAAAATTGGCCTAGGACAATTATATGTCAACTTCTATACGACATACAATAAATTTTAAATAAATAAAATACTATACACAGAAGTAAATGTCTAACTAATGTGTAAATGTATAACCTTTCTAATATTCCATCAACATTTAAATGTGTATTCATAAAGTTTAAAAAAGATGTCTGAAAATAAATAAATCATTAACATAACATACTAAATCCGGATTTACAAAATGTGTTGAATACTTGCAATGTTACCTGTCATAGTAATTGTACAGTATGTTTTTATTAATCCTACGGACGTCCCACTGCGACACCTCATTTCTATGAGGGTTTTGGAGCTGGGAAAAGTCACGAAAAATGTCACTAAATTGTCCTTCAATATTTTTTCAGACATTCCAGGCGACATCGTTAATAAATAAATAAATAGCATCGATATTTTTAATAAATAAATAGCATTGAAATTCAAAATTTTCAGTGGTCCTACACTAACTGCGGAGATCTCATTCGGTTAACATACTACGTACTATGAAATTTAATGCGAACGCCCAACCCCTCAGCTACTAAGACCCGACTAACCCAACGATTATAAAGTTAATGCTGCTTTTATATTTCTGTAAATTTTTTTTGAAGTTGTGTATAAAATAAAAGTAAATTTAAGAATGTTTAAGTAGTACATGCATCAAAAATTATCGCAATATAATTTTAAATTAAAAAAATAACTCCAGTAAATCCTGTTTATAAATCTCGAATTAAAAAAAAATTGTGTTCACGGGACATAAGCAATCGGTGCACTCACAGGGAACATTACCTTATAACGCCTTCCAGGAATGTAGATATATTTATCTCTTACTATTAACTAGCACCATAACATTATGATACCGTCATTACCGAATGATAAAAGTGTTGTGTAAATTAAATATAATATTAATACGCACATTTTGTAACTTTATATATAGATTTTATCTTTATCAGCAATGCTTCATCGCTACATTCTCAATTGTTAGATGTACTCGGTCTATGTTGCCTGATAATAAATATATAAAAAGTTGCCACGTGAAAAAAAAAATATTTCACCATATTTCAAAGAAAATCATGAAGGTTAGAGAACAGGAGAACGACCACTACGTACTAAAGCATATCCCGCTTGTCCTTGAAAATTGTAGAATGTATAGCGGCGCTGACGTCGGTGAGTAGTGACTGCGAAGTTAGCTGTTTATGAGTAATTATATGAGCAAATTTTCTCCGCGCCATTGGTGAGAAAATTTTCATGGTCCGTAATTTTGTAATTTTTGACAAAAAGAAACATTAAAAAATTGAGAAATATTTTATTGTACGTGGATGTGCAAGTGGTTTAGCATCTGATCGCAGCCCGTCACTTATGGTGTCCATATTTCTGGGACACTATTTTCTACGGCGATCGTTCTCCTGTTCTCTAACCTTCATGAAGAATATGGTAATAAAAAGCTACTTAAAATAATAACACCCATAAATTAAATTTGTTTTCAAGCTGCCTGCTAATTGTAATTTAAGGTTCAAAATAAAAAAGAGAAGTTGATATATTAAATATAACATCAAATCGACAGTGGAATGAATACATCCGACGATACTTAAATAGTATTAATATCAGATCTCGAAATTCAAAACCTAAATAGCTATCTGTCAGTGCCTTCGAATTAGACGCTGTTTACTGCAAGTTTTTAAAATCACAGTTAATATAGACGTGCATTTAGTGTTTATTGTTTGTCTGATAATGTTGAAGATGATTTGTATGAGATGATCATTTATATAGATTTTTTATTCTGTCGTGAAAATACATAATTATGTTAAAATAAATTCTAATGTTTAATTTTCATTCCATTTTTATTTTTTATTTTATCGATAGTTTTGGACTATGTTCCAGTTTGGGCTGATATATAGCTGTTATGACAGAATGTGGTTTTCCATAGCTGAAATTATTCCGAAAATATGATTCTATTCATTCTAGAGTAATTTTTAAAGCTTTTGATTCTCATATTGTCAAAACTTGTTTTATTATGATTTTTTTAGAGAAAAAGGTACGTAGCGCGTAAGAGCATGTTTTCAAATATTGCAATACTAGAATCAGGCCTCATGAGCCCAGGCTCGAGCTACTAATCCACAGCTTATGGCATTATTGCAGTACTTCATCGTATGTCTAAATTGAATCAGCTAGCACGTTGACGGTTTATGACGTTATGTCGCAAAAGATGTCTGACTGGCTTAATTTATTTATATATTTTATTGTAAAAGAATGACCAACAAGCACACAGTACACCTAATGGTAAGTGAATGATGTGGCCCATAGAAATCTGCATCTATCTTCGATTAAGAATCAAAATGCAGATGCGTTGTCACCCCTGAGAACTAAGATGGAATGCCTCGTTACCAGTAAAAAGGGTCTCCGGTTCTCTACACTCACCATACGAAACACAGCAGCATTAAGCTGCTATTTTACGCTTGTATTCTGCGAGAGCGTGGTTCTACCCCAGTTGAGCCGATCCATTCTTACTAAAATCATAACATTGTCTTGTCCGTCGTTTTCTTTACTCTCACTTCTCACACATGATTGTGTTTGATGTGGCCTTTTTCTTTTCAATGAGGGAATTGATACTGCGTGTCCCCTCCGAACTATTTCGACGATCGTTTCAGTCTAACTTATCTATACTTTTAAATACAGGAGAAAGTTTTGAAATAAGAAAAAATCCATATAATGACTGGGGGAATAAATTTAACGGCGACCTGTCACCGTGTCTATATACTATTTTGTGTTTAACACAATTACTAAGATGCCTTTAAGACAGTTTTATGCTTCTGACGAAGCGTTTGCTACTATATACAAATCAATCACATTTAACACCTAACCAAGTGTACCGAGAATAAACTTTGGTACACGTGTAAACGCAACCACATAGAATTAAACGACAAAATTGTTTACACCACGAAATGTCCAATTTAATTCTAACTAAACTTTAAAAATACCTTTTTTGGTGTTACTGTACACTAACGAGCTTAGTTGTTTTAAATAGTTTCTCGTTTAACCCTAAGACATTGATAGTTGCAATTACTTAAATAAATAATAAATACAACATATTACACTTCAATTAACTAGATTAAGAGCACTTCCAAATGAAAATGAAAATGGTGCAAGTATATGAACACCAGTACACAGCAAACTGTTATATTTACTAATGCCGAAGCGAAATTGGACAGCTAAGGAACGTACACCTAATATTCTACCTTTTCTCTTGTACCGAGAGTCTAAAATAGCACAAACTCATTGTCGCTAACTGAAGGCTGCTTCGTTCGGCACGTCGACGTTCGCTGTTCCATGGCCCATGTCTGTCAGGATTACACCCGACAGAGCTTCTAGTGATTGCCGCACCTGTAAAAAGAGAGAACATACGTCGTATTCATATTTTCTTCTAAACTGGATATTTTTTTCTGTCATGTTTACCGCCTAACCACTCCGTCAATGTAGACGCGGGATTTTCTTTCGGAATATTACTTTATCGCTTTGTTATAAAATGCCTTGGTACCAGTAAAAAGAATCTCTGGTCCCTGTCTCTCACAAAACGAAACGCAGTAACGTTATGCTGCTTTTTTATGCTGGTATTCTGTGCAAGCGTGATCCTTCGCACTACGCATGACTCTTAACACTTGTAATAAACAAAGCGTCAGTTACAAACACCGAGTCGCGAATGCTAAATACACTTCTACTAGCCTAACCGACTACTAACTAGGGCCCTGGTAGCTCAGATGGTTAACGCTCGCTGTAAATCCCCCGCCGGCAACAATGAAATTGTTAACTGCAATTTTAAGTGCTGATTTACCACGTGCTCTGCGGTGAAGGAAAACATAGTGAGGAAACCTGCATGTCTGAGAAATAAGGAAAAAAATTTCGAAGACGTGTTGTTCGAACAGACATTGGGTTCCAACACGCATTGGGGCAGCACAGCGGACACTTGAGGCTTGTGCCCATCAGTGGGACGTATATAGGCTGTAACTTTACTTTTACTTTCACTAGCCTAACCTGCCCTACCTTCTTTACAAAATTTAAGTAATAACCAAACTCACAGTGTCCATTGGACAGTAAGTGGCTAGAGAAGGCCATGGACACCTGCAACTGGGATTTGCCACCCGTACGCTATTACTTTGTACTTAAAAATTACTTCAAAATACTTTATTTTACCTATATAACGATTTTCAAAGTTTTTATATATACAAAGGAAATAAATAAATATATATTAAAGAACGTAATATAATAAATTTTAAAGAACGTGCCGAAAAATATTAGTGGGATAGACGACTTTTTCGAGATTATATTTACAAAATAAAATTATTTTATATTTTAAAGCTACTGAGCAGTTTAGCAGCACACTTAAACTGGCGACAACTGCTAAGTTCATGTCATCCCAGTAGCTACTCCAGCGCTGTTGTGGAGAGTTTTTGAACTGTTATTTACTGCTTACAGATGGCCACTCTTTCAAGTATTCTACTATGGGAGCTGGTACTCCTTACTTCTACACTCCATACTTCAAGCAAAGAGAGCTACGGATACAATGTCACTTCTGATAACTAATGTGAAATGCCTCACAGCCTGTAAATAAACTGACATTTTATACCCTTTAAACCAGAACTCAGCGGCGCACGCATTTCTGCTTGGTGCCAGAAATAACCTGAATCGAGCACCTACAATTTGGGCTTATGCTCAAATTATTCCAGGTAAAGTAGAGTACATGTTTGTGTATTTTTATTCGAGGTGATTCAAGTCGCCATCAAAACTTAAATATTCATAATAATTTTTCTAAATGACAATATCTAAATATTGCTTAAATTCATAGATAATTGTGAGGAACTTTTTGAGACTTACGTATTTCGTTTCATTTTGTTAATGCATAGACCATAGAAAAATAACTTGGTTTGTAGACGTTTTACAATGAATTTCCGTGAAATAATCTGAATATGTCTGACGAATACGAAAATCCGGGCCCCAGCGCACTAGGCAGCCTGGCGGTGGCAGCCAAAATATTTTAACAACTTTACGGCAAGTCGTGACTTCAGTCGATCGATATGGACATGGAAGATGTTTTCATCGTTTAACTTGACTCACTTACGAAACAAACAAAAGAAGAGCAGTTATGGCCGCCTTTTGTATCGTGGGAAATCCTCATGGATGGATACTTTATGGGCTAAGAAAAGGTTATGCCGGACTCCTACCGGATAAAACCCACACGGTCTCCATCAGCGTATGCGAGGAAATAGGATAAGGTAGAGGTACACTGATTAAGTAGTTCTTCCCCTAGACATCAATCCTCGATTACGAATCAAAATGCAGATGCGTTGTTACCCGTGAAGACTAAGATGGAATGCCTCGTTTCCAGTAAAAAGGGTCTCCGGTTCTCTACACTCACCATACGAAACACAACAGCATTAAGCTACTATTTGACGCTGGTTTTCTGTGAGAGCGTGGTCTTTCCCCGGTCGAGCCGACCCATCCGTGCAACAACTACTTTATTTTTATTAATAGTAGTACTAATATAACTGCAGCATGGCTGTACCGCGAATAAAACTAACTACTACCACCTTATTTGGGATTGGTTGCAGCTATGCTGCCTAGTTCTTGAAGCCCTAATAGCGGAATCTGTGAAGTGTAGCATTAGGTATATTACGTAACGGTGTAGCGGCCGTGTAAGGTTCTTCACTTCCCTACATCATCCCGTGGGTATCGTAAGAGGCCATAGAAGGAAGGAGATAGGCAGAATCATCTACCCGATAACAACATCTCAAAATAATAATAAAAAACATGTGCGAAGATTCATACGCGGTAGAAGTAAATCCTTCATAAAACTAGTTCGAGAGAATTAAACCAATTCAGAGTATCAGGAGTAGGATATTTTGTATTATGAATTATGATATAGTTATCAAGTTAAGGAGTTATTTTACGTTTTATTGTGCATATACCTTATTACCTACATTACATTTTAAATAGAGCCCGTGCCCTATGGTAATTAAAGTATAATTATTATTTTAATATCGATTTATTTTATGTGGCAAGTGCGGCATAAAACTTGAGATAAAAATTAAATTGCATAGCAAATAAATGTTACAATTTTTATTGTTTAGCAGGTAGAACCTAAATTATAGTGTAACAGATCGAAAGAATATTTTCTTTTGAGTAAAATTTTTTTTGTAATAGCGCTATCTACTTTATTCTATAGGTTAAGTCATTTTATCGAATAAAAATTGATTGACTCTCAATGTGGGACATAAAATAGACGCTAGATGGCTTGAAGTTATGAAATCGTGGATCGTTACAAATGAATTAGTTGTGTGGTAATTTTACTTTTGATTTTATTTATTTTATAAATGTATTTAAGTATTGTATCTTTTAACAATTATAATTTATATAAAACATTTCTAAAAAGCCTTACAAAGAAGCAAAGGAAATAATGGGACACACTGTCTTTTCTAAATACAAACAGTTCTATTCTAAATACAAACACTCCTGGTATGCTGGAAATACTTGTGTTAGGAGTGGTTTACGACACAGTAATCGAATGGCGGGTTCGGACCCGAGTTTGAGTTCGCGGTCCGCACCACGCCATTAGGCTACTGTCGCTAACTCGCTACACTGTATTCTATCTCATTCTCTCGCAGGCTAAATCCTATAAAGGTTTTTTATGTTTGTCTCTTTTTAGTGTCACTTTTTCGTTTCATTGCGTTCGAAATCACAACGATTATAAAGAAGTTTTCACTTCAAAAACTGCGGTTGCTAACTCGTCTGCCAAACGATTCAGTAATGGCAAAATTCTCTCTACGAGGAATCTCCGCGGGAGGCCTATGTTCAGCAGTTATTTATAGGTTGTAAAGGATGAATGGATGATATATTATTGTTGCGCGTTGGGGCCGGTATTTGCTGGAATATTCTGGATGTTTCGGTGGAAAAGGCCTATTGAAAGCCGTTGAGTACCGGGGCAGTATTGAATTGGCGATACGAGCGAAGCTTTCGGAGCAAAATAAAGTGAACTAAAGTGTTAAATGTGATTAATTATTAGTGTGATTTAAGTTTTAATTGGTGTTCAGTAATAACAGTGTACATTTTGGTAATTCAATCGACAGTTTTTATTGTCACGGTCCTTAAGCTCGTAACATTATGTATTGGGTGTAACATTAGAGTTATGTACGGTACCTTAGCGAGGAGAAGAAGATTGGTGGTGAGGAAGGCGTGCAGTTCGTCGGCCGCCCGGCCGTGCAGACGCGACCGCCATTGCACCAGCTCGGCGTAAAGCTGCTCTCCGGACATATTTTTTGCCTCTTCCTTTAGTTATTCCCATAAATTAACTTCGGTTAATGAAAAATAGAAGAAAAATGGTTTTATCAAATAAACAATACTACTGAAATACTACTCTTCCAAATTTTTATTAAAATAAATAGTTGTCATTTTGTTATTGGTCAAAATACTAACAAAAGCCGAAGCAAAATACAACAATACTTTTATTGTTTATTTTTCGGAAAAATGTGCATGCGCCATTTTGACTTATGACGGCGGTATAGACGATTACTTCAAAATGTCTGTCTCTACATAAATTTTTATTTTCTTTAATTTAACCATCTTTGCACATGTTTCCAGTGTCAAGCAATTAGAAAAAATCACAGCTATGATTCCAGACTATAATTAAATAATATTTCGAAGTTACTTTAGTTTTGGCGAGCTGACCCGCGTTGCTTCGCTCGCGTGAAATTTAGATAAATTCAAAGTTATTTCAATATTTTACCAAAATGTTATTAAAGAAAATAATTAAATTTAATTTAATATATATAATTAAAATAATAAATAAAAATATGCTATAATACAATAATTACAATAATATATTTAATACAGCGTTTAATTATACATCAAAGCTACTTTTTAAGCACTGTGTTTATTTATATTAGAACGTTTGGTCAGCGTTCGCCGATAAAGCAACTAATAAACTCGTTTTTTAGCTCATGTCATTCATATATAGTTCCCTCCCCCTCCCTCTCTACAAAATATTTACCTCTTTATTAACGGTTTGTTACGTCATTCTTTCATCAAACGTAATTTTCAAGTGTATATTTTTATTTCAAAGTACTACATGTGTGCCTTTAAGGCAAGAGTGAATAGATTTTTATTGCTTTAAGGCAGTTTAACTACTTCCTAGGGGTTACCAACCGCCACCACGTGGAGTTGTAGTCATGCACTACAATAATAATTTAAAACCAAAAGAGTCACTGAGACAAAAATTTAAGGAAATTAATATATTAACTCTGGCCTCTTAATATATGATGTACGCAACAAAAATAGTAGTCGAAAAAAGAAAAAAAAAACGACACAAGCTAGTATACCAGTTACTGACACCACCGATCATATTCATTTTTCATGTATAAGCTTTTACAACAAAAACCAAAAAAAAAAAAAAAGAAAAATTGTAAACATGTTTCAATAATACTACAAACATATTTGAAAAAAAAAAAAGGCTTTCTTGCTGGTTCTTCCCAGGACAGAGGTTTTTTTTTGCGAACCAGTGGTAAATGAAAAAAGTGACTTTCAATAAGTATTATTCATAATCTACATTGAATAAAAAAGTTTCTGTGTCTGTTTCTGTTTCAATAAAGCTGCGTATCGATTATGCACTCCAAGAGGTTAAGCATTGGAGCGCGTTTTATGCCCGCGTGAAATGGTTACTGTCTTGTAACATGCGCGAAATTGTTCGTTGGAACGCTCAAACGTGAAGCGGGCTGTTCCACCTGGTATCGGTTTTTCAACGCGTAAGAAAGTAGTTAAATTTTGGCGCGCACGCCGGTTGGGACGGTTGTTTTCATTAATCGTGTGTTCGTTACGTTCCGATCTTTGAATAACAAAAGTTGCGTAAATTGATAAAGTTATATGGTTCAAAATAAGTTTTAATCGTAATAAAGCGCTTCAGCGCCCTTACAACTCATCCTCATGTTATTTGTATAGAAATGATCAAACTACCTTCTTACTCTAAATAATATTAAAATGTATGCGCTCGAAGGACGGCGAACTGCACTGTGCAGAAAAATCTTATATAGGTTTATGTTGCACTGTATTTATGAACTTTGTTTAGATATTATGTATTTTAATTGTTGTGAAATAAAAAAAGAGAAGATCCATGGACAGAACTATGAAAGCGGAGCTGCTCATATAAGATCGGTCATCTATGTTCAACTGTCATACACTGGAACAGCTACCGGCGCCTGATTTGGAACGCGTTCCACGGAACGCACTGGTTGCCGCGATCATGCGCTTCTGATGCGCGCGCCATGAATGACCGCGCCGACTAGATCGATATGCGGCTTATGATGCATGCAAACGACAGTACGCTTGCGTTTCCCGCCAAAAGTTTACCTCTCTATCCGTGTAACGGCTTCGTACCTGTGTGTGAGCAAGACGCAATAGGCGATACGCGAGCAGCGCGGCGGAGAGCGCGAGCAGCGCAGCCGCGAGTGCAAGTAGCGTGCGCCAGTAGCGCGGCGGGGAGCGCGCGCCCGCCCCCGCCCCCGCGCCACCCGTCAGCAGCGCCGGCTGCAGCACCGCCGCGCTCACACCCACACCCTCGCCGCCTACACACACACGCGCGCGCGCGCTCACGTTATACCCTAATTATTTTATTTAGGAGCTTTTCTGCTTATATTATGCAAGAAGCTCCAGAAAAGTGTACTATTAATAGTAAGAGTTGCCGATAAAACTGATGAAGTGTATTGGAACTTTAAGTCTTTAAATTTTATACGAGGAAAAGAAAAAATGCAGCTATATTACGGATGTAGTACGAAAGATCAGTTCGATCGGAGTAGGACCACGCTGTCATAGAATACGAGAGCAAAATATCACCTTAAATGCGTTTCTAATGATAAGTGTAGAGAACCGGAAACCCCTTTTACAAGAAACGAGGCATTCCATCTCAGTTCTCAAGAGTGACAACGCATCTGCATTTTGGTTATTAATTGGAGATAAATGTAGATGTCTATGAGCTATAGCATCCACTTACTATGATGTGGACTGTGTGCTCGTTTGTCACGCCTACTCTATAAAATACGCAAATCAAACTTATGCCGCACAAGAAGTGAGTGGCAGCCCAAAATCGATGTGAAAACTATGTGGAGAAATCTATGCTCGGAGTTTGTCTGCGTGCTTTACTTCGTAATATGAATATCCGCAGTAGAGCCAGAGTAACCAACATAGCACAACGGATCAGTAAACTAAAGAGACAATAGGCCGACATACGGGAGAACTGCTACTGTAATCAATGAACTGCCTGTTAAGCATGACGTGTAGGAAAATTCTTCGTATAACGAGAAACCATGTATATTAGTAGACGGAAGATTATCGATCAACTTGGCAAAACATTAAAGGTGAGCCAAAATAAGAAAACTCTCACCAAAGAGGATTTATGCATAGATATACAATGTCAAAGAAGCGACATACGTGGTAAAGCCATGCTGCAGTTATATTTTTAGTATAGTTGTATCACGAATGGGTCGGCTCGACCGGGGAGGGACCACGCTCCCACAGAATACCAGCGTCAAATAGTAGCTTAATGCTGCTGTTTCGTATGGTGAGTGTAGAGAACCGGAGACCCATTTTACTGGAAACGAGGCATTCCACCTAAGTCATGGAGGATGACAACGCAGCTGCATTTTAATTCGTAATCGAGGATAGATGTAGATGTCTATGGGTCACAGCAACCACTTACATTAGCCCATTCAAGTCTACTAATGAATATGGGCCTCTAGTCCAATCACCACGCTTGGTAAGCGGCTGGTGACAGTAACAAGCGTCTCGCACCTTTGATACTGCTTCCTGCTACCAAACTATTCTACGTTTCGATCTAGATTAGATTTACACAGACACAATCGAAAATAACAACATATTATATTATGTAAATGTTGAGTAAGATGTTAATTCAATAAAAAAATATTTAAAATTAATTTCATTTATGGCGTTTTATTTATTTATAACAATGTGAAAAAACATCTGTGTCGAACAAAGAAATCGAACAATTGACATTTATGACATCAATATTAACCGCTATTGGTCGTGCGTTTGTCGGTCGCTATAATTATTTATTGCCGGTGGCGAAGATATTGCGTATTTCCTTTCTCCCATTGAGATGTATATTGATTTTATCATTATGTCGAAATATTTTCCAAACAACTTTCCAACTATTGTTTTTATTTAGTAAAGCTACCCTCAAAATCAATTGAAATAAGTTTTATGCGGCATCAATGTTATGTAATATGTACATTGTATGACTACCTCGTTGGTCTAGTGGTTATAGTAGTGCGACTGCTGATCATGAGGTCTTAGGTTCGAATTCCGGGTCGGGACAAAAAATCAATTATTTTAAGTGACAAACCTCCGTAACCCAAAAAATAGCCCTACGTAATATAATTACAAACCGGTGGAGCGGAGCGGTTGGACAATGTTGCGGTGTCGCGGCGCGGGCGCGTCCACGTGGTCGGCGCCGGAACTGCTGTCGTCTTCAGGCGAGTACTCCGACGCCTCGAGCTCCACTTCCGACGCACGCAGCTCCTAAACACACAGAATAATAATTAAATTAACATTTATAACTATATTATGGCTACAGCTCCAATAGTTCGGCTCGAACGTGGAAAGACCACGCTCTCACAGAATACAAGCGCTAAATAGCAGCTGTGCTAAAATGCTACTCGTAAATGTAGCGAACCGGTGACCTTTTTACTGGATACGAAGTATTCCATCTTACAGCCTGGCCACGGGACATTCGCCGTAGCGAAAATTCGCGCGACGCGAACGGCGAGGCGTCTAGCGACTAAAACAAATGTATATCAATGTATGGATCAAGCCACGCGTAGCGGCGAGTGGCGAAATTTACCGGGCGAATAGCGCGGGCGACTGGCGGCGCGGCGGGCGACTGAATCAAATGTACAACGCGGTCACATTAACTTGACGCATCGCTGGAATGCGAGGCCCCGCCCGCTTCCCTCCGCACTCCCTTAGCTAGCCCGGCAATCGTCAGTATGGTTAGCATCTCTGTTACCGATACGCGCGTCGATATTTTGACTTTCGTTATTGTTTAAGTTTGGACTGTTTTTGTTAATTTTGGACTATTTTTGTTACTACTCATTTTTTAACATGGGGAAGACTATACACAGTGAAGGGAGAAATCTTGTGTTGAAAGTGCTGCAGTTTTTCGAGAATGAGAAGAAAAATAGACGCTTTTGCATACCTGTAGATCAGATTGATAAACGAACCTGTGCAGCAACTGGAATATCAAGAAGTACTCTTACTCGTATAAAAAGGGAGGCCAAAAAGGCATGTGTGTGCCCCAAATACTAGCACCGTTCCAAGCACTGACATTTGTCCCAGTCCAAGTACTACAGACAATCCAATGAGGGAAATAAAGTTATCCACACCGGGTAAAAAGCGTAAACAATCAGCGAAAAAAATTGTCGTGGATGATTTTGATATTTGCGCAATACGCAATATCATCAACAGCTTTTATACTGTAAAAAAGGAAGTACCCACGATTAAAAAAAATCTTGGCAGCTGTTGAGAGAGATCTTAATTTTCAACGTGGAAGTACTTTCCTTAGAAATATTTTAATAAATCAGTTGGGTTATAAGTATAAAAAATGTAAAAGTTCGCGTTCGGTGCTAATTCAAAAAGCTGATATAGCCGCATGGAGAGAACGCTATCTGCGCCGAATGAAAGAGAACAATGACCTCGGCGCAGGTAAAAAACCAGTTATCTAGCTGGATGAAACGTGGATCCATTCCCATTATACCGTCAGCAAATGCTAGCAAAATAGCACAGATAGCAGCGTGAATAAAAATTTTAACCCGGGTCAACGGTGGATTCTGGTGCATGCTGGAGGAGCAAACGGATTTATCCCAGATGCAGATTTGTAATACAAATGCAAAAGTACTACTGGCGATTACCATCATGAAATGAATACCGAGAATTTTTTGAAATGGCTTAATGAAAAGATGATACCAAACTTGCCCCCAAATAGTATAGTCGTCATTGACAACGCGCCTTACCACTCAACGCAGTCAGTGAAGGCGCCCACAAGTGCAACGTTAAAAGGAGACATGCAACAGTGGCTGCGTGACGACAATATTCCATTTGATGAAAAAATTAGAAAAAGAGAACTCTACCATATTATAAAAAAGGCAAAGCCGCCAAAGCAATACATTGTCGATGATTTAATGAAACGACATGGCCATGAAATTGTGCGTTTGCCACCCTGCCATTGTGACCTCAACCCCATTGAATATGTCTGGAATTTGGTCAAATAGAGGGTGGCATACAAAAACGTAGACCAACAAGAAAGAAAAATTGAAAATCTCACCAGAGATGCAATAAACTCCATCACAGTATCAGACTGGAAAAAAGAAGTTAACCATGTCGAGAGACTACAACAGGTCAGTTCGTAAATAAATTATAAATCTAAAGTATGTATGTATGTATTTATGATTGTATTGTGATGTTAAATAAAAAAATATAAGTACTTTTTTGGAGGTACATATTAGTAATTCACTAAATTGATACAATTATTTTGTGGTAAATTTATAACACTATTTTATTTATTTTCAGGAATACCGGGAAAAAGATGGCCTGGTTGACGACGTACTGCAGCAATTTGTAATCGATCTTGGAGGAGAGGAGTCATCCGACAGCGAGATCGAAAGTGAAGAAGAAGATAGTTAGACCATGATATTGTACCAATTATTTATAGTGAAGATGAATTTTGAATAAATATTTATCTATAAAGTAAATTATATTGTATAAAAAAAATACATGATGCAACTGCAACAAAAAATATTGGAAGATTGAAAAATAAAACCTATACTCCAAAATCTATCTAGTTTTTATTTAGCTACATGCTTTTTTTTCGCACCGTACCTGACCGCCAAAATGACGTCATCAGTACGGTGCAAGCCACGGAGTCGCGCGGCAGACGCGGCGAAAACCGGCGAATAGTATAGGGAACAAAATATTTTAGTTGTTTTCGCCGCGAAAAATGCCGGCCCGACAAAAACAACTTAAAATTCTATCCGCATTGACTTTTATCTCCAATTCTGGTTGAATATTAACAAGAATATAATCGCAGGTTTCGACACTCATTTTGATATTTACTCGAATTTTTTTCTAGATGCATTCTATTTGTTGTGGAATTTTCCATCTATAACCCAATTCCTATTCAAATCATGTACTCTGCAATCTCTTCCAAATATTATGTCTTGAGTCAAAAAACAATTAGTTTCTAAGCAATATCGAGATAACTTTGATGAAGACATTTCACTCTCGGCCTATCTGTCCTCAAATCTTTATTTAAATTTTTTATATATTAATTAATATTAATTATCGCCCTGCCTGTCGCTTCGCCGTTCACGCCGCCGATCCCCGTGGCCAGGCCGTAAGTCCTCAAAAGTGGCAACATTTTGGTTTTTAATCGAAGATAGATGTAGATGTTTAAGAGACCCAGCCTCCATCTTCCAATGGTATGCCATTAGGTGGACTTTGTGATAGTTTGTCACTCTTTTCCTATAAAAAATACTTCGATAACCGATATTAATACAACTAGAAACCGGTCTACATTTAAAATGTGGCCCGGCATAAAGCATCTCAGACACAACATGGACTATACAAGGTGATTTATATCTTAATCATTATAAGACAAGGTTAATGTTAGTAAACTAAATAAAATTAAGGTTATAAACCTCTTTTCATTGCTTGTCTTAGGTACGATTTCCATTCTGAGCATTATTCATATTATTATTAAAACTCTTAAGAATTAACATAGCTCTAAAAATATAAATGTAGTATGTTAAATAACAAAAACAATTATTAATTAAGATGATAAATGCAGTTATTAAACACACATGTTTTCTATTTGCATAATGTTTGTTGGTACAACGGTTACACGTGGTCCAAAACCACTTCCTTCTAACAGTTTAAATGGTATGCTAATTTCTAATTAGGTATATAGTAGTAGGTCAATGTGGAAGTTAAAATCACTGACTACCAGATTGACGTCTAGTAATAAATGTACTAATAAATGTGGTAATCAAATAAGAAATTAAAAATTTGTGGTAATCAAATGTGGTAGTCATATGATCAGTGATTTCAATGAACAACACCATCATCATAATTACATATGAAATTTATTATTCTACCTCTCTTACGCTTTCCTCTCTTATAAATTATTTATTATATTTTATATTACTATTTGCCTCATGGTGCGAAAACTAGGGCGTGGCATATTTTACGCCGCTACCACACGGCGAGTAGCCGAGTCTGTTCTTTCGGCTTTGTCGCTCTTTTAGCACCACCAGGTGCTAAAAGAGCGACAAAGCCGTTTGGTCATGTAGAAAGAATGAATGCGGAAAGACTGACAAAGCAAATATATGTTGCAGACGTGAATGGAAGAGTCGGAAAGGGACGTCCTAGGCGGAAGTTTGTCGACCAAATTGGCGATATACTAAAAATGGGCCAAATTAAGAGTACCCTTAACCGACGAGCATGTATGCGTAGGTATATGGATGTGGAAGAGGCGAGAAAGGTATGTCAGGATCGTGCTAAATGGAAGTCTGTAGTCTCTGCCTACCCCTCTGGGTGACAGGCGTGAGTGTTTATGTATGTATGTATGTATGTATTTTATATTATTAATCGGAAACAATAACAACCGTGTAATGTCGGGTTACGAATATCTACTACCGCACACCGTACCGCACACGGTGGGTGTCGTAAGAGGTAGCAGAGGAAAGCTGAAACATGGGATGAGCAGCAGTGTCATGATAACAACTAAAAATTTAAATAAAATCTGCGGTTGCCAAATCGCGTGCCAAGCGTGGCAACTATGGCAAAATCTATCTCCATGAAGCAATCTTTGGTGGAAGCGTTTGTTCAGTATTGGACTTTTATAAGCTGCAAACGATGAATGGATGGATAGAATCATGATCAATGAAAGAAATGTTTTCAATTGACAGCCTCATACAGACACGCGCAATACTGTTCAATACTTCTTCTCCAACCAAATATTTCTTTACGTGTTAGAGCCATACTGCAGTTATACTATAGTTGTAACACGAATGGGTCGGCTAGACCGGGGCAGGACCACGCTCTCACAGAATACCAGCGTAAAATAGCAGCGTAATGCTGCTGTGTTTCGTATGGTGAGTGTAGAGATCAGGAGACCCTTTTTATTGGAATCGAGGGATTCCAACTTAGTCTTCAGGGAGGACAACGCAGTTGCATTTGGATTCTTAATTGAGAGTAAATGTAGATGTCTATGGGCCACAGCATCCACTTACCATCAGGTGGACTGTGGGCTCGTTTGTCACCCTAATTCTATAAATAATAGAATAATGACCCATTAGATTTGATATATATACATCATATCAAGATTCGATGGACACATATCGCTCAGTTTCGTGTTTTGTAGCAATGTTTTAGGGAGACCTAGGGTAGTATATTTGTAATGTAGTAATGATGATGATAAAAATAACGAGAGCTAAGTTTGGTTCATAAGGCGCAATACTGTTCAATACTTCTTCTCCCAACCAAATATCTCTTTACGTGTTAGAGCCTCACCTTGGGCGGGGGCACGGCGAGCTCGGGCACGCGCGCGGCCTTCCACACGTGCGTCATGAGCTTGTAGGTGGAGTCGCGCGACAGCAGCGAGCCGAACACGTGCCGCTCGTCGCGCGTGCACACGCCCACCGCGTTCGGAATGATTCGCGCCACCTTCTCCTTCGTGATGCGCAGCACCGACGTCGTCGGGATCAGCAGCTGGAACCCAACGTGACAGACTATCTAACAACGTTTTATGTTATTTTCAAAAAAAACAGCTTTCATTTGGAAATCTATTGCTAGTATATACGATTTCGAAACTTAAAGGTGCGTCCACACTTGTGACTTGAAATCGGACCGGACTACGTGGCGTCGTAGAGGGCATGTTACGCCTAATGTGGAAGGTCTGAGTTATACTGATACGGTCACACACCATGAACGATAATATATTACAAGTGTAGACGCATGTTGTCAACCTAAACTACGTGGCATCAAGATTCTTTTGGTGCTGTAATTTAAGCACCAACCACCAACCAGATATGTCGTCTGCAGAAGAAATAGCGGAAGTAAATTTACATTTGGCTTGTGCTAGTACAGCCTTTATAATATTACTTTGTGCTAAAATAAGAAAGAAAAACGAGCTGCGAAGCGGTGAGGTGTGGGAGAGAGAGTACCCAGACATGTCACGATATGACCTGATACTGTATCCTGTGTCATTTTGCGTATTTTGACGTGTGTCGTAAATGTAAGTATAGACGTCACCTGGTCACGCGGACAATAGCAAAATCCTTTGAAAAAAAGCGACTCTCGATGGATAGGCTCGTAGATTTGTAACAGTACACAGACCAGCGTTCACACTAGACCCAGCTAGTAGGATGTAACTCTACATTGTCCTGTACTGTACATTGTCCTGTGTGTCCAGCAGTTTCTTCCAGTGTCCGGAATGGATTAAAGTGTAACTGCAGCTTGTAACAATTGTTCGCGTAACAAAAGACGTCCACACTATCGGTACTGACACGTGTTACTGATACGGTTACGGGATAATGTTCGGTAAAATGACACAAGTGTGGACGCACCTTAAGGTTTGCACAGATGACAGACAAAAGTTTACCAAAAATTATCAAGCCCGTGCAATATCAAAACGTAAGATATTGCGCGGCAACTGAGGCATACAGTCGATCTTCAGGGCTCAGATATGCTTCAATGTTTCTGAAGTCTCTAGCGACAGAAGCAAAATTCATGGTCACGCTTTAACAGTTCCAGTTTGTATATTATTCCATTAGATAAACAATGTGTGCGTTTGGCAGAAAAAAGCGCTAGCAAGCGCTTGTAAACAAAATGGCGATCGTAAGCGGTAAGTGCTGTCAAAGCGTAAGTAGCTATTTTCCTCTAGGAAACGATGTTAGTTTTAACCGGGGAACCTAACCTAATTTAAATATATGTTTGTAAAGTATTCATATTAAAAACTTACCAATCATGAATTTTTAATAACATGTATATGTTTATTCATGTCATTATATTACTTAAAACTAATATTGCACAAAAGAACTTATAAACTCTACTTCAAAACAAACAAATTAAATAAGCAAAATGGCGGATTGTGTCAGCGCTACTGAAGTAGCAATCGTGTCCTGGCCGAAAACTATTTTAGCGCTTGTAAGCGCTTGCTAGCGCTTTTTTCTGCCAAACGCACCCATTAAAACGTATATATAAAGAGTGTTCTCATATTAAACTCAAAATAATTACCATTTTATTTATATATTACTTTTGCACGGTTTCATTTTAAAACCTCTGCAAGGTAGGTATGTGCAAATAGCGATTGGTTGTCATTACTTTTATGTTTCATGATTTTTTTAATCGAGCCAATTATGTTTGACATTTTATACGTGGTAGAGCCATGATGCAGCTATATTACGGTAGCAGCACGAATGGGTCGGCTCGACTGGGATAGGACCCACACTCTCAAAGAATATCAGTGTAAAATAGCAGCTTAATACTGTTTTGTTTCGTAAGGTGAGTGTAGATCTTGAGGCCCCCTTTTACTGGAAACGAGGTATTCCATCATTTTGATTCTTAATCGAGGATGTAGACGTCGATGGGCCACAGCATCCACTTACCATCAGATGGACTGTGTGCTCGTTTTACCCCTATTCTATAAAAAAATGATGATTCGCATTTTTGTCACCACATTTATGTGTAATAAAATAAATCCTTATTTGTAAATTAAGTTTTATATTTATTGTATTAGTATGATTGTAACTTACTTCAAAGTCATTATGTTTAAAAGTATTTTTTTTAGAATATTTATAATAAATTTGTTGATTTTATGTCTGAGGCGTTACCAAGTTTGTCTCTGAAATTACTTTTTGTCCTTAATTTTAAATTTTCGTTTTTAAACGTGATGATGTAGACAGGAAGAACTTCTGCCTACATCAGAATTTATATTTTTGTATTACAATATGCCTTAGATAAAATAGCATGTGTAGGATAGATTTTTTGCGTTTATCTAATTACTTATTCAGTTTTAATGACAAGTTGCGTATTTTATTTTTGATATTGGTAACGCAAGATAAAATTTATTGATTACTTTTAATACAAAAACTAAACAATTGTTAAGACTGACTTTATTACAGCAATTAGTTTTACGTGAAAAAACTGAATTTATCATTATATAAAAGCTAAGCTAAGTAGACAATTTTTAGAGTTTGCTAATACATTTTCGCAAATTGCGACCAAAATAATAAATTAACACATTCAGTGCCACCGACTCGCCCGGAGAGTTCACGTAAATCTTATTCCAGTGCCGACGACTCGTCTGGCGAGTTCAGTGTTTTTCACTAATATTTCCAAAATGCATCCGTATTTTCTGCTTAAAATTATAGTTTAGACTAAATATATGCTAAACTAAAGATTTACGTGGTAGGCCGGGTGTGGAGACCCCGTTTAAATTTGAAAGGAAACAAACTATTCTGCAGTGCCTTGAACTCGCTAGGCGAGTTCCCTGACATAGATCCTCAACCTTTGACATGTTAGACAACAAAGTGAACATAGTAGCATGGACTACCTACATACTTGTGATATGGAACTAATATACAACAAACTAGTTTCATTAGAATAATTAGGGTCGTGCCAAATGGAAGTCCGTAGTCTCCGCCTACCTCTCTGGGTGACAGGCGTGAGTGTTTATGTGTTACTTATCGAAAGTCACTCTTGTTTGATTACGTATTGATATACCACCAGTTTGGAATAAAGCCTCTGTCCTAGGAAGAACTATCAAGACATTATTTTATTTAAAATCAAGCTTTAGAAATACAAAGTTATCGTAATATTTGAGATAACATATCTAGCAGCCATATTATAAATCTTGTATCTTTGTAATAGGGTTGAAAATAAATAAAAAAAGGGTCGGCATTGATAAAACAGCCGACAAAAAACACCGGCGCGCCGTTGTATTTAAAGAACAAAAGCACTGATAACATTGTTTTTTACAAAGCTCTCATTGGCTAATGTTAAATCGCACTCCAAGAATGCACTTGCAACTAAATATTTCGTCCATTGTATTCCAATTTGTGACGTCGTTGCCTACTCTAGTAAACTTCTGTAAACTTTGTTTTCAATATCAGTGCTCTGTACGACCCTTTCGTCATCGCATGCGTTTATCTGTTCTCTACCTTTGTGACCTGGCTTACTTTTACTGGACTCCCGTGTTTTGATTACCTTGGCTTGCGATTACTGGACTTGTTTGAGTGCTGTTTCGACTATATCTTTACTTACGATTACCGGACCTATTTTATCTATAAAGTCTAGTTGCTCTCTCTACTAGCTCTGCTACTAGAGTGGTGAATGAAATAATGTAATGTGAATTGTTATAATTTTGTTTTCTGATAAACCTTTTGACTGTTCTCCACTGCAACTCAATTTGTTGTATATAAGTCCCATCTCCAGCCACAAATGGATTGTTTGGGTCTGAGTGATTAACTTTTTTATGAGTGTATCTGTGTTCAAGAAACAAACTGACATAATAATTGCGTTTCGTTATATGTAATTTAATTAATCAAAATCAAGTACCGGATGTCTAGCCAACTCGATATAACCTCACTTTAACTATCGATGTCTCGAAAAATAACGATTTCCGGCATAAAAAGCAGCTAAATGGTAATCAATAGCATCATTTCCTGTCAACTAAAGCTAAAATAGTCACTTAAATCGTGCAGCAGATTACTAAAGCCGACCCAAAATAATACATTTTAATCTGATACCATATTCTTAAAACTGAAAGCCCGTATTAAATTATTACCACAATTTAAAAGGTTGACAACCACTGCTCAAATTACGAAACAAACTTACCTTTTATTTTATCCAAAGAGTTTTTTTGCCATTTTTACAAGCCGAATAGTCCGGAAACACTTTTTAATTGCGTAAACACGTTAAGTACACTGTGACGGCCACAAAAATTACAAAATATAGAATTTACCCTTACGTAGTGCCAGTGAACTCGCGTGGCGGGTCGATCAATTTATATTGCAGTGCCGGTCCGAGAAGACATCATGAAAATCGTAGGGGTGATGAATGTGTTAACTTCGTGCCCATTTCAAATATACAAAATAGTTGATATTTTGAACACACTTGTCATGTCGAAATGCACATATTAAATATTTATTTAAAAAAAAATATTTTGCCTGGCCTCTTAAAAATGTGGGTCGAGTAGTTGATTGACCCATAATCATTTTATAAAAATTGAACGTATGTTCAATTTTTATAAAATGATTTCGTTTCTGCACAATAATTTGTTTCTTTTCTTTAAAAAATTCTAGCAATGCTATTAAAATCAATAATATTTCGTGGTATGCTTAAAATGCTTGTGTTAGGAGTGGTTCACGACAGTAGACGAATGGCGGATTCGAACCCACGACCTTTTGAATTCGCAGTCCGCACCACGCCATTAAGCTACTGTCGCTTCAAATTACATTGCAAATTGCAATTTGCAATCAATTACTAGAGCTTCAAAGAAGTTAAAAAGTACTGCATATTGCCTGATATTCTTCAATGAAAAACGTCTATAAAAAAAAAAAAAAAAAAAAAAAAAAAAATGAAAAACGTGTGCGCAATATATCGATATATTATTTTACTTAGAATATATTTATATATTCATAATTTTGCTCATTAGCTCTCTAACTGTACAACGCGGCTTACCTTGGTCACGTATCCGAACACGTTGGAATAGAACGCAAAATAGTTCTTCGTAATATAAAGGTGACCCTGCAGGAGGAGGTCACCCACTAGAGCGCAAGCGTAATCTGAAATTAAAATACGTTGAAAGATAATTTTACTACATAATTGCATTGACACTTAAATAAGCGAAATGTAAAACGTATTATAATTATGTTTTGAATTTAATTTCCTTCTTAATTATATCACCTATTTGAAAAACCTATATAGCATTGAATTATGTGAACTTATTTGGAATAATAATAATTAAATAATATTTATTTATTATTTATTTATTTATTTTTGATATATTATTACATTTATTAATTACATATTAATTACCGGTACAATCATAAGTTTATAGAAACTTTTACCGTTACTTTACCTATCACCGACAATAACGATCTTATACATTATACAGGTCGCTTGCTTTAGGGCGTAATCGTAACATTGTGGTATATGGTAGTAACTGTGTCTGAATTGTGTTAATTAATAGATAAGTTAGTGCAGCGATTGCTCGCTAGTCACCTTATGTGACTGTCTGTCGACCGTCCAGGTGACGTCGACCTCAGACCAACCAAGGAAGAAAGAAACAGATTTTCATGTGACGCAAAAACAGACAAAACCACATGAAATATTTTTAAAAAAATTGTAAAAATGCAACCATATGCATATGCATTAGAAGGAATAAGCTATCAACAACATGTCTTAGATGCATATGCGTGACGCGTATGCGTAAATTAAGAAGTTGAGCATGGTTTCGTCATCACTTGAAAGGTAAGCAGCCTGAGGGCTCCTGCTCCGGCAGAATATATAGGATATCCTTATGTAATCTGTCGGAGCCCTCATCCAGGAGAGACATGTATTCAGCAGTGGACTTTTGATGGTCACAAATGGTAACGGTTCGCCTTTGTACAAAAAAGATTACGACACTAAAAATTTTTCTATCTGTCAATCTATATCTATGTAACTATTACTAAAAAACTTTCGATAGTAAATCATCATGTTGTTAGGGGATCCTATTAATATTAATAAGTCTTTTTTTATGAATAAATTATTTAATAGTCAAGCTGCGGCTAAAATGTTCTTAAGAAAATTTATTGCATGATTAACAAAACTAGTACTAAGCCGCACGCATCCCTAACTCATTAGTTCAGTTTCTTATAATGCAGGTACAGATTACATATCAAATGGGCACAGAGTACAGCTGATAAAAAGTGGACGCTGTGGTCCATAGACATCTACATCTATCCTCAATTACGAATCAAAATATAGACGTGTCGTCACCCGCGAGGACTAAATGGAATGCCTCGTTTCCAGTAAAAACATTTCTCCAGTTCTCTACACTCACCATACGAAACAGCAGCATTACAATACTTTTCTAAGTCGATATTTTGTGGTTTCATCACCGATCGAACCTGACTTGCTGCAACCACAATAAAACTGCAGCATAAATCAACTCGTATATATATATATATATATATATATATATATATATATATATATATATATATATATATATAAATTACGTGTCACGTTGTTTGTCCGCTTTGCACACCGTGTGCAGTTTGGTCCAACTTGAGAGACAGGATAGTTTCTTTGCCTATAAGTGACCCACAATTTTATTTTGTGAATTTAAGAATTTTTAATAGGACATGACAATAGGTCGTCGAAAAGGGCAGAACAATGTCTGCCTGGCAAGCTAGATATATATATATATATATATATATATATATATATATATATATATATATATATATCCTATAAATATCTCCCACTTGCACAGGCCTCTTATTTCTAAAAGGTTTTATTATATAATTGTCTAACGAGCTGCCACACAGCGTGTCGGCAGATTTCACGTCTTTGTCGTTTTTTTTTTTTTTAATTTCCTCATACATGCAATTTCGCTCACTTTCCCTTCACCGCCGAGCACATGATAAATCAACACTTAAAAAAGCAATTAACAATTTCATTGATGCGAGCGGATATCAACACAGACACAGATTATTAGGGGGTAATCTGTGCTCGGGGTACAAACAGGTTTGCGCCGGCTCAGTCAGAGTATAATGAAAAGGCTTTTAGTCGTGCGCATTTAAATAAATGAAAGAACAATATTTCGTGATTTTTATAAATCAACTTTTTTAACTATTGGAGCTAAGTTTAGAGATTATTTATTATAAAATAAGACATTATAGATTTATATAATTAATTAGTGTTCTGTATAAATTAATGTCTAACACTTGTACAGTACTTATAAGTATATAAAATTCGAGAGAAAATAATACAATTGCCAGACAGTGGTAAAGGTAAAGGTGTTGTTAGTGGCAGTGGTGCTTGTGTTGGCAGTAGTGGTGCTGGTGTTGGTGGTGATGCTTGTAGTATCGTTGGTGGTGGTGGGTAGTGGACCATCACCAACACCTTCGCCATTCGAACCACCACCACGACCATCATCACTACCACAGTCATTACCACCACCACTATCACCATCAACACCACAACCACCGCCACTGCCCACTACCACTATTATGAAGCTTCTGTGAGAATACCTTTTTCCTTAAAATTCCCTCGAAGGCTTTCGCGCGGTTTTTCGGTTTAAAGAACTTTATTTCTCATTAAGACAATAAGTCACTTACATGAGAACAATAACATCTATATTATAATTCTAGTGCGTGTCGGTAGTAAAAAAATAAATAAAAATTATACCGGTCGATTGTTAACCAAGTAGCGAGTTCATTGTGTTCCTATCAACTATAAGGCGGTGGTCCAAGTATAATTTTAATGCATAGTTTCATTCATTCATTCACAGTCATTATAAATATATTTAAATAATCTTCTTTTAAAAATATTGATTGAAGTCGCTTCTTTCACATGTTTTGGAAGTTGATTGTATAACTGTTTTTAAATATAAATTGCACGTATTTTCTCAATATTCGCCGCTTTACCTACAGCAAGATTCCATAAAACATAATACTATGAAAATTAGCAATATATACAATTTTTGCAGTTTCAATTTAAGTTACAATAAAATGTTGTTATATTAATTTAAGTTACAATAAAGCCACATGTTGTTTTATGCTATATTATTTTTTCCTTAAATTTTTCACATTCATGAGGTGACAACCCTATCAAAATAGGTATACATTTTCGACGATGTTAGGAAGCTTCCCCTCTGGTCCTTACTCTGTGGCGTGAGCGTCTGTCATTATAGATAGATTTGCCTTAAATTGTCACGTTAGGCAGTTTTAAGCGTTTCGCATCTTTGACTCTGTTTACTGGGGATGGGTGTGGGCTGGGTATAATACGCCTGGCGTTGACAAGATGATTATATCGCGTCTCATTACACTTAAGAGGCGAAATGGTGTGATTCTTTACGCTGCCACTACACGCCAACGCATTTGTTCAATTTTCAATAATTATGTGATGTGTGATGATATTCGGAGATGTTCTTATATATACTGTTTATGATTCGGAATTTTGATAGCGTGATTTAGGTTTCGGTGTGTTTTAGCGCCGCCACAATTATACTTACAATTGAGCACGCGCTCATCCGGCCCGACCTGCGGAAAATGTCGTTGAAATTTCTTTTGCCGCGACTTGCTGGGCGGCTTGCCGTCCGCAGCGTCGTCTTCCGCCGCAGCGAGCGCCGTCACGCGCACTGACGGCGCCGAGCCCGAAAGCGGCTTCACCACCTGCCTGCACAATTTATTGACTCTTCAATATTACACATTACTTAAAAAGTTTCAACTCTTTTCTGTCTAGAAGTCCGTTTGGGTAAGTTACCAATTTCGGATACCAAATTGCAGTGGATATAATATGTACGTTGTTACTATGCTGTATACGAATACACATAAAACTTAGAAATCAAGACTTAACGGTTCTTCTGTAGCATACAACCTTCGAGCCGGCAAACGCAGAGCAACACGATCCCAAAAGAGAGAAAACATGTGAAACACTTAGGAAACTGTTAGATGCATGTCACTCAGAACCGTGAGTAAAGCCTATGAGTGGATTTTTGCTTTAATTGCGACTACAATGAAAGTACACAGGCTCGACACACTTTTGAGGTGGTTATGGAATATAGGTCTTTTAATTACAGTTTAATTTATAAAATGTGCAAATTAAAAACAGTCGTCACAGCATCTTGGATAGATTTGTGTGGTACTGCTGTTATTTATTTTAGAGAAGTACATTTTTTACATAGGATAAAGATGCAAACAAGCAAACAGACCACCTAATAGTAAGTGGATGCTGTGGCCCATTGACATCTACATTTACCCTCAATTAAGAATCAAAATGTAGATGTGTCGTCCCGCCTGCGGACTGAGATGGAACACCTTATTTCCACTAAAAAGGGTCTCCGATTCTCTACAGTTACCATACGAAACACAGCAGTATTAATCTGCTATTTTACGCAGGTATTCTGTGAGAGCGTGGTCCTGTCCCTATATACCCCATATATTGAAACTATTAAGTAAACTAATAGCGGTCGAGCCGACCCATTCGTGCTACAACTATAATATAGCTGCCGCGTAAATCTATGTATATGGCACAAATATGGCGCATTTAATACCAAAGGGCATTCTCTTCCAGTCAACCATCTCATCATAATTGTGAAATTTAAGGCGAATGCTTCCCGCGTTGTTTCGACATCTGTATTTATTATTGATCTATTATAGTAATGATTTAAAATGCTAAACACTTTTAAGCCAGTCAAGTTTTTTTACATTTCATTTAAAAAATACGTACTTTTTCAATAAAGACATGACCATCGTAGTTTTAGTAAGACAACACTGAATAGCAACACTAAATCTCTTAACCTTAAAAACAGTAACTGATCGAATACAGCGGTGTTCCCGGGTTATATGCATCGCGCCGTGAATTAAATATCGTCTCGGGATCGGAAGAAATTCAGGCAAAACCATATCTTAAATCCCGAGGGATAAATCTTAGTCGTCGACGCACGGACCAAATACATTAAACATTGAAACGTGAGCATTTACGCAAGTAATCAAATATTAATAAGGCAATGGTCAGAAATAACTGTAGAATAGTTTAAAACTTGATGTGTTCTATTTCGTGATGAAGGTGAAGGTACTTTTATGTCAGTTTTCATTGAAATATATAAATAAAAATATACATTTATTACGTAAAGTTTTTTAAGTGAAAAAGAAACTTCTTTAGAATCGTAATTTGAGACTCGATAGAAAAAAAAGCTATACTAAAAGACAAAGATATACAGCTATATGATTTAGCCCGCGAGAGAATGAGATGGAATACAATATACAGAGTTTCTTATTATCGTGGTTTTTTTCTGAAGGTTTTACTTATACCGCGTGTGAACACACGCGTTTTTATAGTATAGTAAGTGTGACTATGGCTCATAGACATCTACATTTATCATTGATCAAGTTCAAAATTCAGGTGCATCGTCACCCCCTGATGACTAACATGAAATGCCTGGTTACCACTAAAAAGGGTCTCCGGTTCTGTACATTCATCATAAGAAACACAGCAGCATTATTCTGCTCTTTTATGCTGGTATTCCGTGAGAGTGCAGTCTTAAACCGGTCAAGCAGACCCATTCGTGCTACAGCTATGTACAGCTAGCACAGCCGCAGCATGGTTCTACCACGTAAAAAAAGAGATCCCCAATTTTCAATCATTTATTATCTTTATCCATACAATAAAATAAAATTGTCCGTTTGTAACGTCAAAATAACAGCTTTTTACTGAATGCATTAGAAAGTATATACGGTGTTTATAAAAAAAATGTTTTTTTTTAATTTTGTTTGTCTGTCTATCTGTTCCTTCCAACTAATCTCCGAAATAGCTGCCGCAGTTCTGCCCCTCCTGGTAAGACGCATGGTGAGTGTCACTCTTGAATTTCCTCGAGACTTTTACAGTGTAAATATAAAATTTACTGTCGTAGATTCGAGCACAGCTATAAATAATCATCTCAACAAAACAAAATGGTAATTTACTGTGTGAATAATATGACCTGAATCGATCATGTTATTCAGAAGTTACGAGTAGACGGTCTCTAACAGACGCGCAACTTTTCGAGACGATGGACCATAGCTATTTTTTTTAAACGTTACCTCCACACTAGGATTTTCTCCTGCATCTTGGGCAGTTTAAAAACACAAATTTCACAAGGACAAACATCCAGACCTGGAACAATAACTTGTGAGCCATACAAATACTTGTTCCGTGCGGGATTCGAACCCGCAGCCCTTAGCGCTGTGCCACGGAGCCGCTATGCTAGTATCCAATAGGTGGCGCTGGAGTCAAGTTATTAATAAAATAATTTACCCCTTGGTAATAATAATAATTTGGTTAATAAAGTAAAGTAAAGCGATAAAAAGTTGGTTAGTAAAATAACGTACCCGTAGAGGGCAGCGTGGCTCTACCGCGTAATCGATCGTGTCAGACGGGTAGGAGCAGCTAGAATACGAGCGTGAAACAGCTTAAATAATGCTATGGGCATTAGCATCTACTTACCAACAGGCGCTCGTTAGTCGTACTTATTAAAAAAATTGGGTAAAATATGAAGGTTAAGTGCAATATACGAAAATCACAAAATCTTGACCCGATAGGTAGCGCTGTGGTCGAAATATTAATTCACCTTGCAAAAGATCCATAGCGCCACCTAACGGCAAAGGCAGAAATCTACTGGGCTAGTTAATATAACTAAAGACATTATTTCTTATTATTATATTGCACTTTTTTTAATAGCCTCTCAATCTTGATCCACTACTGGACGTAGATCGTCCTTTCAAAAAATGCTCAAACACATAACTTGTAATATCCATTTGAAACGCAATACACACTGTGATCGAAACGTTTTTCGAGATGGACGTGGATGAATTAGCCGCTGCGGCAATGTATCTATACAACACGTACTGTTATTTTCTTAATGTGCACAAGAATAGAGTTATCAAAAAGAAATGGCGTAAAATGGTAATTACCTCGCAAAGAACAAAACCACATTTCGTTTTCTTTAAACACAAATAATTAAATAATAATTTAAGAAATAATTATTAATTAATTATTCAAAATAAATATAGAACAAATTATGTATATGTTCTGATTTTAGTAGCTCTATGATTAAAATTTTATAACTTCATTATGAGGCCATATATTCGACATTTTTAATTCGTTAATAGTTAATAAACAAAACATGAACGTCCACTCAACTCAACCGTCGAGCGCTCAAATCTGCGGAATGGGCCACGTATAGATGCGCACCGCCATCGCTGGTCCACTTCCTTTGATGTGCGGTGAAAAAACCGACACCGACAAGACCATCGCACGCGCCATAAGCCATCCGACAAAACTACGCATTCCACACGCTGGCCTATCATAGTGGGGTGGGCCATCGCCCCACTATGATAGGCCAGCGTACACTTAGCCAGTCCGACACACTACGCTGGTAGGCGGGCTGGTAATCGCAGAGCTGACAACTTTACAGTAAAGATGTATGTAGTTGACAAGTAATGTAGTTTACTGTTCCATGGCCTGCCTCAAGCACTGAGTCACGGCGCTAAGGACCGGCATATAATTGACTATATTGTACAGTTATTATTATATTGTACAGTAGGGCTTCGATAATCCGAACTACTACTAAACTAAATTTACACCCTGTTCGGATTTATGAGGCGTTCGGATCATAGTATGTAGATATTTTTATAAACTTGCCCCTGAAATACAGGCATATAATATCCTAGTTTAGGGGCTGTTGGCCACTGTAAATTTTTGTACATGTAATATGTTTATCAATAAAGTTTATTATTATTATTTTAAAAGGTGTTTTTTGAAATGAAACCGATTTTATAATTGAAAGTGAAATACTTACAAATTCTAAACCAATGTTATTATAAGTAAAAGGTGTTTCTTATAATATCATTGTTCTAAACAAAACAATTTTAATAACAAAATCTTGTATAGTACTTTGACGAGTGGTATTTAATGACAAAGAAAATGCTTTATCTCATAATTTACGCAATAACTTTTTTTTTTTGAAATTGAAATATCTACTGCTAACATCCATGGGATTAAGCTTGTGATTGTTGAGTTTTTGGTTTCACCACACCACCACATGGACAGTTTCACGAGTTTGTTATTTATGTCAGCCACTGTAATGCAATCACCTTTACACACCTCACATGTGGCTGACTAAATGTCAACGTGATTAATTATGTGATGGCTATTATTAAATGTGTGTTATAACTTATATATAAAATATACTTGAGCAGGGGGGGTCGTTCGGATTATAGAAGCGTTCGAATTATCGAGGGTTCGGATTATCGAGGCTCTACTGTATTGTAGGGCCTAAAAATAATTGTCCCATTTGAAGAAGATTGTCTTTGTGTTTGTGAATGTAAGCTGTCTCCGCGATACCAGAGAAAATTCAAGAGTGGGGAGAACGTTTTAAAAAAATGCTTCACATCATAAATCAATTTGATTTAGCTGTTTTCATTTTCGAAGGTACTCACTACTGTCGTCAGAGACTAATTCGTTAATTAGCAGCATGCACCAGGTGTAGAGTAGGTGAGGCTTTATGCGAAGTCGTTATTACGTTTTTAAGGGACTGCTACGTTTGTCTAGTGGTCGAAAACGCGCTGCTGATCATGAAGTCTCTGGTTCGAATCACGAGACATGAAGAAATTCTCAAAGTAACAGCCTGCAGTCAGAATTAAAGAATTTTTCATACACACATATACAAAGCACTGACGCCCGTCACCCGGTGTAGGCAGAGACGACTTCTATTTGGCACCATCTTGACACACCTCTCTCGCCTCCTTTATATCCATATGTCTACGCATACACGCTCGTCGGTTAAGGGTACTCTTAATCTGGGCCATTTTCAATATATCGCCAATTTGATCGATAAACCTTTGTCTAGGACGTCTCTTCCCGACTCTACCGTTCACATCTGTAATATAAATTTACCTTTTCACTCTTTTCCCCCTTCATTCTTTCTACATGACTAAACCACCGAAGCATTCCTTTCTTAATCCTGGTCACAACATCATCTTGCAAACCACACTTTTCTCTTATCAGTTTTTCACCCCGTCATTCAGGTTCAACCCTAGCATACACCTTAACGACTGCATATCTACAGCATTTAATCTACTCTCGTGCTTCTTCTGCCACACCCAAATGTCACTACCATACGTTAAAGTAGGGACTAACACAGCATTATGAATATCCATACGTGCCTTTTTGACACATTCCGACTTTTCATAATAGAGTGTAGAGCCCCATTCACTCTATTTTCTGCGTTAGCTCATCCTTCTAAATCCTTATCATAATATCTACCCTCCCCGCTAAATACACATCCCAAATACACGAACTCATCCTCAATCATGTTCACGGAGAGCACATAAAGCGGTTGGTTCTAGTTTTGGTGTGCCGCCAATCAGACAGTTAAGGAACGGAAAGAGGGCACCTGTGTCTGCGCACTCACTAGTGGGTGTATTTTAATTGTATCCAGCGCAAGTGACTAGTCTCTGCTAATACTGACCGCTATAATTAAAATTCGGTCTGGAGTACATTATGATTTTAGGTGATGTGTTTGTCTCCATGTTTTACGTGGTAGAGCAACGCTGCAGCTATATTATGATTGTAGCACGAATAGGTCGGCTCGACATGAGCAGTCATGTAATATGTATATGTGTATGGGCAGTTAATACCAGCGTAAAATGCAGCTCAATACTGCCGTGTTTCGTATGGTGAGTATAGAGAACCTTTTTACTGTAAATGAGGCATTTCATCTCAGTCTTCAGGGGTGACATCGCATCTGCATTTTGATTTTTAATTGAGGATAAACGTAGATGTTTATTTATGGACCACAGAATCCACTTACCATCAATAGGACTTTGTGCTTGTTTGTATTATACAAAAAATAGAGTTCAGACCATAACGTACTATATAGGTCAATACGAAATGTTTAGGTATATTTTTAAATAAAGCTACTGGCTAAGTGTATTCAGCAATAAAACATAATTTTGCGGCAAATGTTACAAGTATTATAAAATATTGTAATACGTCTGTTATGGTAACTATATAAACTTGACCTTGTAGGTACTCGTGTCGTATAAACTATAAACATGTGTTGTGTTATTCCAGTTTAATCGTGTTTTTAAGGCTAGATATAAAACATATTTCTCGAATTCGAATAACTTGACGACGGCTCCGTGACGCAATGGCTTAGCATTGATTGGCTTAGTCTGGATGTATGTCATTGTGCAATTTATGTATATAAACTGCCTCCACGATATAGGAAGAAAACTCTATGGTGGACGTTTTTATAAAATAAAAACGAAAAATAAAAACTTGAAGAAGAATTACATAGGTAAGTGATTCTACACATGATATTGACCTCTTTGACATATTCTATATCTAGGTGGAATCACTCGTATAAGTTCATAGAGACACCAGTAATATGTCAAAGAGGTCAATATCATGTACCTATAACAAAAACATATAGGGTGACAGTGGCACGTACACGATGCTGTAAACAAGAGGATAATTATAAAGTGAACTGATATTTATTATATTATATTATCTGTATTCTCTTTTCCTAATTCAATTCTTTTGTCATTTCCATAAAATTGCCTCATATGAAATTTGTGTTACAGGTCCTTCACATTTGCACCATTTTTATGACTGCACATTATATGACTTTCATAGATGCCTGTCTTACTGTGCCAGACAAAATGTTCAGTTAGGCAGCGGCAAACAGCGTTAAATGTGCGAGTTACTTGATACTGGAAGCACATAGCTGCCCATCTAGTGTGGCGATTAAGCCAAATCCTTCCTATTACTCCAATTTCCAGCTATGGATTAATGAAGGGGTAGTGAATAAGAAGAGAAAGGAAAGGGGTAGGAGATAGAAACGTCTAGAATATTTCCATTAATTTTTTGTTAAAAATTATTGTCATGCATTCTACGGGTAAAGGGTCGACGAAGAGATGACCGGACAATTAAATTATCCTATAAGGATTCCGTTTTTTAACTTGTAAGTTAAAAATTGTAACCCTAAAAATTTTATCAATAATTTTATATTTATGATTAAAAATAAAAACACAATATATATATATATATATATATATATATATATATATATGAAAATCCTTGATATATAATACAGAATTCATAATTTATTTATTTATTGTTTGTCTAATGACAGTATAATATATAATAAAAGCTAAAAAATATTTCAGCCATTTCATTTATCATAGATAATGGTAACGTAAACACACAAGCAATTCTTGTATATATATATATAATCGGAATATCGGAAACGGCTCCAACGATTTTCATAAAATTTAGTGTCCAGGGAGTTTCGGGGGCAATAAATCGATCTAGCTAGGATTTATTTTTAGAAAATGTCATTTTGTCCGTGTTTTCAGGCAATAAAAAACTGCCACAATATAAGAAGGTAAATTTTGACATTCGGTTAATGATGGTAATAGCTCAAATGGTTAATGGTTATCGAGCGGCGGCGAAATCTAAATACCTTGGTTCGCGTCACGTCTTCGGTCCGGTTTTTTTCCTTTTTTTTTTAAAGTTACCTTCTTTTGTGAGTAAATCTACTATTTCGAGCCCTATTTTCTTATTTTTTAAAAATACGAAAATTTTAATTAAACTAATTGCACTCATGATTTTTTATTAAAATAAACAGTTCAGTTTTTTCTATTATGTCAATGAGATCAAAAGTATTATTCATCAGTATGTAATTTGTATCTAAATGTAATTTCAAAATAAAAACTGAGCAAAGCCGGTCATCCGGGTACTGTTTTATAATAGCTGCAGCACGCATAGGTCGGCTTTAACGAAACACCTGCAAGTATGTACAAGCAGCAAGAGTTTTGTATAGTGAATAGCGGGAACCTAAAATCCTTTTTACTGATAGTAATTTTCTTCTTTACTCACAAACGGTAAAATTAAATTTTTTTGTAAAACCGACTTCAATATAAATAAAATGAAAATATCATCAATGTAGTCGAAGTCAATTAAATACGCATTATTAAGGATAACTAGAAAAAACTACACGCATGAGAAGCACCAGCTTTCAAATAATAAAAGAATCATCAAAACCGGTTCACTTAGAAAAAAGTTCTGAGGTAACAATAACATACATAAAAATACAGTCGAATTGAGAACCTCCTTTTTTGAAGTCGGTTGATAAAAAAGGCTTGTCATCTTAACTTGCAAGGGCAGCAACACATCTGCATTATGATTCTTAATTTAAGGTAGTATAGGCGTCAATAGGCCACAGCATACACTTAGCATCAGTTAGACTGTATGCTTAGTTGGCACCCTGTTTTGTATATTAAAATGAGAAAGAAAATAGAAAATTTGTATTCAATTATTTTGAGCCGGTAAAAATAATGCAATCCTCACCCATCTTTTGTTTCATCCCCATTCAATTTCAAAGAGCCATCCGTGCTTGATCCATCGGAGAACTCAAACGAAGCGTTATCCACCATGTTTCCGTATTCCGATCACTGTTCTCAACACATCACACTTAAATCCGAGCGCCGAGCGGGCTACACGTGTTTCATAACAAATTCCGAACCGTAGTTGTGAAAACGCTAGTGTGTATCGAAAAAATCATTAATATAACGAAAGTGTTATATACTGAACGGTGTTTAGTGGAATAAGAAACGTGAGCGAGTGTTAAAACGAGGAAGAAGAATAAGTTAAAGTTCAATCGGTTATATTCTGAACCAGGGCCGCGATTAGATAAAGTCAACTTGCGCTGAGAAAACGAATTGTTAGTGTAAATGTGTATCACAAAGTGATCGTAGAAATTATATTTTGTAATTATTTATATTATTTAATGATAGTCAAGCAATTTAAGCAGTAATATTTTAATGTCACTCTTGAATAAAACCCTATTAAAGCAATAAACTGTATAGATACACCTATCAAAGATAGATATTACAGTATGTCGCAGCAAAACCAAACAGTTCCTTGATTTGACACTTCTATTGTTACACCGAAAAAAATATAAACATTAGGAAACACGCGCTACGCCACTTTTTCAATCACAAACTCAAAACAACTGTGACCTTCTTAACACATTTTACACTTTTATACACACACTTGTCTTAAACCTGTTAAAGTAATATAAATTTAGCAAAAACACCGCAAGCAGACGCGGAGGAAGCGTTCGAGACGCGATCTAGGGAATAACTGTTGATAGAATTATAACTTGTACACACACACCTATCGATTGTACATCGAATACGGATTAATTTATCGCGCCAACGATAAGATACTGTAAGCTGCACGGGATCGATTACGCGCTTTTGGTATTTTTCTAACCTAGAATACCTACATATTATGAGTAATTAATTAAGAATGACGCGTTCAGAGACGGCAAGGACAGCCATAGCAAAAACTAGTACATTGACCTTGTAACGCTTTACAAGGAAAGCAGAACACAGGCGACCGCTAAGAATATTCGCGGGCCGGTTCATTGCCGGCCATAGTATCAAAGAGATTGGAGATAGCGGTCCGTAAATCATCCGAATCTCCATTCACCATCCGCCTTTCGCGATCAGCGCAGTGGAACGGTACCACGCCATTGCTAGGCGAGGGAACACTGGCGAACTTGCAGCCTATGCAACAAGAATGCTTGTAACTTGTAACGAAGTAAAGAACGATCGTTTATCAACACACCGTATGGTCGGACAAAACAATCATTTCAAAGAGAAACGTTTTCAAAAAATATACGCAACGAAATTTAAAAAAGATCCATATAATTAAGTAAATGTATTATTGTACATGTTTTAAAAAATATACATAACCAAATGAATAATACCAAGGCAAATGAATAATCGTAGTTTAATAAAAAAAAACTTTGGATCTTAAATTAAACTTTTTAAATTGGGTAATTGACAACGTCATATTACTTGAATATGCTACGCATTTTATAATGTAAAAAAAAATAAAGTTATTCATTGAGATTCTTTCATTTAATCTTTTGGATAATTTGTAAAAAGTATTTCAATAAACATGAGCGACAACAGCTATTGACTTCTATAACTAAAAGTAAAGTGACACTTCTGGGCACAGGCCTCTTCTCATTTACTATATTAATTTCCGTCACGCTGCCCAAATGCATGTTGACGACATGTCTTCGAAATATTTTTTTTAATTTCTCTAAGATGCACATTTCCTCGCGATATTTTCTTTACCAAGCAATTGGTAAATCATCATTTAAAATTGCAATTAACAATTTCATTGGTGCAGGTGGAAATCGAACACGAGTTACCCACAAACTGTAAAATTTACAGCGAACACTTAACCCCTGAGCAAATACACTACACTCTAATTCTCTTATTATACTCACACTCACCGCAATCCCGTTTGCCATTTGATACCTTCGCATTGATGACACTAATTCAATCAACAGTTTGTTATGAAATTTAGATTCATGTAGCAGAAGTGGTTATTTGCCACAGCCTTATCCGTCAAACGGACATCAATTAGACTAAAAATTCGCAATTCCCTTACACTCTCTATTTTTATATTTTAAGAAATACTTTTATTTATGTTTTGCATACTAGCTATTTAACAGCGGCTTCGCTCGCGTGGGCTTCAATTTAGAAACATCATTAATACTATTTCGTGCCAAATTTTGCAAAATTGAATGGGAACGGGATATTTGGACAAACAATGGGGGGAAACCTACTATATATATGAATAGTCCCACTAAAAGTAAAAAAAGTAGCAGCCTACATACATCCCTCTACTGGACACAGGCCGCAGCGAATTTTTGGAAGAAGAGTTGTTGATCGAGTTAACTCCATCGCGGAATCACCGACTTCACATATATGTACTTAGAAATGTTCTTCGAAATAATATTTTTTTCACTTCTCAGACATGCAGATTTTGCGATGTTTTCCTTCACCGCCGAGAACGTGGTAAATCTAAACTTTAAAATTGCAATTAAAATATGAGTGGAGGCGGCGGATCGAATTTGGGTAGCTTACGTACTATAAAAGTTTCGTTTGGATCGGTTGGAGTACTGGCTTTGACATGTGTATGACTTTCAAGATTCTATTAACTCATTGTTGAAATTAAAATAAAGTTGTGTTTAAAATTTGCTTCCTTTGATATTTACAGTATTTTTTCGCAAGAGCCTGTTCATTTACTCAAGTGAGCTATGAAACTGGGATTGTCACAAAAATTTTAATAGGTATGTCTGAAAATATGAAAGCTATCTTAATATATGACAAAATGTTATAAGTCTCATTAAAAGTAAAAACGTATAGAAGCAGCCTACATACGTCTTACGGCTGTGCACAGGGCTCCTATTTATCCATAGTGCGAAATAACGGTTTTCACAAGTCCAAGATTCTTTTTTAAAACTACTCAGACATCAAGGTTTCCCCGCTAAGGTATTTTTCACCACTTGACTGAGCACGTGGAAAATAAGTAAATAAAATTTCCTTCTCAGTTTCATAGATCCTCGCGGAAATCGTACACTTTTTGTTTCTGTGCTACGAAATCTTACGGCATACTACACGGCTCTCGTACTTGAAACTGAAAAAAGCTTTTGTACGATTGTGGACCACATTTACCATACCGTTGAATAAATAATTACTAGATTAGTCATTCAAGGGTATTTTTTATAGAATAAGGTAAGGGTAACAAACGAGCACACAGTCCTCCTGGTAAGTGGTTGCTGTGGCCCATAGACATCTACATCTAACCTCGATTACGAATCAAAATGCAGATGCGTTGTCACCCCTGAGGATTAAGATGGAATCACTCGATTCCAGTAAAACGGGTCTCTGGTTCTCTACACTCACCATACGAAACACAGCAGCAAAAAGCTGCTATTTTACTCTATCATTATTTTACGATACCACAAACTATTTCAACAATTATGGATAAAATCTCACAGTGCACTTAAATTTCAAATCTTTATATCGGACTTGATACAAAAAGAAATTGTTGAAATATCGCTATGCCGATAGAAACACATCATATTCAACTAAAGCCCTCTCTTAATGATAGTTTTGTGTACACAGACTTGTTGGTAATTTTGCTAAAAGTGTCACTTATGATAAACCATGCCGACAGTGGCCACCGGTCTGGATATTTTAAGTCTAACAATTTTTTTATGCTGCAACAATAAGTATTTAATAGAATTGGATTTAACTTGATCAGTTACTTATTCTACAAATGTTAATAAAACTATGAAAACCAAAACTGTACCCTCCATTACTCATCCAAATAAGTTGAGTTTGCAATAGCATTTATATATAATACACAAATTAGGCATAAAGTGATGTAGATTCTGTTAAAAATTCTGCTTCTTTCAAAAATACGGTATTAGCGCTGCTAGCAGTCTATAATGAAATTATTTTACGATATAACAATATCTAGAAATAGCAATGTTGTGTATAGTTGTTAATATCGCCAAACGATCTCTATTAATTGATTTAGTTAAGCTATATCATGATATACCTAGTCAAAAAACACTAGACTGTCTTCGTTTTTTCCGGAAAATATTAAAATCAAAGACACGACTTTTCCACATATTTTAGGTGTACAAATTAGACGGATTATTTTTTATATTTTGAACGGGCAATTCATTCATAATTCTCATGAAAAGCAATTTTTGTAATCATAACTTTTAATTTTAAGATGCTAATTTGTGCCTAACTGATTATTAATGAGAAGTAAAAAATCACAAGACACAAAAACGCCAAACAATAATATATGCAAATTTTTTATTAATAAGTTATATTTACTGCTCAAGACGAAATGCGCAGAAATAATGTAAACTACTTACGCGTTATTAATTTTACATAATATTATGGCCTTCGCGGCAAATTACGATTAGAAGTAGCGTAACAAGTCTTTATTAAAAATACACGCTTTTATAAACGAAATTACTTTCATGTCGTTGTAGAGACCGCTAGATTAAACGTAACATTTCAGCGACCCGTTGAGGGGATCAATTCTGACGCGTGTCCATTTTTTGTTTTTCGTCCCATTAAAATTTTAGGTAAAGTTTTTCAGAGGAAATACGTAGTAAACAAAAAGGTAAATTTTTGAACTCACGATGGAAAATTGTACGTTTTTAGGCCGTTACTTTATTATGTACTATATTTCTGAGATACGATTTATTTGCTGCCCTTACAATAAGCGTTGCGCGTGAATCGAGGGCGAGCTGGGATCGTCAACATTATCTGTTGATTGGACAAATGGGAACAATTTGTTTCGTTTACATTCGTGACGTGCATTTTCATCTGGCTGAATGAAATTGTATGATAATTCGTGGCGTGAATACCTAGATTTGCATTGAGGGTGAATATATCATAGAAAATGCATATTACAAGACTACATAGAGTGCGCATTTAGATCAGAGAGAGCATGTATTGTTCAGGGATGGGAACACAGAAAGTACGTCAAGACTCACGAACTGTATATTTTTGCACAAAACTATTAATAACGGATTATTAGAAGGATGTAACAAATTATTCTCCAAGCATCATCCTTAGCTGCATGTAGTTCACCGTTTACCCTGCTATTTAACAAACGAGGCTGTGTCATCAGGCCAAGGGGGTATAGCCTTATCCATTCAAAAATGTCGAATCCTAATATTTTATTTAATAACCTAACCGAAACTTAAATTATAATTTCAAGTTACGTAAACTTTATCTACCAACCTGTCACTTGTTTCCCCTTGATTATCAATGGCAGCTGTCTACCATTAAAAGTATACATTTATTTCACAATAAAAAAAAAACAGTCTTTTTTTAATTTTATTATAACTTCGCAACAAAAGATTGACCTCATTACTATGTGACTTGGATACTTGACACTGACGGAATCCATTGGTGATTGACATATTAATTATATAATACTAAAAGAAAAATACAAAGAGTCGAAAAGCATTTATCGTAATGTCTTTTTATATGTGCTTTATAATTTAAATCACCACGTGCCACAGAAATCAGATCATGTCAACCTGGACGAAAACAATATAGCAAGGTGCTTTATATATTAGACGTTCGATTCTTAGATATGATTGCCTGTCTATTTTGTTATATTTTCTTTATTATAATTTTTTTTAATTTGGAAGGCCAACTGCTATCATTATCGGGCTAGAAAATACTAATAACTACAGTAAGTCAATTAAACTATCAGAGAAACGTGTGCAGTTTTTTTTTTATAGAATAAAGATACATACAATACTAGGCGTATTGTGTGTACCTTTATTACTACATCAAGCACACAATACACCCGATGGTAAATGGATAGTGTGGCCCAAACACATCTTCATCTATCCATGATTAAAAATAAAAATGCATATGTCACTTCTTAGAAATAAGGTGGAACGCCTCGTTTCTATTAAAAGAATTTCAGGTTCACTACACTTACCCCATACATACGAAACACAGCAGCTATATAGGATCACCCTATTCGTGCTTCAACTATAATATAGCTGCAGCATGGCTCCACGCTGGTATTTCTAAAGACTCCGAAACGTGATTGGAAGAAAATAACGATTCGCAAAATTTTCAGATACAACTTCATGAAAATAAAATAAATAAACAAAACTTGCAACACCAAGGGAATTGCAGGTACGTTGCCGGACTTTTAAAACGGAGTTGGCTCTTTTCTTGAAGGTCCCTAAGTCGTATCGGTCCGAAAAAATCGCTAGTGGTAGTCGATTCTATTTCAATTAGTCGAATCACCTAACCATTTTACTAGGTATTAGGACTTAGGACTCCTTTACTGCCCAAAATAGCGTAAATATATCTTAGTAGGTACCATCCTCTTGCCTATTTCCGACACCGGTCTGAAGAGTATAAAGAGTCAGTGTTATTAGATGCTGTGAGGCATATTACACCTCATTTGGTGACAACGCATCTCTAGCCTTCCTTACTCAAAGTTGCGAGTGTACTGACTGCAGGTAGCCACTTACCATCAGATTGTATGTATAAGTTCGTATGCCACTTAAGTTTAAAACAAAAATCAAGAGATAATCCAACAGTGCAGATCATGGTATCATACAAATAAACCTACTTCTATCTATTTACTACTTGCGCTGATAGAAGCGAATTATTTTAGGTACATTTAGACGAAATCACGGTTATTGTTGAATAAATGAAATAAAACAAAACATCGATATCTATTCGATATATTTATGAACAATGGATATATGAAATCATTTACAGTGTCGATACCGTTTATTTTACTATCGTAAGCAATTTTCAAATGAGAAATGAGACGTCAAAACTGTTACCACTATCAGACAAAGTGATTGAGTAGATGCTTCGGTGAAACCGTAACAAATGTAAGCTTAAAAAATTACTCCTAGGAAATCGTGATACATCAGCTTATGTTTTGGAGTTAAATTCTGCAGTTCAGGCAAAATTTAATTCTTTCAAATCATATTTTCCAGATTAAAGTGTGTGTGGAAACAAAACAGGAGGATGGCTAGAAGCATCTACCTGATAACAACTGAAAAAAATAATAGAAGAGTAGTAGTAGCTTTACTACCATAGCTTCCACTTCCTCGCTCGTTATGCCGGTTGGCATACCGAGCGTGGAAGTGGAAGCTATGGTAGTAAATTGTTTACACCTTATCAAAATCGATCCAAATAGCGGACTTAATGTAGTGCCGACGGGAATCGAACACAGCATACTCGCGTTCTACGAAAGAATCATTCCCACTTTCCATACATTGAATGATCTGTCACTTTATTCCTTTAACAGGTCGCATCTACTTACAACTACTGTTGTATAAAAATAATTATTGTTTATAATAACATAATAACTTATTATCTTTTCATTTAGAGGCCAGGGAAAAATGCTATTAAGTAAATAAAAGTTTGATTTTATAACAGCTGTCAGATAAGGTCTGTACACTTATTTTTCTTTCCACACCATAGTACAAAACAAAAATCGCATCTAATCATAAGTTAATTATTTATAAAAAAAAAGAAATTCGTTATTTTGAACATTCATAAACAACATGACGAATGAACAAGTTTTTCGTAGTCTAAAACGGAACATGGAAAACACGTTTTTAATATATTTTGGCATGGCTTCTGGGCCTTTGAGCCATTGTAAAACACGTTCCGTCTCCAAAAGTCTACTGAGAATGATAAATAAAGTAACATTACTTTTTTTCCTGGCTTTATTTGAAAATTTAATTATGTGATACGAAATAAGAAAAAAAAATATACAATTTTACAATATATTTTACATCACTATACGTGATAGAAATTTTTCAGGTCAAGACTGGACGTGATTCCCTTAATATATGCCTATCCCCTGAACTACTCGTGGCTTTTCGTAGGGAACTCTTGGAACACGCCTACTTGTCTACTGGCCTTATAAACACTAAAATGGAATACTCGTGTCACATGAAACAGCATTGACGCTTCACATCACTCATCATGCGAAACATATCTGGAAATGATTACCGTAATACTAACATAGCTTCACAAAAGTCCACATCCGAACACAGGCTTCCCCGATAGATTGCCTCATAGGTGGTATGTTTGCCATAGCTGCCAAGTTCGGCAGGCGATCTGGCTATCAGAGTTATTTACTAGGCCCGATGCAGATGCAAAAGTAAAACTCTTTGCTAGCATCAAAAACGGAGCGGAGTAAAAGTCTAAAGCGCGCGCTTTGCTTTACATGTATTTTCCCATAGACAATTTAGTTTTTGGTTATTTTTTAATATCTTTGAGACAAATTCAGATTTTTATTGTTTATAAACCTTGTCTGTGTTGAGCTACAGATATTGCCGAAAAAATTACGTAAATTGGCCTACGGGTTACGGAGGAGATAGATTTCAAAGAATCGTTTTCTTGCGCGATGGGAGCTCCTCTCCAATAATTTTGAGTAGTTATCAGGATAATGCTGCAGCTTTTCTCCTGTTTCAGTTTTTCTCTGCCGGCTTCTCCGACACCTCCACGGTGATATAGGGAAGTAGATTGTCTTTAGCTGCCACTACACTACACTGCATGGCTTCTTCATTAAATGCAACAAATAATTAAAATCAAGTAACTTATTTTATATTTCTCGCATTTTCGTTTGCTTCTAAATTTTTAGTTGACAGGTTGCGGTAGAACTAAAGTTTAGACGGCTTACTTTGAAAAAATATAATATTAGCGTACTCTCAAAACTAACTTTGGCCGGCTAACTTATTTACACTGACATAAGCCGTAACGTTAACATTGTCTTATAATAAATGCTAAAGTATATTCGTATCACATTGACATTACCCTAAACAAAAGAAATTGTTTTAAGTAGATAACTTTACAACGGCATTGAAATAAGTTAACTTCCTTTTAAACTGCGCAAAATAATTATTTCTTATGTTACCATGGATGATGGAAACTTGGAAAGTACTCGAAACGTCGCGAATAAGAAATAAGTTAATAAACATGACAAAATTCGTTAAAACTTATATTAATATTCAAAATAATTAAGCTATAGTACAGGTTTATTTGTCTGCCTATAACAAAATAAATGGTCCTCTCTTTACTGTGTTAGGCCAAAATATTTCGGCTTATCGGTTTAGTAACGTCTGTACACAAAGAAAGATAACGTAAGTATGAAGCTACGACAGTTTTTATTTCACTGGTGATAGTGTATTTAATATTATACCACTAATCTCTAACCAGTACCAATATATAATCGTAAGCTTTTACAACCAAGTCCCAGAAAATATGCAGGACCTATCTATCAAAAAGTTATAAATTTCTAAAAAAATAAAACAACTTCAGAAAGTGAAATTATTTTATTTTTCAGTTCTTTGAAGTCTGCTTTAACTTTTTATTAAAAGTATTTTTTTTTTACATTTTTAAATGTGAATTAAGGAATATCACTTTCCCAATATCGCCTAAATAGTTACATTAAATATTTCATCCTCTGTTATGTCAGCCCTATGAATCGAATTTTCTTTTCTAAATTTATATGGAATCACGCCTGTAATACACATCATATTTAATGACAACAATATAAACATTTTTTTTTTAAAGAAACGTAGCCATATTGTGGACCTATATTCTTAAAGTGTACTAAACTATTAAAGAATACACAATTAATAAAAATGTGAGTGTGCGTGTGTGACTGATGTACTACGTGCCCTTCCTTGCACAATTAAAATTTCCTTGACTTTACTATTTCATTTGAACCACTATGGATCAAACTTAGTTTGTTCATGTACCTAATATAAAATCTTAAAGCGAGCATTAAATACCTGAGCTATAATGACTCCCATGGATAACTTTACCATATAAATAAATTCAAGAACATTACAATGTTTCCATTTATACGTGGTAGAGCCACACTGCACCTATATTATGGTTGTAGCATGAATGGATCGGCTCGAGCGGGACCGCGCTCTCACAGAATACCAGCGTAAAATAGCAGCTTAATGCTACTGTGTTTCGTATGGTGAGTGTAGAGAACCGGAAACTCATTTTACTGGAGCCGAGGCATTCTACCTTAGTCCTCTAGGGTGACAACGCATCTGCATTTTGATTCTTAATCGAGGTTAAATGTTTATAACACAGTATCCACTTACCATCAGGTGGACTATGTGCTCATTTGTAACCCTTATCCTATAAAAACAATGCAAGACAGGCCTATAAAAGTCCATTGCAGAACAAAGGCCTTCCCAAAGATTACAGACGATTTTTGTCACAGTCGTCGCGTTAGGCGGATTTTTTTTCTTCTATTGCACACATCGAACGCGAAGCGTATGTTTGAGCTTCGCGTGCTCTATAGTCACGAAAACAAAAAATTTCGATGAACTCCACTTAAATCACTTCCACCAGCTTTTTTTATTTAATAAAAAAAGTACACAAATAGCAAGAGGAGGTTTCAATTAATACTTCTGACGTAGTTATAAATTCATTTATTTTGATTATTACTAAAAAATAAGTTGGTCGGTATGGATGTGAACAAGATATCTTTCGAAAAACTGAACTAATCAGAACCCTTTTGAATTCCACTATTGTAAACTGTCCCGTTCATTAATATTTGACTTTTTTTCGGTAACAAAATACGAATCACCAGTCAAACAGCAAAAAAAATTGGTGTTAATTAAACAGAAACAATTTTTTGTAGATTTAAACGATATACATGTTTCGGTAATTAATAAAAGTAAATTGATTATGCAAAACATTACATGAGCGTTCGAGGTGTTAACTTTTAGATTTTCATAAGTTTTATGTACCTACTACGTAGGTACCAGAGAAGCTATTCCAAACAAAAAATGTGCACTACTCTGTATCCACATGCGCGGGAAACAGTAGTCGCGCATGCGCAGTTGATATAAAGGCGCGAAAATTGTCATAATAAATAATTGTTTATTTAGATTGTATTGTTAATCGAGTACATTTTTTTAAATTTTTGGTTGGGTCACAATAACAGGTGTACGGATTGCAGTACAGTTCAGTTGAACATAGTGAGTGTTCGGAATGCCATATCTAGTGCGTAGTACATATAATATATCGATGTTATTAGGTAGACGCTGTTATCCATCTCCTGGTTTATTTGTCGACTATTACGACAACTATAGGTCGATATACGATAGTCGATATCCTCACACGGCCGCTACTACTACGGCCATTTGGAAAGTTTTAGTCGCGGTAACTACCGAGGATTATATATTGTGTCTTATATATATATATATATATATATATATATATATAAGACGACAAGAAGAATCAACACTAACCTTACTTAAATAAAACCTTTTTGTCGAATATTTTGGATGTACTGTTCAGTTTTAAAGAAAAACAGTTCCAAAATAAAAAACTTGAAACAAAAACAGAAACCTTTTTTAATTCAATATAGATTATAAATAATATTTATTGAAAGTCCATTTTTTGTTTAATTACCAGCCAGCGAGAAGCCCAGCGGGACTTTAAAAAAATTACAGCTTACAATCATGTAGGGTACAACACAATTGAACACAAAACAAATTAGAAATAGCTTCGTAGCGATCACCTCATTCCCAGTGGTTATTATCATTGATAAATTCCTTAATATTATAATACCCTTTTTATACAAACTTAGTTTAATAAAGTTTTTGAATTTTGAGCCGGTCAAATTTTGTATATGTTCTAGGATTTTGTTGTAAAAGCGCATACATCGCCCCAAGAACGAGTTACGGACTCGGTGGAGTCGAGTAACTGCTACTGTCATACTAATTTGTTATAAGATTAAAAAATATAAAAGTTAAATGTCAAATTAAGTAACTAATGATAAATAATCTACCTACGAATCTTCATGGGACGTTTTGACTGAAAACGCCGGTACGAAAAACTAAACTGCAGCCATCTCTATGGCTAGGGACTATTCAGATTGCAAATTGAGACCATAATTACCTCAAGCTGCCATACACATAATTCATGATCCTTATCGCATTCCATGCGTTCTGTTCGCCTTGGTAGTTAGGAGCCATTATTATTTCACATTAAAAACAGAATAAAATTAGTCGCGATTTTAAACATAAAAACAACAATAGACTACGACGTGGTTTTAAAACACGTTTCGCGTACATCGCGATATAATAACTACTGATTAGACTTCAAACGCTCGGCCACCAATCATATAATCGCAGATTAGGTATATAATATTTAATGACACTGCATTTGCCAAAATATACTAATTGCTTTTAAATTTGATTTCCCATGCTGAATAGCCTTTGGTCCCTCTACAACGCTGTAATGATTAAAACATTTATTTTTACATGGACAATTCATGAGGATATTGGTGCCGTGTGGCGTCGTTAAAGATCCATCACCCCATTTCGTCCTGAAGAACAATAACCAGTTGCCAGATAACATATGTATCTGTGATGTGGTCTTTCACTGCTGGCCGTATAAGGAAGTTCAAGGTCGCTCAGCGAACAGTGGCAATTGGCCGGCAATAAAGATTTTAAGAAGAACAAAGATCTTCGACTGGCAGCTTCGTACCGGTAAGTGAAATGTTACCGTTACCGCCTATTAAGTCCGCAGCTGCACATAGGCCTCCTATATAGGCATTATTTATTACCACATAGGGAGACATTTGCCATAGGTTGCCACGCGTGGCAATCGGGTTAGTTATTAGGAAGAAGCTGCTGCACGTCTCCTGACTTGTTTCCCTCGCCTCTTACGACACCCACTCATTCTCATTTGGTTGGGTTCCATAAATATAAATGAAAATCAAATGATAAATATAGGTACGTAAGTATCAATAAAATAAAATAAATATAAAAATACATATACATACAATACAACTATGCATATTGTTTTTGTATAATAGAATAGATTTAGAAATAATGGACATTTTTAAAGCAGAGAACATTGCAAACCTTATGGGACGATGATCAGCCGATCTGGTATCCGTTATCCGTAAAGGACACCACGCACACAATTTGGATTAATTTCAATAAAGTAACGTATAAACGCTTCTTACTAATAAGCGCCAGCCTTTCATTCAAGTTGGTACTTGTCACTGGCTGAAATGGCAATTGATGAAAATGGACGGCCATATTGCTCGCAGAGCCGACAATCGATGGGCAAGGAAGGTTCTCGAGTAGCGGCCTCGTACCGTACCGGTAAGCAGAGTGTAGGACGACAATAGATAGAGTAGAAACATAGTAAGGAAGTAGGACAGTCTACAATTTAGTAAAGTACTGTAATGATGATGATTATTATGATGATAATATATGAAATATTAACAGTGCTAAAAACAGCACAAAAACCGTACAGAATTACTTATAGATATGTATGTTACAAAAAAGATAACACCCATAAATATGACGGTATAATAATTATAAAAGGCAAAATAATTTCGTCTTTTTTAAGTCGTAAAATAAGGGTGACAAACGAGTAAACCGTCCATCTGACGGTAAGTGTATGCTGTGACCCATAGACATCTACATCTACCCTCGATTAAGATCGAAATGCAAATGCGTTGTCACCCCAAAGGATTAAGATAGAATGACTCGTTTCCAGTATTAGGGGTCTCCAGTTTTATACACACACTATACGAAACACAACCTGGTATTCTGTGTGGTCCTTCCCCGGTCGAGTCGACTCATTCACACTACAGCCATATTCTTTTTTCAAAATCATCATCATTAAGCCCCTCTTAAAGCACGGTCTTAATACGTTTTATTACAAACTTTTTTTTTAAATATAGCTAATGTCATATTCTGGTTTGTTATCTATAATCGGCAAGTTTTATCAAAATCCCTTCCGGGGTTTTTGCATAATTGAGCCACATGCATAAGTTTATCAAAAGAAACTTTTACATTTATAATGTTAGTACAATTAAAAGGATTACTAGGATAGGATGTAAACTTAAGGATTTTTTTAAATGTTTTGGCCGCGAGCAGATCGAGAACACTGCTGAGTTTATTGTCGCTGAGCAGATATTCTATATGCTCGGCGGTAAAAAAAGCATCGTCAAAAACGCTCCACAAGAGAAGCATTATACATGATCTATTTTACAAGGAACCAGGCTAACTAAAATCAAAACCAACGAGCTCAGAATCTATTAATTAAAATAAACTGTTTTATGTAATGCTGCACGCTTCGGTCTACCGGTGAGGTCTATCTGTGCGAGTGTACCTAAGCACGTAGACTGGAGCGTGTATTGGAATAAGCCTTTTCAGTTTGTCCTGCACAGGCTTCGATCAATTACTGATCGAAGTGCACAGGCGACCGACGCAAGATCGAAAATCAATTTACTTTCAATCTCCATAATGTAAGCCACACACGTTATGGTCTACCGACAAGGTTTGTCTATGCCGGCTTGCCAGCGCAAAGAACAATTACAGAAATAAGATTATAGTACCCGGATGACCGGATGATTTTTTTTGAAATTACATTTAGATACAAATTACACACTGATGAATAATATTTTTTGTTTTTTATTAACATAATAGAAAAAACTGAACTGGTTATTTGACTAAAAAATCATGAGTGCAATTAGTGTTCGCGACGGTCTAACAACGCTAAGAAACAAAATGATAAAGAATATTGCTTTTTGTATTAATAGTGAAATTACCGACAAAACTGGGTGAAATATAGTTGTGTAGCATGTTTATAACTCTTAATATATATGTATAGAATGTCGTTTTGATAACAAGTGACATAAACAACTTTTATTATATTAAGAAAAATCGACCAATCGCAGCGCGTCTTATCGTAGAACTCTAGAAGTTTTTAATTAACTGCGTAATAGTTCATACTAAAAATAATGAAAATAATTTTATGTTCTAAAAGAGTTGTAAATATGATATTGAATTAGCATATGGCTTATAGATTAAGGAAGTGTAGGAATATTTTGTATAATTTAACGCATTTCGTAGTTATAGAAAAATCAAAGAATTAATGTACCCAAATATTATGAAAATTTGGGACATTTCATTTAATAACTTTTTACAATGTTAATGTTTTGAGTAACCTTTATGATATACTAATAAAGTACGAGACTACCGATTTGAAGATGTATAGCATGTTAGTGTAACAATTAGTTTTGTACAGAAAATATTGTAATTTATGCCATTTGCATAGTGAAAAGTTTATGCAATAAAGAGGCAAAACGGAATATGGCAAGCGGCTCACTGTAAAGTATAGCCAAAGTCTACCTTAGGGGCTCGGGACCCAGTAGGAGTAGTAGTGTAAAGAACTACCAGTGACAAGCAGTGGTATCCGGTAGTAGCTGAAGTGACTAGTAGCAGTATATAGTGAATAGTGATAGTGTTAGCTAGCCGAAAAAGGTCGTAACTGACATTCACAGTTACATATAGTGAAAGTGTTAGCTAGCTGAAAAAGGTCGTAACTGATATTCGCAGTTACATATAGTGAAAGTGTTAGCTAGCCGAAAAAGGTCGTAACTGACATTCGCAGTTACATATAGTGAAAGTGTTAGCTAGCCGAAAAAGGTCGTAACTGATATTCGCAGTTACATATAGTGAAAGTGTTAGCTAGCCGATAAAGGTCGTAACTGATATTCGCAGTTATATATAGTGAAAGTGGTAACTGATATCCGCAGTTACACAATTGATAAAATCAGCTAGTTTAGTTGATAATAGCTGCTAGTCAGTAGTGTTAGAAAACCAGCTACTACCAATAGATATTTGATACTACCGTACAATTTTAAAGAAATCTTTTGATATATACAGTGACCAACCAATAGTTAACAACCGTAGTTCAACAACCGTGGTCAATAAAAATAGTTATAAAATTTCGAGACTAATCAATCAGTCGAACCGCTGGCCACTACCTTGCTATTTGTATTTATTAATCGTGCATTTTGATTTGAACCTCAGTCCACAATATCTCCGTTATATGTATATATAAAAGACGGCAGTGAAAGTATCCACCGCAACCTATAGGTGTAGGACGTGAGCGACTCGCGAAGTATCTTCTACAACATTTACTCCGGAGAGTTTCGCCCGTCCGGCACATTCGTTGGTCCTTCGAGCCGGATTTATCCGTTTATATTTCGGAACCGGGTACATAGTCACCACCTTATAAAAATCGCAAGGAAGGGAAGCCAAGGCGTGGACCGTCGGTCTGGAAAGAGGTTCGTCGGCCAGTAACGCCGCCGTCCACCACCAGATGCCACCACGCTCACCGTCAACGGTAGAGGGCGCTGAGGCGCCATGCTGCCACCCGAGGGGGGATACCCCTGCCCGCGCCTGCCACTACGGCCCGCACAACGAAGCAGAGGGAACATATAGAAGGCAACGATGACTTTAGCCGTACATCATCGCCAACAGCCCGGAAAGACACCCACACCGAAGAGCCACCGAGGGGCCACACCAATTGCAGTACGAAGTCAAAGAAGACTGTTCGGCCCAATAGAAGAATTTTGAAGGCTCGTGAAGAAGTATTGAAGATCAAACTAGAACTTGCGCAGATCTCCTTACAGATGGCTGAAGAAGAAGACGAATCAGACGACTATGATGAAGATGGTCACTCCAAAAGTGAGTACGTTCGATCTTGGCTCGAAAACTCTGTAGCCAAACAAAAGTCAAATCAAGGCGCAACCACCGGAGGGAAGACCCCATTTAATAAAACCGTTATAAAGCCAACCCCGGACGTTGTCGACCTCAGTGAGCCCCAAAAGGAGCTCACGAACCAGGATTCCTATCCAGAAGATGTACAAAAGGATCCCATGCCACAGAAGCTCAGCCAGGAACCCACCGTTAATGAAGACAAAGGGCTCCTACCGATTGTATCAGAGCTCACATACCAGGATTCCTATCCAGCAGATGTACCCAAGGATCTCATGCCAAAGAAACCTAGCCAGGAACCCGTCATAAGTGAAGACAGGGGGCTCCGTCCATTTATATCGGAGCTCACATCCGCTATAGCCGCGCTCACTGACAAATCAAAGTTAGAGAGTGCGCCACTATCGTCGCATACTTTCGCAGTGTCGAAAGCTATAATAACACTGCCAAGCTTTAGCGGAGCACATACCGAGTGGAAAATTTAAGGAAGCAGATATCAACAAAAGATGGGAACTCGCAAAGCAAAATAACTTATGTTTCCGCTGTTTACGTTATAGAAATCAGACACACAAATGCAAAACCAATAAGTGTGGAATAGAAGGATGCACCGCAACACACAATCGACTTCTCGATAACAATACAAAGGAGAAGACTGAGGTTAAACAAAAAGAACCTCAAGAAACCGTAACTAACTCATTCGCTGTGTCAAAGCATCAAGCCTATTTAAAAATAATTCCAGTGCGAGTATTGGACCGGCGGGAGCTGTAAACACGCACGCCTCTGCTGGATGATGGGTCAACAGTTTCACTAATGGATGAAGAGATCGCCAAACAAATTGGAGCTACAGGGCGGTTAGACCCGTTTAAGATCACCGCTATCGGGAACACTACCCTCGATTCACCGGAATCCCGAAGAATCAAAGTATCGCTGAAGAGTCTCCACAGCAAAAGGGTGCCATTCAGAGCACGCACGGTCGCAAGCCTAAACTTGGGGCCACAGACTGTGCGTGCAGTAGACATAGCCAAGTGCAACCACTTGAAAGACCTAAAGGAGCAGCTAATATATGACTCCGGCAACCCAAGGATCCTAATAGGACAGGACAATTGGAGACTTCTGATAGCCACTCAAAACCGAAGAGGTCCACCGCACCAGACAGTTGCCTCGCTCACAAAATTAGGATGGGTGCTACACGGGGCACACACTAAAGCCCCGTATCAGCGCGTACACGCGGCCAATGAGCTGCACAAGAGCGAGGGGACTATAGATGATCAACTCCGCGAATATTTCGCGCTGTAATCTCTCATCATCAATCCGAGAAGACCAGACTCCGATCCAAAGAAGAAAGCTGAAGATATACTAAATAGCAGCACCCGTCAGTTACAAGACGGGCACATAGAAACAGCGCTTCTCTGAAAGGAAAAGGATATCGAGATGCCTGGTAATTATGAAACTGCAATAAAACGGCTCGTTTTCATTGAAAGAAAATTAGATCGAGACGAACGTCTAAAAAGGAAGTATGATGAACAAATGAATTCCCTAGTAAAAAAAGGATACGCCGAGATAGCACCGAAAACTAGCACACCGGGAAGAACATGGTACCTGCCCCATTTCGACGTCCATAACCCAATGAAGCCAGAGAAGTTTCGAATAGTACACGATGCCGCAAAACAAAGTGGGTGTCGTTGAACGACTTCCTGCTCACGGGTCCAAATCTACTGCAATCACTACCAGGGGTCATGATGCATTTTCTCCGCCATAATATCGCTGTCTCCGCGGACACAGCCGAAATGTTCATGCAGGTCAAAGTTAGACCCGAAGACAGAGATGCCTTAAGATATCTCTGGAGAGGGGATCGACGTAATGAAGCTCCACAAGAATATAGAATGACGTCGATCATTTTCGGTGCAGCCAGTTCACTCTGCACAGCCATATTCGCGAAGTACTGGAACGCTAAAAAACACATAGACAAGTATCCAGAAGCCGTAGAAGCTATCATTTAAAACCACTATATGGATGACTATCTCGACAGTTTCCAGTCTCTGGAAGAGGCAATGCGAATATCGAAGGAAGTACGCGGCATACACAAAAACGCGCACTTCACTTTAAGAAAATGGGTTTCCAACGCACCAGAAGTTGTAAAAGAATTAGAACCTGACCATGAAGCATCTGAGTCAGTCGATCTGGGGAAACAAAGGGACCGAGGTAAAGATACTCGGATTAATCTGGAAACATAGCGACATATCATTGAAACGACGTCAAGTAAAAAAAGTTGATACTGGTTATTTTTTAATATTTTGCTTTGTTTGAAAGATTCAAATTTAAATTAGTGATAAAAAACTATACACGTTGTAATGAAATATAGATAACTTCATAATTCTTCGGATTTACGTAAAAGCTTATTTTAAATCGTGTGAGTACGCTTGTGCAAAGTTATTGCGGAATGATTAATGTGAAACGTCAAAAGGTATTTCTTAGATTTGGTTGACTATAAGTACTAGGTAGGCTCCCTTTACCATAAGGATATGGTCTTGGTCTGTCGAGTGATGAGTGATGACATATTATTACTCCGCTTTCACATGTAAACCTCAACGTGTATGGTAACAAAATATTAAAAAACTAATAAGTTCTGGGTTCGATCCTCAATTGAGCATTTTCAAATTGTACTTAGTTGGATCGGTAACGGGATTTCTAGTTCATAGTAATGTTAGTATTCTTTCTATATCATTTAATTTGTACCTATATATTCAGTCGAGCGGACGTTAATGATGATCTGGTTGATCTAACCTCAATTTATTACTTCATTTGGCCCTCACTATGTTCGATATTAATATTAATCGTAAATTAAAATGAAATTTAATTTTCATTTGATTGTTTACGTTACAAAAATTGCTACATATTATAATTTTTACTTAAAACGTAGTTCGTTTTCCGTAAGAAGTTAGATTTGTAAAAAACAAATAAGACGTTTATTAATAATATAAAATTATGACATTATTTGCTTTTGTTCTCATGAATTTCTATAAGTAGACACTGTATGTATAATGAAAGATAGTTAAATAGAAGCGTAGTTCCTGTTTTCAATTATTAGATGAAGAATTTAACGAAACCTTTTGATCAGTAATACAAGTTGGTGATTTGGAGTCTAATTGTATTACTGTCTTTCATTTTACCCAAATATGTATATCTTGCCACGCCTGCCATGCTAAGCGATCAAGGTAAATCCTCTTCGTGGGGATAGCCCAGATAGATAGTGGGCTTGAATGCTACTGAAGATGATCTTCATGAAATAGAACGGGACCAGTGAGTCCTTATCATTGCATACGCCATAGATTCTATAGTTGTTTTCGGGGTAATTACGTATCCTATACCTTTAAACGAGCAAATCTTGTATATATATATCCGGAATCTCGGAAACGGCTCCAACGATTTTCGTAAAATTTAGTGTCCAGGGAGTTTCGGGGGCAATAAATCGATCTAGCTAGGATTTATTTTTAGAAAATGACGTTTTGTCCGTGTTTTCAGGCAATGAAAAACTGCTACAATATAAGAAGGTAAATTTTGACACTGTGTTAATGATCGTAATAGCTCAAGTGGATATCGAGCGGTCGCGAAATCGTAATGCCTTGGTTCGCGTCCTGTCTTCGGTCCGATTTTTTTCCTGTTTTTTCAAGTTCCCTTCTTTTGTGAGAAAATCTATTATTTCGAGCCCTTTTTTTAGTATTTTTTAAAAATACGAAAATTTTAATTAAACTAATTGCGCCGGACGGGCGAAACTCTCAAATACTCCAGGTGTCGGCAGTCTCGCAGATCCTCCTAAAAGGAAGTGATTTGGAGTGATGGATTCGTCGTCGTCGCTGTCTACAGAGATGTGAGTCAATGGTCTGCTATTTACTGTGTACTTCACCTCGCAGAGCAGCGTGGCTAATACTTCCTCATGCGGATGTCCCTCATGAAGCACGGTGTATAGTGCCGTCTTCACGCACCGTATGAGACGTTCCCTCTTGGTTGGTGTTTTGTGCAGCAGGAAGTCGGGCGAGCTTTAGGTTGAAGCTCAGCTGATCGGTACCCGGTTTCCAGATTAATCCGAGTATCTTTACCTCGGTCCCTTTGTTTCCCAGATCGACTGACTCAGATGCTTCATGGTCAGGTTCTAATTCTTTTACAACTTCTGGTGCGTTGGAAACCCATTTTCTTAAGGTGAAGTGCGCGTTTTTGTGTATGCCGCGTACTTCCTTCGATATTCGCATTGCCTCTTCCAGAGACTGGAAACTGTCGAGATAGTCATCCATATAGTGGTTTTGAATGATAGCTTCTACGGCTTCTGGATACTTGTCTATGTGTTTTTTAGCGTTCCAGTTCTTCGCGAATATGGCTGTGCAGAGTGAACTGGCTGCACCGAAAATGATCGACGTCATTCTATATTCTTGTGGAGCTTCCCGATGACATTGTTAAACCCGGAGTACCTTCAGCTTTTTTTAATTATTGTTTATGGTCCGATCTATGCAAAATGAACTGACTATGTCCTGAGGTCTTGCAGTGGTATGCTTGGGTTTAGTTTTAATTTTATTAATTATAGGATCCCAAGCAGGTGGTAGTACCCAGCCTCCTTCTCTATTGAAATTAGGATGTTTTTTAATTTCAATAGCCTCACGTATCATCCTTGGTAGGAATCGGTGTTCTTTCGCGAGGATTTGTGGTTTATCAAATCTGATGTAATGGTTGGGGCCGTCTAGGATATGATCGCAAACTGCAGACTTCCCGGAACGTTGAACGTTGGCCGTCTAGGATATGATCCCACCCATGGTGAATTAAAAAAATAATAATAATAGTAAAATAAACGCGATAAAATCCGTAAAAGTAGTTTTAATCAATGTGTAGTGTTCGCGTAAATATAAGAAATCATTATTTTTCAATTTTCTTTTTATTATATAATCCTGAATAATGCTTCTGAAAACTGTTGCTTCAAATTTACAGGCAACTGCTCCAGTCCAGAAAGAAATGTAATTTTTACACATTTCATTACACAGTACATTCGAGTCGATGATTCAAATGGATCATTTCGGGCCCCAGTACTCTGTGAGTCTGTGATCCGTGAGACCCATTGGGAACCGTTCGCTTCTATGATTCTGTACTTCCGGATTTGTTTTTTATACTAAAGTAAATTCTAATATTGGATTTCGTCATCGATCGCAAAGCGTAGGTCATTCCATAGTCCATAGTGTGTTGTGTTGTGTTGTGTGCAGTTCACACGCGGCAGAAGTGAAAACTGAAAACCTATAGATTCAGAGAACTAAACTTCAAATCTTCAAAATCGAAAGTCGAGATCGAGAGAATGAGATGAATACAGAGTATCAAGAGTAAGATAATTGTAGGGTTTATTTATAATAATATTGTTACCAAGTTTAAAAATATTTTACATTTTACACACACACGTTTGTAACATATTTGTAACATACACATATAAATATAAAACTCTCGGACTAGAGCAAGTATTATTAGCGAGTAAATTTTCTATTTAAATTTGTAATAGCGCCATCTACTACATTCTATAGGTAATAAAGTCACATTATTCATATTGACTTTCTAGGTGGTAAGTATAGTTGAGGCTAGATGGCATACATACAAAAACTTTAATATAAATCGTTCGGTATGTTATGAATGGAATGGACAAATATGATAACTTTATTCTCTATTTTAATTTCTTTTATAACAATCCATAACTTGTTGATTTATATTAATTTCTTTTGTGTTTAGAGCATCTAGCATCTATTCTGCGTACCACCTTGAGAGTCCATCAATTCATCAATTTTGGTTCGACTCCGATAAAATGAGATTGACTTTAATCTTTAACTATAGAACGAAGTAGATGGCGCTATTTATTACAAAGCAAAGCACTGTGGTGACTAGTGTAGTGATACTTGTCTAGCCGAATCCAAGTCGCCAAAAATTTGACGCAAAGTAAAAGTTGAAGGTGTTAAAAAGTCGTCCAATTTTATGCATTGCGAGTGAAGAAAGGCAGTTTACGCATTTGTTGTAAATGTTCCATCCCTGACTTTTAATTAAGGCATTTTGTTTGTTTAATTTAAGACATTTTATACGTTTAATAACTTTTAGCGTTCAAATAATCGATGTTTAATTTATTAAGTTAAAACTTTTCTAAAAAGGAATGATAATCCTAATTTTAAAGCAAATACACTGAGTCAACATTACTATGGCTCGTGGTGATTTTGAACTTCCTGAAAAGAGAAATTCCGTTTCGCTCACACTTCGTCAACTTGTTCCCTTCGTTTCACTCAAACTAGAATCTTTAGTAACAGGCTTGAGAAATGTGTTGGGATACACAAAAATCGTTTTAGACTTTTTCTTTATAGCAATACTTTTATGCGACCCGGGTCAAATGAATTAATCATTCACGATTGACACATGCCTACCGCATTGAAATTGAGATTTTTGAATATTCCGCCTTGCGTTGCAATATAAAGTATGAAATTCTTGTCAAGGAGTTACATTGAATGCGGTGGAGTCGCACTATCACTGCTCGATGGGGGGCAATTTAACTCTTTGAAGTTGTAGAGCTCTAGCTTTATCTTCATCAATCATCCTCCATAGATTACCTCATAGATATCTGTCGTTACTCATTATTACCAAATTTGGCAGACGGGTTGGTAACCGAAGCTTTTATTTGAGTTGTTATCACGAAAATGCTACATTCACTGTTTCAATTTCCTCTATATCTAGGAAAATGTATTCTGTTAGGCCACCACTACACGGTGACAATTTTATCTTCATGAACCAATACTGTACAAGAGCATACGGTACGGATATAAGGCACAGATGTAGAACCAAATATGAAAGCGGTTATCATAACAGGAAAAGCAAAAATTCATTTGCGTCGATAACACTCTAAGGGTAAATTTAATGCATATAATTAAGTTATTCCCTTGGGCAATTATTGTATGGCGTAGGTATATGAATGTGTATCGTACCTATATTTGATATTATATCTGATTCTATCTCTACGACAAATAAATATGTAGTGAGATATATATATATATATATATATATATATATATATATATATATATATACTGACTAATCACGATATCTCTAAAACTATACAATCGGGTATTAATTAGTAATAAATTTAGTATAGTTACTTATTTCGTAATGTAGATGCTCACTAAGTACGGATTTCAGACCTCGCGACTAATCAACCGTCCTTAAAACGCTTTTTATTTTAATCTTTCGTAACTTACATAAAATATTATTCTTACTATGCTGACATCTCATGCAATCCATCACCTTATTATCTCATGGCTTCCTCGGTTCGGTAGACGTAGTTATGGCCATCTCGTTTATGTCAGATATAAAATAACTTAGGTTAGTGACGGGAAGCAAAATCCAAAATGAAGCACGTCTGCTTCAGATGTGTGTGGTACTATCCGCCTGCCAAACACTACTATATTATACGAAATTAGCCTACAACAAAGGCGCGTACGTCCAAAAAGAGGGCTAAAATCAAAGACATTTAAGTATGTAGTAGTAATAGACCGGACATCAGCAAAAATATTGTCGTCTGTAACTTTTGTCCTATAGGATATATCTCCGATTTCTGTCATTTAGTCTTAGTGACATCGTCAAAAGGTCAAGACGCATTCGTTTTATAAATTTAAAAAATATTTTTAAATAAAATATGTATGTTTGTATGCAAATGCTCCCAATGTCCGCTCTATAGTGCCTATATATATTTTTAAAACTCTTTGGCTAAAATAAAAATAAAAATGAGGACGAACGACTTATAGGACTAAATGTAACCGCTAAACAACGCGTTGATCATTTATTAAGCATAGTAATAAGCTGATTAATACAATCCATAACTATCCTAGACTTCCTCTTACTATCCGTATCCGCAGCAGAACCAACCGACCAATGGAAACCGACAACTGATGGGGATAAAAGTTCCAGAGTGGCAGCCTTATACCCGCAAACGAAATGTAAAACATACCCCTAGGGGAGACCGGGGTTAGTTGACTATAGGGGTAGGTTGACTAACTAGCAAAAACTCGTCCAACGCAATAGCCTTGAGCTAACCAGTGATACACGAATGTTCGGCACCTCCCCCCCGCTCAGTCACCGGGAACGCGGCGTCGTGCACGCACGTCGTTTGAGAGAAAGAACGTATCGTTGAAAAACAACTCACGTAAGTAATTATTTTTGTTGTAATTTTATTTGTAATAATGCCTATTTATTCATGGTTATTGTTTGTCAAAGCATTTATAACGAATGTTTGATTCATGTTCTTTCTTTTATGTGCTATTCTATTTGATTTCGTCGCAGTTTTGAGGTTATGGCACATGGTTAAAAATTAAAAGGTGGTTTGGGGCTAGTAGACTAATGTGTAACGGGGCTGGTTGACCACCTTGTCAACCAGCCCCATCATGTTATGGAAATTCCACACATACAATGAAGTCAATATTTTTGAAATTATATCTAAAATTTTGTTGTTTCAGGACCATGCGAACATACAAGAGAAAGACTGATAAAGGGAGCACACCCAAAGATGTAATAGATAGAGCATGTCAGCAAGTTATTTTTGACGAAAAAAGTATTAATTCTACGGCGAAAAAGTTCGCTATACCGTATAAAACACTACAACGCCACGTCGTAAATATGAAGAAAAAATTAGAAAAAAAATCCTGAATTATCGAAAACCGAATCAACTTTGGACAGCGTTGGCTACAAAAGAAATAGACAAATATTTAGTGACGAGGAAGAGCTTGCTTTGGAGAGTTACTTGAAGAAAGCAGCAGACATTTATTACGGCCTAACCCCTTATGAAACCCGAAAGTTTGCGTATGAATTTGCAAAAAAAAACAACAAATCCGTACCTGACTCATGGGATAAAAAATTGGTTGCTGGTGAAGATTGGTTGGGGCATTTTCTTAAACGTCATCCTGCACTTTCTATAAGAACTCCTCAAGCCACTAGTTTATCTCGAGCCACATCTTTTAACAAAACTAACGTTAATTTGTTTTTTGACAACTTGAAAGCCGTTTATCGTCGCCATAATCTGAGTCCTGGTGATATTTGGAACGTAGACGAAACAGGACTGACAACGGTACATGTTCCTAACAAAGTGATAGCTCGTCGAGGAATTAAGAACTTGGGAAAAATGACTTCCGCTGAACGAGGTACGCTGGTGACGGTCGCGGTTGCTATCTCAGCTCTTGGTAACATGGTTCCTCCATTCTTTGTTTTTCCACGAGTTCACTATAAAGAACACTTCATCAGAGGTGGACCAGTGGGCTCAGATGGCGATGCTAATCCTTCTGGGTGGATGAAAGAAGACAATTTTCGAAAGTTTGCTAGACACTTCGTAAAATACGCCAAACCTAGTAAAGAAACCCCGGTTTTATTACTTCTCGATAACCATGACTCGCATTTGTCTATAGAAGTGCTTGATTATTTCAAAGAAAATGGGGTTACAATTTTATCATTTCCTCCCCACTGCAGCCATAAGCTGCAGCCTCTAGATAGAACAGTTTATGGGCCACTAAAGAAGTATTACAATCAAGCAAGCGATAATTGGTTAGTAAGTCATCCGGGAAAGACTATTACAATTTATGACATACCCGAGCTGGTAAAAACATCTTTGCCATTAGCAGCTACAATTGATAATATTCAATCTGGATTCCGTGTGACTGGGATATCACCATTCAATAAAAATATATTTCCTGACTCAGAGTTTAACGGGTCATATGTGACTGACAGGCCAGCACCGGATGTGTTTCCTGCCCTAACTTCAGCATCGGTAACTGAAAGTGCTTCACCATCACATGCCCTAAGCAACCAAACTGATCCATGTACTTTACCTATCCAAGATGATGCTATTTCTCTTAGGACTATCACACCATCGACTTCAAATGCGTTTTTCGAGGTGCCTTCTACTTCTGATGCCCTTTTAGTAACCAATGCAGATCACGGATTCAAAACTCCTGAGAAAAGTCCAGTAACTGAAGAAAGAAATTTGGATATGCCAAACACATCGTTTACTTCACCTGAAGATATTAGACCCTTTCCGAAAGCTGGACCACGTTTAGAAAATAAAAGAAATGTCCGAAAAAGAAAGAGCACTATTTACACAGACACACCAGAAAAAGAAAATCTTATGCAACTTAAGGCAAAACAACAATCTAGTAAGACGCTGACCAAAAAGAAGAAAAAGCCAAAGATAACAGGCGGAAAATCTACAGGAACTCGAAAGGACGGAAAAGGTAAGGAAAAAAAAACTCTTCATACGGCTAATAAGAAGAAAAGTGACGACGATGAAAGTGATGATGATGAAACATTTTGTTTGGAGTGCACTGAATCCTATAGCTCTAGTATTTTAGGAGAACAATGGGTTCAATGCATTACGTGCAAGTTGTGGGCACACACAACATGTGTAAATGGGAACATATTGTTCTATGAATGCAAAAATTGCACGTCCGATTTAGAAGACTGATTGATAGTATGATCTCAAAATAAATAATTTTAATTAAAAATATATAATTATATTAGTTAGATAAGATTGTTTGTTACCAAATGGTTGAATTTTATGAGAAGTTATTTCGTTTTGTTTTAAATATTTAATAAGAAAGTAGTTAGTTTATTTTTGGGTACTCGAATTACCTAATGTTAAACGTCTGATTGTTTATTCTTGTAATTTAATGTGTTTAATTAAAGTGGTGGAAGCTCGCTTATTGGTTTCAATAAAAGAAATGAGTAATACCAACATTTTTGTGTCTTTTATCCTATTTCCTCGTAGGTTTTGCCTTTACAACTTCATAGGTCAAGTTACCCCAGGTGACTAGTCAACCTGCCCCAAGCATGGGGTAGGTTGACCAGTTTTTCCTATTATACAAGAACTGGCCTGTACTCTATATCATAATGATTAAAGTGATTGTTGCCACTTTTTTCCAAAGCTTAATAGTATATCTATTAACTGAACTCGTTTTTAAATTAATATACTCTAAGGAAATTGGAAAAGATAGCTTTAAGCTGAAATTTGGTCAACCAGCCCCGGTCTCCCCTACTAGATGGAGAGACGACCTGATAAATGTCAATTTTCTTGTTCAGCAATGGCTAGAAATGCAAGGATTAGAAAACATTTATAAAATTACAGGTAGCATGGAGTTATACTCAATGTAAGGTTTAAATTATAACTGAATTTGTCTGAGTTAAACTGTTAATAAGGTGATAAGTACGTATGTTGATTATCGTGGAAGTAATAAGTGAAATAAATTAGCATTAATTAAGCAGTTAATTTGCGACGGCAGTGGCAGCGTGCAGTGGCATTGTATTTTATTTATTTAAAAATCACATTACCACAATATATTTTTAGGGTTCCTCTGTCTAACGAGGAGGAGGTATCTACCAACGCCACAAATACATAACTTCTTTCTAATAAACTTGACTTTAAAAGGCTGAAACTTTCCGAATACAAAAAATATCCAATACCTATACATGAGCAATTCTTAATATATATATATATATATATATATATATATATATATATATATATATATATATATATATATAAAATCGGAATCTCGGAAACGGCTCCAACTATTTTCATAAAATTTAGTATGCAGAGGGTTTCGGGGCCAATAAATCGATATAGCTAGGACTCATTTTTACATAATGTCGTTTTATCCATGTTTTTAAGCAATGATAAACTGCTATCATATCATTAGAATAGAATAATTTTGTGTTAAACAACGTTCCCGCATTATGTACCTGCCTCCTTAATAATTTGCCGGGTGGCATTTTACTAACGCGTGATCATTTATTGCAAGCGGACGAAGCAGTTTCTAAATGGGCGAATTAAAAACTTTGCTTACGATATACTATACTGTCTAATGGAAACATTGTTCAGTAAGACATTAATATTTAGCGTACAGTAAATTAAATGTAAATCCCGAAGGGCGGAATATATTAATCAAAGCAAATTTATGAACTACTAACAACCTAATGAACTTAACCTAGATGGAGTGAGCGACCTGACGGATTTGTTAAAGGCTGTGACGATGTACAACCTAATTGCCTATTCAAGGAAATTCGTAGGGCGTTTGTGGGAGTAAGTCAAGAAATCTATGTATACTTTGTTAATGATTTAAACTAGATATGTTGCGAATGACGTATTATTTGGTATTATTATGATAAAATGTACATAATAATAATATGGCTGCCTCGTTGGTCTAGTAATTGTAGTAGTGCGACTGCTGATCGTGAGGTTCCGGGTTCGAATCCCAAGTCTTGCTAAAAATAATATCAGTCATTGAGCTTTTCTATCAAGAAATTCTTAGTAGCTGCCCGGAGTCAGGAAGTTGCCGGTGTCTCACCGCCGTGCCTCGGAAAGCACGTAAAGCCGTTGGTCCTGTGCCTGATCTTTCTCCGGTCGTGTCGGTTTACCGTCCCATCGGATTATGAGAGTGAGGGAATAGAGACTGCTCCATACTGGACGGTTTACACAGCGCTCAGTGTACAAAGAACTCCTCCCCCTGGACTTCAACACGTCGTATTGGCCTGATCGAGTCCCTCCTATTGTGCTAAAGATGGGTGCTCCGGAGTTAGCACTGGTTCTAACGCGACTTTTCCGGTACTCCCTAGGCGTAATCCCGAACTTATGGATGTCATCTTTAGTGCACTCGATCACTAAAAAGGCGACCGCTCATACCAGCCAACTTATAGCTTACCACATCGCCACCTTGTTCTTCAAAATAATGGAATCCATTATAAACTGCCAGCTTACAAGGTAGTTTGAAGACTAACAGCTAATTAGTGACCGCCAATACGATCACTAATCAGCTAGTTCTAGTTCTAATCTTCTAAATTACCTGACTCATAGATGAGTGGAAACAGTCTACTGTTCCACTCATCAAGGTCTCCCTCTTGGACTCTAGTCCGACCTTGGTCGTTAATTTGAGATATAGCGAAGACTGTCGAGTGGCTTTGGCATAAAGCAATTCTTTAAAAGCTTCTTTCCTATGGACTTTCCGAAAAATTGTGCAATTGGATCACAAGTTTTCTTGCAGATCGGAGCATCAAGATATATATATATATATATATATATATATATATATCAAGATATAGGCGGATAATTAATGCTTGTGTTTCACAAGGCTGCATGCCAAGACCTACACTGTTTCTTCTGTTTAACATTTATACGTTGCTGTAACTGGTTCTAAAACTGACGCTTTTTATACCGGCCGTGCTAATATTTTTTAAGTACCTACACTTCAGCGAGTATCGGAACAAACTTCAGCCTAAAGTTGAGTATGTAATAAACAAAATCTCGGACTGGGGACGACTCTAGTCCAGTTTAAACTTCAGAAGACACAGGCTTGCACCTTTATAGCTCAAAAGAACCCTTTTGTCGTATCTTTTTAATTTCAGGGCACTTCTCATGCTGTCTCAGCCAGCATCGGAATTCTCGGCATCAACATATCAAATGACGTGCAGTCCGCGGTCACTTGACAAGAAAGGCTAAATTGGCCTCTAAAGTTTGGCGTGCTCAGTAGAGCGGGACAGTATTTCATGCCGGCACACTGTTTGCAATTTTACAAGGCGCAAGTTTGCCCTCACATGGGTACTGTTCTCATCTCTGGACTGGGGCACCCCAGTGCCAGCTCCTTTCACTAACCACATCCAGCGATGTGTGGCTGTCATCGTCGACGACCGAGTCCTTTCTGATGGGCTCGATTTACTAGCGCTGCGAAGAGCACATTTTTAACGAGCAGTACTTAGACAAATAATTCGGATTAATTCCAGCCATCAAATTACGATATCATCTACACCATCTGGATGCCTGGTGGTACACCACGACTTTTTTGTAGAATCAGTTACCGCCGGCAATTTTTCCGGACTGATACGACTTAAAAACCTTCAAGAAACGAGCTTACTCCTTTTAAAAAGGCCGGCAAGGCACCTGAAATTTCCCTGGGGTTGTAGTTGCCATGGGCAATGATCGACACTTACTATCAGGAAAATTTGATGTAGGCGAAACCGCGAGGTAAAAAGCCAGTAAGTACCTAGGTATATAAAAATCATAATAATTTTATTTTAATTCGTGGGCTGGGAAGGCACAGACAAAACAGGCCGCGGGGGGGGGGGAAGCATGTTCATAGTTAGCCTACCAAAGCGCTCTGTACAGTGTGCATTGAACAGGAAGACAATCTCCAACGAAAAGTGTTATTGTAAGTAAAATCACATAAATAAGTACTAAAATACATTATTTAAAAGCTCAATACTACTCAAGTTTTAGTTCATTTTCAATTATATATAAAAACCAGTGACCCGCCTGGCTTCGCCCGGATTGGATCTACCAATGTGGCGGTATTTTGATTTAAGAAAATGAAAGACCATAATATTCTTTATCAATTTTGATTATCCAAAAAGAATACTACAAGTTTTTCGGATAAAATATCATAGTTTCATCGCAAACGGTTCAGCTACTCCGAGAATTAGCCCGAACAGATAGACAGACGGACAGACCGAATAGATACTTCTATTTTATTTATATGTGCAAATATACAAACTTACCGAACTTCGCTCGTACGCTACAACAAGCTACCCGGGGAAATTCCCTAGCTATACAAAATTATAACAAACATCGCTAATTCTCTTACAGTCTAGTCTTACAGATAAACCACTATATAGGTATTTTAATACGAATAATTTTCACAAAAACAACACATTAAGCTCCTCCTGACACATCCTTCTGTAAAAAAATGACCTACAACCACAGACATCTAAATCCGTGGCTATAGACTATAAAACGAACATCTTAGTTTTACCAACAATCGCAACAAATACATCACAGGATAACTAAGTCTACATTAACACGACAATTTAAAATGAGATTGCATAAAATATTAAATACACAATTGAATTCCCGAAACACAATTAAAGCCATTAACACATTCGCAATACCTGCACTAAACTATTCTTTTGGAATAATAAAATGGTCGCAGAAGAAAATTACAACGAATAATTAACACCACTATGACTAAATATGGAAAACACCATCCACGCTCATGTGTTCAGCGACAGACATTGCCCAAAAGAGAAGGAGGAAGGGGACTCATAGACGTTCAGAACTTACATAATAAACAAATAATTTCACTGAGAGCATTTTTTCATTTACGATCGCACGAATCTTCGTTACATAAGACTATGGTAAAAGCTGACAAAAAATTCACTCCTCTTAACCTTTCAGAAACTAATGTAGAATTGACTGAGAAGACAAATCAGGAGAAAGTGCAGAAATGGCAACAAAAATCTCTACATGGGCGCCACCGTTTTGACTTGATGGATTCAAACGTAGATAAAGATGCCTCCAACGCCTGGCTAAAACGCGGTAAATTATTTCCTGAAACAGAAGGATTCATGCTTGCAATTCACAGACCAGGTTATTGAGACAAAAAATTAGCGCAAGCACATAATAAAAGAAATCAATCTATAGGACGATAAATGTCGAAGATGTCAAAGTAGTTCTGAAACTATTCAACACATTATTGGGGCATGTAAAGCAATAGCACAAACCGATTATAAGCACAGACACGATCAGGTTGCATCGATTATACATCAATCATTAGCGTATTATCACAAACTAATTAAACACAGAGTTGCTTATTATAAATACATACCTGAAGTAATTTTAGAATCCGCTAATTTTAGATTGTACTGGGATCGAACCATAATAACTGATAACACTGTTCACTATAATAGACCGGACTTAACTTTATTTGATAAAAGTAACAAATCTGTTTACCTTATTGATATAGCTATACCAAACACCCACAATCTAAGTCAAACATACACTGAAAAGATTACAAAATACGTCGATTTGACAATGGAAATAAAAAGTCAATGGCAGGCCAAAGACGTAAAAGTGGTTCCTATTGTCATTTCGGCTACTGGAGTAGTACCAAAATCCTTACATAATAGTCTAAAATTACTTCAGTTACACTCTTCAATATACGTAGAATTACAGAAAGCTGTTATTTTAAATACCTGAAGGATTGTGGGTAAATTTTTGTCCTATGATAAGAAGAAGTAAGATCACATTTTTATTTATTTACAGCTTCGATACTCATAAGATATATCATTTTAGCTTGGTGTAAAGCCCGCTGAATATATCTTTCTTTACCCCTCAAAACGGGAGATAAAAAAGAAATAAAAAATAATAATAATAATAATTTTTTAAGAAATAAAGCGTTAAACATAACACAATGTTATCGTAGATAAAGTGTAACAAAATGGCTAGCATAGTACTAGTATAGCATTAGTAATGGTGTCTTACTTGTCGTGCTTGGTGGTGCGCGGGTGCGACTCGAGCTGCAGCGGGGTGGCGGGCGCGGAGCGCGGCGCCCCGCACCCGCCACCCGCCGCGCCCGCGAAGTTGCCGGTCGACCTGCAACAACACACCTGCATCAGCCTTCCTGAATAAAATGCGCTATACGTGGTAGAGCCCAGCTGCAGCAACATTATGATTGTAGCACGAATGGGTCAGCTCAAACGGTGAAGGACCATGTTCTCACAGAATATCAGCGTAAATAAGAAGCTCAATGCTGCTGTGTTTCGTATGGTGCGTATACAGAACCGGAGACCCCTTTTATTGGAGATGAGGCATTCACCTTAGTGCTCAGGCGTGACAACGCATCTGCATTTTGATTCTCAATCGAGGATAAATGTAGCCACTTAATATTAGGTGGACCGTTTGCTCGTTATTCTCAAAAAACGAAACACTGGACATATATATGCCTTTTTATAAATGTGCCAAATGTCTGGCGTACCCAAAAGTTAACAGGTTAAGCAAAGATGTGTTCACCACACTGCCTCAATGCATATTGGCGAACTTCATATGTCTGTAAAAAAAAATTTTTCATACATGCAGATTGCACGTGGTAAAACAGAGCTTAAAATTAACAATTTCATTTGTACCGGCTAGGATCGAACCCGGCTTGCTCGCTTACTGTCAAATTTATAGCAAGCACTTAGCCAACTAGCTACCACGGTCGGCGTACATAACTTTGCGTATACTGTATTGGGCAGGCAGGTTGGTGGCTGTGGAGCAACAGCTGACTTCACATAATATAAAGTAAGATTCTCGAGTGGCAGGCTCGTACCGGTAAACGAAGTATAGGGCCGTCCCCAACTAGATGGAGTGATACCCTGTTAAGATATGCAGTAAGTAGGATTCTCCTTGTGGGAGGCCTATGTTTAGCAGTGGACTTGTGATGGGTTGTAATGATGATGATGATATCAACCTTATTGTCAGACGTTGATCCCCGATATTGCAAATTGACCTGGTTCTCGGTAAAAATAAATAATGTAAACTTCATTCATTTATATTAATATATTTTCAATTGTTCCGTCACTTTACAGCTGGTGACATTTCACGTCTCCCAGGGTCGACTAGCAGATAATACCATAGCGTAATTAAGTCTACTCCAATGTAACGTAACCTTTTATTTTAAGGCAATTACATTTAAAAATGAATAAATAAATGTGTCCTTGATATATTTTTCATTTCTTGTGTTAATAAGATGAATATATGCGACCGTCACGTGATAATAATATGATCGTATAGTGGCTGTGTGCGAATATCCACTACCTCATACCTCGTCTTGTGTGAGTCGTTAGAAGCGATAGAGTAATACAAACCAGGAGATGGTAAACAGTGTGTTTCTAATAACAACTAAAATATAAAAAAATAAAAACAACCAGCCCGCCATAGCTGGCAACTATAGCAATTTTTTTTTAATAGAATAAGGGTGACAAACGAGCACACAGGCCACCTGATGGTAAGTGGATGCTGTGGCCCATAGACATCTACATTTAACCTCGATTCAGAATCAAAATACAGATGCGTTGTCACCACTCAGGACTCACCATACGAAACACAGCAGCATTACGCCGCTATTTTAGGCTGGTGTTCTGTGGGAGCGTGATCCTTCCCAAGTCGAGTCGACGAAAAGTTTTCAAACCATTTGTTGTATATTTACATAAATTCTGTACATTATTTTAAACAAAAAATCGGACATATTATTTACTAAATGGATAGTTGGTTCTCTTTCAACAATCTAGATCGCATAAGATAATAGCAGAAATTACAAATTTTAATCATTGCGTAGATGCCGTACGAAGGAACAGAATTAACTAAAACAGGAGATGGGTATCTTACTTATAATAACCAAAAAAAACTGCGGTTGCCAGGTCGCTTGCCAAGCGTTGTAACTATGGCACATATTCCCCTTATGATGCAATCTATGATGAAGGCCTCTGTTCAGCAGACTTAAATGAAAAATAAATATTTTATGAACAGTTGTAGTGCCTCAGGAGCTAAACGCTCGTCGTAAATGTCAATAAAAAAGTCACAGAAAAAATACTATATTAGTTTTAGGAATACGTGCTAAATGAAAAAGTATAGTCATAGATATTTTGACGTGGAGAGTCATTATTCAATAAACATATTATGAACAAAAACTGCAAGAAATAACTGGTTAGCATTGAACAACTCGACATTCAAGTTTTGAATGAAAAACACATTTGTATAAACTCATTAGATCTCACGTCGGTAAAAAGCATACTAGATAATAAAAAAGAATATAATAATTTCCATTTTCCACATAATAGCTTTACAAAAGACATATATAAAAGGATAAAAATAATTTGGAAAATCCAAAAGTGCACACAGTGCCTCGAAAGCTCATTTAATGTTTTGTATAATCAATTTACTATTGTTACTATCGAAACACATATTTCGTTAAAAGCTACAAAAAATTGTTTGTAATTAATTATTTCGAATTTTTTTACTGCTCGGTTCCGGTGATTCGTATTTAGTTACCGAAAAAAACATCAAATAATAATGAACGGGAACGTTTACAATAGTGAAATTCAAAACGCTTCCTAAGGATTAAAATCTAAAGCTAATAAAAAAAAATCAGTGATAAGTTAAGTTTTTCGAAAGATATCTTGTTCAAATCCATACCGACCAACTAACGTCCAAGTGAAATTATTTTCAATTAACTTATTTTTAATAATAAGCGAAATAAATTAACTTATAACTAAGTCAGAAGTATTAATTGAAATCTCCTCTTGCTATTGGTGTACTTTTTTATTATAATTTCAATATAAAGCTGGCGGAAGTGATTTAAGTGGAGTTGATCGCGATTTTTTGATTTGGTGACAATAGAGCACTACATCTCCGCTTCGCGTTCGATGTATGCAAAAGGCCTCGACTTGTTAGTTCTTTATAGTCGACAATTATATTTTTGACCCTTTGAGTGGACTTCCTCCTGAAATATTACAAGCGGAAACAAACAACTACATTGTCGTCTAAATAGTTACATTTAAAACTTCCTCGTTTTTTCCACTCTTTTTTCTGATCGAGTTTTTTCTCCAAATTTATATGGGACACTGAAGTATAGCGTATTGTGTAAAACAACAATCATTAAAAGCGACACATCACAGTTGAAGAAGATATCATGTAGCACGGACAAAAATGAGTTGAAATAAGGTTTTTTTTTAAATGCCTTACGTGTCATTCCTGGTAGAAATCATTGTTTTTCGCGAAGATTTGAGGTCTGTCAACTTTGATGTAATGGCGTGGGCCGTCTAAGATATGATCACAGACTACAGACATTCCGTCAGCTGAGAGCTAAAGGAGAACAAAAGGCTATTAAAATTAAAAATATCCTTATTTCGACAGACAAGGCGGCTGGGTACTACCACCTGCTTGGAATCCTGTACGTAATTAATCAAATTATATCAAAGCCTACTACTGCGGGACTTTAAGATACAGTAAGCTCAGTCAGCGTAGATGGGACCAAAATTAATGATAAAAAACTGAAAGTATTACAGGTTCACTATGACGTCGAAACATCAAACCCATCCAGTCAGCCCAGTGATAAGTAAAATTAAACGCGATAAAATTCGTAAAAATAGTTTTATATTCAATGTCGTCCTAATATAGTTGTATTAAAAACTTATTCCTATATTTTAACCTTATTCCTTTATTTTAGGGGTGGATTTTTTTCTCTAAATTCATTTGAGTCCATCCCTGAAGAATTACGCTTTTTTGTTAAAAAATAATAATTAGAAATCAGAAAAATATCGACGAATATATCGCGTTACGTACATACAAAATAAACATACAGTCGAAATGTAAATCTTTTCCTCTTTTTAAAGTCTGCTAAAAACAAATTATTATTGTGATATAACAACACATTCGTTAAAACAGTGGAGTATATTACAGCAATGAATCGCGTTAAAAATTTATCCAGCATTTTGAGCACGAACCTATATGTTAAAGGAATATAAAGCTTTAAATGAATTTTACTTAAACTTTACCAAGTCTGATTTTTTTTATTGAATAAGGGTGACTAACGAGCACACAGTCCACCTGATGGTAAATGGATGCTGAGGCCCATAGCCCTCTACATTTATTCTCGATTAAGTATCAAAACGCTGATGCGTTTTCACCCCTGAGGACTAAGATGGAATGCCTCGTTTCCAGTAAAAAAGGGTCTCCGCATCTCTACTCACCATACGAAACACAGCAGTATTAAGCTGCTATTTTACGCTAGTATTCTGTGAGAGCGTGGTCCTTCCCCGGTCGAGCCGTCCAATTCGTGATACAACCATAGTGGTTCTACTACGTGTAATAATAACATTAAGCCAGCCAAAGGATTACGTAACTACGGTGCAGTGGATGCTTGCTGACAGAAACTAAGACGGTGGCCTACCCAGGCGTACTCCTCCACAAGGTAGAAAATGAATCTTACTACCATTTATGTATCTAGTACACCACTACTACGTTTTACTACTACTTTAAGTGAAAATTACAAAACAATTTGCCTACAGAGAGCACAGAGTACGAGGACTAGAGACCACACTACTGTGTGCTTCACTGAGTCTGTAATAATAAAGTGATTGGAAAATTAGTGTAGTAACAAATAACTAGTTATTTCTTTGATCCTTAATTCTTCCTCTTTCCAATCATATTGCATCTCCAAAGTAGTGTTTTTTTTTTTTCTTACTTATAGGTTGACGGGTAGACAACCTTAAGGCGTTAAGTCCGCTTTTTATGTACAACAAAGTTTTCATAAATAAACGAGTCAAAGCGCAGACCAGGAAATGTTATGTCATCCATGTCAACTCTCAGAATCCGTGCAATTTGATTTAATATGTTTTGTGTCGAATGTATACGCAGCAACAGGAGAGCAACTACCACGCCGTGGCAAGCGTGTAACGAACGGCTATGTATGAAGGTACCCGACACCCGACACGGTATAATTTACTCAAATTAACGGCCATTTAAGCCAATTGACGTTAATGAATAAAACTACATATTGGTACACGAGATAGGAAAACTGTCTCAATTTCTCTTATTGCATAACGCATTAAAGCTAATAATAATAGTCTTAAAAAAACTATACATTGTACGAGGGGTGATCCAAAAGTAATGATAATGAAAATAAAACACGGTAATTAAAGTTAAAATAATAATTTATTTTACTACATAGTCTCCTAACAAATCAATACATTTAGTCCATCTTTTTTCTAAACCCAGGATTCCCTTTGAAAAAAATTCTTTGTCTTGACCCTCCCAAAACACTTCAACAGCGGCCACTACTTCGCTATCGTTTTCGAATTTCTTGCCTCGGAGGCGTTACTTGAGCCGAGGAAAGAGTAGAGGTAGGTAGAAGTCACTAGGAGCTAGATCTGGCGAATAGGGAGGGTGTTCGAGCAGTTCGAATCCCGTTTCTTGAATGGCAGCCATCGCAACTGCGGCTTTGTGAGCCGGTGCGTTCGTTGTCTTGGTGAAACAGCACTCCAGCTCACAGTTTGCCGCGTCTTTTTTCCTTAATGGCCTCCCGTAATCTTCTTATTTGGTCTGCGTAGTAAGAGCCCATAATAGTGGCTCTCTTTCCAAATATTCCACCATAATTATGCCTTGAGCGTCCCAAAAAACAGATGCCATAACCTTTCCCGCCGAACTTTAAAATTTGAATTTCTTTGGCGTCGGTGAGGAAGCTCGCTTCCAAGTCATCGATTGTTGTTTCATTTCAGGATCAAAATGGTGGATTCATGTCTCGTCCATAGTCACAAAACGGAACAAAAAATTTTCTTGATCTGCTTGGAACTTTTCGAGATTGACCCTCGAAATGTCAACTCGATTTTTTTTTGCTCGTCGGTTAACATTCTGGGTACCCAACGCGCAGAGATCATATGCAACTCGTTCGCAAGGATTCTTTGAACGCTGCCATATGAGATCCCTGTGACCTCAGCTACATGCCTGATGGTCACTCTTCGATCTGCCAACACAACATCTTCGACTTTTTTCACGTTGTCTTCAGTGAGGGACGGGGATGGGCGTCCTTCGCGATGTTCAACTTCAGTGGATGTTCTGCCCAGTTTAAACTTCTTGGCCGAGCGTGCAACTGTAGAATATGGAGCAGCAGAGTCCCCCAATGTTTCCACTAAGTCACTGTGTATGTCTTTTGAAGACATTTTTTTCAAACAGAGGTACTTGACGACAGCTCTAATTTCGTTTTTCTCCATGTTGATGTTATCTCTTTTGACAGTTCGTATTCAAATGAATGTATCTCCCGGAAATCGTGATCTATTTATATGATTTTTTTAGGCTGACGTAGTGAGTATATAAGCAAGCAAAAAATATTTTTTTTTTGGATTTTTATGCGGACCTGAAGTAACCGATTATCATTACTTTTGGATCACCCTCGTATAATCTAGGTATTGCAGAATTTCTTCAAAAAGTGTTATATTTTGCACTAGAATCCTGAAGATATGTAGGTCATGGACTACCAAATTATGATAATTAATTTACATTCCTTTCCTTTACAAAAGTTTAAAATAAGCTATTTACAAATTTTAAGTTTCTTAGTTCGGTTTGTTACTGCTGGCTGTACTAGGCCGAGCCTGTATCTAAGACGGCAGTTCTTTCCTTCACGTCACAAAGAATATAATATCACTAAATTTAGCTTATATTCACCAAAGACAAAACAAATTTAATAATAACGACAACAAAAAATTTGTTTTATACTACAGTTAACATTGATATTTAATTATTTTTTTTTATAACTACCGCCATAAAAGTTAACATTCTGTAGCGGCGCAGTCGTCGCGCCACAATCGAAATACACCGATGTCTAAATCACGCTATTAACATTCCGAATCATAAACAGTATATATAGAACTTCTCCGAACTATCACACGGAGTGTCGGCCGCTCCCCGGGCAGAACACTGCCCGGCGGAGACCTTTTCCTACTACGGCCACACTGGTGACTAACCGACGTGATCTGAACACGTAACCAAACAACCTTCGGAAACTTCAAACTTCATCATCGTCATAGAATACCCCACCCATTCGCTTCCGAGCAGATATAAACTGCAGTCTTCATATCCTGCAAGCCATCTAGCTTCACAAGGTTCATCGCAGCACTGGAATAATAATGCTTCCTGTTCCTTCAAGCTACTCTCTGCGCTATACAGTGTTCGGCACGGCTCTGAGCTTTACTGCTCGCCTCTGCCTCACGGCACTCTCGCAGATTACTTGCCTTCTTCTCGACTCACCGCAGACTACAAGGCAATCTCCTGGCACTTACACATTCGTCGGCAACGAGGCTGCACTATCGACCTCCGGTCTGAGCAGGGGGGTGATGTAGCGGCGCTGTCGTCGCGCCACAATCGAAATACACCGAAGTCTAAATCACGCTATTAATATTCCGAATCATAAACAGTATATATAGAACTTCTCCGAACTATCACTCGGAGTGTGAGCCGCTCCCCGGGCACGAACAAGAACACCTTGCCCGGCGGGAGATCTCCCCTTTTCCTACTTCGGCCACAATTCTTAAGAAAGGTAAGGTTAGACCACTTAATACAATGAACTTTAGCTAAATTAATACTAATATAGTAGATTATAATACGTAAATTTTTAATACAGTAGTTTTAAACAATAGACAGTTATATAATGTGGTAAATTTTACTACATTAATTATATTTATTCATAGGTCTTGAATATTATTATATTGGTCTATTAGCAAGTCTTACAGGAAGCATTTGTGTGACCGCGAGTTAAATGTTTAAAATTTGTAAATATTTTTAAAATGTGACTTTATATTATATTTATTTGATGTGCGTTTGTGTATTTGCCCGGTCTAGCCAACCCATTCGTGCTACAACGTAATATAGCTGCAGCGTGGCTGTACCACGTAAACTTTTAAAACTCTACTTTTACGCAGAGCAACCTGTGAATGAATTACATTCACTTTATGTTCTCTGGAAGACAATTTGTACCTACTGATAACAGCTAGTATATTTTTAAAGTATGTTGAATACTCAAAGAAAGTATGGCACTCACTTGTAGGTATGATTGTCAAGTTAGTCAATTGGGTACCAACTTAAGTCTGAAATGTTGTCGTTTATAATTCAAATATTAAGTATAACGATATTTTTCTTAAATAATTTTTCACTTTATAATTAATCTTTCTCAGAAATGAGAGGAGGCCCTTGTTCAGCAGTGAGACGTTTATATGCTATAACTTTTATCTCTTTTATATTTTATTTATAAACATAAATTATTATACTCGTTGAAACTATGGTGCCGGTAGACATTCAAGCCAAAAAAGAATTAAAATATCTGGATTTTAAATAAAAGGATGTAACTTTTATGTCTCAAACTAGATTTTTGAATGCTTTATTTTATATAAAGAATAAGTTGCACCCAGTAGACAACTTGTCAAAGCACTAATCTAGCACTTAAGTAAACTATCTCTATCATCCCGTTCACAGAACATTAATAATCTCTACCGAGAGATCTTGTTTACAATTACTGCACTCTTTGCTCTATTATCTCAAAATCTGCAAGTATTTTTTAATTTCTGGTGGCATTGACTATAAGGTCTTCAATCAAAAGTATACACCTAGCGCTACTACCTCCTATCATCTCTCAATCAGCGAGCGATTTTTTTTATTGTGGCATTGGCTACAAGGCCTTTAGTCAAAAAGAATTGACTTAACGCTGTTAAGTCTATTCTTTTTAAAATATTCAGAAATCATAAGTCAATCACATTGTGATTTTTAGATTTTGATGGCAGTTTAAGGCTGTCACACCGCCGACTAGGAAGCGATAAGCTGTCGACTACTTTCTCGCTCAAGAAATTACAAAAGAGATCCCGTGTCAATAAAAGAGATACATATATTAATAGATCGCTGACTGTTCACACTACCGGCGAGAACATTATTACTTCCCTACACACCCCCACCAAAACCAAAACCCAAATTTAAATTTTTCCACAAAAAAAAAAAAAACACAATGTTGAAAAAATTTATTTATTCCCACCCAAACCACCCCCCCCCCCCCCTCATTTTTCTCTCTTCACTTCTTTGCCGTAGCGATATTTACGCTGTATATTTTTACGTGGTAGTGGCAACTATATTAGTGGTATAGTTGTAGCGCGAATGGGTCAGCTCGACTGGGGAAGGACCACGCTTTCAAAGAATAACAGCGTAAAATAGCAGTTTGACGCTGCTATGTTTCGTATGGTTAGTTTAAAAAACCGGAGACCCTTTTTACTGGAAAGGAGGCATACCATATTACTCCTCACGCATCTGCATTTTGATTTGTAATCGAGAATAAATGTATCTACGTCACGTACATCTGTCGATGCGTAACAGCAAACACTTGTCATCAGGTGGACTGTGTGCTCGTTTGTCAACCTTATCCTATAAAAAAAGCTGACAAAGATAAAATTCTTTCAGCGATGCTTGACTGCCATACAAAACTCACGCCGAGAGACCAATCAGCGATCATCTTACTCTACAATGCGGATCTGAATGCAGTCGCCTATAGTCCAGCGACAAAACTATCGGAACTACACATTCGCTACTCGCTGCTCGCCAATTCTTATCCAGTTTCTAGCTCTAATCGCTTCTCACCCATTGTTGGCGATGGGACAAGTGTCTAAGAGAGCAGACAGTCAATAATAATATCTCTGGCGCTTTAAAGTATGAGATGTTTAAAATATTCACTTGTTCGTCGTTTACACAAACAGTTCACATGTGCAACCATTGAATACACAAAATTTCATCACTTTTACGTATCAAAATCACTGTTAACCTTTTGTTTTATAATCTAAGTTCAAACCATTATTCAAACGATTTGCACAGAAACACCTATCTCCTAGCGGCCATGTTCCCACCAAAACTGCGAGAATGCTCACGATAATAATGAATATATAAAATTTGTGCAATTAGGGTACGAAAGTAGTATTATCTATATATATTATTATATATACACACCTTTTAATGGGGTTATAAAGGGCAAATATAGTGCCAGTCTCTACCAGTCTAAATAATTTGTGAAACTGTGGCAATTTTTTTTACTAAATAAAATGAGATTCAGATTTTTGTGTGATTGGTTTAAGATAACAATAAATCAGATTATAAGACGCTTGAAAAGGTAAATAAATGTAATATATAGTAAAATATGCAGTCAGATAGACAGCACTATGGTGTATGGGTGTTTAAGCAAGCACAGGTGCATTCTTTATTCCCTCACTCTTGTAGAAGAAGGGAGGGCAATATGACACGACCAGGGAGACGAGGCGCAGGACCAGGGGTAAAACAGCACCAACATCAACACCAAGCTGCTACTGAGAATATATTAACAAAAAAACCAATAACTGATTTTGACCTGACCAAGAACTCGATCCCGGGACAATTAGCAGTCGCGCTTACGACCACTACACCAAAGAGGTAGTCAGTCCAATTTCAGTTACGTCTTAAAAGATATTAGATTCCCAAATATTTTAAGTATTTTTGATTAGATTAGCATAAAATATTACGATTTTATTAAATATATGTACTATACCTAATCATAACACAAAATTAAAAAGCTTATTATGAGATCACTATAGATACTATGAAATCAAAGGTGTAAAAGTAAATGTATGTAATAATAACACGCAAACCATTCAAGTTGATAATTGGAAACTGTTTTCCTCTCTGTGAATGTTTTTTTAGTTTATAAAATTACAACATGCGGAAAATTTTATACATTATTCTGATAATGGCTGCGTAAACATGTATATTAGAAATTCATAGTAGAACCTTAAAGGAACTTAAACGAAAAGTATTGTTGCCAATTTAACAATACGCTCACACTTCAATTTTTCCCCTCAGTTGTTATACAACTTGTCTTTCATTGCTATTAAAGAACACATTTTCTCATCTCAGAAGTAAAATGTGAAATAATTTTTCTCTCCTTATTTATGCAACCTGTTCTCGAAAAATGAACTGTGTAAACAAGCGGACCGTTTCTTTTATTTGTATTTAGAAATGGATTCTATTATTAAATTATTATGGATGATGTATATTTTTATAAATAATTGTTTAGAGACTTTAACTGTAAAGTACGAGTATAAGGTACAGTCACAACTAGGATTGAAGAGGGAGACGCCGTATTTTCCTATGTATGTGTTAATAGTGCACAGACAAAATAATATTAGGAAAAACAGCTGAAACGTATACAAAAAAACATCGGTGGCGAATACTCGAACATAGTAAAACCTAAAACTCCTATATCCGACCTCAGACCTAAAAATATCTTTATTTCCATTAAGCCATTATCACATAGCATAGATTTTCCACTTACACAATTCCTGCGAACTATTAAGTCGAGCAATATTTTCAATCAGAGCTTGAAAGACAAGCCAATGTGTGAGTGAGTGTAGACAGAGTGAACGCATATGTGGCAGATATTTTATGAGTGGTAGAGCCGCGATGCAGCTATATTATGGTTGCTACACGAATGGGTCGGATCGATCGGGGATGGACCTGAGTGAGAATGGGATGGAATGGTGAGTGTAGAGATCCGGAGACCCTTTTTACTGGGTTTTGAACGAGGCATTCCAACTAAGTCCTCCGGGGTGACAACGCATCTGCATTTTGATTCTTAATCGAGGATAAATGTAGATGTCCATAGGCCACAGTATACACATATATAGTTTAGTATACACAGGTGGACTGTGTGCTCGTTTGTCATTTTTATTCTATAAAAAAAGATATTAGGCTCATTTCATAAGTATCGGACTTCACATGTCCAGAAAATATTTTTATTCATGGAAGAAGAAACTTATGGAAGGCGCTTAGCCTCTGAGCTTCCACGGCTTGCAAATTTCGTGACATGTATTTTTATAATGAAGATTTATTTCAATCTGTTTGAGAATAAGCATACATATCAAATAAGCGACGTGTGTTACAGTAGAACGCACCTACACTAAAATATGCGTATATCCTATGTTACGGTGACGGTAAAAGTAAAAATGAATACTCAATTTAGGACTAAAAAAATTTCAACATTTTAAAAAGGACATAGTTAGTTCACAGAATTAATTAATTAAAATCAGCGAATGTATCACTTTTAAGATAATACAAGTCTAAATGTATTTAACCTTGTAAATTTCGTAAAAATACCGAGGTAAAATAATTATCTACTTAAATATATTCAATGCAACTAAAAAAAGACAATGGTTGGCTACAGTAGCGAAATATATTTACATTTCATTAATAATCTTTTTTTAATATCTTTGTATTATCTAAACGGTTTAAAGATATTTGTAGAATTCATTTAAGCAATATGTACTAGTCATTATATGTTCTAGGTTTGACTAGTACATATATTAAATAAACTACAAGAATAAATGCTATTTTCTAATAAAAATACCATCTAATAACTTTATGCTAAAGTAATGCTAATTTTTTTCGTGCGGTATTCGAACCTAAAATAAAGGACACACGAACGGTAAAAATATTCCCATTTGACGTGGTAGAGCCATGCTGCAGCTATATTATTGAATTGCTGGAGAATGAACGGATCAGCTCAACCACGACCGAACAACCACGAAACAAAATAACCGCGCTTTCACAGAATACCAGCGAAAAATAGCAGCTTGATGCTGCGGTGTTTCGTATGGTGAGTGTAGAGAAACGAAAGATCAAACCAAAGACTTTTTATTGACAAAAACAACTATTCGTATGGTGAGTGAGATCATTTTTACTGTAACCGAGGCATTCTGTCTTTAGTCCTTAGGAGTGAAAACTGATCTTCATTTGGATTCTTTAATTTAAAAAATTACAAATGACAACGACATCACGTAATATACCAAAAAAAAACATTCAGTCGAATTGTAAACCTTTTTTTTTTTTTTTTGAACGAAAGCGAAGCGAAATCAAGCACTATTTATAATCGAATATTATAAATAACAAGGAAATTATGAACATTTAATTGAGATAGTTATTATGCAATACAATGCTTGTTTCATAAAGATATATCAAGAGAACTCGCAAATACGTGCTCTCAAAAATAATGAAAACAATGTAAAAACAACAATGAATTTAAATACCAGGCCGTAACTGTCAGAAAATCAATCAGGTTATTCATTATGTAAGCTATTGTTTTAGATTATACAATAGCCGATTTCGACAAAAGCGAAATAATACTTCTACAAAGTTTAAAAATTTATAACCGTCGCCTTAGTGTCATGCCACGGCTGAATATACAATGAGCATATTCAAGATCAAAGCATTTATTTCTTCAAAGAATCGCAAAAATATTGTAACTATGATTAAGAAATAAAGCTTAAGTGGCTTAGACACTTATAAAGGTGAATGCAAATCTATGCTGAATAAATTACAGAGCCGAAATGTGACGCCCTAGAGGCAAGTTTATCGACCAAAATGACAATATATTGAAGATGGTTCAAATTAAGAGTAACTTATATATATGGATGTGTGACACGTGAGATATTATGTTATGGAATTGCGAAAGCTACGCGAAATGGTAGACGTAGCGCTGAAACTCTCATCTTCAGCAAGCTGCTCCCATCACCAACCTAAAGGAATTGGATTCAGCATTTTGGATCTTCTAAACCTGGGTTGTGACGACGTCAGAGAATCTAGTGGGTGTCGTAAGAGGTGACAAGGAAATGAACAACAGGGCAGGAGCAACACGCTAACAACTCAAAATCTATGTAACAAATATCCCTCCTATAAAGCAATCCATGGGGGAGGCCAATAGGCCTCCAGCTGAAATAGTAGCAGCTAAAAATATTCAGCTTTGTACTTTGATAGGCTGCACTGTAAATAATTAATCAATGATTTTGGGTTGGTAAGGTCGATTTAAATAAAATGTAGCATACTCCGTCGTAGATAGTTGAACCCGCATAAATGGTTTAGAGGATTTGAAAACAATGATATTACGGCTGTTACGTTACAGTCAGGAAAGGGTTGTAACGGAGGCCTTTTTACCGGAGGCGAATACGGAAGTGAAATTGAAAAAATATTAATTCATGATTTATTTAAGAAAAAGAAATTCTAGTCTTTATTCAAAATAGTTTCTTATACAAACTTTACTGGTGATCAATATTAAGAAGAGGCAAAATATATTTCAAGAACAACAGTTTTATGGCTTTGTCATCTTCCAATCGATTTGTTAAGGTTCATAAATTAAACCAGCTTCAGTAAATAAATGTTCACTTGGTACTGAAATTGGCAGCGCTGGCAAGTAGGGAATGCAAACCTCGCGAGATTGGGGCTCAAGCGAGATCCCGCGAGTTTATGTTAAACAATACTGCGAGATTACCCCAATTTCGTGATCTCGCGAGATTGGCAGTTTTGTGTGTTTTCTTTGCAAATAATCATAACATTTAAAAAATTAGGAAAAATAATAAAAATTATAAGTATTATAAGATAAACATTTATTTTCACAAATTTTTTCAATAGACTTTTATGCATCAAACATTGTTTTTACGTATCTGTCTATAATTTTTTAATAAACTTCTAAGTAGTAAACTTTGACGTACGTATCTATTAAATAACATATGAAAGAAACAACCAGTCTTCTCTTCTAATATAAAAAAAAACCTTTTAGTAATAAATTATTACTAAAAGGTTTTTCTGAGTTGAGTTGACTATTGAACTGAGATATTATTATCAATTAAATAAAACTATATCTACTCAGCAGATCCATTAGATATTACAGATTAATTAACAAAATATACCAATCAAATGAAAGATTTGTTCAGTTCAAATCACAAGCCATTATTACGAATTATTTTGAAAGTAACTCCTTAAAATTTTGTTGGCCAGATAACCGACAGATCGCAACTCCGTCCGTGTCAGTCCGCGCTTCGAATGAGACGTTTTATGCTCGAGTGCAATCTCGTTAAACTCGCGAGATCTCGCCCTTTTTTCTTCCGAGATCAATCTCGCTAAAAAAGGCGAGATTGCATTCCCTACTGGCAAGTGAGTGCGAGGAACGATGGGAGTAAAAACTTTATTGTTACTCGTATATCTCCACCACAATAGAGGATTATCATTTAGTTGGAATCGGTTTTCTTCATAGTATTAATTAGTGATTTCCATATCATGAGTTTGCTGTAATTTTCCGTTTCCTCTTCATCGTCACTTCTATTTTTCACCATATCAGCCAGACTTGGCATTTCACCTAGTGTCGCTCCTCTAGCATTTTAGGTATGTCAACGTAAATAAACCTCCATTACAACTTCCGAAGTTCCGCACTTACGCGGACGGAGGTGAGATTCTGTTACAAGCCTTATTAAACCCTAACTCACAAATACATAAACACCCAGGTAAGACACAGACTCCATTTAGCACGATCCTGACATACCTCCTCTTCCACATCCTATACCTACGCATACTCAAGACTCTAACCCCATATTTTCTTTAGTCTTTCCATTCATTCTTTCTACTACCCGAGGATTTAATGACATGTTATTAAAAACATCTATCGTAACAAATATATTACGTAATAAATATATGCGACGTAAAACAACCGCATTCGTGCGCAATCACTAGAACTATCCGAAGTATTGTGCAACTTCTCCAATATCACTATTACTAGTTCACTTTTAATAAAGTTAATTGATTTTTAGCATTTATTTTGCATATATATAGTACATTGATTGCTCTATTAAAATTAAGACAAGGTTTCATTAAAGGATGATAAGTAAGAGTCAATTAAATTTATAACGTTTGATTTTTTTAACAAAATAAGGGTACCAAACGAGCACACAGTCCACCTTATGGTAAGTGGATACTGTAGCCCATAGATATCCACGTCGATCCTTGATTAAGGATCAAAATACAGATTGATTAAAGTTACTTCCTGATGAGCTAGGCTTGATTTTCGAACATAGTTCAGAAAAAAGTGGTTTATTTTTTATTTGTTATTGCTATTTTATAGAATAAGGGTGAAAACAAGCACACAGATCAAATGATAGTAAGTGGAATCTGTGACCATAAACATTTTAATCTATCCTCGATCATGAATCTAAATAAATAACGCGTTGTTACCCCTGAGGACTAAGCTGAAATGCCTCGTTTCCAGTAAAGTCGGTCTCTACACTCACAATACGAAACATAGCAGCATTAAGCTACCATTTACGCCGTAGTTCTCCCCAGGTCTAGCCAATTCTTTCGTGCTACAACTATAATATAGCTGTAGCATAGCTCGACCATGTATGAAGATACAAGATATTACATCTTATATCTTACGTTTGACATTCGCCGACTTTTCTATAATCTAATATATAAAAATGAATCTGTGAAGTTGAACCCACCAGTTTTAGTGAAAAATTCACTAAGTTGGCAACGTTAGGCAACACTGAGTATCAGCACGCACCGAACGCCCCGCATTATATGACGTCATCAGCATGCTTCTTTCAATATTCGGATACCTACCGCATTTTATAAAACACGGCGCGTAAGGTGCGGGTGAAATGTGCGAGGTATCATATAATTTCATACAACGAATTCTGAAATGCGGCGTGTATGGCGCGTGCTCCGCTTACGGTGCTGAGAAATGTGTGTTCAGTAGCTGGCGCACGTATCGTACCGAAAAAATTATTTGAAAGGTATATAACATTCACTTTAATGGATGTATTATCATTCCCTTTAATTGATTAAAAGTCTGCGACAGCTACGCGCCGGTACCAGCTATTTATTTAATGAAAATAACTGTTGATTTTATGAAATCAATGTATTTGAACTCTGTTCTGGTGGTCTGGTCGATATTTGGAAACACATAATTCAACCTTATGATAAAAGTATCGTAAATTTTAACTAATGGGTCTTCAATAATTCGTGACTAACAAAAGATGACAGTAATGTCGGAAATCCTTAAAGTGTCCACCTTAAAGTAAAAGACCACTGTGGAAAGGACGCTGTTTGGCATCTTCTATCAGTGTCTGTTACATTTACTCACTTGGACTAAATAAAGCCGAAAAAATAAACACTGAACATCCAGGGTACATCCAAGAATTTAAAAAAAAAACGTAACTCTCACCTAGGATTTTCTCCTTTAAGGCACAAACATCCAGACCCGGAACAATTACTTGTAGACCATACAAATACATGTTCCGTGCGGGATTCGAACCCGCGGCGCTCAGCGCTATAACTCATTGCTAAACTACTGCGCCACAGAGCCGTCAATTAATTATTATATCTATTTTAAATGCAACACTATTTCTTCTAACTTTAATCGAATTCTTTGTCTAGAGTAGCTGTTACCTTCAGGGGAGGTAGCAGAGCATTGGTACCGTTCTATGAGAAAACTAACTCCCCAACCACGTTATGTTGATTAAAACATTCGCCTAATAGAACGCAATTCTCACATATAAGTAACGCGAGTCAATGTTTATAAAATAATAAAACACTTCTTCGACAGTCCGTTCTACATTTAGTTCTAGTGATCACACGCATCTGTTATCATGTGGAGATTTTTCTTTGCAACAATTTTAAGTGTTCTTTATGTCGAATCTGTTAGTATCATTTTATTTATTTTTAAAGAAAACATATCGAAAAATTAAGCCATATCCTATTTCAGAGAATTTTACAATTGGACTACGCAACTGCTCCACCATTAGACGACTCTGACACAATGTTTGAACCAAAAGCTTACGGTATACCATACAGTATAAATTTCAAGGCATTTGAAGAGAAAGACAACGACGAAAACCCATACGATGCGATGAAAGGAATCGGCGACAATGTTAAAAAGGTAACACTATTTCTTCATGTCTTTGCATTTTCACTAAGTCGTCAGTCAGAATCAGACAGAAGTTCAGTATTTCTTTTTAATGCTATACGTTCTAAAACTTCGGCATATTTTAACATACCTATTAATTTCTCTATTTTACACAGCCATGTGCTATCGTGGTGCTTTCCAACGCTCAAAATCCGATTATGCATTCATTACTGCGCAAGTACAGATACGACTCAAACGGTTAGTACATTTTGACTTAATTTATTAAAACCCGCTCCATTGCAATATTGATAATGATGAAATTATTTTCTACCGACTTCAGAAAAGTAGGAGAGTTCTCAGAACATTTTTCTAGGTTAACCGATTTTGATAGTTCTTTTTTTTTATTTAAAAGCTGGTGCTTCGCATGTGGTCCCATATAAATTTGATCAAGATCTGACCAAGTAGTTTTTGAGTTATCTTTAATAATGTGTATTTAATTGACGTCGACTACATTGATAATGTTCTCATTTTATTTATATTGAAGAAGGTTGTACAAAATTTTTAATTTTATCACTTGTTATTTAGGCGTACTCATCCCGAACAGTGTTAAGTATTTCGTAAAACTACCGCAAGGCGTGCAATCGTCTCCTGTATTGATGCCTCTCCACGATAAAGCATTTTCGCCTTTAGGCGGTTTCATTAGGTAAGTTATTTAGAATTTTGTACATTTTAATATATATATAATTCTAAATATTATACGTTGTAGAGCTACACCGCCTCTCTTATGGCTGCAGCACGAATACATCGGGCCAAAAATTAATTATTGGGTTTTTCCGTCAAGAAATTCTCAGTAGTTGCTCGGAGTCAGGAAGTTGGCGGTGTCTCACCCCGTGCCTCGGAAATAACGTAAAGCCGTTGGTCCTGCGCCTGATCTCTCTCCGGTCGTGTCGGTTTACCGTCCCATCGGATTATGAGAGTGAGGGAATAGAGAGTGCACCTGTGCTTGCGCATAATACACTTGGGCACTATAATCCTGTCCTGCGCCGATGGCTAGCCTTCGTTGTGGCAGGCCGCCGTGGCCGAAAATTAGGTCTGGAGGACATTATTATTATTACTTACAACCAGTTTGAACTTACAGCATAATGCTGCTGTGTTTTGTATGGTAAATGACGAAAACCTTTTTTTCTGGCAAAGAGGCATTCAATTTTTTCGTGAGGAGTAAATGCATCAGAATATTGATTCTTAATGGAGGATAGATGTGAACAGTCTGTGGTCCACAGTATTCACTTACCATCAAGTGCATTGTATGCTCGCTTGACACTATCAATTATATTAATAAATAAAAACCTTTCACTTATAACAAGTTTAACAAAAGCTATAGTTTTTGACATTACGTAAATTAGGTACATCGAAGTGATGCAAGTATATTAGTGAAAACAATATCGATATTTATCGTATTATTTTTAAACAGTATCGAATAGTACCAATATATATATCGCGTGAGAAATATCGATATATCGTCATGTTTTGCATAAAGTAGTAAAATGTGTGGCAAAATTTTCCTAATGGACGTTTGGACAACGAAAAACAAACTACAGCACATTAAAAATATCGATATTTATAAATTTTCTTACTGAACGTTTAGACTACGAAAAAACACTCTTATATTATTTTCTAATTTAAATGAATAAGATAATAAAATAGTAGTTCTTATCTTACAATTTTAACAAAAAGTATTTAGAAAAGACTTTTTTCAGATTTGTCAAGATTTTTGGTATAACATTATTTAGAAGTTAAGATCCCACATCTGCAGCAGTAAATGCTAATGATAACTAATAAAGCAATTGGTAGGTACTACATACAACTGGCTGCTAAGTGTGACACTTGCTGAATATATTTATATATATATATATATATATATATATATATATATATATATATATATTTAAATATATATATATATATATATATATCAGACACTTCGAAGGAATCTAAAATAGTAAAGTTACAGTGTGTATATGTCCCACTGCTGGGCACAAGCCTCCTTTAATTTCTCGAGAGTCACGAAGCAGTTATAGCAGACTTTAAAAAATATAGATTCAAAATGGTTAAATCAACGCAAGACAAACAAAACCGGTTAGCTTGGAAACAACAAAATCGACTAGTTATTGATTTTATATTTTTATTATTCATGTCGCTTTTACACGGTAATGATAGATTAACGTTTATGTTTCCAATTGATTTGTTGCTGTTGCAATTAAATCAACTTAACATGTGTTTCGTAATTCAAAACGTGCAATAAATTCCTATTACATAGAGCAGTGTACCTATATGCTTGACATTTATATACGTCATTAACTTTTAATTATATTTAGTATAATAATCCTAATGCTGCTAAAGTAGCCGTAAAAGAATCCTAATCTTAATAAACCCTTTTTCGTCCCATGTGTATCGTAAGAGTCGACTATGGAAAATACAAAAAGCCGATAGATGGTATAGTCCAGGGACACAATATTTTGGGCACGCCACTGATCACCGAAGATGGTCGAGATTCGTTTGGATTCTGCCGACATTTTAAATGATCTCCACTCTAAACAACCAATTTTTGTTCGATGAAACGACTACTTATAGAATGACGTAGTGGTGCTATAACAAAGCAATTTTACTCAAAAGAAAATATTCTTTTGTTTTATTACACCAAATCTTAGTCTAAATATAAAGATTTTAACATTTATTTGCTATAAAATCAAACCTTTATGTTATATTTTATGCCGCACTTGTAGTTGAAAATCCGAATAAATAAATCATTTGCCGTGAAATACTTTTATTTTATATTTCCTTTTATTTGTTGGTCTCATTTTTACCGCGTGTGAAATGCACAGATGTTTTTTTTTTGTTTATAGATACTTAATATAAGCATGAGACATATTCACTAGTGTTTCCTTTAACTATTAATGTGCTTCCCTCTACATATCAGTGCGGTTTAAAAATAATAAACTTAAGCTCGTAGTGTGACCTTGACAAGTCGACAATAAAGCTCAACCTATCCGCTTCGCATTGAAGGTACAAATACAAAATAATGCAACATAATATATTAAACTTTAGAGTATACATAAGCATTCTATACTTTTACATACTCTCAAGTATTTAACAAATTATGGTCACGACTATTAATCAAAGCCACCATTTTTAAACGCTAATGTTTTCCTTATACTTAAACTAAGCTGGGTATATTATATTAAAATGGTAACTTTTTTCAACAGGTACTATAAAGAAGTACCGCCGATACCCCAGTCTTGGTAGACAAAGGCGTTGTCCAAAACGAGATACTTATTTGAATATCTGCTACGAGTAAGTATTAGGGATATGGGCCGAATATGGATTTCATCGAATACGAATATTCGGCCGAACATTATTCGGCAGGATTACCTCGGTACCTGACCAATTTATGTCGAAACTTGTTACCGTAAAGCGCGTGGGAATAGCGCCGGACCCTTCCCCTCGCTCCCCCGCCACACCTGACATGTTATTGCATCATCTAATAGTGAGCAAATTGCCGGCACATGTTTATGTTTTGACTATTTTTGTGAGAAAACAAGTATTTCGTTGTGTTATTCTTAGTGAAAATTGATAAGTATATGATGAAAATGAGAGGAAGAAATCTACTACTTGGACCTATTTTAGAGAAATTGACGACTGTAATGTAATGTTTCTTTGTTTGATTCTAAAACAAAAATTTATCAAGCTTTCTATTTGCTATAATTGGAAACAAAAGGACAGTGCCTCAAAAACATAATGCTATACAAGTAGATTTAACCCATAAATAAATGTACTTTCAACAGTAAAATTATGAAAGACATGGCATTACTCAATTCGTACATTTCCATACAGTGGATACTTCGAGTACCACTCTAACGAATATTCGGTGATTGAGCCGAATATTCGGCCGAATACGAATATTCGGTAAAGGTGCCAAATATGCCGAATACCGAATATAAAACGAATATTCGGCCCATCTCTAGTAAGTATCACTATTTATTATTTATAAAAAACACTCAATTTATTATATTCTTAATCTCAGTTTATTTTCATGATTACTATATACAATACAAAATAAATAACTGATTCATTTTGTAATCGTTTTATTTGCACTTTTAAAATTTTAAATTAATTGTACCTACATTCATCTCAAAGAACGTTAAAATAACGATAGCGCACGGGTTACGAGTATGTGTTTACTTGTTATGTTAGCATCAAATATTGGAATTTCAAACATTTGCCAGATGGCCCGGCCAAGAAATCCTTCGCGATAGACGTGCAGCCAGTCAGTCTAAAGCATCTATCCAAATTTATACCAAGTTTAATGCCAGGTACAAAAATATCAATAGGAGTTGAAGTCAAATGTCCGCCAGCAGGTGTTCAGTCTCATGGATTAATGCCGTCATTGCATCGCGCAAATATAAAGTTTGTATGGGAACCTGACAGCGGGGCAATTACGAAATGAAACACTTTAACGATAAATTAACTCATTTCATTTAAAAAGGACATACCTAGTATTTTTCCATATTATACTTGATATTATACCTTTTTGTTCCGAAATAATTGTATACTCTAATCCGAATATGTAATACGCTTGGTATGTCTATTAAAATAAAAAATCGCTTATTTCCAATCATAATGGTACATCATCATCATCATCATCATTACAGCCCTTCACAAGTCCACTGCTGAACGTAGGCCTCCCCCAAGTAACGCCACAAAGCACGGTCCTGAGCCACCTGCATCCATCGACTTCCTGCATGTCTTACCAGGTCGTCACTCCATCTAGTGGGGGGTCGCCCTACACTACGCCTACCGGTACGAGGCTGCCACTCGAGAACCTTTCTTCCCCATCGGTTATCGGTTCTTCGAGCTATATGGCCGGCCCATTGCCACTTCAGCTTACTAATCCGTTGGGCTATATCGGTCACTCTGGTTTTACTGCGGATATCCTCATTTCTGAGTCTATCACGCAGAGAAACTCCGAGCATAGCCCTCTCCATAGCTCGCTGAGCGACCTTGAGCGTCCTCATACGGCCAGCAGTAAAGGATCCACGTCTCAGATCCGTAAGTCGTCACTGGCAACACGCACTGGTTGTACACTTTAGTTTTCAGAGATTGAGGTATACCTGACGAGAGATGTGTCGTAATTTCCCGAACGCTGCCCAGCCGAGTTGAATCCGTCGATTGACCTCTCGGTCGAGTTGGACTTACCTAGTCGGACTATTTGTCCCAGGTAAATGGTACAATGGTACATAATGGTACATTAGAATAGAATAGAACAATTTTTTATTAAATATACCTAGATTATCTACATGTAATTCTTATCGAAAGACATATCTTTATTATACCACTGGTTCGGAAAAAACCTCTGCCCTGCGAAGAACCAGCAAGAAACCCAGCGGGAATTTAATATGAAAAGTTACAAACTAGTTATAAAATTTATTTTAGAAACAGCTTGGAAGCGACCACCACATTCCCAGGGGTTATTAACAACCATGAATTTATTTATATTATAATAACGCTTTTTACAGAGCCATCGGTGCAGGGCAGGATTATAGTGCCCAAGTGTATGGGCAAGCACAGATGCACTCTCTATTCCCTCACTCTCATAGTCCGATGGGACGGTAAACCGACACGACCGGAGAGAGATCAGGCGCAGGACCAACGGCTTTACGTGCTTTCCGAGGCACGGGGATAAAATACCGCCAATTTCCTGACCCCAGGCAACTACTGAGAATTTCTTGACGGAAAAATTCAATAATAGTTTTTTAGCCCGACCCGGGATTCGAACCCAGGACCTCATGATCAACAGTCGTACTACTACAACCACTAGACTAACGAGGCAGTCCTTATTGTATAATAAAGTATTTAAATTTGCTAACAGAGAAACCTTGTATATTTTATGGGGCTCTGTTGTAACAGCGTATACACTGCCCCAAGCGTGAATTACTGAGTCTGTGGATTGAGAAACTACTATCACCAGCTTGTGTTTGTTATTAATTTTTACATGGCATATCAGAGTGTATTCTCACCTTTTTTTACTAAAACTACTTTTGTTTTTTGAACATACATTAAATTTTCGTAAATATACTAAGGCCAAAATTAATATATTCATATTTCTTTAAAATTTTCTATGACAGACTCGTACGGTTTTAGGTTGTAAATATCTCTTATGGCCCACTTCTACAGAACAACATTAGTTTCTTAATCAGCCGCATTTCCCCATAGTAAAATCCCCTAAGAAATGAACTAATCGAGATATCTCGACACTTGTGAGACCTCTAATTAATAATTAAAAACATGCAAGTTTACTGTCTTATTTGTATGATACAATTATTATAAATTAAAAAGGATACCCTGTGTTACAGTGTTGCGACCCCACACTCGGATTTGATTCATATATTGCTGAGACAATAGTACTGTGTGCGTGTGTGTGTGTGTGTGTGTGTTGTGTGTTGTATGTGTGTGTGGTTGTGTTTGGCGTGTGCGTGCGCGTCGCGTGCGCGTGCGTGTGCGTCGTGCGTGTGTGTTTGATGATTTTACGTCTGGTATGTACCCCTATGATATGGTAAAGAGTTATCTTTTTTTATAAAAGTAAGAAGTAAGGATGAACAACAAGCATGTGCTTGTTGTTCGTCCTTAGTCTATTTAATGGTAATAAGTTACTATAATAATATAATATTTGTCACCCTTACAAGTGCGTTGTTACACTACATATGTCGTGATCTTTGGTTCTATACAATCACCAAACGAAAATAAGCGGCACTGTGCTATTATTTGCGCCGGTATTGCTGAGTGAGATTCTTCCCCTGACAGGGCCGGTCCTACCATAGGGCGACCGAGCAGCCGCTCTAGACGCCAAGTTCCCAAAGACGCCTGCGGTAAAGAAAAAAAGACATTTTTTGCTTTAGGATATGCCGACTGCGAGCTTATAGCTAGGATAGTATGGGAGTAACCTTATCTGTTGAGATGCTCGCGATCACGCCTGTTTTTGAGCGACAATTTAGACGACAGACGTATGATGTTGCCGTGATCTTCCAAGTTCTAAGATTGTACGCACAACTGACGGTAAGTAAGGGTAGAGCTATAATCCAATCTCGCGACATCCAAAACATGTCTCGGGTCGGCACTGTCGCCTGGACATTTTCCATCGTCGTCTCCTACGCCCTAAGATCAGAATCATAACTCATAATACAGCTGCAACATGGTTCTATCACGTCCAAAATATATCGTACGCAATGAGATATTTCTTGTCTGTCTCATAGTTTTATTACGTGGTAGAGCCATGCTGCAGTCATATTAGTAGTATAGTTTATAAGCACGAATGGGTCGGCTCGACCGAGGAAGGACCACGCTCTTACAGAATACCAGCGTAAAATAGTAGCTTCATGCTGTTGTGTTTCCTATGGTGAGTGTAGAGAACCGGAGACCCTTTTTACTGGAAACGAGGCATTCCATCTTAGTCCTCACGGGTGACAACGCATCTGCATTTTGATTCGTAATCGAGGATAGATGTAGATGTCTATGGACCACAGCAACCACTCACCATCAGGTGGACTGTGTGCTCGTTTGTCACCCTATCCTACAAAAAAACTGCTTAGAATCTAAAAATATATAATTATATTCATATTGGACAGTTTTTTTCTCAATGACAAGTACTCTTTTCTCTTTTTTTCAATATCCATTGTTCCCACCACGGCTAAGGCAAGACTTATTTTCTGCTGTTCTGATAAATACGGCGCCAACGATCAAACGTGCAACCCCGTCGATACTTCTTTACAAATGCGATTCGTCACGATTTAGAATTCAATATAGTGTAATTTGATCACTAGCTTCCAATTTAGGTTCCTAATTAGATTTTCTAAAAATTGTATAATGTAATAAGCGCTTAAGGAACATCGTTATAACATAAGACTAAATGTCAAGACGCAGAGGCGATAATTCATGATAAGTGTGTAGATAATAACGAGCAAACATCAACATTGTTACGTTTATCTTATCATTTTTATAATAGGTAATAATATCCGCGTGATTTATCTATATTAGGCCTTTGTTTACCTTACCAACTCCCGTGCGCAACATTACTTTGAACAAGTTGCAACAGCAGTAAACTGTTAGTAAGTGACAATTAGTCTCATACGAGATTCCTATCGGTGTTATTACCATAGACTACTATAATACACAATAGAATGGCTGTCAACCTTATTTTGTACGACGATAGGCGCCGCCGGGAGCACACATACAAGCAATTACGTCGTATTATCAGTAAATCTAAATCGTAATCGTAATCGTGGTAGAGCCATGCTGCAGTTATATTAGTAGTATAGTTGTAGCACGAATGGGTCGGCTCGACCGGGGAAGGACCGCGCTCTCACAAAATACCAGCGTGAAATAGTAGCTTAATGCTGCTGTATTTCGTATGGTGAGTGTAGAGAACCGGAGACCCTTTTTACTGGAAACGAGGCATTCCACCTCAGTCCTCACGGATGACAACGCATCTGCATTTTGATTTGTAATAGAGGATAGATGTAGATATCTATGGACCGCAGCAACCACTCACCATCAGGTGGACTGTGTGCTCGTTTGTCACCATATTCTATAAAAAAAATCACTACTACAAACCCGATTCGCTGTGTTGACAGACGGATTTTAATACATATTTATTTGTAAATAGCGTGCAATTTGGCATTTTCTAAATAATTTGCATGCAAAATTTGGAATCGATTGTAACGTCAAAACACATCTCGTTTTGACATTTATACGTGTGAATTGACGTGTTAGTGGCATTTTAGTGGCTACACGGGCTCCGCCCACTCCCCCGTTCTATTACGTATGTATTATAGTATTCTATGGTTATTACCATAAAATGTGGAAAATAAGACAAATCAAACAACACGCTCCACATCGAGCCGTAAGTCTATAGATCTATCACAAATAACAAAATGCGTACATACATACCTCACTCACATAGGTATACGTACAAATGATAATAACATAACTCTTCTTCTGGGGTGGTCGGATAAAAAACAGACAAACAAAACTATGAAATCTATTGATCACAATAAAGCAATAAATTGTACTCTCAGACCGATAAAAAAGTATTAGTCTAAAATTGTATCTGATATAGAAAATTAATTTATTTTATATTGTGTAGCTAAAACCAGAAATTTTAAGAGCCAACGATGATTTTACAAACAATATTGTCTTTTAAATGTATAATAAGTGCTGCAAACAAATAGTTTACTGGACCATCTGACGCCTAAAATAACACGAGAGAAACCAAAACAACGCACAATGATTTCAACTAAAGTTAAAACAATGAAGTTTCACCACTGACGTGTTCCAAACGAATGTAAACAGAACCCACATAAAAAACGTTGAAATGACTTGCGGTCAGTACCAGTTTTAAAAAAAAGATAAAAATTTAACGATCGTCTGAAATCAATTGGAATGCAAATCTTTACTGGTAATGTTGGATTATCCTATAAACCCCCTGAACACTAAACAGGTTGCAGTCAGTTGTTACACGATAACAAGAGCTACAAAAAGTTTAAATTTACTTAACGCTACATTTTGAATACATACACATCATTGATTAAAACTACTTTTACGGATCTTATCGCGTTTAATTCATTTGACTTTTAATTCCCGACGTTTCGGCTGCTTTCCAACACCCATGTACACGGGGGACTGAGATGGCTGACGTCCCGATGTCAGTGTTAACCCGGAGTACCTTCAGCTTTTTAATTATTATTTATGGTACCTACGCAGAATGAACTAAGTAACTACTAAGTAAGCAGAATGAACTTATTTAGTGTACTTACTATGTTGCGTAGATCGCACCATAAATAATGATTAAAAATCTGAAGATACCGGGTTGAAAGCTGGTGCTACTCATGTGGTCCCATATGAATTAGATCAAGATCTGACCAGTAGTTTTGAGTAATCCTTAATAATACGTATTTAATTGACTTCAACTACATTGATGATGCTCTCATTCTATTCAACCGACTTCATAAAAAAGGGTGACGTTCTCAATTCGACTGTACTATTTGTTTATGTGTGTTGTTACCTCAGAACTTTTTTCTAGGTGAACCGGTTTTGATGATTCTTTTATTATTTGAAAGCTGGTACTTCTCATGTGGTCCCATTTAAATTTGATCAAGATCTCATCAGTAGTTTTTGAGTTATTCTTAATAATGCGTATTTAATTGACGTCGACTACATTGATGATGTTCTAACTTGTTTTTTTACCTCTAATTTTTTTATTTAATTTTTTTTTTATACCCACTTAAAATAAATAAACCCACCCCTCTCATTTTTTTTTTTTTTTTTTTATCATTTTATTTATATTGAAGTCGGTTGTACAATTTTTTAATTTTAATATTCCGTAAAAATATTTCGTGATGTCGTCTAGGCCAATGGCCTTTAGGACAATAGCTCATATCTAATTCTATCCAGGAAGTGTGGGAAACTTTCGTCTTAGGAAATATTATTGCGCTTCAAGTGTTAGATGTACTCAGTCATAACGCTTGGACGATAAAATACGCTTTAAAAAACTCAAGGACAACCACAACACAACCAGACCCAAAAACCAAGCGTACGTGTACAAATGATGGCTCCGAGTCGGACAAGTCTCAGTCGGGGCTTCCGATTAATCTAGGGCACGTGAGTCACGCGACGTTGAAGACGGCCACGGTCAATTAAGCCACATGGTCGGCAAAATATCCTTGTATGAAGCGAGGTCTATGATCCATAATATTAATCTGTCAAATACTACCCCTTTCTAACCGATAAGCCCTTAGAATTTATTGAGTGACGGGTTTATACATGACACTCATCGTGTGGCTCTAAATCTGGATTTATTTTACTGACTTTTGGCGTATACTTTTGATGTACGTAATACTTATGGCTTAACTAATACGTACATCAAAAATGCAAGAAATCAGGAATTCCTGCCGTGCTGATGTCAACTTTTTTACCGCAACCCAAGGTTGAAGCTCTAAATTGTTGGAAGGAAGGAATCTAACTGCTGGAAGTATAAAAGAGTCACAGTAATCCACACTTCCAAAATTAACCTGCAATCTTGTAACATTTGCCCATCCTGCAGGTAAGTTAAGCTGAACGCACATTTCGCACGTCTCGGATTTTAAAAAGTGTCTTTGGCAGGAATGAAATACCATAGTCACGGCGCTAGTCTTCACGAATTTTGACATTGGTTACCAAACTTCATACTTTTCATTTTGAATCGCATATTTTTCAGAGGACTACATATAGTTATACACTAAATTTTGTAATAAGACAGATTAGGTCCAAATTTTAAAACACAAACAGCAACAAAGGTTTATCTCCCGGATATATCATGGCTATGGTTGATAAATAACAGGTGCGTTATTTATCAACCATAGCCGATATAATATTATCAGCTCCAGATACATACAATATGTCAAATTTAACTATCCAAAACTGATAATAAAAAAACAGCCTTGGCCAAGTATATCAAGCACACAACAACTAAATTTGCAAGTGCATGACTTAACGTTATGATATGACATTACCATTTATTTTTACCCGACTGCGGAGGGTAATGTGTGTTATCAGCCTTTATATGTATATGCCTTTATGTGTTTGTTCCTTTGTAGCGCTCTATAAACAAAACGCGTGGGCCGATTTTGATGATTCTTATGTCAATCGATTTGTCTTAAGGTGATACCTCGAAAATTTGGTGGTTTTTCTATTTGACATATATTTTTAAGTATTATAGATTACAAACCAACATTTTGCTACATAATTTTTGACTATATGACCTTAGATTGCATAAAAGGAAAACACGATATCATGTAATTTTCTCGATAGAAAAAAATTGCGAAGTAGACTCGAATTAATTACATTTCTTCATGACACCAAAATTATTTTACGAATAAGTTCATGGAATTATTTTTAAGGCATAGTAAATAATCATATCTAAGTTCTCATAAACCATTTTAATTATTTTATCCATAACTTAGTTTTGTTAAAAAAAATAAAAATGTTTGGTGCTTACTTAGTTTTTTTCCGAGCGTGTGCTCGGTATAGTTATCTCATAATTTACGTATTATGAAGTCATTGCATCACTTTCATTTTGACACTCCCTCAGTCGTCCGTTAGCTTCACCGACAAAGGAATAAGCCACGCCACCAAAACTATGATTTATTTTCAAGGTATCCCCTTAATCTTTTGTCAGTCACTAATGGCATGACAGTGATTACTCTCATATCATAGTGACACAAATTCAATATGGCGACAACCAGACGCCATATTGCGCGCGTTGTGTTAGGCATATGTGTACCATTGCCGAGAATACGGCTTAAAAGAAAATAATTAAAGTCGACGAACTGTAAGTGGGGTATCTCATTTATTAGGTCTTTAAAAATCATATTTAGGTTTGTCTAGACATTTTTCATTTTGAATGACCATGTAGGGCAGCATCCTTATTTTTATCCATTTAGAGTGATGCAAACATAGATTACGTGAAATTCCAGCAAGATTAAGACATTAAATCTGCACAATGGCAGTTACAAAAAAAACACATTCGGCTTAGCAAAGTCTCCGGAACTGTACCCCATAAAACATTTATACGGTTTATAAAAATGCAAGTCAGACGGAACACAATAATAAGAAGAATGTCTTCCGAGTGCTTTTTGACATACATAAACATAACATAAACATTCACGCCTGTCACCCAGAGGGGTAGGCAGAGACTACGGACTTCCATTTGGCACGATCCTGACATACCTCTTTCGCCTCTTTTACATCCATATATCTACGCATATATGCTCGTCGGTAAAGGGTACTTCTAACGTGGCCCATTTTCAAAATATCGCCAATTTGGTCGATAAACTTTCTTCTAGGGCGTCCCTTCCCAACTCTACCGTTCACATCTGCCATATGAATATGCTTTCTCACTCTTTCCTCATTAATTCTTTCTACATGACCAAACCACCGAAGCATTCCTTTCTTAATCCTGGTCACAACATCATCTTGCATACCACATTTATCTCTTATCACGCAATTTCTCACCCTGTCATTCAGATTCAACCCTAGCATACTCCTTAAAGACCGCATTTCTACAGCATTTATTCCAATTTCGTGCTTCTTCTGCCACAGCCAACTTTCACTACCATGCATTAAAGTAGGGACTAACACAGCATTATGAAACCATACGTGCCTATTTTGACACACTCTGATTCTTCAGAACTAACTTCTTGAATAGAGTGTAGTGTATTCACTCTACTCTAGTATTCACTCTATTCCCTGCATTTACTCGTCGTTCTATATCCTTATCATATCTACCATCCCTGCTAAATACACATCTGAAATACACGAACTCATCCACTTGCTCAATTAACTCTCCTTCTATTCTTATTTCACATACCGTTTTGCTTTCTTCTCTTTCAAAAACCATCACTTTCGTCTTACTTGCGTTCACTTTCTTCCCCCCTTTCTTTTAATGCCCAGTTCATTAATGTAACCATCATTTGCAACTCAGCCGCCGACGACGCAAATATGACTTGATCGTCGGCGTACAAAAGGCGTTTGACGGTTCACTCACCCATTCTTAACCCACATTTTTCATCTTTCAAAGTTTGCAAACACCTGTCCATAAATAGGTTGAACAGCCAAGGGGAAGCTACAAAGCCCTGTCTGACAACTTTTTGGATGCCAAACCAACAAGTACTAGAGTCCCTATAAAGAGACTTTAATGCCTGTATCAAACCAGCGCTCAACCCATATGAGTTCAGTGTTTGCCATAACACAGTCCTGTCCTCTTTTTGACCTACATGTAAGATGAAGAAAGCCGTGTTGGAAAGCACGCCTAACTAGGATAAAGCTACACAGGAGAAACATACACGCTACACGGTTTTATAAACTTTGGACGTGGAAAGTTTGGACATGATACAATATGGAAGTATGGACGCGTCATTCGATACCATACGGCATTATTAACATCTACAAGTTCGCGCGTTCTATCTTAGCTGGGCTGAAGTTAGTTGCGAGTAGTTTTTAGGAACAAAATGGTGACAAGAGGAGTCGGAGAGTGAACGATTATTAAAACTAGAGATGCGAATACTCGTATTCTATACTCGTATATTATTTATTTTATCGATTATGATTCGATCTTATTTTATATTTTTTACGGCTCATTGGTGTGTAAATGCAACATGTCGTTTTAAAAACAGTGATTATGATGATGTGCATTAAAGATTTTATTAAAAACTAACTGGTACCCGGCGCGTTGCTGCCGCAGAAGAAATAATTGTGGAAATATCGTTTTAAATTTGGAAGAGTCATATTATATCATTGTTTAATTAGGAATCATAATACATTCTTTGAAGTTGAATGTTATATAACTCTCAAACAAACTAATCGATACGATACGCGCGCCACCTACTGCAAGTTGATTGCAGTATGCCTATAGTCTTCGCGCAAGTGGATGCAATAAGTTGTTAAGTTTTACCGCAATCTGATTAACAGCACAGCGCATAAAATACGAACTAACAAACATTAATTTTCATGTACACATTAGATTTAAATTTATATTATTTTGGAGTTACTGAAAGAATTTGTTGTACTTGTTAATTGTTTGTTTATCATAATATTTTATAAGATACTATTGTTTTATAGAAAAACATAAAGTTGTTTTCATTATTTCATTTATTTCAAATGTAATCTATAATCGATATAGACAAAACAAAGTGTTTCCCTAAGCAATCTTAGGAGCGAATATGAAGTGGCACATCTCTATCGACTAGCAGCTGCACATGTCATACTGTAGTGCATGTCCAGTAGTATGTAGTATATATAGATATATATATATACTAGATACTCAATATGATCAAGATACATCATCGTGATCAAGTGCAGACTTGGCCTTATACTGAATAATGATTTAAAAAGAAGAATTTCGAAAGAATGGAGTAGAAGTATTGTAAAAACTACTTAACTTAAACACCTATCTACATCTACAATTCTAGTGTTGTACATAATAAAAGTAAACTTGGATAACTGCCAACTTCCTTACACAAATAGTTTAAAAAAATAAATTAAAAACCATACACTACAAAAATTTACAAAATATATCAAATCTACTTTAGTTAGTAATTTCGTTATATGAAAAAGAGCATTGAAAAGTAATTTTTTACAGAGTGAGGGTGACAAACAAGCACTCAGTCTTCCTATTGGTAACTGGTTGCTGTGCCCCATAGAAATCCACATCTATCTTAAATTACAAATCAAAATGTAGACACATTGTCACCAGTGAGGGTCAAAATGGAATACCAAATTTCCAGTAAAAAGTGTCTCCGGTTCTCCACACTCACCATACAAAACACAGCAGCGTTAAGCTGCTATTTTATGCTGGTATTATGTGAGAATGTGGTCTTTATCCAGTCAAGCCAACTTAAAATCCGATGATGAGGTACATGTTAATATATTTATACCATATATTATATAGTTATAGTTACTATTTTAACATGTATGTACCTTTAATAGCAGTTGCTTTTTATAGCAAACATAGTTTTATTTCTATTTTTCTTATGCAAACGCTTAGTGTTTGTCTCTGGGGTTATGATTAATAAAATGAGAGATTTTCGTTTAGTCTACCAAATATAATTTTTATTAATAAAAATAACTCATCTGGGAGTTAAAATCTGCAAGATTTTCTTTTGCTTTTTTCTTTTCTCTAACTCTTGCGTAATTTACATAATAGAATATCTTTTTAAAACAAATAAGATTTGTGACACCTATAAAATATGGATGTTTATCTACTTACTAATCAAGTAACATAGTTATGGCAAAAGGGAGACCAAGACTAATAGGACCATCCGGCCATTATGAATGGCTGTCAATGATGTCATCATAAGCTATTAATAAGATACAAAATCAACCACATCATAACTCAAAGGTGTGAGTATTGATTATTGATGTGGGGTTTATTATGGAGGTACTGTAAAATTAGATACAATATTTAGTAAAAAAAAATAGGATTTCACTTGATGATACGGCTGTTTTTCACATTAGGCGCTCATATAGAGAATGTACCGTGTAGTAGTGGTGGAAGAGAATCTACTACAGATTATCATCCTGTGGATGCTGAAAGAGGCGACAGAGGAAAACTAATATGAGCAGCATCCTTTTCTGAAATAAAAAACAGCAGTTGCCAACCTCTGGCAACTCTAGCAAATATGTCTCATGTTAAACTGCTTATAGAGGACTTTTGATAGGTTGTAATAAATGGGTGCATAGGCCTAATGAAATTATACAAAGTGTAAAGTTTGGGAGATTATGACACACTTGTCATTTTTACTTATAGAATACTATAATACATACATAATAGAACGGGGGTGTGGGCGGAGCCCGTGTAGCCACTAAAATGCCACTAAGACACGAGATGTGTTTTGATGTTACAATCATTTCCAAATTTCGCATGCAAATTATATAGAAAATGCCAAATTGCACACTATTTACAAATAAGTATGTATTAAAATCCGTCTGTCAACACAGCGAATCGGGTTTGTAGTAGTGATTAACTGATAATACGACATAATTGCTTGTATGTGTGCTCCCGGCGCCGCCGAACCTCGGTACAAAATAAGGTTGACAGCCATTCTATTATGATTACAGTATTCTATGTTTTTACCTCAAAACTTAAAAATGAGATTGTACTATGAGTGCATGTTGCCAGTGATTATATACAGTTTTGAGACTTTGTCTTTCATTGCTGACCATATGACAAAGCTCAAGGTTGTTTAGCAAACTATTGAGAGGGCTATGTCCGAAGTTTCTATGAGTGATAGACTTAGAAATGATGATACCTGCAGTAGAACCAGAGAAACCGACATAACCCAACGGATCAGTAAGCTAAATTGGCAATGGGACGGCACATAAGACATCTGCTTTACATGATTGATATATACCTCAAAGCAACAATAACCTATAGGGAAGAAAGAATAGGTTAAGGAATGGCAGCCTCGTACCAGTAAGCAAAGTGTAAGGTTAGATGGAATAGCAACCTGATAAGAGATGTAGGAAGTCAATCAGATGGCTCAGGACCATGCTTAATGGCAATCCTTGGGGGAGGAATATGTAAGTAGTAAACTTGTTAATGGCTGTAAGTTTAGTAGTAATAAAATATTTAATAACAAAAATTTGTAAAAAGTTGATTCTAAGATTGCTAATAAAGTTTATTATTTTTTTATAAATGTATTAATGAATCCAGAATGCGGAAACATACATCGTTGTTATTACTGCATTATATTGCCTGGACAACGAGAAGTAAGGATAAAAAATGAGCACACAGTCCACCTAGTAGCAAGTGGTTGCATTGACCCATATACGAGACATGTAGTATGACATTTACAGACATTTACAGTTAGGTACCCTTTTTCCTTGATATCAAAATTTAGATAGGATGTCCTTTCTGATGTCTAAAATGCAATGCTAATTAAAGAATTTCCAGTTTTTGTAACTCACATATAAAACACAGCAGTATTATCATGTTAGAATTGTATTGGCTGCATATTACATCCATGAGTTGCTGTATAATTCATCAGGTGGACATGACCATCTTGTATTATTAACAAAAGTTTATTTGACTTTGAAAGTTTATCTGTAATATTCTCATTTGTGATACTGTCAACAACCACCAATGTAATTGTCAATAGCAGTCTTAAAAGCAGGTTTCCCACATGCACAGAGGTGAAGTAAATGTTAATGAGGAATCCTATATGTCTAATAAATTAAAAAAAAACTCATGAGGAAAGTGCAGTCTACCATCACACATTGAAGTAGTTGCGTTTTGATTAAAACTACTTTTACGGATTTTATCGCGTTTTATTTATTTTTGATACCCGAAGGGGGTCCCCCGTGACCATGGGTGCTGAAAAGCACCCGAAACGTCAATGTATAGTGTTCGCGTAAATATAAGAAATCATTAGTTGCGTTTTTTTGCCTACTCCATAAACAATCCTAGAAATAGAAATGGGAAAAGTAAAGTAAAAGCCTTAATACTAGGTTGACTTACTATTTAATCGGTTAAATTCTTTTATGAGAAAGGAGGCAGTGTAATATAATATCTAAACACAAAAAAAGTAGTAGTAACTATCAAACAAGGAGGGCCATGGCTGTGGGCAAAAGATTTTAAGAAATGGCATTTCGGGAAAGAAAAGTAAGGTCCCGAATTAATTGATACCTATTTTAAATGATGACAGTAAAAATCTCAAAGAATCTGAAAAACACTTCCTATTAAATACTTTATATTCGTCAGCGCATTTATAGAATACAATTGGATCAAGAGTGAGTACGAGTTTGCGTCACCCTAGTGGAGCATCATATCAATGGTGCAATTGAGGGTAGATCAGGAATCCCCCTTTTGTTTGTGCAGTCTAAGTCATTCTACATAGTAGTAGTGCTAACATAGAATAGATTCGTTTTTATTCAATATTGATTACATGTAATTTATATTAAAATTCATTGATGGTATTGTGGTTTTGCCCACTGTGGTGGTTCTTATAATGCAGGCGAGAAAGATGGTGTTGCTGAGAGGCTGATTTGTGTTACAGTGAGATGAGTGATGTGATTTGGTAGTTGGTAGGTTAGTGTTATTATGTAATTACATCCCTCATGTTAAACTGGTGTGATTGTGACGGGTACATGTTACAATGTGGTTGAACCGTAATTGTTCTATGCCGAAAGTGAATAGTGTAATATGCAATCTTATTACTGATAATGATTAATTGCATAAGCAAGAGAGCAATTTGAACATCCCGTCACACACTTTTACTATTTTTAACAATTTACTTTTCCTAGTGTATATATAAGATCAGAAGTGAGATCTTGTGTTGGAGTTCCAATGTCAGAAGTGGGATCTCCTGTTGTGTTTCCGACATATTAAAATAATAATAATTTTTTTATATAATCTCTGCACATGCACACTTCTCCTAGATAGGGATAGTATAAATAAATACATTAGCTATAGTGATGTTTTCATTTTTGAATATACTTAGCTATGGAAGTCATTTACCAATGGGGAAAAAAGGCAGCTTTTTAGGCACTGACAGCCCCTAGTGGAAGCAGCCCGTGTTACTTCACTTTATATAACCTTCCATCTCTTAAAACAGGTATAATATGGGTATTCTAAACTACATATAATTTTTCTTAACTTCACATGATTTATACTGAGGTTTGACCTCCATGTTATCAAAAGTATATTTGTTAGCAGCAGGTGCCAAATTGTTAGACCTTACTCACTGTGACCTTATTATTTATTTAGTGATAACTGCATAAAGGGCCTCAAATTCTCAACAAGAAATTAAAGGGAACATTTATGGGAGAACTTGATTCCTAAACACTATATATTATAATATATCATTCATTGTAATAAAGTGCAATTTAAATAATTTTTCAAGATTATTGTCAAACATAAACACAAACACTCACGCCTGTCACCCAGATGGGTAGGCAGAGACTACAGACTTCCATTTAGCACGATCCTGACACACCTCTCTCGCCTCCTGCACATCCATATACCTACGCATACATGCTCGTCGGTTGAGGGTGCTCCTAATTTGGCCCATTTTTAATAAATCGCCAATTTGGTCGATAAATTTTCACATAGGACGTCCCTTTCCAACTCTGCCATTCACTTCTGCAACATAAATTTTCTTTGTCATTCTCTCCTCATTCATTCTTTCCACATGACCAAACCACCGAAGCATTCCTTTCTTAATCCTGGTCACAACATCAACTTGCAATAAATCAATCTCTTTATATTGTCAAACACTGTTTTTGAAAGTACTTATATCAGAAAATAAAAATACAGTAAATACTTACTACTTAGTCAGTAAATTCAAAATAAAAAAATACATTACCAGTTTTTTTTAATTGTCAAGATTCCTTTAGTAGCTTTTTTCTTTCCTTCATGATTAATTCTAGAGAAACGGTCACTGAAACTTCTCTTCAATTCTGAGACAGTTTTTAATCTTTCACCAGATGACAATCTCAAAGACTTGCCACCCACTTTTCTGATGTCTATTTCTTCACTCAGACTATCAACACTTGACGCTGTATGAACTGACACTTTTTTGCTTTTCCCCTTTGAAGATTTTATTGGTAAATGAGCTTCAGAAACATCACTTTCACTCAACTCACGACTAGACTTATTGTATCCTCTTTTGGCACTGTTACCGAAACCTTCTACGAAACATAGCATAATGTCTTCTTGGTATGATTGCTTCATTTAAAAGAAACCGCTTTTCGCAAACTCATATGCTATTACATGCACCTCTACAGTCCACGACGCACGCACAACGTGAACCTCTATTTTGATTAAAAGAATACATTCACATGTTCATTCGCTTTAAATTAGAAGCATTCGACATAAAACTTCTGGTAAATATTAACAATTGTCCAGTTAATATTTGTAGTTTGTGAAATCGTAAGTAATTTTCAGTATATCCAAATGTACTCCGTGGCAATAACTTTGTATTAAAATATTAATCGAACATAACATAAACCACAACTTTCAGTCTTTCAACTTTCAAGGCAACAACATTATTTATGTACCTACGAGTCAAACCGCTAAATAAAACTGAACTGACAACTGACTGAGTGACGTTTCGGTAACGTTTAGAAAAGTATGGTACTATAAAAACCGTTCAGAAACTATTGATACTGCGCCGTCTGAGAGTGTGTAACAGACCGTGATTTGTCACCATTATGCTCTAAGCAGACTAAGCATCTCACCTACATCTAGTCAATTTAATACCGCCGTTAGTATTAAAATGACCAGGTGTAAATTAGTTACTTACCAAATAATATCTTTAATATTTATATCTATTCTACTAAAAATATAAAGGTTAGATAATTACACACAAAACATCTAATTCTAAATGGAATTCCTTAAAAAACATAAAATTAGAAATAAGTTTAAGTGTACTCTTCTTGGTGCGTGCGTGTTGCAATCAATACTGTCAGGAAATGCAAAAATTGCATGATCACCTGGGTTACTGGGAGCCAAACAAGGGTGTTATAATATATATAGAGATATAAGGTTGAGCAGTAAGGTTTTTATTTATTAATAAGATAGAAGCAACATTTGGATAGTTTAATGAAAAAGGTTTAAATTTAGCAAGCATAAAAGTTATCTAGTGACGAAATTAGGTTTTCTATTAAGTATTTCTTATTGTATATAAGTAACTATACATACGAGTTTATATTTATAAATAAAAACAACCTAATCTAAGTCCCAAAGAGTGGCTAATATTATTTATTGTAGACTTCCCTATTATGTAACATGCACTGAGTCTACACATGTATAATATATATATAATATAATTATCCTGTCTATATTATTACGTATTTATAATTGTACTACACTGATCCCATAATAGTTTAACGTAAATTATGACACGGCATTTGGCATCGATTGTTGAACTATAATGATAATGTTCTCCTTCCCGAATTGCAACCAAGGCGACGAAATTTTGCATTTATAACATTTTAAAAGTGATTTAAAACATTATTAAATAAAAACACTACACAAGAAGAGGGAGTATAATAAGTAAGGTCTAGGGTGGAATTTAGTGGGCCTCAATAACCGCCGACCAAGTACTCGTATTTAAGAAAAACCTAACGAAATGCTGCTCAAATGGTTTATCAATTAGTACTTTATTTACTAATTGATTCACCGTTTTTTTTATATAGGTATTTACAAGCAAATTATCAAAGTGTTTTTGGGTCTTTAGTTATAAGGTGCAATGGAAAAAATCTGCCGAAGGCCATAAGATAATTTGGGCATTTTCTTCGACTCGCGCCCCGCGTTAGTCCCGAAAGTAGCCTCTTACAACATTCATGGGATATGATCACTTATTGTATGCCATCACCAGAGGGAAGCAGTTCAGATGAAGTGAAATATGTAAAAAAGCTGATGGTCTTAAAACGGCTAACTTTTTGATAAATCATACCTAAGAACCACCGCTAGAAAACACGCTTTTAAATTAAAAAAAAAAACATCCAAATCGGTTCACCCGTTTAAGAACACAGACCGACACACAGACAGACAGACAGATACACATAGCGGTCAAACTTACAATACCCTTCATTTACTTTTTTTCCTTTTTTTTAAAAACGAGAAAATCCTAGTGTAGGGGTAACCCTACACTAGGATTTTCTCCTGTATCGTGGGGGTTTACAAACATAAATTGCACAAGGACAAACATCCACACCCGAAACAATTTATTGTAGCCTAAATGTAATACAAATACTTGTTCCGTGCGAGATTCGAACCCGCGACCCCCAGCGCAGCCACTCATTGCTAAGCCACTGCGCCACGAAGTCGTCAAAGTTTTTCGTCGGGGGTTAAAAATAAAATCATATCAAATACAGAGCGAAAAGTAGGTTCAGATGGTGAAGAGGATATCTGGTATGGGCTGCAAGAAACTTTAAAAACAGATTATTAACGATTCATTGAACTACTGAGCTAATCAGCCGACTGTTGATACGGCTAGTGATACGATACTAGGTATAAACGGAGTTGTCATCCTTTCTTAAGATACGATACGACAAGGTGATCAATTGTGGACCCGGCCGTAGATGATAACATGTATCACGTATGTAATTGCTAGTATTGGCACAGAATAAGTAATAGTAACTAACTTAGTATTAGATATTAAGTATCTATCTATCAAAACTATCTTTTTTATATAGAATACGAGTGATATACCAACACACAGCCCACCCGAATGTAAGTGAATGCTGAGGCTCTTAGGCATCGACATTTATCCTTGATTAAGAATCAAAATGCAGATGTTATATATTTATTTAAAGACCGACAACGCACCTGCAATTCCCCTGGTTTTGCAGATGATGGCCGGCGTTAGTCACTTACCATCAGGTGAGTGAGCCACATGTTCGATTGCCACCTGATTTGAAACATGATTATAATTTTTTCAAGATCATGTATAATGATGTGATAAACCTTTCTTCATTTCTTTCATTGTAGAAGTTATTGCAAAAATAATCAATATTCATACATTTTGATACTTACTAAAATATACTATAATGTGAAATCGTAATAAGTCGCAATAGATGTTATGATATTGAAATCTCAAACTATTAGCTTTAAAATAATGAGGATAAACAAATCTGTGCGCAGCTAATGTGTGCATTGAGGTACGTAGTAATATTATACTTCAATGAATGTGTGGCGTTAAATTTGTTCATACAAGAATGTTTAAATAGGCGCACATGGTACATTATTCCGATAAACACGTATGCTCTCTTTATTTTGTGTTAATACTGAACATATTTTTATGTGCCTCTATCAACGAAGATTATTAAATTAGAACCTAAGACCACTGCGCAACAGTCCTTTCTAGGAATGTGCACGCAGGCAAACATTGTTCACTAAAACTGTCCATAGTCACGCCATTAAACTATAACTTCCGATAATATACGGAACATAGATTACTGAATATATCGTAGACAGAGAAACCTATAGACAAATTGACGCCTTCTTTCGCATTCGCACACGAAAAAGATAGATTTATGCATACGTCTTGCATAGAAATGAGATAAAGCGGTGTGATTGTTTATCCCTTTCTCCGTACCGGTTTTTTTGTTTAGCAAACCTACAGTTTGCTAAACAACTATGACAGCGTAGCGATTTAAGGAGTTTACAAGTTGGTTTAAGTGAAAAAAAAGTGTTTTGTGAGCTTAAGATTGGTGAGTCTTGTTCAGTTCAGTTCTTAGAACAATTAAATTTTTTATTTAAATGTGTTTAAAAGTCATAAAGATATAATTTATATAGTAATAATTAGTAGTAAGTATAACCTAAAAATTCGTTATCGTCCTTTCTCACTCGAGGCCACGCCGATCATTATTCTATAGGTTTCTCTGTCTACGGAATATATACTAGACACGGAGCTTATCACCATAGAGCTAAGAGGATATCTCGATTATCAAAGGCAACATTCTAATTTAACATCATGCCTACGATTTAACTACTACAAATATAATATTTAATCTGAGTTCTATATCTATCTAGGTATATCTTATATAAAACTATGTCATTATGGATGAACTCATTAGTTCGTAGTAACGGGAATTCGAACAATATCATTGATCGTTATACGACATTAAGAAAACACACTATTTTCTTATTGCCTTATTTTAGTTAGTAAGTATAGTAGTAAGTAATTGTAATTTATAAATGATTCCTTTGATACGTTGGAAAATACAAAATTAATAAATATTATAAATGAAATAGTAGTCTTACCGGCGTCTCCATCGAAAGGTTTCTTGTGAAACACTTTGCCTGCCTCTGAGCAAGGCGCGTCGGATGCTCGTTAAAGGTAGGCTTTCACGTCTTAGCGACCATCGAATGCGGTCGCTGTTTATAGCAGACGTTTTCTTATCCATTGCACATTTGTAATAGATCACTTACATGTCCTATTCACAAACGAACCCGAACACCTCATCTTAAAAACTATAACTCTTTAATATAAATGTGCGTGCAAAACTGACAAACTTATTTCCAACCTTATCATAAGTAAGTTCCATATTTACATTTTATGATACTGAAAATGTACACAAACATACATCTCGCGCACGTAGTGTTTGAGGTAACGTATTTTTACATTATTTAAAATGTGTAGGTGTTTAAACGATGTGGAAATTCTAAACAGATTTAAATATTATTATTTATTTATAGTAAATTAATAGTTAGTGGCGATGTAACTACCCTCATGTTGTTGATTTTTTATAGGATGGGGTGGCAAACTAGCACACAGTCCACCTGATGGTAAGTGGTTGCTGCGGCCCATAGATATCTATATCTATCCTCGATTACAAATCAAAATGCAGATGCGTTGTCACCCGTGAGGACTAAGATGGAATGCCTCGTTTCCAGTAAAAGGGTTTCCGGTTCTCTACACTAACCATACGAAACAGAGCATCATTAAGCTACTATTTTACGCTGGTATTCTGTGAGAGTGTGGTCCTTCCCCGGTCGAGCCGACCCATTCGGGCTACAACTATACTACTAATATAAATGCAGTATATTCTTTCTGTACGTGTAGAAAGAGGCGACAGAGGGAAATGAAAAAGGAGATGGGCAGCACCATCTTCCTGATAACAATTCAAAATATTAAATAAACTGCGTCTGCTAACCAGGTCAATCTTGACAACTATGGAAATATCCCCTCTATGAGGCAATCCATGGGAGAGGTCTCTTTCAGCAGTAGACTTTTGATTGAATGAATGAATAAATCACTGCATAATTTTTGAACATTCTTATCATAATAGAACTTACAGGAGATACTCCATTACTTATACTCTACGATGCTCCATTAGGTACATAATATATTAGTGTTCTCATAATTAAATTTCGATTTTTAGATAATTAGGTTTTTCTTCATCGCCAGAAATAAAGCAGCACAAGTTCGGATTATTCAGTTTTAATGTCCTCAGCACCATCACATAATCTTGAGTTAAGACAGATAGATCAGTTTATATCAGCTATTTCCACACCGTAATGCCTTAATATGTGATTTTACTATGGAGATATGCGAAAACTATTTTTGTTTTTCGGAAGAAGGCTATAATAGCTATTTACAACCTAGAACTAACACCGCATATTTCAGCGTATTTTATCTCACGTACACCGCCTCTGAGTATTTTTACGAAATTATAATGTATGTTTACAAAAACAAAGGTAACAACAAAAGTGATATACACTGTGTAAACACCAGAAACAAACACAAGGTTGTGATACCAGTTTCTCAACTCTGCAGAGTCAGTTATTTATTTATGGAACAATATATATACGCTATTAGAACAAAGTCCCAAAAATATACAAGGTCTCTCTATTACCAAGTTTAATTTTTTTGAGGATTAGTATATTTAATTAAATAAAAACTGTATGAAAAGTGTTATTATAATATAATATTTACGTCGTTGATAGTAACCCTTGGGAACTAGGTAGTCGCTTCCAAGCTGTTTCTTAATTAAGTTTTTAAGTAGTTTGTATAACCTATGTTCTTATTGTATAATTTTATTTTGACAAAAAATCCTGCTGGGTTTCTTGCTAGTTCTGCCCAGGACAAAGGTTTTTTTTAAACTTATTATAAGCCACAATCCCTCCTGGTGGTACGTGGTGATGCAGCCTTAGATGGTCGCAATGTCTTAGCGTAACAAAAGCCTATTCACTCTTGCCTTGAAAATGCCCAGATTGTATTCCGACGGAAAGATAGACGCCGGCAAATTATTTCATTCCTTTGTTTCTGATGCGTGGAATATCGACAACAAAGGTGTGAAAACCCTTCGACCGCCCAGTCGTCCGATGGTGGAAAGGAGAGGGAAGAATTAAAGCGTGCAATTCCTGCGCACACTCACCGAAATGCATCCAATAGAATACCGAGTGGCTGGCTACTCTGCGCCTGTGCTCGAGGCTGACAAGGTTGGTTTCAACCAAATCAAGGTCTATGAGCCTCTTAGCACATCTCTCCGCTGAGTTCAGCGTTGCGAGGTGGCATTTTGCAGCACCAGCCTATATGTAACAGCAGTACTCCATGCACGACCGGACATGCTGCCGGAGCTGCACTAGCGTGAAGTACCGCCGCACCCTTGCAAGAACACCAAGTTTCCTTGCTACTGCTTTGGCTTTGGACTCAGTGAACTGCCCATAGTTGAGGTTCAGAGAAGATTCAACCCCTAACAACTGAAGGCGAACCAGCGTGAGCGGGCTCCTTTTAGCGGTGAAAAGAGACACTTGTGCTTTGGAGGCGTTGAATCTCACGAGATTGGCATCGCCCTATTCGGAGACAGCGTGTCCGACTGTTGCGGAGTTGTGTGAGATTCACGCGCTCAAACATAGCATCTCTTTCGGACTGGATTTAATCCCGAATAGCCCGGGCTCTTGGTTGGTATCTTTCCACAACTGTGCTATCGTCTGCTTACCCATAGATATTGGGCATAAGTACATCATTCATATGCAGCAGGAAGAGCTCCTTCCACTTGACCGCATCCTGTAACTTTATAAGGCGCAGGTTCGGCCTCACATAGAATACTGTTCCCATCACTAGGCTGGGGCTCCCCAGTGCCATCTCCTTCCACTTGACTGTATCTGAAGAGATGTAATCTCTTTGCATTTTCTTTAGCATATACCACGGGGATCTAAACCCAACTCGCGCAACCCTCCCGATAACATCCACACCATCTGGATGCTTGGTGGTCCACCACTGTACGTTTCACTAGGAGTTTTCTTCCGCGTACGACCTCTCTGTGGAATAGTTTACCACCGACCTTCAAGAAAAGAGCTCTCCATTCTACTCCATTCTAAAAGGCCGGCAACGCACCTGCAATTCCCTTGGTGTTGCAGTTGTTCGTGGGTGGCAGTAGTCAATTAACATCGGGTGAACTGTATGCTCGTTTGCCCCCACTTCTATATAAAAAAGAGAGTTGCCGAGAGAACGGACCCTGGAGGAAAACCGGCGTCAGTTGCCATAGGATCGGATGAGCAGCCACCGACGACGATCCGGAGAGATCGTTCACTCAGAAAGTTCTTTCTCCATTCAATCAGACCAGGGTATAAGCCGTACGCTGGAAGCTTACCCAAAAGGATAGCGTGCCAAACTCTGTCAAAGGGCTTCGAGACATCAAGGGAAACAGCAAGTGCTTCCCCAATGTTCTCGAGGGCCTCGCCCCATACGTGTGTGCTAGGAGCATACGCTAGAAGGTTCCCAGCAGACCGATTTCGGCGAAACCTCTATTGCTGGTCACTAAGGTGATTTTGTTCTAGGTATGCCATTAAGCGGGAGGTTTATTGAAAAGGTGTTGGAAGTAAAAACAATACTCAATAGGTTGCAGGTGTTCATGGGCTGCAGTGGCCCCATACCATCAGGTGGACAGTAAGTTCATTTGTCAGTTCACTTTTATAAAAAAAACAGCCGACATTTTCCACATAATTGAAATATCTACAGAGGCACTCGCTCAATAACCCCAACGTTGCTGGCGTAACACTTACGCATTAAGATCTAAGGTATGCTAGGATGAAGTGACAATACTACCCGTCCCGAATGGAAAACCGATAACCGTACCACAGTGCAATTGTATCACTCTGGTGGTATTCATTTGCCGGGGATCGCTCCGTAACAGCGATAAGTTTATTCATTGTGATTTTTAACCCCCAACAAAATCGTACTATTACTTACCAGCGGTGTCTTTGCGTTTCTGCGGTTGAGAGCAAGGTAGAATCTATAAGTTCGTCGCTAGACCAGCGGCAGCCTGGGGAGGCTGCACACGCAGCAAACGGTGACTGTGCTGTGACAATTATTACGATTTCTGAGGTGCTAGTGAAGTAGTGGTGAATGTACGTCACGTACAAAGTTTTCCGATAGATATACTTGAATCAGTAATAAGTGCCGATAAGCCTACCTCTCCTATGACTAATAATTCAATTATATATATTTCTATTTTTAGTTTGAAGTACCCTTTGAGAAGTACCTAATGAGTAAATGTGTCGATAACTGTAATACGTGAACTATAGGATAATATTATTGTATAACATTGGGTGCGTTTGGCAGAAAAAAGCGTTAGCAAGCGCTCATAAGCGCTGAAATAGTTTTCGGCCAGGATACGATTGCTACTTCAGTAGCGCTGACACAATCCGCCATTTTACTTATTTAATTTGTTTGTTTTGAAGTAGAGTTTATAAGTTGTTTTGTGCAATATTAGTTTTAAGTAAAATAATGACATGAATAAACATATACATGTTATTAAGAAATTCATGATTGGTAAGTTTTTAATATGAATACTTTACAAACATATATTTAAATTACGTTAGGTTCCCCGGTTAAAACTAACATCGTGTCTTGGAGGAAAATAGCTACTTACGATTTGACAGCGCTTACCGCTTACGATCGCCATTTTGCTTACAAGCGCTTGCTAGCGCTTTTTTCTGCCAAACGCACCCATAATGTTGTGATATTAATTATCACATTGTTGCATCTATCATTCATTTGCATCAGCTGTAACTACTAAATCTTTGTTAAAAAAAGAGGGGTATTATATGTTTAACGGGATGAACGGATGTAGATTTATTTTTTTATGTTTGAAAGGTGACTTGATCGAAAGTGCTCTTAGCTATGATTCGGGGGTTTTAAATTTTTTAATTTAAGTTATTAAAACTTGACTCAACCTAAATTAATTTTGTAACCTTTAATCAAATTTTAATATAAAGAAGACATTAGCTTATTATCGATACTGGTACATTAACACAAAACAATGAAACCAAACATCGCCAATCGAAGCCAAAATAAAGCCAATTAAGTTTCCAACTAGAGCTACATAATCACATTACCGCAGATTCGAAAACCAAATTTGTTTTGAATGAATCTTAGTTCCGGTGAAGAAACTAATACTTAGAGAATAAGTATTAGTTAAGCAAATTTGTTTATTACTCGCAATGTTAATAAAATGCAAATTTAAACCCACGACTTCCTCTTCTTCATTACTTACCTTACATACCTACTTGACTTAACTCACTTTTAGATAGAAATTTCACGAATGCATATGCTGGCATGTCCATCTAGATTTAAATATTCTCACCACGTTGGAGAGAAGAGTCGATTAGAGGGCAAATCTATTAACCACTCAATAGGTAGTCTGTAAGCTTGGTATTTGGTTTTGAATGTATAAATGTCCTACGTATCGTTTGAATTTTTAGTTTGTCAGTATCCGCACCGTAATATGTAGTAGGTACGCTAAACTGTCACTAACTATTACAAGTCCTGCTGACTGTAGTTTCGAAGTGACGGTAGCCTAAGGACAAGGCACGGAAGCGAACTCAAAAGGTCGTGGGTTCGAATTCGCCATTCCACCACTGTCGTGAACCACTCCAAACACAAGCATTTCAAGTTTACCACGAGTGATTAAATGGAATATTAGTAATGTTAATAGCATTGCTAGAACTTAAATTAAAAAAAAAACACAATTGTGCAGGTAACTTACTGCGCTATATAGTGTGGCGAGGGCACACGCAAGTGATGCCTGCGCGGGCGCTCCGCGTCGCTGTCGCTCGCTTCCTCGAGCCCAAGCGCGCTCGCCGACCCGCCCGCCGACCTGCCGCCAAAATATCACCTCAATTACTTAATAATAATAATTTTTATTCCATTTTCAATTACACATATTTACATACAGGAACAAATATAATTACAATGAAAGAAAGTAACAATGAGCCTAATAAAAATAACATGCAATAGTAAAAATTAAAACTACGTGTAATTAATAATGTAGAATCTACAGAAGAAAAATTTAAAACTCAAGTTTATGATATTACCTGCCCGAATTTGGTTGAGTACCTGTGTTTCAGACAATCACTTACACTATAGGTTTAATAATGTAGGACACAACGTAATTTAAATAATTAAACTATATTATATAATAAATAAAATAACTGAATAACAGTTATTTGAAACCTACAATTAATGCAAAACTATTTTAGAATTTCTAACAACTTCTCTGTATCTTCGTAATTTAATTTCAAAAATTCCCTTACATTTATTTTACATTTCTTATAACTTACACTATATATCTTTAGTGACTCGTTGAGCTTGTTATATAGAAATGGTCCTAAAAATATGTAAAATCTGTTCACAAATGCGTGTTTGGTTTGAGCATTGATTTGTATATTACAGTTTTGTATAATTCAATGTGTTTGAGGGTTTACACAAACTATGTCCATTCTTCTCCTGTCTGTGGTTTTTAAGTTAAATACTTATAATATACCTACATGCTATGAAACTACCGACAGAAATTAATCCAGGGATTGAAAGATTCTAAAATTACCGATAAGTAAGCCAAAACTATTAATAATGTACAAATAAAACAGATTATGTCACAAAGTGGAAACCGCACCGCAATTAAAATTTAAATGAAGAATGAACGATATTAATTTGAAACCAGCCTCTATTCCCTAAATATATATACATATATGTTTAGTATGGACAGCTTAAAATATTTACGTGCAAAACATACATATCTACGATCACATTGACCACGTGCAATATAAACTTATGACAATCAAAAGAAATAAGCCAAAAACATACTCGCAGGTTTGAGAATAATTAGACTCGTGTTCTTTTACTGAGAAACAGAGGATATATAAAGATTTGGTTATTGTAAGTATAAAAATATTTGAAAGATGAATAATACTAAAGCGTTTAAAATGATGGCTATAATTTTGATCAACAGTAAATATCATAAATAAAATTCTAAAAAAGCTTTTAAGGAAGTTGAATTATTTACAAATTAAAACATAACATGGTTATATTCAAATTTTGAGAAAAAGCAGATGTGATAAATTTATGTTATAGAGATTCGAGACATAGAAGGAGGATAAGAGTAAATACATTAAATTAAACTTAATAAGAAGTAATAAGTTTAATATAAGCTAGGTATTTATAGTTTCCTAGACTATAAATCTAGCTAGAACAGAAATGCAGATCCAAAAAAGCATCATTTTTTAATTTATTTAGGACAACAAACAATTACACAATAATGCTTAAACTAAATAACATTTTATAAATAATATTAGTCATTATGTAACCAGCACCGTTATCCACAAAGTAATATTAAATTGGTAACAGTAAATAATAAATGCACAATAAACAGAGTATAAGTAAAAGAGGGAAAATAAAATAAAATTGACAGTACTCAGTAACATAAAAATCAAAATGAGACAAAAGGAAAAAAATTGCTAACAATACAAATTTATCTTGTAAAATATTTTAAGATACTATCGAATATCTACCAACTTTCTTAGAACGTTCTTGCGAAATTGTAACTGTGATGAAGTGAATAGATCAATATTTGAAAAATGCATGTTATATTCTTTCATAATACGTCTTAATGGGGCGTGTTCACCTGCATTGGTTTTACATAGTTTAGGCGCATACAATCTATGTATATACACGTCTCTAATGCGTTGAGAACGACTAGGGACACGGATATATATTTTGTTAAGTAGTTCACTACAATCTAAATCATTTCGAATTATTTTGAATAATAGTCTTAGATCAAAGTATATTCTTCTTGCTTTTAAAGTATGAATTGAAAACTTTTTAATAAGTTGCGATACGATGATTTAGCGTGGTAACATTTATTAATTTATAAAACGAAGAAACTTTGCTTGTAATGATTCTAGAAGTTCACCGTATTTATTATAATAGGGGTTCCATACTTGCGTTGCATATTCAATTTGTGGTCTGATAAGTGATTTGAAAAGTAGTAAATAAGATGAGGAGCTTTTAAAAAAATTACACGTTCGTGCAACAATTCCGTACATTTGATACGCTTTATTTGTTACATGGCTGATATGAGCAATAAAGATTAGATTTGAATCGTAAAGGATGCCTTAATCTTTTATTAATGATACTTTTTCTAAGGGACTGTTAAGAAGGGAATATATGTAATTGTAGGTTTTTACGTTTTTGGTGAAAGAAATATATTTACATTTAGGGATGCTTAATTGCAATTTATTGATTAGACAGTAGTTAGATAACCGGTCAAGATCTTCCTGTAGCTTCTCACAATCATTAAGGGACTTTACACTTCGATAAACTTTCAGGTCATCTGCATACAACAAAAAATTACTAGTTATAAAACAAGACTGAATTTCATTTATATACAATGTGAAGAGCATCGGACCTAATATAGATCTCTGTGGTACACCTGAGGATACTAATTTTTCGCTAGAGGAGAATCCATTAACCACAACTTTTTGGGTCCTATTAATAATGTACGAAAAGAACCACCGCAATAAGTTTCCACGTATACCATTGAACGCAAGTTTTTGAAGAAGGATGGAATGATCCACTTTATCAAAAGCTTTACAAAAGTCTGTGTAAATAGTATCAATTTGTATTCGATTGTTCATATTATCAAACAGAAAGTTTGTATATAAAATAAGATTACTGATGGTCGATTGGTGTTTTACGAAATGTTGTTCTGGAATTAGTAAGTTGTGCAAACTCGGATAAATTGAATTATGTACACTAAGCGTTCAAGGACTTTTAATAAGGCAGAAAGTAAGGAAATAGGTCTATAATTAGTCACGTCAGTTTTAGAACCGTTTTTAAACACTGAGGTTATATTCGCAGATTCAGACTGTGGGCACTACACCTTCACGCAAACTGCGGTTATACAAATAGAACAGAGGTACGCTTATTGAGCTAGCAGTATGTTTGATGAAAAAAGGTGAGATACCGTCTGGTCCTGAACTTTTAGTTAAATCTAAGTTTTTTAGACATTGTTCTATTGTGTTTTTTGAAAATGATACATTTGAGATAATAAGGTTAGTGTTTGATGAGCAAGGAAGTGAATCTATGTCGTACGTCATCAGTGAGCTGTTCTCATAAACTGAAGTAAAGTAGTTAGAAAAAAATTCACATATGTCCTCAGGATTATCGGTTTCATTTCCATCGTGAGACATTACGTTGGGAATACCCCATTTTTTTTATTGTTTACAAAATACCTACCAAAATACTTTGATGTCTTTCTGCAAACTTGTTTCAATTTTACTTAAATATAAATTAAAGCTCTGCGCGGAAAGTTGTTTAAATCTTTTTCGAAGTACAGAGTATTCCTCATAATCTACTTGGTTAGAAATTTTTTTCCACTTTATCCATGATTTTTCTTTATTTTTAAATATGTGTATTAGTGGGCGTGTAAACCACATTGGAAACTTTTTAGATTTGATTGGGCGTAAAGTTATGTGTTTCCTAATGATTTTATATATTCTTCATAAAAGTGTTGTGGCATGTCTAAGACCACCTCTAAAATACTTGCCCAGTCTACACGTTAATATCGTCATTAATATCTGCATATTTACCCTCGGAGAATCGGTATTTTGGTAAAGTTTTACGCGCCAATTGTATGTATTCTACGTTGAAAAGTATCTCGGCGATAAGTGGTGGATGAAAGACGTCTATCGGAACTAAAGAGTTTAGTGGTGACTTACAAGTACTTGTATCATTATTTGAAATGAAAAGATCTAAGATGCGATTCTTATTATTTTTAATTAAATTAAATTGTTTGCAACCTACAATTATTAAAAATTTGAAATGAGCAGTCATTGGATTTTTGCAGTAATGTGTATTTGGAGTACATGTACTCCCGTCATACTGCAGCCACTCAATGTCGGGTAGATTAAAGTCCCCGAAAATATATATTTTTGTATTTTCGTTACACATAAGCTCATTTTGGAGAGAGTTGAAAAATAATTGGTAAGCAGTTAAGGGTTGATTTGGTGGCCAACAGCGTGACATTCGTCGTGTTGCTTAGAATAAAACTTAAGTATCACATAGTCAATATTAGATGGGACATTTATAATTTCATCTTCACAGTGAAAAGTGGGCTTTAAAAATACATCGAGTGCCATTTAGCCCCATGCGCACCGCAGTCAATACACCTCCACCGTCTGTTTTACCACTTAACTCTCGATTTCGATCGCATTGGTACACTACATAACGCGAATCAATGAATTCACTATCTGCAATATTCGAGGTCAACCATGTTTCCGTGAGAATTATTATATCATAATGTTGCAACAATATATTATTGAATAAGTAGTGAGAAAGTACTCAACTTTGTCCTCAAACCTCACAATTCTGATAGTATACCTGTATTTTATAAGCCATCTTTATAAATAGTATACGTATTAAGAATTACTAGTAATAAGTTAAAAAATAAAATTTAAAAAAGTGTATAATTCGAAATAAAAAACATATAGAACTATATATCACAAAAATTTGTTCGTGTACAAGATTGTTTAAAAGTAATTTAGTTGGTGATAATTGTATTATGTTATTTGTTAGAAAACGTAAATCGTGAATTGTATTAAAATGTAAATACAAAATAGTCATTGTGACGGTGGCAGCAGAAAAATATATGTGGTAAAAGAATTGTCCCAGTCGTAAACAACACATAGAGTAATGCAACATTAAGAGCTTGCAAATACATCTTATAAGAAGACGTACCTTATTCATATTATTTTCAAATTTGTTATGTGGTATCATTATGTTTACTTTTCGATAATTGCTGTTGTTATCTTTGTATAGCATAAGTAGCAGATGATTCGCTTGCACAAACCTATTACTAATAACTATTTCAGAAGTAAATCCATCATTTGGTATCCTTTGGTTTAATTTTCGATAAAATTTCTTGTTCCCTTCGTATAGCAAAAATAGCAGATGTTTCGCTTGCATGAACCAGTACAGATCCACACAAATCTATATCCGTTCTGTTTTGCAACTTCGCGAGTTTGACTAAACAAATTCTTACTTTGAATAGTTAAGTGCTCATTGATATATATATATCTAAAATTACCGATATATATATATATATATATATATATATATATATATATATATATATATATATATATATATATATTGAACGGCTCCATGCATATTTATTTGCTTTGTTGTGATTCCTTTTGATAGTCTTGCTGCAGAAACAAAGTTGTCACGCGTTGCTTGATTGAAAAATTTTACAATTACGTTCTTCGGGCGTGAAATCTTAGGGTTCATATGAGGTGCACGATGAATTGTAACTATATCTCTAGTAGAAATTGGTTGCTTTATGACTTTAGCAATATTCTCCAGTATTTGTATTAAGTTCTCGCTTCTTTTTTCGTGCAGATTACTTATCTCAATATTACAATTTCGAGATTTTTGTTCAAATTCAGCCAGTTTAGTTTCTAATTTAGAGATACGTGCTTCGAAGACCGGTGTGGATTTCAGCTGCTGTTCTATTCTAGATACGCACTTGCTGACATCATGAGTTCTTTTGTCTAAATCATCGTATTTATCACTGATAAATTTCAGCGTGGTTTTAATTTCGTCGAAGTCATTAAGAAAGGTATTAAATTTTGTTTCTTGTTTTGAGAACCAGGAATCAAGCCTGTTAAGTAAACTGCTTTGAAGAGTTTTAAATTCTTGTTGTAGATCGGAAATTGCAGGAATCATGCTACTACCTTTCCGAAATGTTATATAAGGAGGAGGTGATTAATTTTCGATAAATGACTCGTTAACACTCCTTTCTCCGGGTCTTAAATCTCGTTCAGTTTCACACTCTTGCGAAAATATACTGTTTACAGTTGTCATGTTTATAACTTGACCGCTCTGTTATGAAATTAATCTGTGCAAAATCTCCACGATGCGTTCGAGTGTAGTCGATATAGCACCGATGCTTTACACGAGACTCACACATACGCACGGCACAATGCAATTAGCTAAACGAACGACTCGCGCCGACGCTTATGACGGAATCTTTCAACTGGATTTTTAAGAGATAGGCTGCAGCTATGTTATAGTTGTAGCACGAATGGGTGGACCAGGGAAGGACCACGCTCTCACAGAATACCAGCACAAAATAGAAGCGATTACTGCTATTTTCGTACGGTATTTCGTCTTTCTCACGTCTCATGGGTGATAACGCATTTAAATTTTGATTCTTAATCGAGTATAGATGTATAGATATCTATATCTTATAATATAGGTACCGACAATTACACAAAAAACGCAATCATTTTTGCGCACGCTTTTTACCTGCCTTAATTTTGTTAGTCTTCGAATTTGATTCTTTGATACAGAAAACTGTTCCGAAATGTAACAATATACCCATGTTTCATCTCTCGTCACAATGTCATCATGTCACACCTAGTACTTGAACGTCTGTGATCATACTTTTACTACATTTTTTGCACCAATCAACCTGAGTTTGTTTTTGTTCTGGGGTGAGTTTGCGAGAAATCCAGTGGAAATAAAGTTTTATAACTTTTAAATTTTGATGTATTTTTTTAATTTTATTTATACTAATACCCAAAAGTCATCGAATCTCCTCATTGGTAATGCATCGGTTTTCTCCAATTAATCGCCTGACTGTAGGTGTAGCCACAACTTTCGCAGTTGAGGGTCGACATTTGCGACTTTCTTCATAGAGAAAAACATGGCCATGATCAAATTCTGCGTATCAACGCCTGATCAAATGTGATGCTTCACTCTCCAAAGCATTTTGAAGACGAGTAATGCAATCTTGCGGAGAGAATGCACTTTTAAAATAATAAAAAATCACATATAATCAAAAATCAATCACTCATATTTCATTTTTACTACAGATGACAAAATTCAACGTGTGGTATTTTTTCTATAGAATAGGGGTGATAACCGAGCACACTGTCCACTTGACAGTAATTGGATGCTGTGGGCCATAAGACCAAAAAGCAGATTGCGTTGTCACCCTTGAGGACTAAGATGAAATGCATGCGTTGCCAATGAAATAAGCATCCTGTTTTTGCCATACGAAACACATAGACATACCTGGACATGCTTTATTGGCATCAATACACTCACATAGATATACATATACATTATGTATCTATGTGAGTGAGTGTATTTTATAGATACATTTAGAAGTAAATAAAAAACATACGAGGTATAAGAAGGGAAACATATATAAAAATAAATTTCAGCAAGAAAATTAGTTTCTGTGAGTGATTCAAAACGATTCCGACTCAGCATATACGAACTCGTACCCGCGGTACGAGTACCATATACTGATTTAAAATTGAGATCTATACTGCATCCGTATTGCATCAGCATTAAGCTGCTACAAATATCTTATCTTACCGCTATATAATTCCACAACCAACTTTATTTATAATTATTACCTTTATAAACTTTTTTCTCTAAACTCTGCTAACCGAACACAGATCGAGATCCATTGGAAAAAATACCTAATCCAATAAATATCAACTCTGCAAACACCAATGCATGACCGTTCGAGAATGATTGTTTAAAATTATTGTTTCTAAATAAGTTCAATATATCTCAGTGAGCTTTTGTAAGGGACTGACTATGTAATAGGTCGGGGAAAGTTTCGTCGTATTTTGTTTGTACAAAATTGAAAAAAATCTCTTTTGTTGTACTGTTTGTATCTGGCTGGTATTAATATCAATACACATAGCCCGTACGCATAAAGAATAGGATTATATTATATGGCAGCTCATCAAGCGCGTACCGTCAACATGCACAATACAAATAACGAAAATCCGCTAATAACGGTAAATCGTTATTATATGTTACTAACCGAATAATATACTACGTACGTACTACGTATATTGGAAATTTACTATTAATAGGAAAATATTTGAATAGAATTATATATACAAGTAGACACATTAATTATAAATTAACATTTATAGCCAGTGACCCGCACTGGCTTTTCTTGGATAAAATTGAATTATTTACAAGTATAGATTAGTAAATTATTCACGAAGACTATAAAATAAAACAAATATGTATTTCAGATAGGACAGACAGGCAAGAAACTCTATAGATATTTATTTTTTAAATATAGTAATCCTTGAAAATTAAGTAATTAATTAATTTTATAATAGATTAATTAAAATTAATAAATGAATTATTTTAATAAATTACATGTCGGACTGAAGTTAGTAGTCTATACCGGCGGGTGTGAGTATCTATAGCGACAATGAGCGAGCGAGAGACAAATAGAGACGACACCATTTTAATTCCCATTCTTTAACAGCACTAGTAGTATATAACATTATGAAAAAGAAAAATAAAAGTAAAGAACACTTCCCGCCATTTTTCAATTGATCTTTTCTCCGCCAAAATGAATGAATCTACAATGAAGAAATTCGATACATACTGAAGTTTTGTTACAAAATAGGGGACAATACGACTTAGCCGCGAAAAAAATTTGTGACGTTTATGGACCTAATGCAGTGTCAGTAAGCACAATGTTGGTTCAAAATGTTGAAGTCAAAGATGCTCTGGTCATCCTCATACGGATAAAGTAGATGCCATTTTTGAAAAAAAAAGGAGCAAGATCGGCATAATAGTAGTTACTACATAGCCGAGGAATTTTGGAGTGACGACAAAACAGTTTTAACCTATTTGAAAAAGTCTGAAAGTGAAAGTGCTATATAAAAAAAGCTCCATATTTGGGTACCACACGAGCTCACTAACCATTTTTGAAAAGATGAAAAATGGATCATCTAAGGACAAGAACGTGCGAAAAAGATCATGGTCAAAGGGTAGTCAAGCTCCAGAAACTGTAACGAAACCCGGATATCCACGCAATAAAGAAATGCTGTGTGTATGGTGGGATTGGATGGAAGGATATCGTTTATTATGAGCTTTTACCGCCGGGTAAAATCATCGATTCCGATCTCTGCGGTCAACAACTAATGAGACTCAAGCCGTTTTTTTCTCAAAAAAAATTGAGAAAAGACGACTGGAAGTGATCTACAGAAAAGGAGTGGTCTTTTATCAAGATAACGCCAGACCAATCACATCTTTGGCCACAGTAAAAATTGAGAGAGCTTGGTTGGGAAGCGTTAATGCATCCACCATATAGTAATGACCTTGCACCCTCTGATTTTCACCCGTTTCGGTCAATCAAGATCAATCAAGAAAGAAATAAAACTACTTGTCACATTTTTTTGATCAAAAATCCCAAGATTTCTACGGCAACGGGATTATGTCACTACCTACAAGATGGCAACAAGTTGTCGAACAAAATGGCACACTACACACACACTGACATATTATTATTATATATATTTATTTCAAATGTTTAATTATTATTATTAAATGTAATTAAACATTTGAAATAAATATGTCTTAAAATACGAAGAAACTTTTTCCCCGACCTTATAAATTCGGAGTTTTCTGTGTAATAGAATTCGTAAGAAAAATATCTGCAATAGAATCAGAATGACGGATATAAGCAAACACATCGGTGCTTAAGTGGCCATCTATTATAATATATAATGTATGTAGTAATAATGTACATAGAATAGTAGTGTATGTATAATACAGTACATATAAGAGCCTATACTTACACGGAGGCTAATGGCTCGCCGAATATTTCACAGTCCAAATACAAGCAACCTGGAATCGATTTCCACATGCACCAATGAAATTAAAATAATTAAACTTAATTGCGATTTTAAATGCTAAGAAGCAGAGCACTTTCGAATGGATCCTCTATTCTGGAATTTATTAGTCCCTCGATCTGCGTTCGGTTAGCGGGGTTGAAATTGGCATTTTGAGAAAAAGTTTTAATATTTAAAACAAAGATAAAGGTAATAATTATAAATAAAGTTGGGTGTGGATTCATATAATCTCCTCCATACCGAATTTCGGTCATGGCGGCTAGCCGTAACGGAGGCTAACCATCGGCGCAGGATAGGATTATAGTGCCCAAGTGTATGCGCAAGCACAAGTGTACTCTATTTCCTCTTTCTCATAATCCGATGGGACGCAGATGAGATCAGGCGCAGGACCAACGGCTTTACGTGCTTTCCGAGGCACGGTAATGAGACACCGCCAGCTTCCTGCCTCCGCGCAGCGACTGAGAATTTCTTGGCGGAAACCTCAATAACTGATTTTTTTGGTGCGATCCGGGGTTCAAACCCGGTACCTCGTGATCAGAAGTCGCGTTTACAGCTACTGGACCAAAGAGAGATTCATATAGTGATAAGTTATAATAGATGCACTACATATTGAAATTGACACAATCAATCAGGATAGTGGGTCTGTTTTGTTAACGCACGTCATCGCTCAATCTACAAATTATGTATGTATGGCGACTACTGAATTTATGCCCACGATAACTCTAACACACATATTGAAGTAATTTTTCGAACGCCCTAGAGAAAAGCTATATACTTATCAGTAGAATGTTATTAGAATGATTAAAAAGTTATCATTAGATAAGGATTTAAAATATATTTTATTATTTTATTACATAACTTTTTTATATAATGATTTTTTTTTAATTTACGCGAACACTACCATTGAATAAAACTATGTATACAGATTTTATCGTTTTTAAATAACTTATTTTTAATTTTTAATTACGGGTTTAATTATAATCATGGTCCAGGGGGAGGGGAGGTCTGAGATGTTTGACGTCCTAATGTCATAGTTAGCCCGGCTACCTTTAGTTTTTGAATATGCATCTAAATGGCCGGCAACGCACCTACAATCCCCCTGGTGATGCGGTCGATCATGGGCGGCGGTAGTCACTTAACATCAGGTGAGCCGCATGCTCGTTTGCCCCCTCTTCTATAAAAAAAATGCGTAGATTGTCCAAAAATTAATATTCAATGTGGTCACCACAGTGCAAGCAATGCTATGTGACTGCGGAGGTGGGTCGAAAGGTAATACCTACACAGGCTGATTCCTAGGTAGAAAAGCAGACCTAACAACCAGTAAAATAACACAATATTTTACCACGTTATTATAATAAAATAAACTGAAAACAAAAATTAACAATTGTTTTATTTAATTCCTTGTTTTTTTTTTTGTTACAAACGACCACAATTTGGTGAAGGTATATTAAACTGTGCGTGACATGTCACAGAGTAGTGATGGAAAGCATTTAAAGTGCGAGGGTATTGACTCGGGGTCTCGGGGACTGAACAACCCGAATCCACAGAGCGGTTAGTAATGACAAATCCTTTAACTATTGCATTCGAGAAGGCACATTCTTAGTCCAGCAACAGAAATGAACTTAAAAATTTGTTGAAAAGAAGTTAAACATATTTCCGCATTTAGAGTCTTTCAACAGGTTTTAGATCCTAATGATGATACTTAGCTAATGATTAGAAAGAATGATTGCAAAAGAAAAATAGGGAGTAACAAATACGGTATAATGTATGAAAGATAAAAAAGATTGAAGTAGTTATGAAATGATTAAGTGGCAATGAGAGAATGAAGAATCTACATTTATGAAATGACATGCGGAAGCATATAATTAATACCTTGGCATTATGTGTCAAAAAGCTGCAAGCAGGAACTAATTCTGGATATGTATTGCAATGTAGTCGGTACACGCCATGCCGTTCACCTAGAAATAAGTTTTAAGGCTTCTATTGGGCATTATATCCAGTTTAGCTTAATTAAACGTGAAACTCATTTGTAAAGGTAACTTGCAATTGTAGGTTAAATGTTATGTAATTATATATAGAAGTGATAAAGTTATCAATGTTTTCAATAAGTAAAAAAATAAAAACTATTCTATTCTATGTCTCTACAGACGACTTAATAAAAAACTAATTAAATTACTGGTATTATCGTACAACTGTCAAAAATATTAATGTAAATAAAATATTAATATAACATAAGAATCAATGATATTTCTTTAAAAATTTAGGTATATTTTATCTAAACTGTTCATGGTTATTCATTAAAAATTATGTTAGTTATTACATATTCTTATTTATACACAATAATAATCTACATTATTATAGCCTGTAAATACACATATCTAGTCATTAATGTGATTACGGAAATGAATTGACATTTAGGTATTGTGAATTAATTGGGGTCGCATTAAATACTAACATTATCTATATTTTAAAACTTACCGAAATATTTTCTTGAAGCGACTAATGACTTGATAATTTATGTACACTTCGAGCACTCTGTATTTATTTATTAATCACAATGTCAGTCCGAGGATTTATGAGTATCGCTTACACCCAAAATAAGTTTCATTTTTATAATAACTTATACATGAAAAGAAATTGTAGGACCGACCGCTTATAATGCGTCTGTAAAAGATGAGGGAAAAACTGGTATATGCGGTAAGTACTGCTGGGGATGACCTAGAAGTTTATTGGATTATTGTATAACAGGTCCAATTTTATATTTATTTCTAACGCACACTATCTTTCAATATTAAATTTACTTCTTAGAGGACGAACGTATACATTTATTCACTTAGGAACGAATTTTTAGAAGCTGTCGGATTTTTTCATGCCAATAAATAATACTTAATACTTTATAATATAAATATTTTAAATTATATCGGGCTATCGCCTATTTCTATTGTAAAATAATATTTTTTTTAATAAAAGACTCGTATAAACGAAAATTAAAAATATGTCGATTATTATAAATGTTCGACTTATTTATAAATTTAACAGCGTTAGAATGCTTAGATGATTAAGTTAAATAATAAAATTATTAAAACGGTCTTAAAATTAGTAAATTTGGTCTACAGCACATGGGAACACAATGGCAACTGCAAGATATTCATGAGAGTAACTAGCCCTAAAATTTGCGTCAATTTCTATTACTGACAGAAATATAATTGTAAATCAAACGACAACACATTTTGCTGTTAATTTACACACGTGTTCGATTTAGAACCTGATTCTACTTACATAAATTAGTTAATAAGCTATAAAAATAATTTATAACATATGGACCTAAACCTCCATTTGTAATAAACGTTACTTTAAACAATAAATGTTCTATAATTGAATAAATACACAAAAGCTTTAACTTTTTACGTCACAAAACGATTCACATTCACAGCGTATATAACCAACTCTCTTTTAGAGTTGTCATTCAGGAAAATAAAGCATTATTTCTGTTTTGTTTTCTATTTCTAAGTCCTTAAAATTTAAATTTCTCTGTACTTATTTCAACATGGAGAACGTGCGCAGTGGTGCACAGCGCACGATATTGATTAGAATCATATGTATGATAGGAAAAGTGGCGGCAATTCAATTCCATTTCTTACTTAACTTCTATTATTGTGTATTATCATAATTACGAGCTAGAAGATAATAACCATTATTAATATATTAATTTCCATTGTTGGGTAATAACGTCATTATGAGCTAAGATAAAAATAACCATAGGAACGTATGTTGTTACTATTAGTTTACAGAGATCTTATAAACCATGTTAAGCATATAAGATCTCATTAAACTAACTAACAAGTTAAAGTTTTTATTATTAAATATTTTTAAATAACTCTCCATCAGCATCTTTACAATGTTTCCAGTAAAACCAATTTTCGAAACACTTTTTGCAGTCTGCTTTTGACACCTTTTCTAGGGCCTACTGGAAAGCTACTAGCACATCGTCCGGTGATAAAAACTGTATCCTTTTAATTGAATTGTTATTTGCGGGCGCGTTGCCATGGTGAAGCAGTAGTCCGCGGAGCACTATATTTGATCGTTAGTTGCGTGTAAGCTGTAAGTAGTAAGTGTAAGTTTTAATATCAAATTAAGTATTAAAACTTGTCATTAATTTTACTTCGAATTCGTAAAGGAATCGCCACCAGAACCCACTTAAAAATAAAAAAATAAAAAACTAGCGATCAAAACCTTCACTGCTCTTCGCGATCGTTTCTCTTTTGTAGGCATTGGATTATTTTAAAACAACCAAACCGTCGACTGGCGCTTCGTTGCTGTTCGTATTGATGAATCCAAGATTCATCACCTATAGTAATGTCGTAAACACGCCGAGACAAGCCTGTTTTTAATTTAGTAATCACGTCGTAGCCCCTAGAATATTGGTACAAGGGCCTGGTTCTAAGCTTCGGAGAGGTTGTGTGGCACCCAACGTGAAAATATCGTCCTCACGCTAAGGTGTTCATTCAAAATCTCTTATACGCCTATTTTCTTAAAAAAAAACTATTTTCTGTAATAAAAAAATTCACATTTCCTTCCCCGACATGCCGTCAAAGGGCGAATTTTTTCTTCATCTCTTAAAGTTAGTCGACCATGCTGACATTTGTTACATGTAGGTTTGCCAGATCGGAAGGCCAAAATATCTGGACAAACTGAAAAAGTCGGGATTTTTGGGGTTGTTGTCGGGAGAAATAAATATTAAAAATAAAAATTTATTTCTTAGACTACAAAAAATACTATAAACAAAACGAATGTAATTACGCTTAATTTTTAGGTTCCCACATGTATTTGGTATTGGACTTTATTAGAGTCCACCAACCACCAACTTGGATGCTTTAGTAGTATTCATAAAATATTTGAAATTCAAACAATTTATTTCAAAGTTCAGTCTAATTACTAACTCAGTTTTTATCCTATCCTATACTTTTAAACGAGCAATTCTTGTATATATATATATATACAATAAATCGATCTAGTTAGGATTCACTTTTAGAAAATGTCGTTTTGTCCGTGTTTTCAGGCAATAAAAAACTGCAAGAATATACGAAGGTAAATTTTGACACTATATTAATGATCGTAATAGCTCCAGTGAATATCGACCCATCGCGAAAACGTAGCGCCCTGGTTCGCGTCCTGTCTTCAGTTTGACTTATTTCCTTTTATTTTTCAAGTTCCTTATATTGTGAGAAAATCTATTAATCGAGCCTTTTTTTAGTATTTTTTTAAAAATATGAAATTTTAATTGCACTCACGATTTTTTATTCTAATAACCAGTTCAGTTTTTTCTATTATGTCGGTAAGTTCAAAAAATATTCTTCATATTTTATCAGTATGTAATTTTTATCTAAATATAATTTCCAAAACACACGATTTCCAAAAAAAAAACCGAGCAATGCTTGGTCATCCAGGTACTTAAATCAAAGACTACACGTTTACTTTCCGAGGAGCTGTTTGTCTGGAGATTTTGAGTTTTGTCGGGAGTCTGGAGATCATTTAAAATGTCGGAAAAATCCAAAGGAATCCCGACCATCTGTCAACCCTAGTTACATCAGTGAGCTTCTCTCAGAAAGCTCAGCTCAGCTGAGCTCAGAAAGCTTTTTTATCTACAAAGACCATTTGATCTATCAAACGATTCATCCAGTTTTAGGGAGCGATTCATAGAAAAATGGATGTGCATAGAAACAACGCAGATACATTTTTCAACGAAACACGATATTTTGATTTAGATATTAAAAATACTAAGGGGTATTTAAATTGGAACATTAGTATTTTTACTTATAAATAATCGCATTTTTAAAATTAATTATAAAAGTGTCTCGTAAAAAAGTTTTTTTTGCAAAACTTTCTATGTGGCCTGTCATAAACAAACATACACAAAGCACATACAGGAAAATATTCAAATTCAATTTTAAAAAGTATAATAAGGTAGATTATTAACCTTTATTACCCATTCACACACATTAACATCATCATCATCATCATCAGCCTGGCAGTCCACTGCTGGACATAGGCCTTTCCCAGGGAGTGCCACTTAGCCCGATCTTCGGCTACACGCATCCAGTTTCTACCAGCCACTTTGCGCAGATCGTCGCTCCATCTGGTCAGGGGGCGTCCCACACTACGTTTGCCTAGACGCGGTCTCCACTCCATAACACGACTACTCCACCGGTTGTCACTTCTGCTACAGACATGACCAGCCCATTGCCACTTCAGCTTAGAAACACGGAAAGCTATGTCAGTAAACTTGGTTCTCCGGCGAATTTCTTCATTTCGAATTTTGTCTACCAGAGAAACTCCGAGCACAGCTCTTTCCATTGCTCGCTGAGCGACGTTAAGCTTTTGGAGCAGACGTATCGTCAGTGTCCACGTTTCGGCACCATTAGTGAGTACGGGCACATTAAAATAATACCTATCTGTGAATTTAATAACTTTAAAGGCTCCAAACGAGCTATAAAAATTGCATCTTTAAAAGCGGCAACACCATATACTCGTACTTAAGTACATAGACATCGAAACTCATTTGTGGACTTGAATCCGCCATTCGACTACTTTTGTAAAGTAGTGATCACTCAACTACAAGAATTTGATGATTTGTTGGGGTGGTTAACGGGAGTAATATTAATAACACTGCTAGTATTCTTTTTTTTTTAAATCTTGTTTTTAAAGTTCTAGTTTGTGTTAAAACAACCAGAGAATGCTGCCGATGAATTTTAAAATGTTGCCAACAAATATAAAACTATAAAATGTGTATAGATTTAACAAGTATCTGTACTTTTGGGTGACTGTCATTATTTTCTATGGTTTTTAAAGTTCTAGCTTTCTCGGGCATCATAAATAATTTAAAAAAGTCTATAAAATTTGAAAAACTGGTCAAATTCGAATCAGCTACCTTTTAATTATAATGCTACGCTTGTTCCTCTGCGCTACATGCGCATATCATAAAGTTATGAAATTATAAGTTTATATACGCTTTCATGTATTCGATTGTTGTTGATAATAGAAATGTTAGGTCCTTTTTTTACACTTTTTTCATAAAACACATCACATAAAATGACAAAAAGATTATACTAGGCTGCACTAAAAGTATCGGGAATGGAATATTTCCACTGTTCCTGTCATATTAAAATCTTTTTAATTGAAAACTCCTTGGTTTAAAAAATCGAATACCATTTATTTATTTAAAAAAAGATTCTCGATTTTGTCACAAGGTTTTGTCAAACTTGTTTAATAGTCGTTGAGAAAATGGAATTGACTCGAGAAAATTCAAGAGCGATGATTTATTATGACTTTCGAAGTGGTTTCACACAAAAACAGTGTGTTGACCGGATGATTTCTGCATTTGGTGATGAAGCCCCATCGAAAACCACAATTTATCGCTGGTTTGCTGAATTTCAACGTGGACGTGTCAAGCTCAGTGATGATCCCCGTCAAGGTCGTCCAAAAACTGCAGTCACTCAAGAAAACGTTAATGCTGTGCGTAAGCTGATTGAGGAAGATCGACATGTGACATACCGCGAAATTCAGGAAACTTTAGACATTGGCATGAGTCAAATATAAATAATCTTGCATGAACAATTAGGTGTAAAAAAGTTGTTTTCCCGATGGATACAGCATTCGCTCTGTGAAGAGCAAAAAGCGGCTCGCGTTACTTGGTGCGTCAGAACTCTCGAAAGACTCCATGATCCTCAAATGCTGTATACAACATCGTATCAGGTGACGAATCCTGGCTATACGCGTACGAACCCGAAACAAAAAACCAGTCACGAGTTTGGGTGTTCGAAAATCAGTTAAAGCCAACAAAAATTGTTCGTTCACGGAGTGTTGTCAAAAAAATGGTGGCCACGTTTGTCTCTAAAACCGGCCATGTTACGGCTATTCCTCTTGAGGGACAAAGAACATTTGTTTGCCACAGGTCGTTTCTGAACTCCGTAAAGAGAACTGCAACCGCCGCATCATCCTCCATCACGACAATGCGAGTTCTCACACCGCACACAGAACACAAGAGTTTTTAGAGCAAAAAAAAGAATTATTAGACCATCCGCCGTACAGCCCCGATCTAAGCCCTAATGATTTCTATACTTTCCCTAAAATAAAGAATAAATTGCGTGGATAGAGATTTTCATCACCTAAAGAAGCTGTGGACAAACCGGCCATTTTGGAGACCCCAACTTCCGAATGAAATGTTGGTTGCTTCAATGATTGGTTCCATCGTATGGAAAAATGTGTCAAATTTCGCGGAGAATACTTCGAAAAGCAATAAATACATTTTTAAATAGTAATGTTGTGTCACTTCCTTGATTCCCGAATATTTCAGTGCCGCCCTCGTAAATCGTTAATGTCGTTATTCTCTTGTGTGACGCTAGATGGTGGTGAAAAAATTAAGTCACTATTATCACGCCATACGGTTGATAATGTTACATCGCATCTGATTCAAATAAAGCTAACCGTCACATTTAAGTATTAAATTAAATTTTTACTTTTTTACTATTCTTTTTTAACTATTTACAAATTGTATTTTGATTACTAGATAGAATAGTCACTTTATAAATTTTATATAAAATACTTGCGAATATTTTGTTATTTCTTGGATGTTTTTCCACATACTCGTTCCATTAATTTTCTTTTGGTTTATAATTTGTAATTGGGTCCCGCCTGTTACTAAACTTAATATATAACTTAGGCTATTTAACTTAGGCTTTCAGCTCATAATATAGTCTGTTAAACCGAAGTAGAGTTTACTATGTTTATAGTTTATTTTTCTAAATTTTGTTTTCTTTTCTCAATCTCGTTTCGGTTTTTTTAGTGCGTTACTTTTAAATTGTCTTTTCTGCAGTCTGGTTTTTATTTTTTTAATTATTTATTTTATTCAACTGTATGCTCGAACAATTTTTTTTAATAAATAAATCATTTATTTTGGACCAAACCTTTTGTACAATTTTCACACCCACCAAACTGCGACAGTTGGTCGGCGGGATTAGCGCTTGTCTTACTAGGCTGCACTAAAAGTATCGGGAATGGAATATTTCAACTGTTCCTGTCATATTAAAATCTTTTTAATTGAAAACTCCTTGGTTTTAAAAATCGAATACCATTTATTTATTTAAAAAAAGATTCTCGGTTTTGTCACAAGGTTTTGTCAAACTTGTTTAATAGTCGTTGAGAAAATGGAATTGACTCGAGAAAATTCAAGAGCGATGATTTATTATGACTTTCGAAGTGGTTTAACACAAAAACAGTGTGTTGACCGGATGATTTCTGCATTTGGTGATGAAGCCCCATCGAAAACCACAATGTATCGCTGGTTTGCTGAAATTCAACGTGGACGTGTCAAGCTCAGTGATGATCCCCGTCAAGGTCGTCCAAAAACTGCAGTCACCCAAGAAAACGTTGACGCTGTGCGTAAGCTGATTGAGGAAGATCGAAATGTGACATACCGCGAAATTCAGGAAACTTTAGACATTGGCATGAGTCAAATATAAATAATCTTGCATGAACAATTAGGTGTAAAAAAGTTGTTTTCCCGATGGATACCGCATTCGCTCTGTTTTGTGTTCGAAAGTTTGGGTGTTCGAAAATGAGTTAAATCCAACAAAAATTGTTCGTTCACGAAGTGTTGTAAAAAAAAATGGTGGCCACGTTTGTAAAAATGTGTCAAATTTCGCGGAGAATACTTCGAAAAGCATTATACATTTTTAAATAGTAATGTTGTATCACTTCCTTGATTCCCGAAATTTTTAGTGCCGCCCTCGTAATACATTTGGTTCAAATACGTAACTATAAACTAATGAAAATAAAATAGTGTAAATAAGTTTTAAATTTTAAAACAGGTATTGAACTATTATTAAGAAATATTTACTAAAATTTAGCCTATTATTAAAAAACTACTACTATTATTAAGAATTACTAACATTTGACCTATAGAAACTACTACTAATATTAGGATTTACTTTTTCACATCTCGCAACAACTTCGTTAAGGAAAACAGTTTTCAATGTATTTTTTAATGTTTGTTTATTTATTCTAGTATTATCTTCTCTCAGCCAATCGAGATCATTAAAAATTGTGGGGATCAAACATTTGTTGGTTTTTTTCCCATAGTAATTTTTTACTGGTGGTCGCACGAGTTTATGCTCTCTAACGCTTCTAGTATTATCAATAGAACTGTTCAAGAACCAGCAGGTACTTGACCTTCTCATGTACAGGAAGTATTTTACATGTAACAAAAAGTTTTCATAATTGTCTTTACAGGCAAGTTTTGTTTGTGGTTTTTTGTTGTGTTCATAAACTTGAAGCAACATTGAGGCCAAAGGCTACGCAACATTGCACTACGTTACGAAATACAGATAGCAACTTGTATGCTTTATAATTACAATCGATGGGGTGGGGAGCATTCCTTCATTCATGCATTTATTTTTAACGCGGTAGAGCCATGCTGTAGCTATATTATGGTTGTAGCACTAATGGGTGGGCTCATCCGGGTAAGGATCATGGTCTCACAGAATATCAGCGTAAATTAGCAGCTCAACGCTACTGTGTTTCGTACGGTGACTGTAGAGAAACGGAGACACTTTTTTACTGAAAACGAAGAAGATGAAACTTAGTCCTCAGGGATGGCAACGCATCTGCGTTTTGATTCTTAATAGAGGATAGATGTAGATGTCTATAGCCACATCATCCACTTACCATCAGGTGCAATGTGTACCGGTTTGTCACCCTTATTCCAAAAAAAAAAAACGGAAACTGCGGTTCATATAATTCTGCTCGAGTGTTCCTCAAAAACTTGAATCAGAAGTGTAATTACCAGTGCATAGCTGAAAGCTGAAACTAATTTGGCTAGCATTTGTTTTCGCAGCTACAAAGGCACATATATAAACATACATCGATACAATTAAAATTTATAAACTAACATATAATTATACTATGCTATGTAAGAATCAGAAGATGGGCAGCAATGTCTTCTTAATAACGACTAAAAATTAAAAAAATTGCGGTTGCCAACTCAACTGTGGCAACTATTGCAAATATTTCCTCTATGAACCAACCTATAGCGGAGGCCTATGTCAAGCAGTGGAATTTAATAGGCTGTAACAATAACTGTATGTAAAACTCGAAGATTTTCTGCATGATAAAATTCGTAAGGAAAATAACTGCAATAGAATAAACCAACCGATCAGCACAGAAGTGATCATTGGTCGTGCGAAGGCTTTTCATATATCATATTTTACCAGAATTGAGCTAGTCAGAATAACATTATAAATTAAATGGTCTTATGGCTTTTGCTTTACCGTACAGTTGAATTAAAAAAAGAATATACGTGGTAGAGTCATGCTGCAGCTTTATTACGGTTGTAGCACGAACGACCGGAGAAAGTACTACGCTCTGACAGAATACCAGCATTAAATAGCGGCCTGATGCTGCTGTGTTGTGTAGGGTAAGTGTAGAGAGCTGGAGAACCTTTTTACTGGAAACGAGACATTCCATTTTAGTCCTCACGGGTGACAACGCATCTGCATTTTTAATCGAAGATAAATGTAGTTGTCTATGGGCCACAGCATCCACTTACCATCAGGTGGACTGTGTGCTCGTTTGCCACTCTTATTCTATAAAAAAAAAGAATAACTGCAAGAAAACTTTATACTGGGGTGACACTCCCCCAGTTAAAATAATAGCTTTCGCTGTGATTCGAACCCAGAACTCAAGACGCAGCAGTTGGTATTCAAAACTAGAAGTGAAAGAAAAGAAGAGATCACGATATTATGATATTACAATTTAAGACATTGCTGAAAAATATGCATGTAGCATGTAAATAACAAACAATAGACACCTATTTCGACTGTCGAGTCCCAGCGGACAGCTGCAATCAACGTAAGAAATCAACGATTTGGGAACTAAGATGGAATGCCTAAGTTTTTCTTCTCTTGGCTTAAACATACTTCTGATACATCTCTCTCACCATCGGCCCATATAAAGCGAAGGTGAAGGGCATGAGGTCGGGGCTAATGGTGAGTAAGAGGAAGAAGTGTATTTGACTGTGAGGAAGATTTTCATTAACCGCTACGCTTGGCTTTGGATAGGAGATCGTAGTACCAACTCTATCGCATCTTTTACATCCCTCTCGGTCGCCGGTCAGCAGACTTGTTGCCGAATTGATTTTCTACTATCTTAAACTAATACTATCTAAATATAATCTTATATAGAAAACTATAAAAATAATTGTATTTAACAATTATGCGATTACAATAATAAAAACAAAAAAAAACACGCCTGTCACCCAGAAGGGTAGGCAGAGACTACAGACTTCCATTTAGCACGATCCTGACATACCTCTCTCGCCTCTTCCACATCCATATACCTACGCATACATGCTCGTTGGTTAAAGGGTGTGGCCGTGGTAGGGAAAGGGGAGATCTCCCGCCGAGCAAGGTGTTCTGCCCGGGGAACGGCCAACGCTCCGTGTGATAGTTCGGAGATGTTCTATATATACTGTTTATGATTCGGAATGTTGATAGCGTGATTTAGGCTTCGGTGTGTTTCGCTTGCGGCGCGACGTCAGCGTCGCCACATCACCCCCCTGCTCAGACCAAAGGTGGGTAGTGCATCCTCGTTGCCGACGAATGTGCAAGTGCCAGGAGATTGCCTTGTAGTCTGCGGTGAGTCGAGAAGAAGGCAAGTAATCTGCGAAAGTGCCGTAAAGCAGAGGCGAGCAGTAAGGCTCAGAGCCGTGCCGAACACTGTATAGCGCAGAGAGTAGCTTGAAGAAACAGGAAGCATTATTATTCCAATGCTGCGATGAATCTTGTGAAGCTGATGGCTTACAGGATATGAAGACTGCAGACGATATCTGCTCGGGAGCGAATGGGTGGGGTATTCTATGACGATTATGAAGCTTGAAGCTTCCGAAGGTTGTTTGTTGGTTGCGTGTTCAGATCACGTCGAGTGGTTACCACTGTGGCCGTGAAAGGAAAAGGGGAGATCTCCCGCCGGGCAAGGTGTTGTGTATGTATATAGTATATATATATATATATATATATATATATATATATATATATATATATATATATATAATAAACTTTTCATCTTCATAAAAATAATGATTTCTTTGAATCTATTGAGCCTCCTAAGGCATTAGCGGCGGCTCATCATGGGTGTGTACTAAGGTGTACGGTGTATATTCTGTGTACTAAGGTTATCATTTGTCATATATATAAATATATAAACACTCACGCCTGTCACCCAGAGGGGTAGGCAGAGACTACAGACTTCCATTTGGCACGATCCTGACACACCTTTCTTGCCTCCTTCACATCCATACACCTACGCATACATGCTCGTTGGTTAAGGGTACTCCTAATTTGGCCCGTTTTCAATAAATCGCCAATTTGGTCGATAAATTTTCGCCTAGGACGTCCCTTCCCGACTCTGCCATTCACTTCTGCACCATAAATTTTCTTTGTCACTCTTTCCTCATTCATTCTTTAAACATGACCAAACCACCGAAGCATTCATTTCTTAATCCTGGTCACAACATCATCTTGCAAACCACACTCTTCTCTTATTACACAATTTCTTACCCTGTCATTCGGATTCAGCCCTAACATACTCCTTAACGACCGCATTTCTACTGCGTTTATTCTACACTCGTGCTTCTTCTGCCACACCCAACTTTCACTACCATACGTTAAAGTAGGGACCAACACAGCATTGTGAATTGCCATACGTGCCTTTTTCGACACATTTTGACTCTTCACAATAGAGTGCAAGGCCCCATTTACTCTATTTCCCGCATTCACTCGTCGTTCTATATCCTTATCATATCTCCCATCCCCCCTAAATACGCAGCCCAAATATACAAACTCATCTACTTGCTCGATCAACTCCCCTTCTATTCTTATTTCACAAATCGTTTTACTTTCTTCTATTTCAAAAACCATAACCTTCGTCTTACTTGCGTTCACTTTCATACCCCTTTCTTTTAATGATCCGTTCATTAATGTAACCATCATTTGCAACTCGGCCGCCGACGACGCAAGAATAACTTGATCATCGGCGTACAAAAGGCATTTGACGGTTAACTCACCCATTCTTAATCCGCATTCTTCAACTTTCAAATTTTGCAAACAACTGTCCATAAATAGGTTGAACAGCCACGGGGAAGCCACACAGCCCTGTCTGACACCTTTATGGATGTCAAACCAGTCCGAGTAGACCCCGTTGATCCTAACACAAGCACTAGAGTCCCTATAAAGAGACTCCAATGCCTGTATCAAGCCAGCGCTCAACCCAAATGAGTTCAGTGTTTGCCATAGCAAATCCCTATCCACTCTGTCATAGGCCTTTTCCAAGTCCATGACTTAAGAAAAGACTTGATCTGTACATCCCATTCCCTTTCTAAATCCCGCTTGCACATCCCAAATTTTTCCATCAGTTTCTTTCATGACCCTTTCAATCAGTACCTTAGCATACAGTTTTCCCACAATGCTAAGAAGGCTGATGCCACGGTAATTTTTACAGTCCTGCTGCGACCCTCTTCCTTTATATACTGGGACTATCACGGCTTTGCACCAGTCTATATATATATATATATATATATATATATATATATATATATATATATATATATATATATAGTAAATTATATCAAAATAAACTAATCGTATTCATTAAATAAAGTATTAATTACATTTAAGAAATAAAAGGTTCTTATAAAAATGAAATAAAATTATAGCCTTTATGAGATGAAGAAACGCCCCATTTAACAAACAAATAAACAAAAGCAATACTTACGTCACGAATAACGCAGGGACGGTATAGTGACGAGCACCATCCAAAACCAGCAACGAGTGGTGTTTTCCCGAGCCGATGTCCAAATAGTTTACTTCTGAAAGTTTATCAATAGATTTATTAATACATATTTTTAGTTTTTACATAATTTATTCATTGCAGCCTATCATAAGTCCATAGGACGTAGGCCTCTCCCATAGATAGCCTAATTTGCCCTGTTTACCTCTGTCGGCGTATTGATTTACGTAGCTTTTTTATTATTTTGAGTAATTATCAGAACGATGGTCCTGCCCATCTCCCGTTTTATTTCTCTCTGACGCCTCTTACGACGCACATGACGATAAGGGCCCCTTACGCTGGCCACTGCGATATTTGTAATATAATAGTCATGTTTTTCCATTACAACATCGTTGTAAAAGACATGTATGTAACATTTTTTATTTATCCCCCACTTATAAGATTTTCTCCTGTATCTTGGGTTCGTTTTAATTAGATAAATACAAATTAAATTAAAAAAAGTTTTTACAATCCGTGTTTGGCGCAAGCAATTTTATAATAACAATTCAATTTAAACCTTAGTTATATTATTACGCTGTGTATATTAATTTTTGTATTGTAATTTAAATCGACACCAATATAGGTACTTTAATTTTTAGAACTGTGTAGGTATAGATATAATTAAATGTGGTACGGTGTCAGCGTAAGGGAATCCGTTACCCCAATTCGCAAATTGTGAAAAAAACTTACTTGAAAAATTAGTCTTAAATTACTAAGTCTAGCTTAGCTTAGGATTAGATCTGGATAATAGATACAACCATCTAACCCATTTGGATGGAGGCTCCATGCAGCAACGCTTCAATTTTTTGGTCTGAAGTTTATAGACTGAGTAATTGGCGGTACCGTGGTCTTAGCAATGAGCTGCCACGCTGGGAGCCACAGGTTCAAATCCCGCCGGAACAAGTATTTGTATTGCCTACAAATAATTGTTCCGGGTTTGGATGATTGTCCTTGTGGAGTTTATGTTTGTAAACTGCCTCTACCGTATAGGAGAAAATACTAGTGTGGGGTAACGTTTGTAAAAAAAAAGAAGAAAAAATACGGACTGTGTGGCATTCAGTCTTATTGATTATATGACAAATGCACCTGTAACTAAAGCCTTGTTATTTTAGCATGAGATGATTGATCATCGCATGGAGTGTTGTATATTAACAAGTGGTAAAATTAAAAAAAAAAATACAACCGACTTCAATACAAATAAAATGAGAACATCATCAACGTAGTCGAAGTCAATTAAATACGCATTATTAAGGATAACTGAAATACTACTGGTCAGTTCTCAATCAACTTTGGGATTACTTATGGAGCACCAGCTTTCAATTAAAAAAAGGTCTGAGGTAATAACAAACATTTAAAAAAAATACAGTCGAATTGGGAACCTTCTCCTTTTTGAAGTTGGTTTAAAAATGGCGATCTGAAATAGAAGCAATATTATGAAAGTATTTACCGCGGTCGACGATGGAACATAATCCGGTGTCAGATACAGAGCGGCCTCGCACCAACAGTCTGGACTTCTTCTTTCTAAAGTGTGCCCAATGCCGCGCGACCGACGTCCTGACAAGACGATTGAATCTACAAAAGTAAAGTAAAGTAAAGTTACAGCCTATATACGTCCCACTGCTGGGCACAGGCCTCCTCTCATCTCTGAGAGGGTTTTAGGGCAAGGAAGTGTCCGCCGCGCTGCCCCAGTGCGTGTAGGCGAACTTCACATGTCTTGGAAATATTTTTTTCTTATTTCTCTGACATGCAGGTTTCCTCACGATGATTTCCTTCACGGCGGAGCACGTGGTAAGTATAAAGTATTATTAGTAAAGTATTATTGTAATCGTAAGATAATATTTAGATAGTATTAGGTAGTATAGTAAGATAGTAGAAAATCAACTATATAACCAATAATTTCATTATTTTTCGTTGCAAAAAATAAATAAGAATATTTTAATAAGCTTTTTAACATAAGCATGAAATCTAATATATTAATTATATCTTTGCTTATGAAATTGTCGTTTTGCTCTCTTCTTATAAAGAGAAATTGTCGTTTTGCTTCTTTCTTATAAAGGTGGAAAATATGTTGTAATTTTTTTAGTTTTCAATTTTGTTGGGTACTCTTTATCTTTATTAAAGTTTAATTATTTTATATTTTGAAGTGGCCTAAAGAATCTCAAGGTTGTTATAGAGGATGTGCCGATGAGGAACTTGCGTCCCTTTAAATGACTTTAATTAGATTATCCCTTTATCTAAGTACAAACGTCTTGTGGGTATTATACAACCTGCCACCGAAATAATATATTTAAAAAAAAACTTTTGGTGAATCCTTAGGCGCTCATGCTATACGTCAATTTTTTAAAGTACCTATTTTAAATACGCAAAAGTTTTCACAAATAACCTTATTACTATTTAATAATTTTCCGATAATTTTTAGGGATGGGCCGAATATGGATTTCACCGAATACGAATAATATTCGGCCGAACGTTCGGTAAAATTTTTACCGAACCGAATATTCGGCAGGATTACCTCGGTACCTAAGCAATTTATGTCGAAACTTGTTACCATAATAGACCGGGAGCTGGTGACAGGTGACGTTCCACGATTTTGTCGTGCATGCCTTTTTAAGGCTTGATAACTAACCCTAAAAATATCAAAGATTGTCGGGGCTTTAGCGCCCCCCCCCCCCTCGCGCGTCCTCTTCATGAGAAAAAGCGCTTTTCGTTGTGTAGCGAATTTTCGTGTTTTTCCGTGATAGTATACTGCATGCCATTGTAATATACGGAAGTTCAAGCAAATTGAAGCTCTAATAATTGATGGCATGCACCCCGCAGCGGCCCAAGATGATCAAAGGGTTCTGAAAACCTGAAAAAAATTAAAGGGCAATTCCGTGTTTTCAAATTGCATGCCGATGTAAAGAATGGAAGTTTTTGTAATAAAACACTCTGGAAAAATTGCCATGCACCCCTCGTATGACACACGTAGCTCACGCAGGGCATAGCAAAAACTGCTCAACTTGCTCACAACTCTTTCTACATGAGTTTTTCATGAAAAAGTTGAGTCTATTATTATCCCGAGGAATGAAAATGTGCGAACTTCCTCAATATTTATACCTTGGTAAGATATAGCGAGAGGGACTTCTGATCTCTGATATGGACGAAACTGCATTATATTGGTCTTTTCAAAATTTAGTAATAAGCCTAAAACCTCTAATTCATTCACAATTTTTCTAAGGCATTGGGTTATTTTTTCCTGCAAACTACTTAGAATTTTTTGTTTACAAGTAATTATAACTGTCGCGTCATCTGCAAACAAAACGACTCTATGTGGTGCTACTGAAGGAAGTTAGTTGATGTAAATAGAAAACAACAAGCATCCTAGGACACTACCCTGCGGTATAGAACCTGTTACTATTGCAGTGGACGAATTTATGTCATTTATCAGTTTTCGATATTCATTTATATGTGATACCTGCACGTACTGTTTTCTATTCGCAAGATAAGAAGAGAGCCACTCGTGTGGTTTCCCTCGTATATCTCTAGCGAATATAGCTGTTCCATCAAGGGTCCATGCAAAACGCGATCGTATGCTTTGGACATGTCCATAAAAATAGCTATAGCACATCTTCCTTCATTTAGAGCATTCTGAATTTCTAAGATGCAGTCAAATACAGCGGACGTAGTAGAATGATCTTTTCGGAAACCATGCTGATATTTACTAAAAATGCTGTGTTTTTCAAAAAAGTTATATATTTTATTACAAATTATTTTCTCAAAAATTTTTGAAATTACATACAGTAATGCAATGGGGCGATAATTGGATACAACAGTTTTATCGCCTTTTTTAAAAATAGGTTTTATCACGGCTAATTTTAGATTTTCCGGAAAAACGCTATCCTTATACGATTGATTTATAAGAAAAGTTAAGGGCTTTACAAACTCATCTACGCAATATATGAGTAGAGTAGCTGGGATTTCATCATATCCGCAAAAATTGTTTCTTTTTAGTCCCATTAGCGCTCTTTTTACATCAGCTTCTGTAACACTACTAAGATATAGTGAATTTGGCAAGGATACTCGAGATGACCGCTTATTTAGAGAGGAGCAGTTATTTGAACTTATAGTTATATAATAATTATTGAATAAGTTTGCAACTTTATTTGGAGATGTTACATTTAAAACGTCATTACGTAAACAAATGTTTTCATATTTTACACTTTTAACTTTTTTGGTTTTTTCATTTATCATAGCCCACATGGTTTTATATTTATTACGTGACGTTTGCACTCTTTTTATGTAAGATTTTCTTTTTTCTGTGACTATTATTCTTTTTAGTATTTTGCTGTAGATTTTTGTATAAGATTTTAAGGCTTCATTATTATAGTAGTTAGTAAGATAACGTAAGACACGATTGTTGTAGCAACATTTTTAATGCCTTTTGTTGTCCATCTTGTCTTTTCTTTATTTTGTAATTTATACAATTTTCGTGGAATATGTTCATCTAAAATAGACTTAATTTGGTTCTGAAATTTACTATAGTTTGTATTTATATCACTCGTTGGGGTCATTATATTACACCAATTAATTTCATTTAGTTTAATTCTGAATTTTTTCATATTATTCTCATTAAAAAGTCGTTTGTTTATTTTATAAGTAATATTATTTCTATTTATGTTCTCTTCCACTGGTATTTGTCCAATTAATGCGTGATGATCTGATAAGTCATAATTTTGTACAAAAGCCGTCATGTATGTATTTTTAGAAATTATAATTTGGTCAATGCATGATTTACTGTTTTGGGTCTCACGTGTAGGGGTTTCTATAAGACAGCGCAACCCGAATGATTTTAAAAGATTGATAAGTCTACTAGATATTTTTGTATCCCTTGTGATGTCTATATTTATATCGCCCGCTATGATAATTTTTTATTATGAGCATGTTTGGATAAGTGGTTTAGTAAAGCTTGCATTTGAACGAAAAATGTTTCTATTTCTCTCTCACAGCGATACATGGCCACAATCAATAAGTTAGATTCAGTAATCTCCAACGCACACAATTCCACGATAAATTCTACTGTGAATAGTTGAATGTCTAAACGTTCTTTAGTTTTCATGTTTTCTCTAACAAAGATACCAACCCCACCATGTATATGTTTTTGCCGCAAATACTTCGCACGTAGTTCGTAGCCCTCTAATGTGTAAAAATGATAGTTAATAGGTAATAACCAATGTTCACTTACGATTAATATATCTATTTTAACTTCCATTAACAATAAGTTTAAGTCGTCAATTTTGTTAGAAAGACATTGAATGTTTTGACACATAATTTTATAGCATTTTGGGGCGAAAGGAAGACTTCTCTGTATCAATTTTACTCGTATTTTCTTGAAACGTTATTACTTTTAGATCAGAGATATCTTCTATTCGTCGATTTTCACTCAATGTTACATCATCAAATGTTCTTATAAATTCGTTTATGTCATGCAAAATTGTCTTTAATCCGCGTTTATTTAATTTTTCATTATATCCTGAGAATATTCTAAATTTTTGTTGGAGTCTAAAATTTAATAATATTCAAAATTAATATTATCAGAGTATAAAAGGTTATTAAAGGTTCGAAGAATAAAAACTTCAATTCGTCTATTATAAATATTAGAGTGGTAACAAAATTTAAAAGTAGGCAGACATATCAAGATGTTTGTGTGCTGAACGGTCAAAAGAGTCTTCCTTATATTCATAACTAAATCATTATAATTTTGTAAACATCAAAATCAGTTTCACCTACAATTAAAATACAAAAATCATTAAGGGTGTAATTCACAAGTTTTGTTTGTACACCACTTAACAGTTAGTTTAATACCACCTCCTGTTGTGCGGTAGCGGCAGGTGTTTTGCGTTTCGAAGTGGTTTCTCATTGTAGTCGCCATTTTATTGCTACGAATGCTACTAATGACGCATAGTTTCCTTTTCGGTGGATATTCGCAAGTTTCTTCACTAGTCTTAATTTTTGAGGTTAGGGATTCGACATAATCATTTACATATTTTTCAGGTTGAATAGCAGGCAGTGTTTCTTTAAGCGTTATTCATTCAACACATTCAAAACTATGGCGTGTATCTGACTAAACGTTTCATGTTTTGTTTTTTGGGTTTAGTTAAAGGTGTTGAGTTATAGGAATTATTGGCTGTTTTTCTCAATTTTACGTCGTCGATACTAACACTTTTGTAGAGTTTTATAATTTTTTCTTGTTCTAAAATTTTTTTTGGTAAGATTTCTATTCGTTATGTTTAAATTGTCCACCCCTTTGTTCGCTATAATTAGTTCTGTACGTAACCTTGAAACTTCTTCTTTTAACTCTTGTATGATTAAGCAATCTCTTAAGTCGTCGTCTGGTAGGCTGCGAGAGGTTTTTTGTAAATTTAATGAATGAGAGTGTGTATTAGTCGTTGATATAAATGAGTCTGATAAATCGGGAAGTGATTCTGATAGTTTTTTTATTATTTTGACGAAAGGTGACAAATTCTGTGTACTCGTCATCCACGTCTAGTGCATCGAAAGAGTTAGTTGTGGGTATATTTATATTTTGTTGGACTAAATTTGGTAGTATATGATATTTACATAAATCGCATAGGCATTTTTTTTTTTTTCGACACTAATAAGAAGAAAAACTTTTCTCCTATGCTTGTGCAGTCTAAGTGAAAGAGTTTCTTACAGTTGAAGCATTCAATAAAGTCCCTTTTTGTTATTTCTTCTCTGCATTTAAAACAATTTTTCGACATTTTGAAGTCTTTCCTTTCTCGTGTAAAACCAATTAAAATAATTTTTGTTTTTGACTTATCGCCATCTATTGTGTTGCAGCTGTACTATTATTTTACTTATCTAACAAAGCATGCGATTTATCATCGATGGTCTATAAATCGTTAGATTAGTTTTAGTTCATTGCTTTTCCGGTAGATGGCGATTTACAACACCATTTAGTACACTTTGAGAAGATTGAATAGAATCAGCTGATTGATCAGCTGACTTGTGTTTACAAATTTGAACAGATAACGTTTTACCAGTTGTGTAAAAATAGAAAATTCAATATTTTATGGATTAGTTTTTCACTTACGTTATAATTTGTAGAAAGACTATGGAGAGGACACTTATTAATTCACCTGCATTTGGTCACTTCGTACTTTTATTACGGTGTTATCTACTTTATCAATACTGATTGATTTTCACACGATATACACTAGTTTTCACTGGGATAATATTTCCACCGCTCGATCGTATCTAATTTTATATGGAACGCACGCATGATTTACTGTGTATAGAGCACTATTTTTTAATTTAAATAAATTTAATACGGAGCTCGATGTTCGCCGTGACAACTAGCGCCACCTCCATAAAGTCCAAAACGTATAAGTATATTTGTATATAAATCCTACGTACTTTTAGCGAAACAATATACTGTAATGAAAATCTGTGATTACAAAAATTGGTCTTGGTCAAGTATACATATATACCAAATTTTGTTTTGGAATATTTTGTATTTCTACAGCGATCGACATTTTTGATCACGAGCCGCTGTAAACAAACGATACAGTAACCTACTCACGATGGCAGCTCAGCCTGGAGTGAGTGTCTACGGAGTGAGTCACAGTATGTATATTTGTCTTTAGTAAAATATATTATTACAAGGCTGCTCAAACACCGAAAATTTCGGAGTTTCTCAGCCAGCATTCCGTGGCTTCCCACATGAGAGATGAAAAGATTAAAAAATAGATTGAGTTGAACAATTGATATTTTCAAAAATTACCGTGTTTACCCCTTTATGCGGACTTGATAAATCTACACCATAAGCCACTAAACCCACTTTTTAAATGTAAAAATAGCAATTAATCGATTTAAAAATGCTAATACATAATATGTACCTAAAGCGATCATTTATCTTTCTGACAGTGTACTTTTAATATCATTTATATGTTCAATATGATTGTTAGATACGATTTGATGCGACAAAACGTTGGATTCTTGATTTTTGGGTGCTAGTAGAACATACTCTTACCTACGCGCTTTGCGCTTAAGGCATGCAAAACGTTTGTATAGTAAAAGTTAATCCCAGATACAAATTTACATTATGGTTGGCAAAGGCAATTTTTATTTTTTAGTTGTTTCTCTCTGTTGCCTTCTACCGCACTCACGGAACGATAAATGATCGTGAATTACAGAGCCACTACACGGCGCGGCGGTATGTGTAAACTATTAACTAAACACAAATATCGTGTAGCCATACACGCTGTCCACCAACATAAAATATAAAAAACAAAAACAAATTTAAACATATACCTAAAAGTCTATACATCTATAGTCTATACAAATAAATAAACTTGAAGTGTCTGTTCGTAATGTCAAAATAACAATTTTTCACTAAAATACCCAATCCACCACCTCTTTAATACCCAAAAAAAAAAATACCTACGGTATCTACTTTTAACAAAAAAAGAACAGAGAAATGCCTGAAATTAATATCGAGTGTAGAAGAGTAAGGAGTACAGACTGTGTATTAAAAAGTGTCCATAGAAAACCGTTAAATAAGGGTGGCGCCTCTATAGCTACGGGCTAAATTTTAAAGAACATGCTGAAAAATATTAGTGAGATAGATTACTTTTTCGAGGTTATATTTACTAAATAAAATTATTTTAGATTTTAGAGCTACTGATCGGTTTAGCAGCACACTTGAAACCGTCGACAACTGCTAAGTTCATTTCATCCCAGTAGCTACTCCAGCGCTGTTGTGGAGAGTTTTTGAACTGTTATTTACTGCTAACAGATGACCACTTTTTCAGCTATTCTACTATGGGAGTTGGTACTCCTTACTAATACACTCCATAGCCTGAAAGGGTTCTAGGCTATTTTAAACATTGATTAGATATAATAAATTGCCCTTAATGATTATCTTAAGTCTAAATAACGTTACATTTTAATATCCAACCTAGACGAAGCTGAGGCGGTTTGTTACTGCCAAATAAAATTTTACATTGTAATGGACGCCACACACGGTCAATTCAACTGATCAGTTCAAACTAAAAATGTTGATATTTTTTTAATATTGAATTTTCGATATATCAATAATTATAAATATATCAATATTAGAGTTTTATAGTCAAGTTTATTTATCGATATATCGGAAATATAATATTTTAAAAAATATCAACGGTTTTAGTTTGAACTGATCATTTGGAATGATCAGTTGATCTGACCGTGTGTGGCGACCATAATTGTATAATATGTTATGGACCAAGTAATTAATCAGGGCACTATATATAATGCCCCAACAATAAGAATGACAAGTCAAATCGGGCTGCGTAATTAATATTAATTTAAACTCCATTATGTATTAAATTGTCTAGTCATTAAGAATATTGCTCCGTATCTGTTGCGCAATTTGACATAACCTAATCATGTTAATCACTTTTAAGATAATAAGTTAGTAATGTACCGGATCGAGACAAACTTCTGCCGGCCTACACTGTCTCCGCTGGTAAAAGCTGATTGCACACTAGAACTTACGGCTAAAGAGAAAACGGATTTGTTCGTGTCTCTCTTTGCCTTTTCGTCTGCCATTAACGTCTGGACAGTGGCAACAACGTTCCACCTGGATTACCCCACTGCGGGACCTCTATGTCAGATGTTCGTATTACAAACAAGGAGGTTCTTAAAACCTAGCGGAGTCTAGACGTGAACAAAGCTAGTGGACCAGATGGTGTGCCAGCTATAATCCTAAATTATTGAGCATCTGACTTGTCTAATGTGCTGACATTCTTGTTCCGCCTCTCATTCAGGACAGGAATAGTGTCAAGATCCTAAAAGCTGTCCAAAGGCTTTCGTTTTTCTACAGGATGTATTTCGGAGAGTGTACCCAGGAATTGCATAACTTAATTTTTCGCTCTCTTTCCACTATCGGACAACAAGACACACGGCCAGTCTTCACCTTTTCGTTATCGATTTACCACGCATTCGAACCAAACGGTTTATTACATCGTTCGTCATGCGTACAGCAAAGAAGTGTAATAAGTTGCAAGCATCTGTCGTTCCATCCGATTTTGAAATCGGATGGAACGATGAAGACCCACATTGATGTGAGTCTTCAAGGCAACAGTCAATGGGCTTTTGTTAAGGGGATATAGTAAGTCAGCTCAAATTCTAATTTCGCCCCCACTTCCCCGCGCGTCGTATGCTATGTACCGACATGTTTCACCAACCCATACTATAGCATTTTTTTTTATAAGCGACACAACTTCTCCCTTCAAAAGCCTAATAGACGATATAACGGAGCGACAGGAATCAAACTTCAAGACGCCGATAGTTTAGGTAATTTCTTTTTACAGTGAAAATAATGGTATTTAAAAAAGTAAATAACATAAGCACTGCTTTATAGTTAGTTCAGTTAGTATGCAAAGTTTCATGATCTTATTTAAAGTTTTTTTTAAATAACAGCGGTTTATTGTTCAGTTTGGAGGTAACTTTCGATTTTTTTTCTATCGAGAAAATTTTACGGACTCGTGTTTTCGTCTAACATAGTCCTTAACATTAATCCTCAACTTTACCATATATTTATTTCAAAATTAATGCTGCAATACTTTCGGCATAACGGAGGATCTTGCTAAGCCATTTGAGGTTATATTTTCCCTTAAGTCAGTGCCCTTCACCATCTTCGACTGTATCACCACTTACCACCAGGTGGGGTAGTGGTGAAGTGCTAGCTTAAAATAGTAAAAAAAATCTGAAATTAACAAGTGAGGAATGTGAAGGAAGGGATTAACCGCTTTGCAGTATGAAATAGCGGCAGTGGGTTATCTTCCTTTGAGTTTCAAAGAAAAAATACCATTGTTATTTATTATGTATATATAATATCTGATATATAATAACTTTATTCCCATTGTGTTTAATTGTCTAATACGTGACATCAAAAAAATATCTAACCTAACCTATTTTTTATTACTCTACCCAAAAAATAACGGACTAGATCCATAAAGCCCTATTCAAATTAATTATTTTAAATAGTTTTTATCATTATTGCCAACTCATATTAGGCTAGATTTATTAGATTAGAACTTTAAAAACGAAAACATCTAATTGCCTCCTTGTCTGGCACAAGTCAAGTAGTAGTAGTCCATCAAATAATTTTTAGTCTTGTTCGCAATATTCTGTACGCGGTTCAAACCTCATTGTACGTCAATATGTGAGCAGTTTGACCTACTTAAGTTCTATATATGAAAAAATAGCTCATGCTCTTAGACAAATTGGGGTTTATGTGGCGTTCCAAACAAACAATTGTCTTAGGTAAAAGGAGTGAAAAACTCTCTTAGGTTAGGAGTGACGATCTGGTAAAACATGCAGGAATGGATGCTGGTAGCTTAAGACAGTGCTTTACAGATTTCTTGAGGCCTACGTTCGACAGTTGACTTGTGATAATATAATTGTGGGATATAATGATAAAATCATATTTCAGATAACATTTCGGAATTTCGATTCATACTGGGTGACGGAAACTAAAAAATTGTGTGGCAAACCAATATTGTATCAATGTATATCTCTGGCTGTTTTTGAAACTCGTTCAAGATACAGGCTAGGCTACGCTTTTTAGAATTCCCTTGCCCACAACGTTATCAGAAAATTATATTACATTTTTAATACACCTATCGTATTTTATATTGTTTCTAATTTATAACGTTAGCTTTACTATCTACATAATATACTCTAATTATACGGATAAAAACTTTTACAGATACTTAATTAGTGTAATAATAATATGTACATACAAATACAACATGTAATAAAACCCTGTGGTTCCCATTAAGTGCGTTAGCAACATCAGTGTTCAAACTGATAGAAATAACTTTACTGCAGAAAACTCGATCACAATTTTTTTTATTTTCAATAAATTTTTATTTGCAAATTGTATGTGGTTTAATTACCTCAGTACCTAAGAGTATTGTCAAAAACCCTACTTTACTAATGCGCGCATCAATTAGATGTAATGAAACTACATACAATTTGCAATTAAAAATTTAAGTAAATTTTATTAATTTTTACTGTCGTGTTTTCTGAAATAAAGTTATTTCTAAAGTTTGATTACTGATTCTGATGACGTACTAAACAAGGGTTTTTGTTACATGTTGTTTAATAAAATAATATTATATTTAATATATAATATATAAACAGTTACTTGTATCTACCTACCACCAAATAGAATTCAGCGTTTAGTCAGTGCAGTGTCTATTTCTTCTGATCAAGTCTCGATTAGAGGCGGAACACGTGTCGTATTTTCGACGGTTGCGTGTATTTTCTAATGTACCTAATAGTTAGTGCAGCTGGGCAAAATGGTGTTCGATTTAATGGTAAAGTTATTCTATTTCATGATGAAGGTTTCGCCTTGATTGTAGAAATGACGTGTACCGACAGGTGTGTTTGTGTGTGTAACTGCGATTTGTTTGGACTCGTGAACGTGACTGAGCGCTCCCGACACATGAGTAAAGAAATTACTCTGTGCTCCCGACATACTAGAAAGTTCAACCAAGCTCCTGAGGCCTACGCATACAAACACAATGTGTATGTACGCGGCTAATAACAACCAAAGTCAAATCTTCGTCATCAAATAGAATAACTATAACAATTATAGTGGATGCCCATTGTGGGAGGTAGGGAGATATCCACTTTATGTAGCCTTTTTTATAGAACAAAAGTGACAGACGAGCACATAGTCATCATGATGCTAAATTAATGCTCTGTGATCCATAGACATATACATCTATCCTTGATTAAGAACCAAAATGGAGATGCGTTGTCACCCCTGAGGATTAAGATGACATGCCTGGTAAAATGGTCTCCGGTTCTCTACATTCAACATCCGAAATTCAGTAGCTGTAAGCTGCTATTTTACGCTGGTATTGTGAGAGTGCGGTCCTTTCCGACCCATTGGTGTTACAACCACAATATAGCTGCAGCAGGACTCTAACAAGTATAAAACTTCTTTAGCTACATCTACTTATATATATATATATATATATATATATATATATATATATATATAATATATAAAAATAATATATTGTATAAGTTATACATGTATAATACATATACATATATCAATTTTCTACAAAGCCGATAATAAATATTGAAATTTATTATTGGCTTCCTTCCATTATTTGTTATTATTCACCCGAAAATTCACAAAACATGTAATTTAAAATGAATTTACAATTTTATTCACTTTCAACGTATTGAATAAAATATTTTCAAAAAAATAATTTCATAAAAAAAATTGTTCAAAACGAAATAACTTTACGAAAAATAACTGACTATGAGAGAAAGAAAATGTGCGCGCGCACTGCTCTCCCTTGTTTATATCCCCCACTCAACTCCCGTTCGGCTCGTCCGATCACACTTTTCGTAACGCATTCGTCACGCGTTCGCCAGCTTACTCCCCAAGTCAAGCGTGCGTAAAGAAGTTTTACTTCAATAGACATTATTAACGTTACAGCCTGTCAAAGCGCAATGCTGAACATACACCTCCCCAATAGATCGTTTCATAGTGGGGATACTTGCCTTAGTTACCACGCTTGGCATGCAAGCTGGCAACCGCAGTTTTATTTTTATTTTTAGTCGTTATAAGTGCCGTGTGGTGGCGGTGTTAGAATATCCACTATATATCCCCATATGTAGTATGGTAGCCACGGGTATGACATATGTCCCGTGGGTGTCGTAAGAAGCGACAGAGGGAAACAAATCAGGACATAGGCAGCAGCGTCTTTTAAATAACGACTAATAAATATTACTATACTCGTAAATAATAAAAATATAAATGTAAAATTACGTAAATTGATTCCAATACGTTTTTAACATCACGAGTAGAGAGAGAGGGAGAGAGAGTAACTCCATAATGATTTCTTATATTTACGCGAACACTACACATTGAAATAATACTAGTTTTTACGTAATTTATCGCGTATATTTAACTTTTTTAAATACCCGACGTTTCGAACGCTTTACAGCACTCATGGTCACGGGCGGGACTGAGATGTTCAACGTCCATATGTCATAGTTAACCGCGGTTACCATAGATTAAAATTTAACTTTTGTTCCGATCTATACAGTATGAACTTATGGTATCTCGTCCCTCTGCAAGATGCAGGAGTGTACAAGCTTTCAAGTCTTGCAGTTGTACGTTTGGGTTGGGATTTAATTTTATTTATTATCGGATCCCAAGCAGATGGTAGCACCCAGCCATCTTCTCTATTGAAATTAGGATGTTTTTTGATTTCAATAGCCTCGCGAATCATCCTTGGAAGGAATCGGTGTTCTTTAGCGAGGATTTGCGGTCTATCAAATCTGATGTAGTGACGGGGGCGATCCTGTACGTGTCCACAGACTGCAGACTTCCCGGAGAGTCGATTCTTCACATCAGCTATATGTTCTTTCGGGTAGCTAAACGTCGGGTATTTAAAAAAGTTAAATATACGCGATAAATTCCGTAAAAACTAGTATTATTTCAATGAGAGTAACTCCAGTTCAAGAAAAAAAAGGAATATATTTTTTATAATATATTAAGACTTAAGACACAGTCACGAAGCGAACTATAGAGCTCGAAGTTTCTCTGCGTGATAAAATCCGTAACGAAGATGTCCGCAGCGACAGAATAACAGTAACAGAAGTGGTACTGACTCGAATTTATAGCTGTACGAAGTGGTAAGTGGTGACTGCAAGTGGTATGTGGTGACTGGAATTGGAATGGCTCACAGTCTCGTACCGAAAATTACAGTGTAGGCGAAACAACCAGGACTTTCGACCTGATGAGGTACTCGTATGGTGGCTTGGAAGCGTCCTACTCTGCGGCGACGTATTTAGCAGGCGGTACAGCTCCTTTTCAGTTTAAGGGTAATAAATCCGGGATAATAATAGACTATGAAGCATTTCATCTGTCTTAGAGATAGACATGTAGATAGACCAAATCAACCAAAACAAAAACTTTACAGAATATTTATTTTGATTATTCGCATGTTAAAAATCTAATAAATATATGTAAGTACATCCAATTAAAATAAATATCGAGTTGTTGACTTGTGATTGCATGCAATATGTCAACAACGTGTGTTTACTCCAATTATTCATACACATTCGCAAACATCCACGTTTTAAAAGATGTAATAATATGGCTATGAATAAATATAAATAAGAAACATTATACCTAAAAAAAAACAGAATATTTAATTCTGAATTAAAAAATGGAAGAAAGTTTCATAATATTTGCTTTAAAAAATGGGAACAAGAAAGCAATGGGATTTGACCTAAGTATTTAATTATGTTACGAGTCTTCGATAACGTAAAATATAAAATCATGTTCAATAAACAGAGTTTTAGTTTGTGTTTAAATATAATATTAAAACATACCTTTTTAATGGTGTATCTGAGTTATCAGAAGAGCTTGATGAATTAGATGTCTCACTGCAACTAGAAGTCTGAGAACGATAAACCTGGAAACTATCACTTTTTCCAATGTTACTTTTCATCTTTACACAATTTCTCTTTGCAATACAGTTGAAATTGTTCAGCCGAGACTAAAATCTGAGCTTTAATGTCTCATATAACCACCACTGAGTAACTTTTAATGATAAATTTTGTTCATACCGTAGAATACGTGAGAAGTATTTTGTCACTAGTATCTAAAATTAAACTCTATGTGTTGGCGGCGACGCTTCGGTCAGTTTCGTCCGACGTCTGAAGCCGCCTTCGTAACTTTGAGTCAACTGAACAAGTGATTGACAAATAATCACGTCGGGAAACAATTTGTTTTAATGATGACATAAAAATAAATTGTTCCCAACCACATAACTGATTTACGGACAAAGATCTAATTTTCATCAAATCAGATTTCTTCTCGACGAACAGAAAACACTATGAAGCGACATACGAAGCGAATCTCATCCCAAGTTGGTGACAATAGGCAAATCTTCCAAGTGGGTGCTCGCCTGCATTCTTGGAAGGGCCTGTGTAAAGCAGTAGAATTAAAAAGGCTGTTGGTAACTTTTAATCACAATACTAGAGTAGATTACTACGCTACTCTGCCGAACACTAAATTCCCTTAGAGTTCTTTTTTGAAACTAGGCATAGCATCAATTCTCAAATTAATAGCAGCGCTAAAGCATGTTGCCGGATGTCAAGAGTTTACGTTTAATTGGTGACATCAATCTTATCACCTTTCTGAATTACCAAGCACGTAAGATGTCAGCCTTCGTTGACCTCCTTAACCTCTCAACCCCCTAACGGTCTCATGAGACCGCGGCCATATTCCGTCAAATCCCTAGTGGTCTCATGAGGTCGCGCCCACCAACAGCACTTTAACCCATAAAGACTTACATATAGAGACTACTTTTATAAGAAGAAGTTTGGCATTATACAATCAATATGAAATACTCTATCTTCTAGTGCAATAAAAAAACTATTATCCTATGAATATATTTATAATCTACGTTAATTTCGTACGCAATTTTTGCGTGAATGTCATTGTGTTGATTTTTGGATTTTTCTAGTGTTTTAGTATAGTGTTTTATTACAAAATTGTAATAAAAGTTTTTGTGTGAATATAATTTATCTATTACGTAAATACGAAATTATTTAATATTGTAGTATATATTGAAATTTAATAGTAATATATATTGAAATAACTGTGATTTTTACGCTGCCGACATTCGCTTAGTATGTTTTTTTTTGTTATCAAAATACAATAAAATCTTTTTGTAATGAAGTAAAACCCGACTTTTGTTTAGACCACAGGATAGAGAATTTTGTAAATTTAAAATGCTAAACTTCTTCATAGAAAAGTAGTCTCTAAATATAAGTTTTAATGGTTTTAAGTGCTGTGGGTGGGTGTGGCGCATGCGACTGCATGGGATTTTTATGGCGCTTGAAGGGTTAAAACATATGGCTATAATAGATTATCTATGGCATATAGCATGTTCCTATTATTTATCTTGCGTTCTCTCATGCTTAGACCTACGAAGCTCATATTTTCTCATATTGTTACTTCTTGAAATGATTGTTGTTTTAATATTTTAGTAGATACATCTTTCTTCTCTTAATGCCTGCTATTGAAAATTTATATAATCTCGAGCTTTTTTTATAAAATGTAGATTAAGAGTGACAAACGAGCACACAGTCCACCTGAAGGTAATTGGATGCTGTGACCCACAATCGTCTGCATTTATCTTTAATTAAGAATCAAAATGCAGGTGCGTTGTCACCCCTGAGGACTAAGATGGAGTGCCTGGTTTTCAGTAAAAAGGGTCTCAAAACCGTATGAAAACGAAAGCAATAAGCTGCTATTTTACGCGAGTATTCTTTGAAAACGTGGTTCTACACCAGTCATGCCGACCCATTATGCTACAACTTCTACAACAACTAAGCTACAACTAAGCTACACTTGCAAGTTGAATTACTTTTAGATCTAGTAGAATTTCCTTAATTCATGTTATGTTATTGTAGATATTAGGGGGACGTCCTAGGCGAAAGTTTATCGACCAAATTGGCGATATATTAAAAATAGGCCAAATTAGGAGTACCCTTAACCGACGAGCATGTATATGGATGTGGAGGAGGCGAGTGAGGTGTGTCAGGATCGTGTCAAATGGAAGTCGTGAATGTTTATGTCATTGTGTTAGATATTAGAGGGTGCATCAAAGCAACAGGTAAAGGACAGACAAGAAATAAGTTTTTAAAACATAATATAAGCCCAATTCAAAAACTAAAAGGAGTAAAACAACTTCACATTCAGAAGTCGGTGCTAAGGCGTAGTATATCAGAAGAACCTCTAATTCGCAATTTTAAAAGCAAATTGTACATGTGCTTGGCGATAAAGGAAAACATTGCAAGAAAAGGAACATGTAACATCCGCCACCAAACATTGGGGCCGCATACCAATAACACACTTAAAATAGCTTATTCTAATGTTCTCCAGACCGATTTTCGGACACGACTGCTAATCTCAGCGGACACTAGCCAACTCCATAGGAACATATTGCACGAGTGTACGCATACGCAAGCACAGATACACTCACAGACTATTACGATGCTTACGCTTGGTGCACTCTCGCCTATTCCCTCCATCGCTTGACTCTCATAGTCTAATGAGGCGACATCCAACACGATCGGAGAGAGAGATTAGGCGTAGGACGTACCGACGTAGGACTAAGACAGTAAGAGACTGAGGAAAAACAGTAGCCTTAGTGTTTAAGTTAAATGGCACGACGCCCTAAACTTCACCTGCCAGTACGAGGATGCCGTTCGAGAACCTTTGTCCACCATTACAGATTCACACAAATTAAGTCGCCTTTCTTGAAGAACAAGACCACCGCACTTCTGCTCCAGGCCTCTGGAGTAGTGCCACCATGCAGAACGGAATTGAAGAGCTTCTGAAGCATTTCAAGTACCGGTTGGCACCCGCTTACAGAAGCTCCGTTGTAATTTCTTTCTCGCCCGGGTCCTTGCCGTTTTTAAGGTGCTGGAGAGCCATTCTAATCTCGCTCAGACTATATTATGTCATTATAATATTGCATTTTCATATTAGACGTCCGCCATATTTGATTTAAAATGAGGTCACTTTAGTTATTATTGTTACGCGCTCAAATCGGCGGCACTAGCGCCATCTAGTCTCGAACCGAAGAAATAAACCTCTTGAAGTTTAAAACTCGAAGTCTCGGTACCTTGCGCGTGCTCTGATGGTGATGCTGCAGCAGCTGCGAGGCGGACAGGAGGAACAGGCCCGCCGGCAGGAGGAACAGGCCGGCCGATTGGAAGAGCAGCTGCGGGGCGGACAGGAGGAACAGGCCCGTCGTTTAGAAGAGCAACTCCAACGCGATAAGGAAGAGCAGATGCTCCTCATGAAGGACCTTCACGCTATCTTCGGAAAAGAGATACGGGAGGTGAAGGATAAGGTTGCTCAACATGACAACCACCTGTCGGAGGCCGAAACCCGAATCGACCAAGTAAACAATCGGGTTGACAACGTAATGGCTGAAGTGAAGAAAACGCTGAACGACCTCAAACTTGGGGATGGAACTACAGCTCCCGTAGTAGCTACAGCACCTTCGCTACGTGGATTCAAAGTGCCGCCGTTCGACGGGACTTCTTCCTGGTCGGCCTATAAAATCCAGTTCGAGGCCGTCATGGAGGCAAACCGCTGGAATAAAAGCCAGGCCATGACTGCACTCACCTTAGGCCTGCGCGACCAAGCCTTAACCGTGTTGGAAGCTCTCGGTAAGAAAGTGACCTACGAGCAGCTCCTTGAGGCATTGGAGGCGAGATATGGTGACGCTCACCTGGAACACGTCTTTCGCGCGCAGCTTAAAGATCGCGTGCAACGCAGCAACGAAAACCTGCAGCAGTGGGCCCTTGAGGTGGAGAAGATGGTTCGCAAAGCATACCAGTCTGTACCTGCGCTCATTGAAGGGAACCTGGTGCAGACATTCATCGACGGCATCCGCGACCTGGAAGTCAGAGCTGCTGTGAGGCTCGTGCACCACGAGACGCTTAAGGACGCCTTGGCCCATGCACTGGAGGTGGAAGCCGTGCGGAAGGACCATCGTTCCCATCGCGTCAGGGAGGTTGCAGCAGCTACAGTTCGCGACTGCAACAAAGGATACAGCCCTAGGTGCTATGGCTGTAGGGAAAAGGGCCATCTTCGATCCAGCTGCCCTAAGCGAACCGTGGAAAGGAGAGTTGATCGATCTCGAGAGGGTCGTGCAGCTAACGGCACCGCCTGGCGGTGGCAGGATCGTCGTTCCCCTAGCGCTAGGGGAGGTTGCCGCAGTTACGGTTCGCGACCACAATAAAGGATACAGCCCCAGGTGCTATGGTTGTGGGGAAAGGGGTCATCTTCGGTCCAGCTGCCCCAAACACACCCTAGGAAGGGAAGGCGAACGGTCTCAGAAAGGAAGTGCGGCTAACAGCACCGCCCAGCAGCAGCAGGAATACGACTTTACTATCGAACATCGCAGCGGGAAATCTCATGGCAACGCAGATGCATTATCACGAATACCTTGTCCTGAAGATTGCAAACATTGTACTAGGCAAGAGAGTAAGGAAGTGGTATCCGTGAGGATGCTCAGGGCAGACCACCTCAGCAACGAGTGGAAGGAGAGCTTTCAACGTGCACAGCAGGAAGATCCGGACATCAAGCCGATCCTGGAATGGATGAAGGCCAATGCTCCCAAGCCCAAGTGGAGCGACGTCTCAGCGATGAGTTCGACCACTAAAAGCTATTGGGCCCAGTGGGACAGCTTGCTGCTTCAGGATGGAGTTCTGTGTCGTAAATGGGAAAATGTTCGGGGAGACAGCTGTCATTCACAAATGGTTGTCCCTAAAGCTAAAGTACCGGATGTTCTACAGCTGTACCATAATGATTATTCAGGAGGCCATCTGGGAGTTAAACGAACTCTACTGAAGATCCGAGAACGGTTTTACTGGGTCCACTGTCGAAACGATGTCGAGGACTGGTGTCGCAAATGTACAAGTTGTGCGGCTATAAAAGGGACCTCAGACTCGTAGTAGAGGTGCATTGAAGATGTACAATGTTGGTGCACCATGGGAGAGAATGGCCATTGACGTGGCGGGGCCGTTTCCGGAGAGTGAAAGCGGTAACAAGTATTTCATGGTTGTGATGGATTACTTCACTAAGTGGCCAGAAGTCTTCGCCATTCCAAATCAAGAAGCTTCAACAGTTGCAGATAAACTAGTTCATGAAGTCTTCTGTCGTTTTGGAGTACCTTTAGAGATTCACAGCGATCAAGGAAGGAATTTTGAGTCTCAAATATTCCAGGAAACTTGCCGAGTTATGGGTACTCTTAAAACAAGAACGACTATCACCCGCAATCTGATGGAATGGTAGAACGATTTAATCAGACATTGGAGAGGTACCTAGCAAAAGTTGTGGACAATCGGCAACGAGATTGGGACAAGCACATACAACCGTTTTTGTTGTCATATCGAAGCGCTGTTCACGAAAGTACAGCAGTGACACCAGCTTTCGCAAACTTTGGAAGAGAATTACGGCTGCCTGCAGACCTGATCACCGGGATACCACCTGATGCTCCACGCAGTATAACCGATTATGCAAATGACTTGCGGAACAAAATGAATGACGTTTATGAGCACGTCAGACAATCGGGCCAGCAAATGTCTGAAAAGATGAAAACCCGGTATGACCGCAAAATGAACAACAAAGGGTTCGATGAAGGTTCACTTGTGTGGTTGCACAATCCAGTCCGCAGCAAAGGGAAATCTCCTAAGCTTCAAGCTAAATGGGACGGCCCGTACCGGATTGTGACCAGGATCAACGATGTAACCTACCGGATACAGAAAGGCGCAAGAGGGACTCCTAAGATCGTCCATGTGGATCGCCTAGCGCGTTATTATGGGGCCGATAATGCTCGGGACGAGCATGTCTTAGGAGGGGGCAGTGTTACGCGCTCAAATCGGCGGCACTAGCGCCATCTAGTCTCGAACCGAAGAACTAAACTTCTTGAAGTTTAAAACTCGAAGTCTCGGTACCTTGCGCGTGTTTACTTGAACATTCTGGATATTTCTTTGCTAATACGCTGCAAGACGATCGTAGTAGTGTTGATTTGGCGAGACAAGCGAAGCTTCGGAGCGGAATAAAGTGAATTAGTGTGTTTAATTATTAGTGTTTTTAACTTTAATTTGTGTAAAGTAAATTAAAGTGTTAATTTAGGTAATTTTATCGGCAATTTTTATTGTCACGAACCTCAAGCTCGTAACATTATGTTTCGCTTCTTTTCCCTTTCATTTGATACCCATATATCATAAGGTTGGCAATTATACATTGCTATTTTGTGACGTCCGCCGTATTGGATTTAGAATGACGTCACTTTACTTACATATTATAGGTAGGGGTTACTGTGGAAATAATACATCGTCATTTTGTGGTATTCGCCATATTGGATGAAGCAGAACTTAATTTTACTTATTGTGTTTCGTTTATCAAGCCCTTTCATTAAATATCCATATCATACGGGCTGCTGTGGAAATGATAAATCGCTATTTTGTAACGTCCGCAATATTGGATTAAAAATGGCGGCATTAAAGTAATCGTGCATTGTCTTGAGAACCAAACGTGAGCCAAATTTCAGCCCAATAGCTTTTAATGGAAGTGAAATATTGATTGCAAAATTCTATGATACACATCTAAGTATAAGCGAAGTTAAATGAAAGCGAATGAATCGTAAAGCATTCGTATCGGTATCGTATTCATGTTCGTATGGCTCATAGAATTAGCCAAATATCGTTTAATCGCTAAAAATATTACTACTTGTAAAATGATAAAGAAAGCTGAAGCCTTAAATTTGGTGCAAAGGAATTTTGAACCACCTGCATCCATCGATTTCCTGCATAACTTACCACTGGAGAACTTTTTTTGCCAGCGGTTGTCAGTTTTGCGAGCTATAGTCTGCTTGGGCTTTGTCTGTTACTCATGGTATGGTAACTGGTATGATAACTCCACGCATATAACTCTCTCCTTTGCTCGTTGAGTGACTGCTTAATCTGCCATACACCAGACGTGAGGGACCACGTCTCAGATTCCTGTTATTATTGGCAAAACAAACTACTTACACTCTTGTTATTAAGTTTTTTTTTTAAAGAATACGCGACGAGATAGCTATGTCGTAATCTCTTGAACGCTACCCAACCGAGTAGGATCTGTCAATGTTTTGTTTAAAAGACTGCCGCAATTGACCCAGGCCTCCATAAATCCACTTCTAGTTTTGCTCCCGGTGTTATAACTAAGGTATAACATGGAACGGTTATTCCACCAGTGCGTGGATACGAGTTCGACTGGTGATAACGTTATCCTGCATCATGAGAATAGGCAAATCTATCAAAATAAAATAAGGTACTCGAACCATTATTGAAACAGCCGATAAATATACAGCCGTGAATTGAAATTGTGCAAATAAATAGGTAGCAAAACATTTAGAAACAGATGGTAGCGATCACCTAATTCTCAGAGGTTATTATCAATCGTGCTCTCTTAAATAATAACTCATATTAAACAATTTTTTCTTATTTAAAATTTTAACATTGTGATTATTAGGTCCTGCAAATATTTCCGGGCTTTGTTGTAAAAACGTACACATTGCCCCATGAATAAATACTTAAGTGAGTCTTTGGAATCGAGTAACGAGTAGACTTAACTATATAGCTTGTGCATGTTCCTAATATTTACAGAATGTACTTCAGTGTTTTAATAAACCTATTTTGTTTTTGTATATCTATAAATATACAATATAATTTCGAAAATTTTATGAGAGGCTACAGTTAATATATTGATGCGCGCCACAATTCATGCCCGGTATGTGGCGGGTGATTATTAGCGCCATCTGGTATTAAGTAGCAGAAATAGGAGCGTTAAGATCTTTCTAGAACTCTCCCACTAGCACCATCTAGTATCGAATAGAAGAACTAAGCTTGCCAGAAAACTCCACACTCGATTTTTAAATCGATTCGAGTCGAGATCAGATGAATCGATTCACAAAAAATCGAGGTTTCAAAGATCGATTTCCTAAAAATCTATCTTTTTTCGATTTTCTTTCAGAGTTTACATTAAGTATCAAAATATACAAGAAAGTTCCGATTACAAACTTTACTTATTTTTTATTTCTTTAATACATTAAGAGGCGAAAGAAACTGAGCACACAGCAGTTTTGCGATGCTTTGAATATAAAAACTGTCACTCTACGAGTGTTTTTATTTGTGAGTGAGTACATTCAACCAATTGTAAATCATTTTGCAGTGCCTATAAAAACAAAAAATGATTCGATCTCGATTTTATAGGGTGAAATATTGATTCACTGGATCGATTCACTACTATATATCGATATAAAAATTGATCTATTTTGCACAAGAAATCGATTCTTCGATCTCAGATCGTCATCCCTAATGTTGATGTTTCGGTTGAAAAGACCTATATAAAGCCGTTTAGGTCCGCAACGGCATTGAGTTATACAACACTAGAGGAGCAAACCACATTACCGCGAGTCGAAAAAAGTGTAACCACTATCCAAACGCGACGACGTAGCTTTGAAACTAATAACAATTTTAAGTAAACATATATCTATCTCACTTACACAAGTTGCGAAAACAATATCGTCGCTAAGATTAGATAAAGATAGACACAAAACCATGCAATGGCGGGTTGGTGTGGCTTACTATATGAAATTTTACCTAAAATACGCAATAAAAATGAGTTTTTTAAGCTGCAGTTAATTGTTTTTATATTAAAAAAGTATATTTTATTTTAAAATCTTTATTACGTCCCCTTAGAAAAAAAGGATACAAAGCTTATCAGATGAATATAAGTAAACATAATGATGAAATAAAACGTATTTTTATGGTACTAATAAATCAAACAATATAAAATAGGTAATAAAATATAATTAATATAAAATTTATATGAAATTATAAATAATATAAATTTATTAATATAAAATAGGTAATAAAATATATTTAATAGATAATTCATGAATAAACTAAAATAAGAATAATTAATTATTTTGTATGAAAGTTAAAACGTAGTTAAATAAATATAATAAAATCAGAGGTAACAAATTCACTTACTCCATTAATTATAGTGTCTCCCATTAATTTAGTATAATCACAAATGCGGAAAAGTGGCAACATTGAACCTAAATGGCAATATTCAATAATTTTAAATTATTTGAGGTTTTTTACGTTTATATGAAAACAAGAACTAAAAATTATGTATTGAAAGTGATTCCGCTTGATTTATTACGTTTTTGTGACCTTGAATAGCATTCTTTCACTACGCATGTACCCATTTTTGTCGCGGCTCAACTCTGTCGGCGTCACATTGAACAATGAACTCACGTTAGCTAGGCATATGGCTGTGGCCATATGTGCAGTGGCAACGCTTTGGCGCGGTTATTACTGATCTAGTGTTATATAAATCAATGCGCAACGGGGACATTATTGAATTGGCGATACGAGTGAAGACTTAGGAGCGAAATAAAGTGAACTAAAGTGTTAAGTGTGATTAATTATTATTGTGTTTTAAGCTTTAATTGGTGATCGGTAGTTAAAGTTTAAATTTTGGTATTTCAATCGACAGTTTTATTGTCATGAATGCTAACCTCGTAACAATATTTATTATTATCTATGAGACTCCTTCGGGCTTAGTACCTAAAATGCTCTTCGTGCAAAACAAAGATAGTTTCAATGTCAGTCGCATTACACTGTAGCAAGATTCCATACGACATTATGTAATAGAAATAACTAAAATAAACTATTTTAGCTGTTTCAAATTGTGTAAGGCTTCTAATCCTTTTTACAGCATATGCTGCAGATCTAAGTTTGCTATCAATATAACACTTTTACTGTCCGATTTTCAGACACAATAGCTAGCACGCTAGCACAATAGCAAAAAAATATATGTAGTAGGGCCAGATTTACCCACTGGCTAACTGGCCGGAGCCTAGTGCGCAAGGTTCGTTGGGGCGCTGAGCTTGCTTTGCATCATATGATTACAAAATAAAGTTTGGTATATTATTCTCAATAAATAATAAAGTGCCGTAAGTATTTAACTTGTTTTTCTTTCCTTATTTTTGGTACAAAACAAATAAATAGATTGTAAAAATTAGACTTAGTAAGATTTGCTACCTTTGATCTATTATTATACTGGACGTGATTCAGATTTAAACTGCTCTAGCTCTCCTTTTCACCTCAAATTTTATTAAGAGGGGTTTTGCAAAGGCTGTCCAAGGGAACTTCTGTCAGCCATCTTTATATTTTGTACCTTACGTCTTTCATTGATTGGGCGTGATTCTAAGATTTTAAACTACTCAAGCTTTCTATCTTCCTCTAATTTTATTAATGTTTTACCAAGGCTGTCCAAGGGAACTTTCGTCAGCCATTCGTTTCATCTATGCACAGGGAGAACGACTCTCGGTGACGGGGGGTACAAACCGCTGACCATCCCGCCGTGTGATTGTTCCATGCTGGATGTGCTGTTAACACAGCGCTCAGTGTGCAAATCATTCCTCTCCCTAGACGTCAAGTTGATGGGCCTAATGGAGTTCTTCCTATTGTCCTGAAGACGGGTGAAAGCTCCCATTCTGGCACGTCTTTCCCGGTACTCCTACTCCCTAAGAGTAACGCTGAACCTATTGGACGACAGCTTTAGTGCACCCAATCTCTAAAAAGGATACCCCTCAGACCCATATAAATACGTTTCATTTCGTTTAACTCTAAAAAGAACGCTTTTTCCATGTCTTCTCAATTTCAGGGCACTCCCCATGCTGCCTCAGCCAGCGTTGGAATCCTCGGCATCGACATATCGAATGACCTACAGATTCGCGGTCACTTGGAATATAAATACGGATATATATTCCAAGAATATCGGTAAGTTAATTACGGTGCTCACCCAGTTGCATTATCGACTGCCTACGTGTTTGGATCGCCAAACACTGCGATTGTCGGTTCCACTCGAGAACCTTTCTTCTCCATCGATTGTCGGTTCGTCGAGAAATAATTTCGGCCTCTTGCCATTTCAGCTTATCAATTGGAGTGTCGGTTACTCTGGTTTTGCTTCGGTGTTTGCTAAACAACCTTAAACGTCGTTATACTGCCAGCAGTTTAGAACCGCGTTTCAGTTCCTTAAGTTATCATTGGCAACACCTACCGGTTGTAAACTCAGGTTTTTAGGAATACGTGACGAGAAAATCAAGTCGAAATCTCCCGAACGCTGCAGGGATAGTTAGACAAGTTAAAAAAGGATATGTTTCCATAACTCCGCTGTAGTGGAATACACATTACACAATTAACTATCGACTTCGTGGCCTAAACGTCATCGAGTTGACTGCTAAGCCTTGGGACATAAGATTCCAATAGAAGCCGGAGGTAACGTTTATAAAAAAAAAAACAATTCGCTGGTTTTCGCGTCAGTTTGATTTCCACGAAAGATACTGTCTATTCCTCGGCTATTTACTAATAAAATAAAACAATTTAATATTTTTATATTTTATTAAAGTTAAAATTACATAAAGATTAACTAAGACAGAGTTATACAACGTAACAAACACGTCGTAAGTTCAACATCTGACAGTAAGAATAGTAAGTCTTAGTGACTACAATTTTTCTTTCAAAACGGCGTACCTTAACAACTTTACACCGCAACACTATAGACTAAATGCTTCCTTCAGTTAGCACACATCAAAACCGAGTAGGTGCAACTGTCAGAAATAATTTATTTTGAAATTAAGGACTATTACCCTTTAGTCATATAAAAACAATATTTTTATTAATTAATAATGATGCTAACTCAAAAAGGCCATTAACTACAGCAAAAATCTTAAAATCCAGATATAGAAAACAGCACGAATCGTGAGCGTGAAGCGATTGTAATTCGGTGTTGTTCGGGCGTGTTCCATGTGCATAGAAGATAGAGTGCATAGGAGATGATTCCTATAAAGCAGTAACCAATCGAAAACTTCGGATGACTGAGGGACCATGGAAGGACTGTTTATCGTTGTCGTTTTTGACCATGCGCTTGAAATGTGCTTGTATTCAGAAATTTAAAGTATTTTAAAAATCTATATAAAAAACGAATATGGGGGATTCCCAATAGTCTTATCTCTCTAGACTTTCTACTTCACTACTAGGAATTTTCTTACCGGTAAGACTACTGAGAAGTCTTACTAAATAGTCTGACATAAAAAAAATACTGGAATTTATTACCAAATAAACCTAGCTAGCAAGACTACTGGGGAAGAAAATTTTCAGTAGTCCTACTCTATAAAATAAGTGGAATTATTCATCACTACCTACCTACTTTAGTTTATTTTTGTAAAAATCATGCATTTCATGTAAACGTTTTTTGGCTTAATTTGGCTGACGTTTGTTTTTTTGTGATTAGTAGGAACAGTAATAGGCGAGCATAAACGTTGAACTTGATTACTGAGTTTTGACTATACTGGGAATACCCCGAATATTCATGTCAATCACAGTAAATAATTTAATTTTTAAAATAGCCTGAAATTGAGCTTGGAAAATTTACTTGCAAAAATACAATTATATAATATATAATCAACTCTAGTACAATTTATATAACATATTAATGCAGATCGTTTTTTTAATGTGTATAAAGCCCTTTGTACATTTAGTATGTGATGTAAGTGGAATTTTAAATGAAAATTAAAACACGCTATGACAACGATAATCAACTTAAACGCCTTATAGATGCAACAACACATAATACATTTTTGCCTATTCATTACATAATTAAGGCAAAATGTTAGAATCTAGGTTCAATCTTTCAAATATTATCATATCTATCACCTAAGTGTCACACAGCGCCAATCATCCAAAAGGGTAAAAGTTTACTTCCTATTACGTTGTTAATATTAATATGTACATAAACTTAGGTAGATAGTTAATAATAAATTAATATTCTATTAAAGTCAATATAAAAAACTGTCTTCCATATACATCTTGTTTCAATAGTAAGGCCGCCTTGGATTGTTCTGAAACAAAAAAGAAAACACCATAAGTATATAAAATAAAAACAATAATAAAACTGTTAAACGGATTGCCCCGAAACTCAACGTCAAGGGGGATAATCTAGGTTGTACCAGTTGTAGCAAAAATAAATTTCATGCTACTTGGTTAAGTGATAATAGGTATACTTTTGAAAATTTTGATAATCAACACCCTAGATCACATATTCCTAAATATAATCCTAAATGACTATGCTATTGATTGCAGTCGCAAAGGGTTGGCTATAGACATTCGGTACTTGATTTTAATTATGTTTTCAGTTTAGGAGGCTTGTCAGGGTTAAACTTCAACCTTTTACACTGTATTTGGATGTCGGAAATGCGTTTTAAATTAATTACGGTAAAAGCAAATTTTACTGGAAATTGCATATAACGAAACGCAAATATGTCAATTTGTTTTATTAACACAAATACATGCATAAAAAGTTAATCACTCGTAGCCAGACAATCCATTTGTGGCTGAAGACGGGACTCATATATGTACAACAAATTGAATTGCAGTGGAGAGCAGTCAAGAGGTTTTTCAGAAAACAAAATTATAACAATTCACATTACATTATTTCATTTACCACTATCATAGCAGAGTTTAGGGCAACCTGACTTCATAGATACGATTGGTCGAATCGGTTCTAAAACCGAATTAGCACGCTCCGACTGCACGAAGTCTTGCCTGCCCTATCCCTAGCGTGCTTTTGTGAAGCCGTAGGCGCGGAAGGAGAGCAGCCCCCGCCCACTGTAGCAAATCGCAGGCCCCTGAGTGAGCCGTAGCGGCTGATGCTGGACCAATAAGCCGAAGCTGCGGAGGCGAGAACTTTCTGACATTTGCCACAGTCGTCTTTCGGGTCGTACACTCCCTGGATAAACTGGGGTGATGGATTCTCCTACGCCCCCTTAACACGTTCAACGTTTAGTTTTAACGAAAAACAGTCTTTTCAAAATCTGAAAAATCTTTTCAAAAGCTGAATCAAAGGGAAGCTTAGTTCTTCTTCTGCCACTGAATAAAAAACCGTTATTAAACAACGCACATCGCAACAAAACTTACGGTACCATCCACATCATCTGGATGCTTGACGGTACATTACTGTGCGGTCTAGTTTTCTTCCTCGCTCTACTAAAGACCCGACGCGAAGCAGGAAGAATTGCGTACTTTAACCTGTCTGTCTCCGTCACTCCCGCGTAAATATAATGCGTATCGCTCGCACAAATGGTTTTGCATACATGGTAGAACCACGTTGCAGCTGTATTATGGTTGTAGCACGAATGGGTCGGCTCGACCGGGGAAGGACCACGCTCTCACAGAATACTAGCGTAAGATATCAACTTAATACTGCTGTGTTTCGTATGGTGAGTGTAGACATCCGGAGACCAATTTTACTGGAAACGAGACAATCCATCTTAGTCCTCATCTGCGTTTCGATTGTTAATCGAGGATAAATGTAGATGTCTATGGGCCACAGCACCCACTTACCATCACGTGGACTGTGTGCTTGTTTGTTACAATTATTCCATAAAAAAATGCAATGGCCGCCGTCCTCAGGGACCGTAAACCTGAGATTGCAAGTTTTGTTCTTCTTTGGATGTGGTTTTTGTTTGGCCTTGAGTCACGCGACAAAAAATCCAAGGCTTGCTTGACATAATTAATAATTTTTATATAACGAACGAAGGACATTCCATTTACGTTAGTGATCGCTCAGTTTTCGGACACAGTTATCTCAGTTACATATTCTTAGTTTGTAGTCATATCATGTACAGTACACATATTCATTTTTCTCAGTCCATATATGGGCTTAAAACTGTTCGTTTAACTTTCAAAATGCAATTTATTGCTTACATATATTTTTACTTATTAATCTTACCAATGGGTTAGGTCTAAATCGGTACGCCAGCATCATGCGTTTCCTGTAGGCATCGAACTCGTCGTCTTCTGATGACACCATGTCCGACGACGATGCTCCCAGACCTAAGTTAGCGACAGGCTGGTTTGCTCTGGTGAAAAAATGTTCATTTTATTCGGCACTGTTATAATTTGCACAAAAAAGGAATTTTTCAAGTTAGATAACACATTAATGCACAGAAGAATTTCTAAAGGGATTACCCTAATCGGGAAATAAGAACAACATACCAAATAAGCAAGTGATCATCACCTCTTTGCTTCCTATGTTACGATAGAGGAAAAATTTATTTGCAAGATTTTTAACAGTTATATGATAAGCGATTAAATTAAACAAATTCCGAGAAAGGTTTTAAAAATCAGAACTGAAGGGTAATTAAATAATAAAAATCGTAGAACGATAGTAAGTTAAAATTAAACTTATAGCCGATTTACACTTCGACAAGTACAGTAGCGAGTTTAGTTACGGGGCAGTTGACAGGAAACGGTTAAGTGGATAGTAGAGTTCAAATGTCTTCGTGGCGAGTTTAGTCAAAAAAGTTTTTATTTTGAGGTTGTAACGCGAACACGTTGCGTCCTGTCAACTTATGACTGAACTAAACTCGCTCGTTCACACGAGCGGCGAGTTACGAGTTTAGTTATACACTTCGAACTTAACTGGCCGAAAAATAGAGCGGTCGGCTATCCCGTTCAACTTAATTGTTAACTTGCTACTTAACTCACTAATTGCTGTTCAAACGAGATTTTCTACTTAACTTGCTAAGTTCACAAGTTAACACGCTACTGTACTTGTCAAAGTGTAAATCGGTGTTATGTCTACCCTAACAAATTTAAAATGTGTGAAAAACCTGTCTGTAATATCGAAATACCTTTAAAAAATATTGTTTATCTGGCTATCTGGGCTGATCTTTAGAATGGCTAAACTGTTTGTGATGAAACTTCAAGGAAGATACAACAATGCCAGTAGTTACCTCGACTAAATTTTATCCGAAATAAATTTTTTGTGAAATTAAAAAACTGAAAATGAACTATTTTTGATAACTCAAACTGTATGCCTCAAGGGAATGATACCTTCTTAAACCATTTAGAACATATTAAGCTAAACTTGTCTTAGACGAAGTCTGCTCCTTTTTTAAATTGAATTTTTAAAGGGAAATATTAAAAATTCTACCTCAAATGGCTTAGCAAGATCCTCCGTTATGCCGAAAATATTACAGCATTAATTTTGAAATAAATATATGGTAAAGTTGAATATTAATGTTAAGTACTATAGACGAAAACGTGATTACGTAAAATTTTCTCGATAGAAAAAACCAAAGTTACCTCCAAACTGAACAATAAACCGCTGTTATTCATAAAATACTTTAAATTAGATCATGAAACTTTTCATACTAACTATAAAGCAAGGCTTATGTTTTTATTTTTTTTAAATTAGCATTATTTTCCTAAACTTTTACCTAAACTATCGGCATCTTGAAGATTGTTTCCTGCCGCCCGGTTAGTATCGCTTCGGCATTTGAACAGAATAGATGTGTCACTTACGATCAGAATACACATTACGCAACAGGACGACGTAAAATTAAAATGGGAAATTACCGTAATAAAAATAAAAAGCAACTGGGTTGGCGTAAAGAAACAGGCATATATATGATAAACCTAATAAAATAAGTGTCTAACGACCTTTCTACTTACAGTATTAGTGATTACAAACATGTCGGTACATAGCATACGACGCGTGGGGAAGTGGGGGTGAAATTAGAATTTGAGCTGAAATACTATATCCCCTTAAGGTGTTTAACAATAAAAACTTTTTGTTTTCAATTATTTGCTAATATTGTCCAGTAGCAGTTGTTATGTTATTATGTATGTAATGTGTAATTAGCTAATTAGTGATTACTCAAACAAAATAATTTCCATGTATCATCATCATCAGAAAAACATTCTACGCGTAATTGTCTCCATTTAAATTATGTGGTAGGAAGTGGGGACCATTGAACATTCGGCCATTACTCCACACATTTACTGAAAATATCTTTTAAAACGACACTTATTTCTGTGTGGATTGCTACCCTTGCCCATCGATGGAGGTTATGAAAGTTGGTAAATCCTTCTTTCGAAAACTTTGACTCATCGGTCCACAAAATGGATTTACTGTGTATTTAGGAAAAACCATTTAGTTCTGTCATACTTGAAGACTCTGTAATATATTGATCACACAAACAGTTGGAGAACAGTGAAGGAGCACATAACTACGGCTAGGCTCAACTAAAAAAAAAAGAACAGCCGAAATAAATAAGAATTCACAGTTAAAACATCTTATCAAAACGTCACAAGGGCGGTTGTTACTTGACTAGCTGAGGGTCCGAAGATGTGACGGACCCAGCTTACTACTCGAGCACTGATTCTAATAAGTGTAAATAAGTAACGACTTTATGTGATTTACTAAGCTGATTGTCCTATTCAATAAAAGTCTATTCACTAGGCGCTACCTGAGAGTCAAAGAACTCAAGTTTTTTTTTATTCGCGCGGCGGCTTTTGCTAATCGAGTTCCCTGAAGTTAATCCGTGCACGTACACCGTAATTCTAAAAAATAATATGTTCTAAAGCCGGCTATACATGTTGACCGAGCGAAGGCGAGTTCCAAGGTATACACACCCCACTTGTCTAACCTCGCTATTGCTCATCGTCGTTCGCCTAGCTGGCAGAGTGCAGGCGAGCGCCAATAAGTGGCTGGCCACATACTTGCACAAACGCAGTCCGAATCGAGCGCTTGTTACGGAAGCACGCCACGTGTCATTTAAAAACCATAAATAGTGTACCTATCACCATCAATTCAGATATAGATATACAGATAAAAGCTATCTCGACGACAACAATGTATATTTGTGTTTATGACATTGATATAATTAGCTATATATAATAAATATGCATAGCGCGTAACGCTGCCAGTTTCAAACAACAGTGTTGCAAAAGCAAGCGACCTAGTATGGCAAGTTGCGATTAATTGCGCGAGTAGAGCAGTGTGTAGACAGGCAGGGCAACATGGCGGCAGCGCGAGGAGCAGTGCAGCAGAGCCATTAGAAATTCAATTTAAAAAGGAGCAGATTTCGTCTAAGACAAGTTTAGCTTAAAATGTTCTAAATGGTTTAAGAAGGTATCATCCCCTTGAGGCTTGGCACCATCTTCCAAAAACCCTGTATATCTCATACAGTTTATGAGTTATCAAAAATAGTTCATTTTTCAGTTTTTCAATTTCACAAAAAAATGCATGTTTTTCGGAAAAAAATTAGTCTAGATAACTACTGGCATTCTAGGCTTCACAGCCATCTTCCAAACAGACTGTATAAAAAAGATCCTTACACTTTCTGTTCATAATTTTAAATATTTATATGCTAAAACAACTAGAATTTACATTTCGCTAAAGAACACACGAGCAACTCTAAATTAATGAGACTACGAGGGGCGTTCAATGTATTCTTGGTATGGGTATAGAAAAAAGATTTTTTATTTTTTAATTTAAAAAAAAGTAATTAAACATTCTTTATTTTTCAATTTAGTCTCCCACATGACATCAATACATTTACTTGTTCGTGAAAAAAAAAAACTTTTCTATTCCTTGTATGTGTATCCCTCGAAAAATATTCTTCGTCTTGGCCTGAAAAATGCTCATTTACAGGGGACGAGCTCAATCATAATCGTCAGCAAATTGCTTTCCCGAAGGTCTTTTTTTAAGTATGGGAATAAAAAGTAGTCTCTAGGAGCTAGATCTGGGCTGTATGGTGGATGGTTAATTTCCTCAAACCCACAGTCTCGTACAGCAGCCTTGGAGAGCCGCGCCGTGTGAACCCGAGCGTTGTCATGAAGAAGCAACACTCCCTAGGTCAGCTTTCCTCTTATGTTTTCTTTTATTGCTTGTCTCAAAGGGCGTAAAATGGCTGAGTATTTGTCAGCGTTGATGGTTTCACCTTTTTTTGTGTCCTCGATCAATAGTATTCCTTTTGAAATAAAAACACTGGCCATGATTTTACCAACCGACTGACTTTGAACTTCTTGGGGGGTCTGACCCCTTTTTTATGCCATTGTTTAGACTCCTGTTTACTCTCAGAGTCATAGTGGTGAGCCCACGTTTCACCTCCTGTAACTATCCTATCGAAAATACCACATCATCATCATCATCACACAGCTCTAAAAACTCCGTACAACAGTCAACTCGCGCCTGCTTTTGAAACGCAGTTAGCACTCGCAGCACCCATTTTGCAATGACTTTTGTAAGGTTGAGATAGTCACGCAATATGATGTATGTACGGTACAAACGGATAGGTTAATCATTTCTGCAAACATCTTAATCCTTACTTGTGCATCTTATAATACAAGTCTTTCAATAACTTTCACATTTTCTTCTGTAGCCGCTGTGGCGGCGCCTGTGCAGGACTCACCTTCGATGCTTTCCCTGTCTCTTTTGAATTCACTTGACCACTTCTGTACGGTAAACATTGAAGAGCAGTCTTGGTAAACGGCCACAATTTCTTCATGAATGTTTTTTGAGTTTTTTCTTCTTTAATAATAAAAATACTAATTACTTCGCAACCTTCCGCTAACTAAATACAATGATGTGTTTTACCTGGATTGAAGAGCACCTCCCGCCCTCCCTCAATTGCATGCACTAACTCCATCACCACTAGTCCCAGCACCACTACTCCCGGCACCACTACTTCCAACACCACTATTCCAGGTAAGACACACCATCGTGTTCTTCGAGGCATACTCAGGTGATGTAGACTCTACGGCGGCACGTCGATGGTGTGTCTTTCCCGGAATAGTGGTGTTGGGAGTAGTGGTGCTGGGATTAGTGGTGACGGGATTAGTGCATGCAATTGAGGGAGGGCGGGAGGTGCTCTTCAATCTAGGTTAGATACATCATTGCGGATGGTTGCGAATTAACTATTAATATCTTTATTATAGTGGATTTCTGCAAAGTAACGCCTGATTCTATCAATTATTTTTCTTCTTTAGTGAGGAATTTAATCACCGCACGGTGTTAAATTTTTTTCAACATTGTCGAGTCGGTCATTACCGTCGTCTTATAACTGGAGGTTACATAACAAGTAATGAAATTATCGAGACGAAATTTCATATTTATACCCTCAGGTACACTACCTGAGTGTATGTGTTAGCTAATGATATTTTTTAATTACCCACATTATTTGCAAATCACCCTAATACTGAGAATATATTGAGTGGACCTCGTAAATGTGTGTCCACATTACGCGTATATACTGCCGAGATTTAAATAGTAAAGAAAAACAATAATTAAATAAGAGGTGAGAAACCTTATCAGACACAACTTTTTTTTAAAGCGTTACCTCCACACTAGGATCTTCTCCTGTATCATGAGGACAGTTAACAAACATAAATTTCACAAGAACAAACATCCCGACCCAGAACAATTATTTGTAAGCAATACGAATACTTGTTCCGTGCGGGATTCAAACCCGCGGCCCTTAGCGCTGTAACTCATTGCTAAGCCATGGGGCCGTCAAAATTCTCTTTGACATATACAACAGAAAGTTAAGTACAATGCTAACAATGATTTTTAATAATACTTACTTATTAATAGGTTCTACAATACCAGATCCTTCGGCTCCGAGTCCTTGACCCTCGTTCCAGCCTAGCTTCTGCAGCATTTTAAAACCTTAAAAACAGAAATGGTTGCATTCAATATTGCAAAATAATGAAAAATATTTAAAAAATATTACGATATTTTAATATCTATTAAAGAAAGAAGAAAATATCTTTAACACAAACATGCAAATGACAAAAAAAATACGCGTACGACAGTTTATAAAAGAAGATGTATGAATGTTTACGCTTGAATGAGAATGAAAACATTAAGAAGGGAAAGGCAAACAGGGTTAGGTGTGTTTTGTAAAAGTTGAAATAATAAATAAATTACTTTACTAATATAAAATATAATATACTAGCTTGCCAGGCAGACGTTGTTCTGCCCTTTTCGACGACTTTTTGTCATGTCCTATTAAAAATTCTTAAATTCGCAAAACAAATTTTTTTTTGTGGGTCACTCATGGGCAAAAAACTATCCTATCTATCAAGTTGGACCAAAGTGCACACGGTGTGCAAAATTTGATTAAAATCGGTTAAGTAGTTTTGGAGTCCATCGCGGACAAACAACGTGACACGTAATTTATATATATTAAGATAAATTACTTTTAACTTTCTTCAACAATTTTATGACATACTTCCATGAATATAAATGACACGATATGGCCGTGCGAATAAAAATTGTTCACGTTTTAAGTAGACCTAGAATAAATCAGTGCCATCTCTTAAATACTCATGAACTACCACGGAACCAGTGTTTTCAATTATGATTTTGGTTTTACCCTAGAACCTGTACAAATACTCCCTAAATTATCGCAAAAAAAATCAAAATAGCCTTATTTATTGCACCTAATTTTCAATATTTAAAAAAAAACATAATGGCTAGATTTGAATATTATTTCACGATCAAAAAGAAGAGAATGAGTTTTGTGATGAAGGAGACATTCTCATTTTCAAATTATAATACGACTTAGTCTCGTATGAATAACGAATATGTAACTAAGGAAAAATATACCATTATTCTGTTCTATTTATTATATTATTTATTAACGAAAAACTTTTTCATTCTACACTTTTATAGCTCTTTTGACCCTATCTCCTTCGTTAATCTTTAAAAAAAATTGGGTGGGAATAAAAAGCATAGCTACATGAAGTTCGGTTTTACCCCAAATTATTCAAAACCCTGTCAACTTGAAGAATTGCCTAAAGCTCTACCTGTATTAGTAGATTTACCCTAAAATAGTGCAAAATATTCAAAAGTGGAAACACTGCACGGACGCACGGCACGCATTGCTCCATTAACATTTTAGCACCAATGAGTCAGTGCCATTTTGTTTGTTCAATGACCCGGTCCCAACGCAGTAGTATAATAAGTCTATGCATACTTTTAATTAGATAATTTTTAATGTAATTTTGCGTTCATCTATCTAGAATATGCGATGCTATTACAGCATTAGTATCATTTTTAGTCTGATTGCATCGAACAATTTAAGGCTACTACTCACAAAGTAAACCGACGCGAAGTGGATTTGAATTTTACTTTAACTGAAAAGCATGATATTTAAGTTTAATCAATTACAATTCCATACACTTTATTTTTGAAAACATAAATAGGCTATTTGCTCGATAGAGAGAAAAACACAGTCACTTTTTAATTTCGGCTATTTTAGTTCAGTTCTAAATATATCGCGAATTTTAGGAATAAAAATTAGATACAAACTAAAACTCATAAACTATATGGATAATTTTCAAATCATTTTGGCGCATACGTCATTTTCAAATCATTTTGACACATACGTCATTTTCAAATCATTTTGGCGCATACGTCATTTTCAAATAATTTTGGCACATACGTCATTTTTATTCCGCAAAAGACTTGATTGTCTTGAACTCGAACTACCTGCGTAAATTTCTTTTGCCTTGTTTCTCATATCACTGAATGCCGATTGGCAATCAATTTCAATTTATCTCAATCTATCAAATCAGTCTCAAATCTTAAAGAGGTTTAGCACATAGTGGCTGTAATCGTTTTAGGCCTTTAAGATTACGATGCATCCACATACAGGTACATAATCGCGGGATAGATGTAGATGTCTACGTCTGTGTGAATTATCTACAGCTGGTATTCTGTAAAATATTACAACTTACTTCTGTTTTAGGTGACCGTTTAGGTTTCATGGTAGGTTTTCTTTAGGCAAAGGTAAAACTGTTTCAAGTCACTTACCAACATTGTCCTCCTTCAATTTGAATTCTTTGTAATCGCTCAGATCCGGTTCTTTGCCACTCTTAATTGCGGAGTACTTTTCCATAAATCTGAAATAATATTATGTCAATGACGTACTTATTACTTTAAAATTTGAGCCGTTGTATCTTATCCATTGCCATTGTAAAGAAACAAATCGGGAAGCCAAACCAGACCACATTTATCGCAATCATATCAACTACATAGACATGTGTAGATTTTATAGAATTAGGGTGACACACGAGCACACTGTCCACCATATGATAAGTGGATGCTGTGGCTCGTAGACATCGTACCTTTATCCTCAATTAAGAATCAAAATGCAGATCCATTGTCACCCCAGAGTACTTAGATGGAATGCCTCGTTTACAGTAAAAAGGATCTCCAGTTCTCTACACTCACCATATGAAAAACAGCAGCATTAAGCTGCTATACAAGTATTTAATATTAGTGGTATATTTAATACTAGTGGTCGAAAATGTGTCGAAATATACAAATTATAAAATAAAATCTTATTTGTTGACATACACGCCACTGACTATTGAAAGTCGGTAATTATTACTGTACTTCCATATTGCGACATATAATAAACTCAGTAACTGCCACAAATTTTCTGCTAAGCTTCGAAGCCGAACCTAAGTCACTGCCTAACCTAAGTAAATCTGAGTTCATGGTAATATTTCGTTAAAAGAGTACCTATAATAGAGTATATAGACAATAATTTGGTTCGTGACAACTTACTTTTTCAATTCTTCAGGCGGCAAGAAGTCACCAATATGATGTTTGCCAGCAGCTTGTTTAGTAAGCTCATTCGCCCATTTTTCAGTTGCGTTCATCTCCTTAGCGCGCAATCTAAAACAGCACGAACACAAAATTTCACAACAATAATAGGTAACAATAACTATTTCAAAATACCATCTGTCCCTCAATTTCACAGCAGCAAAAACTAGTACATAGTCTATACTAATATTATAGTCTACACTAATACTATAGAGGAAAGATTTGTTTGTTTATTTGTTTGAATTGAATAGGTTTCGAAACTACTAGACCGATTTGAAATATTCTTTCACTTTTTACATACAATATTGTCATCAAAGTTAGAGATCCGCAAGAAAAACTTTGTTAATGTAACCCACAGTGTGAAAAAATACCCAAAAATAATCCTTATATACGCGATATACAATGCGGAAACTATTGACAATAAAGCAATGTGATGTCCGCAATACCATATGTCTAACTATTACAGTTCTGTCACAATAACTACTTTTTCATGTTAAAATTGCAATAGCAACGCCGTTACAAAGAAAATTCATCAAGGATCGTTTCGTACCTCCACACTTTTCATGTACCGTGTATAGTTCTCTTTAAAACTGGAAAAAAACTGCGTTTTCAGGCACTTTCTTGGGCGATGACGCCCGAACGCTCATCCGGGACGGGGAGGGAGAGTAGATAAAATTTAACATTGCATTTTTTATGGAATAAAACTAAATTTATGGATTATATCGCGTTTATTTAACTGATTTTACTTATTTTTAATTCCCGACGTTTCGGGTGCTTTACAGCACCATTTTTTACAGCAGCTTTACAGCATTGCATTTTTTAACTAAAAAAAACAGGCGGGCCACACCTATATGAAATATTTTTTAAACAAAAATATTTTTTTAAATATATGTGTGTTTTTTTGTTTGTTCGTGCTAATCTTCGAAATGGCTGAACAAATCTTGTCAGGACTTTCTCTGGCGGAAAGCTGATGTTATAAGGAGTAACATAGGCTACTTTTTATTTTGGAAAAAGAATTGGGATCTTGCGCAAAAAAATCAAACCCATGAAATTCAATCGTAATAAATTTCAACAACAACATAAATTTAAAACAACAAAAACTGCATCCCATCGATAGAATTTTAGACACATTGCTAACTCATTATGGAATCTCTATCATCAAATAGCCTGCACTTAGCAGTTGAGATTAATGCAAGACTTCCATTATATAAGAATGGTCCATGTCCAGCAGTGAACTGGTACGAGCTGACAAAGAAGAGCAAGCTCGCGAGGCCACGTAATATGACACTCCCGTTCGCTCGCGACCGTAATGGCGGGAAAATTGCAAATTAGCAAATTTTTTTGCTATATTGCAAATTTTGCTATATTTTCACTTTGAGACAATATTTATAGATAAAACTTACAGGAATTCTTGTTGAATGTATAAACTATTGAATAAAATTATTTTGGTTGCTAGAAATTATAATAAAATTCATAAATTACCCTTTATAGCATAAGTAGTAGTATATACTTCACTTTTAGTGCCAAAATTACTACTAATTTGAATTCTACACTTTTGTTTTTGGAGAAATTTATATGAAAATGTTTGGAAATATGTATATTTTTATGTTTTATGTGTTTCTATTCCTTACTCATACCAAAATATTAAAATATTAAAAAATTAAAAAATAATAATAATAATATTTATCTGTATGACATTTCGAACAATATTTCAAAAATATTTTTGTGTGAATTTGAAATAAATACAACGTCAAGTTATTTGAAATATGTAAGAAAACTATTTTTACTTACATTTTACACTAAAAATAAATGAGAATTGGAAAAATAACACATTTATGACCCAACCGCCAAAATGGGCGTTCCGTATTTCGAAGTACTTTTGGCAATTTACTTTCCACTTTTTATACCACAAAAAATATATATCTACGTGTTTACTATATTACAAGGAATATAAAAAAGTATAATACTTTCGTTTTTAGTCCAGACACAAATATAAAATTCTATAAAAAAAGACGGAGCACCTTCATCAAAGCGACACATGGAACGCCGAAAGTTCAGAGTGATTTCTTTTTTTTTTCTAAGAAACATTGCCAGGTTATGGTTTAAAATAAAAGAGCATATCTTTGTCTTTGATACTATTATCTATTGCATAGTGTCTTTGGTTTTGTTTTAATTAAAAAAATTCTTTTTCAAAGGGTAGTACTTGTGGTACACATGTGTATCTTGATCGAGCGAGCGTAAGACGTTTATGTCTGGTACACATGTGTAGCTTGCTCGACTCTACAGGTTATACAATCAGTTATCGAGCCAGTTCCTTGTACATTTACCTGTGCTCCCAAGTGCCATCAGAGGTGTCCTCATCACTGTCATATTCATATTTGTGTTTGCCTGCTGCTGCTAACCGTTCCACTTCCTGTCTCTTTTTCAGCATGTCCTTTAAAAATTCAAATTATTATTTTCCAAGATTCCAAAATTTTCAAGTAAAACCAGTTAAAATATATTAAAATAGGAAAGCTATATATAATGATTTCTTATATTTACGCGAACACTATACATGATTAAAACTACTTTTACGGATTTTATCGCGTTTATTTTTACTTTTATTTTTTAATTTCCGACGTTTCGGGCGCCTTCCAGCACCCATGGTCACGGGGGACTGAGATGACTGACGTCCCGATGTCATTGTTAAACCCGGAGTACCTTCAGCTTTTTTAATAACAATACGGACCATAAACAATAATTAAAAAAGCTGAAGGTACTCCGGGTTTAACAATGACATCGGGACGTCAGTCATCTCAGTCCCCCGTGACCATGGGTGCTGGAAAGCGCCCGAAACGTCGGAAATTAAAAATAAAAGTAAATAAAAAGTAAAAATAAACGCGATAAAATCCGTAAAAGTAGTTTTAATCAGGAAAGCTATATATTTCATGATCCTGACACAAATAAATATCAAACAAAAAAAAAAGGCTAATTGGCACTTGCACGAGGTACGGTTCCACTGTTATTTACTATATTATTTAACTCTAAATATGATAATATTTGTCTGAATTTTAATCCAAATTATTTGGTTAAAACTATTTTTCTTGATTTCCAGATTTTTAGATGCATTAAAAAAAAGTTAAACTTAGTCATGTGTTGTTTACAAGTAGATCTTCCCTACTTCATCATCATTACAGCCCTTCACAAGACAACTGCTGAAACATAGGCCTCCCCCAAGGTATGCCACATAGCACGGTCCTGAGCCACCTGCATCCATCGACTTCCTCCGTGTCTTACCAGATCGTCACTCCATCTTGTGGGGGGTTACCCTACACCACGCCTACTGCCACTCGAGAACCTTTTTCCCCATTGGTTGTCGGTTCTCATCGAGCTATAAGGCCGGCCCATTGCCACTTCAGCTTACTAATCCGTTGGACTATGTCGGTCACTCTGATTCTACTGCCGATATCCTCATTTCTAAGTTTATCACGCAGAAAAACCCCAAGCATAGCCCTCTCCATAGCTCGCTGAGCGACCTTGAGCGTCCTCATACGGCCAGCAGTGAAGGACCATGTCTCAGATCCATAAGTCATCACTGGCAACATGTACTGGTTGTACAATCTAGTTCTCAAGTTTTGAGGTATACCTGACGAGATACGTCGTAATTTCCCGAACGCTGCTCAGCCGAGTTGAATCCGTCGATTGACCTCTCGGTCGAAGTTGGACTTACCTAGTCGGACTATTTGTCCCAGGTAAACGTACTCAACTTAGAGCTTAGTGCTCCCAACAACTACCGGCATAGGTGTGACATGGACATTAAACATGATCTTTGTTTTGTCCACGTTCATCTTAAGACTTATCCGTTGCAGCAAGACACTGTTGAGGTCATTGAGCATAGTGGTCCATAGGGCCTCCAACGATTCTGCTATAAGGACTATATCGTCGGCAAATCGAACGTGAGTGATGTATTCGCCATTGATGTTAATACCGTATCCTTTCCAGTCCAGGAGCTTGAAAACATCTTCCAATGCAGCAGTGAAGAGTTTCGGGAATATAACGTCACCCTGTCTTACACCTCTCTGCAGTTGAATAGGTTTCGTACTCTGGTTCTGTATTCGGATAGCCATCGTAGCCCTACTGTACAAACATTTCAGCACTTCGATATACCGACGGTCAACTTGGCACCGCTCAAGGGACTGTAGCAACGCCCAAATTTCAACGGAATCAAAGGCTTAGTCATAGTCCACATACGCCAGGCAGTGGCAGATTGTACTCTTCGGACATCTGTACAATCTGCCGCAGGGTATGTATGTGGTCTACGGTCCTGAAGCCTTTTCGGATACCGGCTTCTGCGGGAGGCTGGAAGTCGTAGAGTCTGTGTGCGAGACGATTCGTAATGACTCTCGAAAACAGCACGTAGACGCGGCTCAGAAGGTAAATCGGTCCGTAGTTCTTCAAGAGAGCGTTGTCGCCTTTCTTAAAGAACAAGACCACTGCACTTCTGCTCCACGTCTCCGGAGTAGTGCCACCATGGAGGACGGAATTGAAGAGCTTCTGAAGGACTTTAAGTAATGGTGGTCCCACCCGCTTTCAGAAGCTCTGCTGTAATTTCATCCTCACCTGGGACTTTGCCGTTTTTAAGGTGCTGGAGAACTATTCTAATCTTGCTCAGACTGACGTCCGGGATATCATCGAAATGGTTTCAGATAACACTTGCTCTTGGATCGTTACTCACACTTGCGTGTGGCTCCAACAATGATATGTACAGCTGCCCATAGAATCTCTCAATCTTACTCTCAGTCTTCGACTATGACAGTTGGCTCTTTCTGGCAGACAGATACCTGGCAAAGACTTTGGAGCCCTGGTTCTGCTCAATCGCTTCTTCAATACATGTTGTATTGAAGTTACGTAAGTCCCGCCTCATACAGATCTGTCTGTTCAGTTGCCCGTATGCGGTCAAATCTACTGACGACTGCAGCTTCATCTTTCGTTTAACTGCCATGAGATTAAGAGTGTGATCGGAGTTGTTGTGTTCTCCTGCGGCGGGTCTTGCAGAACTTAGCTCCGACCGCATGGACAGTTTCCACGAGCTTGTCATTCCATTGCAATCTTCTAAGCACTGGAACTTTTGTTTTGTAACTCGAGCTAAAACGTTGTTGAGTTGACTTCATTAGGCGAGACCTCTCCAATTTAACGTTTAGGTTCAGTGTGCCTCTAACCATTCGGTGATCGCTGCCCAGTTTTCACCCTTGCCATCACTGAGCTAAGTTCTGCAAGACCCGCTGCAGAAGAACACAAAAACTCTCCGATCACACTCTTAATCTCATGGCTGTTAGACGGGAGATGCTGCAATCGTCAACAGATTTGACAGCATACAGGCAACTAAACAGACAGATTTCCAAATGCATGCGGCGAGACTTACATAACTTTAATACTGCTCGTATTAAAGAAGCGATCGAGCGGAACCAGGGCTCCAAAGTCTTTGCCAGAGATCTGTCTGCCAGAAAGAGCCAACTGTCAAAGCTGAAGACTGAGTGTGGCAGCATCGTTTCCGAGACACCTGAGATTTTGAGTGAGATTGAGAGGTTCTATGGGCAGCTGTACACATCATCGTTGGAGCCACATGCAAGTGTGAGTAACGATCCAAGAGCAAGTCTTACCCGACACTATTCCGATGATATCCCGGACGTCAGTCTGAGCGAGATTAGAATGGCTCTCCAGCACCTTAAAAACGGCAGGGCCCCAGGCGAGGATGGAATTACAGCAGAGCTTCTGAAAGCGGGTGGAACACCGGTACTTGAAGTCCTTCAGAAGCTCTTCAATTCCGTCCTCCATGGTGGCACTACTCCGGAGGAGTGGAGAAGAAGTGCTGTGGTCTTGTTCTTTAAGAAAGGCGACAACGCTCTCTTGAAGAACTACAGACCGATTTCCCTTCTGAGCCGCGTCTACGTGCTCTTTTCGAGAGTCATTACGAATCGTCTCGCACGCAGACTCGACGACTTCCAGCCTCCCGAACAAGCCGGTTTCCGAAAAGGCATCAGTACCATAGACCACATACATACCCTGCGGCAGATTGTACAGAAGACCGAAGAGTACAATCTGCCACTTTGCTTGGCGTATGTGGACTATGAGAAAGCCTTTGATTCCGTCGAAATTTGGGCGGTGTTACAGTCCCTTGAGCGGTGCCAAGTTGACCGTCGGTATATCGAAGTGCTGAAATGTTTGTACAGTAGGGCTACGATGGCTATCCGAATACAGAACCAGAGTACGAAACCTATTCAACTGCAGAGAGGTGTAAGACAGGGTGACGTTATATTCCCGAAACTCTTCACTGCTGCATTGGAAGATGTTTTCAAGCTCCTGGACTGGAAAGGATACGGCATTAACATCAATGGCGAATCCATCACTCACCTTCGATTTGCCGACGATATAGTCCTTATGGCAGAATCGCTGGAGGACCTTAGCACTATGCTCAATGACCTCAATGGTGTCTCCCAACGGATAGGTCTTAAGATGAACATGGACAAAACAAAAATCATGTTTAATGTCCATGTCTCACCTATGCCGGTAGTTGTTGGGAGCACTATGCTCGAAGTTGTTGACGAGTATGTTTACCTGGGACAAATAGTCCGACTAGGTAAGTCCAACTTCGACCGAGAGGTCAATCGACGGATTCAACTCGGCTGGGCACGTTCGGGAAATTACGACACATCTTCTCGTCAGGTGTACCTCAATCTCTGAAAACTAAAGTGTACAACCAGTGCATGTTGCCAGTGATGACTTACGGATCAGAGACGTGGTCCTTCACTGCTGGCCGTATGAGGACGCTCAAGGTTGCTCAGCGAGCTATGGAGAGGGCTATGCTCGGAGTTTCTCTGCGTGATAGACTCAGAAATGAGGATATCCGCAGTAAAACCAGAGTGACCGACATAGCCCAACGGATTAGTAAGCTGAAGTGGCAATGGGCCGGCCATATAGCTCGAAGAACCGATAACCGATGGGGAAGAAAGGTTCTCGAGTGGCAGCCTCGTACCGGTAGGCGTAGTGTAGGGCGACCCCCCACTAGATGGAGTGAAGACCTGGTAAGACATGCAGGAAGTCGATGGATGCAGGTGGCTCAGGACCGTGCTTTGTGGCATTGCTTGGGGGAGGCCTATGTTGAGCAGTGGACTTGTGAAGGGCTGTAATGATGATGATAATGATGATCACTGAGACATCACTGAACAGTCGTCATAATGAAGTCCAATCTCATTTCTTGTCGAACAGTCGGGGCTCGACCAGGTCCACTTTCTGTGAGGTAGCTTCTGGAAGAAAGAATTCATCATAAAGAGTCCCTTTTTCCTCATGAAATCAGCCAGCTGCAGGCCCCTTAGGTTCCGTCACCCTATCCCAAGTAGTAGGAAAGTACATAGAAATATAAATTTCTAAGAACATACTTTGTTCTTATCTTAAAATTGTTGTTATAATCTCCCGTAATGAAAAAGTGATGACGCTGTAACACATTACGGCAGATGGACAAAACTAAATTATAAGGGTTCCTTGTATTACAGCAACACATGGAAAGCAGTGGACCATGATGCCATATCGTGTAATTTATTACACTTGAAACATACCTGATACAAGAGGTTTAACTTGAAATTATCTTCGCATTTCTTCCAGTCCTCGGCACTTAGATTGGTGGTGCCATAATTAGTCATCGCATACTGCATCAACGCCGGATTGTTGCGATTGACGTTGGTCAACCTTATACCATCCTCGTCAACTTTTGCTAATTTTGTACCTAAACACGTTTAGGTATAAATAAAAAAATTTAAAAATTACATGCAATATCTAAAAAATACTATGCCTATTCTAATACCAATGAAATGCAAAAATACAGTATGTATAACAGATAACTGATATACTATATAATAAAAAGATAAAAGAAAATCGTAAAAAGTATGTAATATTCCGAAGTAAAATGATTTTCATGTGCAATGGGATGAATAACATAGGAAAAATAGAATGTAGTTTATATGGGACAAGTGTAGAAATCTAAAATATATTAGCCAAAATAATTACTGACACATTGACTGATTAAGCTGTGAATTTTGTGTGATTTCTAATATTCTTTTTTCAGTCTGTGGAGTATGAAGGCAAAAAGCATTTATTTTATATTTTGTATATTGTATACATCTCCGTTTTATACATATTATTGTGCAGTTAAAAGCATCAATATATACAGAAAGTGAAATACAGCTTGCTTAAATATACAAAATTAAAAATAATTACTGCCATAAAAATAATTTGCCACATCGAATTCAAAATAGAAAATTGGATTTTGACAAAAAACTGTATTACCTGGCATTATTGGGGGTAAAGGCGCTACCACACCGGGTGGCTTGATATCTGCGGGGGGATCATTGCCCCATCTAGACTTTCTTTTTCGCTCCCTCCTTCGGCTTTCGGAGTCTTTGTTCTGAGAGTCCTCATCCTCGTGCTTTACATCACTGTTGTATTGCATCCTTAAAAATTTATGTCATGAATGTAATTTACAATTTTAAATTATTGAATAAAAAGGATTTTTGATGTACTATAATGAATAATATGTATAATAAATGGATGAATTCGTCCAATAAAACTTTAGGCAAGTCTACAGTGAACTTGTGAGATATCAAAAATTTAAAACCTGCTCAGCAGCGACGGGCCAAACTCGATTCTAGTAGTGGTCAGCAGATATATTTCGACACACTTGGTGTATGTTCAGCCATAGCCTTACACTGTCAAAAGCTTGCTGACGAGTTTAATAATCAAACTGATAATTATCCCAACAAACTGCTATTTATTTTTTTGTCCCAGCCTGATTATTAGACAGAAACTGACGGAAAGCGATCTTGAGCAGAAAACAACTGCTTGGGGGTAGCAGATTCGGCGATATACCAAGAGGTCAAGGCAGTTAAACTAGAATCGCCTCTTCCAGAGTGAATAGAAGAGCTTTTATAAATCACTGGAGTGACTAATAGTACGTGGACCAGGCCAAGAGTCAAATCGGGCCGATACTGTCGCCTTCTGGCTCTCCACTACTGCGATCACTTAATAAGTTACTAAAGACCAGATAACCACAGGTTACCATTTACAAGACAACACAGAGGGCAAGAATCACCCGACACATCGATTTAAATTGGGTCATGTTGCATGCTCAGAATGAATGTCGGTCATTGGCAAGGTTAAACGCAATTATCGAAACTTCTCCACCGCCAGTATAGACTACAGAAAGACGTTCGATTCGATGTCTCCGCATACATAGATTTACATAGTTTTTAAGTTGAGAAGGTTGATTGTACAGTTAAACTTCCTTGGGTAAAGGCAGTAGAGTACTATTCTTTGCCATTTTAAGTTTTGGTCTCTTGATCGTTACGCACAACATAATCGTATGAAAAACGTCTAGAATGATCTTCTTGTACCGTCGCAGTATGCGTCAGCGGCGAAGGGCAAGCGCGGTGAAGTGGGAAGCGGGTACACAGCACTGCGCGGCGTCGATCTCGTTACGACGCTGCGGTGTGCGTGACGGGTTGACAATGGATTTGTTTGAAGATAATTTAATATAATTAATCCGCAATTATCCCTCTTTATATAAAAATAAAGACGAACTTCTTTCTTCCTTCTCCTCAAAAAAAGCACAAATTTCAAAACTACTGTTCATGTTGACACATATGCTTTGGTAGCTGCGGCAAAATTAACTGACCACTTCTTATGGATAAAATCACGCATGGATAAAACCTGGTAACAAAAGTTCACCACACCAGGAGCTCGCTCTGAAGTACAGAACCCGGGGCCACATGATCAGTAGTCCCACTTACGTCCACTAGACCAATAAGGCAGTCACGGTATATACGGTATATAAATATTTGTCTTCTAACTAGTAGTTTGTAACTTACCCATACTCAGCTTCCTGCTTAACAAATCTATTTCCATCATAACTGTCATCATCTTCCAAACTAAACTCAGGTTCATATTTATCTTCAGGTTTCACCTCTTGCTTGCTCTCGCCAACCCCTTCATTTCGCATCTTTTTCACCAACTCACGAAACGCCTTATATTCATTGGAATTAGTATTATGTAGGAACCTGTAATTTTTCTAGATTAAGTTTAGATTTTAAGAGAAAGTAACATCAAAGGATGACTTTAAATAGGTTTTACCCTAAGTACTAATGAAACAGTGTTCAATATTTATGAAAAAAATATATATTAACATTCATATACTTATTATGTTTTCTTTTTTCAAAGATAAATTAATACATGAACTTCTTCACTGCACATAACTAAATATTAGGTTTTTACCTATAACATTTCCGTTCTACAGTACTGGCCATTACATATCAAAATAATTCTTGTTTGGTTAAGAACTCTAATTATAAATTGATTTTAAAAACATGGAATTCTTTTTTCAAAATAGTCATTTGTTAACTAATTAGCGCTGTTTTCATCGCATTTAAATCTTTCTAGTAATCATGGATACGTTAAAAATTGGAGTAATTATGGAATATGAGTACCGTTGCGGCAGCAACGCGGCACAAGCGGCACGCAACATCAACGTTTGCAAAGCGAATACTACAAAAGAACGCACCACCTGTTATTGATTTGCCCGCTTCCATTCTGTAAATTTCGACCTGAAAAATGAACCCTGTTTGGTTGACAATGACGGATTAAAGGCAATTGTGGAAGCTGATGATACTCAATCTACGGCTGAGATAGCAGCAGCAGCTTTCGACGTTAGCATCAAAACAATATTGGTCCATTTACGTTCAGTTAGCAAAGTAAAAAAGCTTGACAAATGGGTGCCCCACGAACTCAATGATCGCCAGCGCGAAGTACGCGTCGGGACGTGCCTTTCACTGCTCAACAGGAACACAAACGTTGGAATTTTGAACCGCATTGCTACCTGTGACGATAAATAGATTGTTTGACAATCACAAGCGCTCAGCAAGTTGATTGTATCCTAGTTCAGCACCTAAACAATGCCCTAAACGAAAACCGGCCCCTAGAATTGATTGTCACTGTTTGGTTGACTCAACACAGCTTCTTACCAAACGTGATTAGCATTACTGCAGATATGTACTATGAAGAACTGAACACAATGATGGAGAAGCTCACAAGTCTCCAACCAGCTTTGGTCAATCGCTCGTCCCCGCTGCTCTTGCACAACAACGCGTGACCTCATACTGCACAACAGATGGTCTCCAAGTTACAAGAGCTAGGGTTGGAAGCTCTTCCTCCTCCGCCATTTTCACCAGACCTTGCTCTTAGACTTTTACTTTTTCCAGAATTTGGATAACTTTTGGCGGAAAAAATCTATACCAGAGGCAGTACAAAATGCCTTTGAAGAATTTGTTGCCTCCTGTTCAGCTGATAAATTCAAGGAGACATCAATAAACCGCCACTGCGTTAACAAAGATGCATCGATTGCATGGGTAATTACTTTGATTAATAGAAATAAAAAAATAGAAAAACATTACGTTAACTTCATAAAAAACGGCAATTTCGTAGGTAAAGACCTAATATATACATTATAATTTACCAAATTAACACAATATGAACTACAAAGAAATTTTATAGACTACATTAATAGTAACACTGTTTCATAGTATCTATATAGCTTCATTGAAATTATGTAAATATAAAAATGAATACAGCACATATCCTCCTGTTTGGGAGCTATACTGGGTACAGTGGCATTACCACATATTTTGGTCTTGTGAGTGTATGGCTTTCAGGACATTTTCCCAGTGGTCGCCGTTGCTGGCGACTTCTGCGGCGGCGCGCTGTACTGGCGGCGGGAACATATCTGCAGAGAGAACTGCACACCACGAGTCAGCATTGGGTCTTAAGGCCTTAAGGCCAAGCGGCCAAACGGCATCAGAACTGGTGCACTCAAACTATATAACTCAATATATATAATGTGGATAAGTTCTGGGATGCTTGAATTGATAACTTATTTGCTCTAGAAATCGAAACCATTGCAACACAATAATTACTTTCTAAGTACCGAAATGAAACAAAGAAAATTACATAACATGAACAATGGCATTAATAATTCTGTTCTTAGATTTTGTTAAAAATTGTAATAAGCATCTCAGTACTTTTGCAAAATAATAGTAATTATTCAATATAATTTGTAAATGTTTTTGATTTCATATTTTTATATGAAATCAATTGAAGGTATTGAAAATTACTGGTTCATTTCTGAAAATACTTTCAATTTAAAAACAATGCATTTAGAGAATGAATACTATAGAAGTTACACCTCAGAAGTACGATAATAATTAATTTTTAACCAACTTCAAAAAATGGAGGAGATTAAAGATTCCCAATTCCCAGATTAAAAAACCCAATATTTCTATTGTAAGACTTCAATGATAATGAAAATGGCAATAACGGGTACATGTCAATAATCAATAATAATGCTATTATTTTTTTAAACAATTATTATAAGTTGTTGACAGTTGTCCTGTTATCCTGCTATTGTTGTGTGTGAGTTTAATAATATTTAACGATTAGGGTGTAACATTATAATTATTTAAAAATCTGTAAAGATTAATGAACTTTCCTTGGGTATTACAGACTTACGATTGACAAGATGAATATTTTATTTAATGATTATTGCATTTTATCCTGTTGTGTTTAGGTATAATGATATTTAACGACTAATATGTAACATTATAATAATTTAAAAACTCTCAAAGATTAATGAAATTTTCTAGTTTATTTTACAGACTTAGGACTGTTATGATGAATATTTATTTAATCATTATAAAAACCTAAACACTGTAGCATACCAATTTAAATGTTTATATGTCAAGGAAACATGATATACTTTATTATTTTCACGAGAAATATACACTCGAGTCTGCACACTTTACTGCACTTGTGTGCACACTGCACTGACAACTGTGTCAGAGCCGTAGTAGCTCAGTCTGGTAAGAGCTCGCTGTACATTTCATAGTACTTAAGTGTGCAGTCCAGTTTCAATTCCACCGGCACCAATGAAATTGTTAATTGCAATTTTAAGTGCTGAATGCCGCCAACACGCTGCGCCCAATGGCAGCGCGGCGGACATTTCGTTGCTCACTGGATAGATGGTAATTTCACTAACAAAAAGCAGTGCTAACTAAAAACTCTCAAACTGAATGCCGATGCTCGACTTAATCGACATTATTCTAATATATAGGCACAAAATTGGAGTTTTAAATATGTGACTTGCAACATCAAGTTATTAGACAATATAAAAATATGAAAATAAAAGATAAACATTATGTTTTACACTGAAGAATTATAAACGTAAGGTTAACAAATTATAAGCATCGTAAAGTTACTATTTGAGCACCCTTTCTCTCTCACACCTTGCCTGTACCATACATACTTGCCTGTTTGCACAATAGCAAAATAACAGGATAAAAACAGAAAATTAGAAGTTCAACAATGAGTTATACATTATTGTATTAATGACCCCTGATCATTCATTGAAGTTGGTTTATATTGTTTAAATAATCAAATTTTAACTAGTTATATTTTACCTTGAGTGGAATTTGGTGGTGCCGGTATATTTCCAGGATCCAAATCTTTCGGTTTTGGTATATGGTTCAGTGGCAAAGGCATTGGGGGTGGAATGTTCTGAAGCTTCATAGGTTCTGGAGGTGGAATACTGACGGCATCCAGAGGTTTTGGCTCCGGAATAGTATGCAAAGAATTTGATGGCATTGAGTTAGGAGGAATAAATGGCATGTTTGGTGGCCCATTTGGTCCAAAATTAGGACCATTAGGTCCATTAGGTCCAAAGTTGGGACCATTTGAACCAAAAGATGGGGAACCCATGAAAGGCACATTAGCATTATTCATCGAGTTAGGAGGCATCATAGAATTAGGTGGGCCATTAGGACCCATCATTGCTGGATTAGGAAATGGTGGACCAAAGAATGGAGGCATTGGACCACTAGGGCCTGGACCTGGGCGCATATTAGGACCACACATATTTGGTGGCAAAGAACCAGGACCACATGGCCCTCTAGGCCCATTTGGACCCAGAAAATTCGGTGGCATAGGAAAATTAGGCGGTCCTCCTAGAAATGGAGGCATTGGTCCACTGGGTCCCATCATAGGATTAGGTCCTGAACACATATTTTGTCCTGAACCTGGCCCCATTAAGCCTGACGCCATAGAGCTAGGTGTCATGGCGTCCATGTTTGGTCCCATTGGTGGTGCTCCCATTGGGCCAGGTCCCATCGGTCCAGGACCCATTGGACCAGGTCCTCCCGACCCCGATCCCATGGGACCAGTACCGATAGGACCAGGTCCCATTGGTCCAGGACCAATTGAACCAGGACCTATCGGCCCAGGACCCATCGGCCCAGGACCCATCGGCCCAGGACCCATCGGCCCAGGACCCATCGGCCCAGGACCCATCGGTCCAGGACCCATCGGTCCAGGACCCATGGGTCCAGAGCCCATCGGCCCAGGACCCATCGTCCCAGGACCCATCGGTCCAGGACCCATCGGTCCAGGACCCATTGGTCCAGGACCCATGGGTCCAGAGCCCATTGGTCCAGGACCCATGGGTCCAGAGCCCATTTGACCAAGTCCCATTTGATTTGGTCCCATTGGGCATGTTATCATAGATCCAGGGCCTGGAGGACAAGGACCCATAGAATCTTGTGATGCCATTTCCTTATCATCATTGTTAGCTTCTGGCTCAGATTCAGAGCCACCATGCATATTCCATTGAGAATGGGAGTTTGGCAAATGGCTTTCTGGTGCCCGGACAGGAATTTGCATAAGCGATGGGATATTTGATTTTTCAGCCCCTTTTTTCCGATCTTCCACAACAGGGGTAGTAGGGCTGTGATGTCGATTTCTTCCTCTATCATTCCATCTACGATGTCTATCTCTGCAACATAAGTTTATTAACTTAAGTTTATTATAGTTACTTGTGCAAACAGGCAAATAAAACACTATTAATCACATAATTAAAATTTATCCAAAGTTAAAACAACATATTAATATTTGTGACGATTATTAAGGATGAGAAAATTCTTTTCTTGAACATTCTTTTCTTCAAATTTTAAGCTCACCTGTGAGATATGTGCATCCTACTGATGTAATGATAAAGCTCTGACAACTTCCTAATGTGAATTCAATCAAAAGTCTGAACCCAAAGCCCACAGAGTGGTAGTTGAGAGCAGCATTGCCATTGGAAAGAAACTTTCTCAATCCTTTTAAGCATATGTAAACTAGTGCACTTCTTTACAAAGGTTAACAACAGTGAACATAAAACATGCTGTGGCAAATAAATAAATAAAGATAGGATAGCTAAACTGTTAAGCCCTAACTGTAAATTTCACAGTATGCGAGAAACCAAAACTCCATCGATGACATTTTACATAGCAATACGAACATAGAGTTGGTTTACAGTGCTGCAGTGTAATAAAACATTCTTAGGAAACCTGCAGGTCTAATACTTGAATGTTTTAAGTACACAAGAGGTATGCAACCAAGCACTAAAAAGCTCAGCAGACTTCTTGCTCCATAGCCCTCTTAGAATAAGGTGTCTGTGCTCAACAGTGGATATGTATATGCTCTAACTTTAGCTCTTTTTTAAAATATGGAGTTCACTTTTAAATTTAATCTGTTAGAACAGCCGGAAATAAAATTTTATTATACAAAACTTCAAATTTCAAAATTATGCTAATGTTGAAAAAGTAATGAATTAAAAACCCACTGTGTAACAAAAGTTTACTTAAAGATTTATACCTATGTCATTTCCAGAACTAAGACGATTCTAATTACATGCCATATTATGTTAAAATCCATCAATCTATTTAGGCTCTAGATTCATACATACTCTCGTAAAATATTACCCTCGTAGATGTTGAAAAAAAAATACATTAAACTACCTTGAAGATCTTTCAGTTGGTCTCTTTTCATCTGATTCATGCGTTACATGTCCTTTACTAGGTTCTTTGCTTTCAGTCTTTGACTGAGCTTCAGCAGGTTTATGCTTTGCTTCATTTTTTTTCACCTTTTTTTCTTCTTCTAACTTTTCCTTCTGCTCTTTTTTCTCTTTCTCCTGTTTTTGTTTTTCTAATAAAGCTTTATACTGACTCATAAATGAGCCATCATTAGAAAAGATATTCCCTGGAGATTTTTCATCCTTGGTGGAACTGCAAACAAAGAATCAAGTGTTTTTAAAAAAAAATAGCACCACAATACACATTTTACACTGTGCGCTTATTTGCTCACTACAGATTTAAAAATGTTACTACATAACTCACACCTTTAACATCTACATTAAGATTATTTTTGCATAAATTGAATCAGCATCAATTGAATTTGGTATCTCAGCTGTAGAACCTGTATAAACCCTTGGAAGAATCACATAAAGCCTGTAGTTTGATTTAAGTGTGGTGGAGGCGTTAAGAAAACAAAAGAATGTGAAGGGAAAATTTAATTTTCCAGCCCTTCTCTTTTATTTTTCACATCAATATATGTCAGAGCCATACTGCAGCTACATAATAGCTACTGAATAAATAAATCACAATTATTAAAACAGCATAAACTAAAGTTTTGAATGCAGATGTTCACTTATTATGGCCATGATGCTGAATGGGTTGTACAATAACAGGTTTGACTGTAGTTACATTATGTTGTCTAAGTAATATAATATTTTACAACAATAAACACCTCGACCAAACACATGCATTTTTCAGCCCGCACCTTAGATAATTATATAAACATACTTCACAGAATGTGATATTTTTATTGTCATCTAAAAAATTCAAAGGAATGATAATAAAGTTGCTGCCTGATTATAATGATTTATAAATTAATTAGCATTGTTTCCTACACTTTTACAAATTGTCCAATTGTGTTAAACAGAAGGCTACACATGTAATATTATAATTTGTGAGTAGTGTGGGTTACACATTAACTACTCCTGGTATAAATTAATTGATTTGTATTATATTAATGTGTAACTGTTATTTGTCTCAATAAAATAAAATAAAAATTTGGAGAAAAAAATAGAGATGTGTTGTCAACCCTAAAGGTAAAGATGGAATGCACAAAGCATTTCATCTTCTCACTTCAAATAAAAGGATCTCTGGTTCTCTACAATCACCATACAAAACACAGCAACATTAAGGTACAACTTCCTGGTCCTTCAACCCATTAATGTTACAACAATACAGCATCTGCATTTCATTGTTACATGTTTGTGAGAATGGAGAAATTAAACTATATGCTGTTATTAAGTGCTTGAAAAGTTTCACTACAGATCAAGTCATGCAGTAGATGTACAGTATTTGAATGTGGAGGAACACACACCAAGGATGACTTTTGCTTAAGACAGCAGTGACCAAAGTAATAGTAAAATAAATGAAAAATTAGTATTCTACACAAATGCTTAGGGATGAAAAAAGTATCCACTCATTGGGCACCAAAAATGTCCATAATAAAAACATATGTGTGGAATCAAATAAGAGTGATTATTATATGACGCTTTTTAGAACTGTTTTATCAAGAACCTGGTTGAAATAATACTAGGTTTTACAGAATTTATTGCGTATATTTAACTTTTTAAATACCCGACGTTTCGAACGCTTTACAACACTCATGGTCACGGGCGGGACTGAGATGTTAAACGTCCAGATGTCATAGTTAACCACGGTTACCATAGATTAAAATTTAACTTCTGTTCCGATCTACATATGAACTTATGGTATCTTGAAGTCTTGCAGTTGTATGTTGGGATTTAATTTTATTTATTATAGGATCCCAAATGTAGCCCCAGCCTCTTCTCTATTGAAATTAGGATGTTTTTTGATTTCAATAGCCTCGCGAATCATCCTTTGGAAGGAATCGGTGTTCTTTAACGAGGATTTGTGGTCTATCAAATCTGATGTAGTGACGGGGGTGATCCTGTACGTGTCACAGACTTCCCAGAGCGTCGATTCTTCACATCAGCTATATGTTCTTCAACGCGGGTTTTAATTGATCTTTTAGTTTGTCCTATGTAGGAGAGACCACATTCACAATCAAGCTTGTACACTCTTGCATCTTGCAGAGGGACATTACACTTGACTGATGGTAAAAACTGACCAATCTTCTTCAGCGGCTTGAAGTATGTTTTTATGGAAGCGTGCTTCAAGATGTAGCCAATCTTGTCAGTGACTCCTCTAACATATGGCAGTACAGCAGGCACACGCTCGACCATGAGTGCTGTAAAGCGTTCGAAAGTCGGGTATTTAAAAAGTTAAATATATGCGATAAATTCCATAAAAACTAGTATTATTTCAATGTGTAGTGTTCGCGTAAATATAAGAAAAGATCCTGGTTGTTTTTTTGACTCAATTTATAAAATAAATGGACAAAACATCGCATCATCATTTCATTCTGACAAAATTACAATCTATAGCTTTGAAGAGTCGAAAATTTTGTTTGTAGTGGGTAAATATGATAAATCCCGTATTCTTAAAGCTTTATGGTTGTTTGTCCCTGGTGGCATTTAATATGTGGTAGCGCCATGCTGCAGCTATATTGTGGTTAAAGCACAAATGAGTCGGCTCGTCCGTGGTAGGACAACACTGACACATAATAACAGTGTAAAATAGCAGCTTAGTGATGCTGTGTTTTGTATGGTGATTGTAGAAAACCGAAGACCCTTTTTTACTGGAAACGAGGCATTCAATCTCAGTGCTCAGGGCTGGCAACGTATCTGCATTATGATTCTTAATTGAAGATAAATGTAGAGTTTATTGGCCACAGCATCCACTTACCATCAGGTGGACTGTGTGCTCATTTGTCACCCTTATTCTATAAAACACAGAATAAATAATAGTACTACATACAGAAGTTGCACTACTTTGATGTTGATGGCTTGCCAATGTTTAATAGCCTACATATTTATTATTAATTAGATAAATCACACACTAATATCACTGCAAGCTAGTGTCAGTGGTTACTAAGGGTTGCCAATAAAGAGTAAAAAAATACATTGCAAAATGTTAATAAAGTTACTTAGGTGAAATACCTATTCTGACTATTATGGACTGACCATATTTTAATTTTATAAATAAAATTTGAATTTCAGTGTTTTGTGTTATTATAACTTATTAATTTAAGGTTGTAGAAAGCCTCTTTGTGTGTAGTATGACAGTTTATGTATGTGTGGTTGAGTATAATATTTAACAAGGTACATTAAGTAATTATTCAGTTTTGTTAAAGTTCAGTTTATGAATATATTCGGTATTTTTATACCTTTGGGGTCCCCTTGTTTTTTGGCTCTAAAAATCGAAAAATTATCTGATTTTGATAAATTAATTATTTCAATTTTTTCGAACGTTTATGATAACATTTAAAGTCAGAAAACCATATAAAACCTTTAAGTGAGATAAAAAATTAATAAATAAACATTTTAAAATGCTTTTTTTTAAATGTTCGTTTTTTGTGAAGATTATCAAAAAATTATATGAAATAATACTAGTTTTTACGGAATTTATCGCGTATATTTTAACTTTTTAAATACCCGACGTTTCGAACGCTTTACAGCACTCATGGTCACGGGCAGGACTGAGATGTTCAACGTCCATATGTACAGGATCGCCCCCGTCACTACATCAGATTTGATAGACCGCAGATCCTCGCTAAAGAACACCGATTCTTTCCAAGGATGTATCGCGAGGCTATTGAAATCAAAAAACATCCTAATTTCAATAGAGAAGATGGCTGGGTGCTACCATCTGCTTGGGATCCTATAATAAATAAAATTAAATCCCAACCCAAGCATACAACTGCAAGACTTCAAGATACCATAAGTTCATACTGCATAGATCGGAACAAAAGTTAAATTTTAATCTATGGTAACCGCGGTTAACTATGACATATGGATGTTGAACATCTCAGTCCTGCCCGTGACCATGAGTGCTGTAAAGCATTCGAAACGTCGGGTAATTAAAAAGTTAAAATATATGCGATAAATTCCGTAAAAACTAGTATTATTTCAATGTGTAGTGTTCGCGTAAATATAAGATTATCAAAAAATTATATGAACTTTGTTTAATGCTTTGCAAGAAAATTATGAATGATTATATTCGAAGAAGTGCGTTTATGATCACATTTAGTCATAAAACTATATGAAATCTTCAGGTGAGATAGTTTTCATATTTTTTTCATAAATCCACTATAAAAACGAAGATTTTAAAAAGAATCATCAAAATTGGAAGATTTTTCGATTTTCTAGAGCCAAGAAACGAGGTGAGGTCCACAATAATATAAAATTACCATATATTTAAATAGTTTTCTTTTGTGCTCTAATATTTAAACTTCATATGTACATAATTTTACTAATTTTAGATATAGATATGGACCTAAAAAAGGGAAATATTTATATGTGAATTGGCATTTAAATATTGGTCTATTGGGGAGTTATTTCTCCGCGGCGCTTGGAAATGGCGATTGTATCAGAGCTTGAGTGTTGATTCATAATAGTGAGCAGGATGAACAGTTGGCGAACTGAAAGGACTTCACAAGATTGATACAGGAGGTATGTAGGAAACAAATAGGGGCGAAAAGTGCTTACTATACAAATAGTTCTTTGAGCTGTTTCAAGGGGTTAAATAATGGTTTATGTTGCACCACCACATATGGTAAGGGCGTAACTCACTATAGATTGATCAAGAGCCTGGTAGATCTGTTTAACTAATTTAGAGTCTCCCACATTCCTTATATTTTCAAAAACATATCAGATTTCTCAATCTTGCAGTAATTAAATTAACATGAGGTTGGAATGAAAGATTGTCTATGAGGATATCAAGATATTTAACCAAATTGTTAGAAATCAGTGAAGGTCAACATTTCAGCAACCATGCGCAATCAGAGAATGCGAAGGAGTTGATGAGGTGGTATTCCGCATGGAGAAAGGTATGTAAACAGTTTTTTTGCGTTTAAAGTTGACAAATTGAACTTTAAACAGAGACACAAAATGTTAAAGCCCTCCAGCGCCATTCTGTCATCCTCCCACTTGTCAGCTGAGCGCAAGAGCCCATTGTCATCCGCTTAAGAGATAATTTTGCCACATTCTAGACGAAGATCACACCGTTCGTTTAAATAGGTTAAGAAGAGAGTTGGCCCGTAATATACTGCCTTGCGGCACACCACAAGTAATAAATCATGACTAATAAAGTCATCAATCTTTTTCGATTTGAAAGGTAATCTTCAATTAGTTCTAGCTTATTACCTCGAATTCCCGAAATATGATACCTAACATAAATAATTCATGCACGACACATACTTTGTCAATTTTGCCTGTGCAGCAAGCGCAGCCGCCTGTTTTTGGGCCTCCGCCTTTGCTTGAATCTCCATCTTTTTTTTCTCAATAATTTGCTCCTGCTTAGACATTTGAGCCCATCTTGTACTCAGGGCTGATTTGTTTTTAGTTTCTTTGAAGTTTAACATATTTAAAAATTTAAATTATAAAATATCTCCAACAAGCCTGGTAAAGCACAAAACAAAACCCACAAAACTGGTTGCACAAAACCACTAAGCACTTAGGTTGTGAAAACAACCAAAAACCAAAAAGCCTCCTTATTATGGAGTGTAGAGCATACATATTTATTTATCTATGGTGTAGAGTCTCTAGTATATATACAGTAATCTATGGTGTAGAGTGTAGAGTATTCAGTTTATACAAAGTGACTCTGTGGTAGGAGTGCTCGATATACATCTATAATCGATATATCATAAAATATCGATATATACATACTATATCGAATCGATCCGATATTATCGAATCATCTGATATCGATACGAGTATCGGTATATTTCATCCGATATAACGTACGAAATTAAAAGTACACGCTTCCTACATTTACTCTGAACATAATTTCTTTATATATAGATGAATTTATAGAAAATAAATTCAGAGTTGTTTTAGGAAATTAAAAGTCCAATGTATGTAATACTTTATAAAGGTCGGTAACGATAATCATTATGTGAACCAACCACCACCACCACCACCAAATCATCCTCTTAGTAGTCTGTGATTTTAATTAACTTAATCTATTGTCGCCTATCGGTAAAAAAATAGCTGCTGAGCGTAGATTATAAATAAAATAATAAAAACCATAATTTATAATATATTTATAAATAATAATGATTTCTTTATTTTCTTTTCATTTTCTTTGAATTATATTATAATCATTTTAAATTATAAATATTATTATATTATAATTATTATTACAATATATTATTATAATTAATATTATAATATTCATAGCGCACAACAGCCCGCTTATTGAGACAACTTAGCGATCGCAGCGCCTCACTCATTTTGTCCATATTTCTGGGACACTTTTTTCTACGGCGATCGTTTCCCGTTATCTAACCTCCATATGTAGCAAGCTACACGTACAGATACGACCGTAGACAGATTTTCTCTAGTATATACACAGTAATCTATGACAGATTTTCTCTGTCTACGGCTTTGAGTATTAAACCAAAAGAGACGGCACCCCAAGGCATAACCCTCTGTAAAAGGTACGAGAGTCCGACTCATACTCGTTATATAAAACTAGTTGCTCCGCGTCGTGCGTCATTTCGAAGTGATCGTGGCATTAAATCGAGCTCCGACAAAATGCCGAATTGCAGTGTATTTACATGAAAAAAAACAATCAAAAACGTCAAGTATACAAAAGGACAATGTGATTTTTCATCTGTGAGTATTTTTAACATAATATTAAAGTAATTTTATCATTAAAACTCGTACTTTGTGAATATTATCGTCCAATACCGAGTGTGGCTATCATAGTTCATAAAGTGAAAAATAATCTTTTTTTAAAAAAATATAATTTACTACACAAGTTATATATATTAATGAAAATATTTTTCCTAATAACTAAATAAGTTTGTGATGAATAATAATCATTACATATAGATGTGTAGTGGATTTTGTTAAATGATTTATATATTCAGATCAATTTTAACACGATACTGAATATTATATAATTAAATATATTCGATAACTAGTATTTATTAAAATATTATACAAAATACAGACCAAATAAGTCAAATCGAAACTTGCTACCTCGCAGCAAAAGTGTGCAATTTTTATAAAAATAAACTGGTATCACTGCAACTACTACAACTACTGCACTATAGTGATGAACGCCGCAACTTTAACTATCGATAAGTTAATTTACCATGCGGGATTGTCTGGGCCGAACCGGTTTGTAGTTTTTATTTAGATCTTATAATAAAGTATTACAAAAAGTAGTAAATTTTTCTATTATTGGTGTGTTATTACAGATTTCCAAGAGATCCTCTTAGGCGGCACACTTGGATTGTAGCTTGTAGAAACCATGAATCTGACACTGCAGTACCAACCTTGAACTTGTGGGAGGTAATGTTGGGCTGTAATTATATTTAGATTAAATATTTTTATTATTACCTTTGACACCAATATTATTCTACTTGAAAATATTTTATTAAGTTTACAAAAGCACTAACCTATCAAATTTAATTCATTTATTTATATATCTATTATTGTAATTGTAAACTTAATGTAGTATAATTTTTGTACGCCACAAATGGCAAACATGTAGCTCGTTTCAAGTTTTTTAACACTTGTATTTTATTTACTCATGTTTTACAAAATAAATATCTTTATCATATATATATATAACATGTAATAAAAACTCTGTGGTTCCCGTTAACTGTATTATCAGAATCAGTATCCAAGCGTATAGAAATATTTTTTCCAAAAAAAACACATTAAAAAAAAATAATTTTAATGGAAAAAAATAATTTGCAAATTGTATGTGGTTTTATTTCCTCTAAATCATACGAGTATCGGTAATGCGGGGTCTTTGACTATCCTCTAAATCCTCGGCCAATGCAGAGACAATAAAACGACATACAATTTCCAAAATTTTTTTTTCATTAAATTTTTTTTAAATGTGTTTTTTTTGAAAAAAAAATTCTATACGCTTGGATACTGACTCTGACTATATATATATATATATATATATTTGATCGTGGTGATTGCACAATATCGTCTACATCGAAAAAAGAAAGCTGGATTTTCCGGCAAAATTCCATAAGTTATCGCAAAAGACACAATTCGAAAAAAAATCCTTATATAGCCCGAACTAGTCCTACTTCCACTCGAGTACGAGCCAACACTTAGGCCAAGGAAAATTAAAGTGAAAAAATGCCTTGACATAAAAAACAATAGCATAAACAGGCTTCACAATTTCCAAGAAATACTATGCCCTAACACTTAACTATTACTAAACAAAAGCCTATCGCTATCTACGTAAAACTTTTGGAATATATTTGCCTGCACCCGTACATTGACTAAGTGGTACACTACCATCGATCGCCGATTAGGGTTTACTCAAGAAGCGCTGACGGCATTAAAATTGAGAGCGGAGAGTAACCCTGATAATTTTTTTTATTGTACCTTGGTAATGGATGAAATGAAAATTAAGCAATCGACAGAATACCATGCTAGTAGCCAAAGGCATTATGTATATAACTAAAATGTCTTTTAGAACCTGCATGGTACTCCGTCAATTGTTTTATTTTCATTTCATCTATCACTAATATACAATATAATTTCTTGTCAGGGTTACTCTCTAGTCTAAGTTTTAAAATAGTTAACGCTTTTTTTTTGTGTAGCTAAGTCGGCCATAAATTGTACTGTACCACTTTGGTATCGTATGTGATGAAGGCAGACCAATTTCAAAACGTTTGATATTTCGCACATATTGTTAAGCTTTCTGTGAATAGTAATGTAAAGTTAAAGTAAAACATCTTTCTGGGAAATACTTAGCCCTAGGTAGATGTCACGTTTTATTTTTAAGCAGCTGTCTGCTTAAAGTTCACTTTGTTAAACTATTATATAGTGTAAAACTTTTTTGTTTTCCTAATTTATTAAATATTTTCCAGACAGTTCGTTTAATAACTCTTGAAAATCAACAACTATTTTTAATTAGCGGTTTAGGGATTGAAGCTTTATAATAAAATAATAAAAACAAAAACTGATAGGACTTTTCTTTTCAAAAAATCAGATTTTTAAAATAAGCTAACTAAACCTATTTCGATTAGTTAAATGTTTAAAATTTTATCCTCCATAATGTAAAATAAACCTGTAGCAAAATAATAAACTTATTTTCAGTAATTTCTAAGTTTTTTTCCGAAGAACATTTCTAAATACTTTAAAAAAAGAATTTTAAATTACCCCTTGGTATTATTTATCTATGTATTACTTATAATCAAATAAAAACTTATGCGGACTATGGTGATTTGCTTATCGATAAAAAAACATCGACATAGTCCACGCCTTACGTTGCTTACGCATTTAGACAGTGCAATCAGTGTATCGACACGTGTACAATTTGATGGTATGCGTAAACGCAATGAACACCAACACAAATGTTGTAGTGTGCGTTTATAGTGACACGATTTAATTTTGCATTTGTAGTCAAGTTTACAGTTGTGTGTTTTCTTGCGCCCCCTGATGTTGACAGAATTTTTGTTTAGGAATTAACGCGCATGGCCTCTCCAGTTGGTTGAATAATCAAAGGTCTACGGATACGACCATGGAGTACCACAGACTACAAAGAGTCTAGTATATAGTCAGTAATCTATAAATAAGAGGATACTACGCATGGTTAGTCATAGACGTATATAAAACATACGGACCCGGCATACCTATAAAAATACGAGGAAAACGTGTATACCTACACTTCACTGAGAGGATAAAATGGCGGTTAATCGGGCTGCCCATATCGATATTTCTATAATAATGTTACGAGCTTGAGGTTCGTGACAATAAAAATTGCCGATAAAATTACCTAAATTAACACTTTAATTTACTTTACACAAATTAAAGTTAAAAACACTAATAATTAAACACACTTATTCACTTTATTCCGCTCCGAAGCTTCGCTTGTTTCGCCAAATCAACACTACCCCCATCGCATCTTGCAGCGCCTATATATTTAAATTAGCAAAGAAATATCCAGAATGTTCAAGTGAACACGCGCAAGGTACTGAGCGTTCGAGTTTCGACTAGGCGCTGGTCGGTTGAGTGATTTGTGATGTCATTTTCTCAATGCTCCCCTCGCTCTCGTTCCTGACACTAGATGGCGCTAGTTGACTTATTCATGCAACAATAATAACATCGATAAAAAATTGTGTTTATGTTTTCATTTGGCCACGGACACACGGCACACTATCTGTGAGTAAAAATACCCCAAAATTTTCTAACTTATTTATGCCTTTCATCTAAGTTGTTTCTATGTTCGTCATTTTTCACATCTAAACCGTAGAACTTATTTTTGGTGGTGGTTTCGTCAAGGGCCCGTAGATGGATTTTTTAAATGTTGACTGTTTTAATAATAGTTTAGTTTTTGTCGTGTATCAATCACATTATTATCAACATTCGCTAATACAGAGATGCAATTTGCAAAAAATTAGATGAACATTTGAATTTCACGGGCTACATTGGCAGAACTACCATCTAATATTGTTACGAGCTTGAGGTTCGTGACAACAAAAACTGCCGATTGAATTACCAAAAATAACACTTTAATCACCGACCACCAATTAAAGCTTAAAAACACTAATAATTAATAACAGTGATTCACTTTATTTCGCTCCGAAGCTTCGCTTGTCTCGCCAAATTCAATACTGCACCGATCGCGTATTACAGAGCCTTTAAATACACCTTTTTCACCGAAACATCCAGAATATTCAAGTAAATACGCGTGCCAACCGACCAGGTGCCGAAAGTTCGAGTGAGAGGCTTCTAGAAAGCTTAGTTCTTCAATTCGATACTAGATGGCACTGTTGGTCGAAAGTCAAGATTGACATTTTCTAGGAAGCCCTCCTCGCTCTCGTCCCTGACACTAGATGGCGATAGTGCCTAGTACATGACGTCAACTTAGGCGCGCAACACTGCCCACTCCTAAATTGTCCCGTGCATTATCGGCCCCATAATATCGCGCCAGGCGATCCACATGGACGAGCTCAGGAGTCCCTCTTGCGCCTTTCTGTATCCGATAGGTTACATCGTTGATCCTGGTCACAATCCGGTACGGACCGTCCCATTTAGCTTGAAGCTTAGGAGATTTACCTTTGCTGCGGACTGGATTGTGCAACCACACTCGTGAACCTTCGTCGAACCCTTTGTTGTTCATCTTGCGGTCTTACCGGGTTTTCATCTTTTCGGACATTCGCTGGCCCGATTGTCTGACGTGCTCGTAAATGTAATTCATTTTGTTCCGCAAGTCATTTGCATAATCGGTTATACTGCGTGGGGCATCAGGTGGTATCCCGGTGATCAGATCTGTAGGCAGCCATAATTCTCTTCCAAAATTTGCGAAATCACTGATGTACTTTCGTGAACAGCGCTTAGATATGACAACAAAAACGGTTGTATGTGCTTGTCCCAATCTCGTTGCCGATTGTCTACAACTTTTGCTAGGTACCTCTCCAATGTCTGATTAAATAGTTCTACCATTCCATCAGATTGCGGGTGATAAGAATTCATTCTTGTTTTATGAGTACCCATAACTCGGCAAGTTTCCTGGAATATTTGAGACTCAAAATTCCTTCCTTGATCGCTGTGAATCTCTAAACGTAATTCAAAACGACAGAAGACTTCATGAACTAGTTTATTTGCAACTGTTGAAGCTTCTTGATTTGGAATGGCGAAGACTTCTGGCCACTTAGTGAAGTAATCCATCACAACCATGAAATACTTGTTACCGCTTTCACTCTCCGGAAACGGCCCCGCCACGTCAATGGCTATTCTCTCCCATGGTGCACCAACATTGTACAACTTCAATGCACCTCTACTACGAGTCTGAAGTCCCTTTACATCCGCACAACTTGTACATTTGCGACACCAGTCCTCGACGTCGTTTCGACAGTGGACCCAGTAAAATCGTTCTCTGACCTTCAGTAGAGTTCGTTTAACTCCCAGATGGCCTCCTGAACAATCATTATGGTACAGCAACCATTTGCAAATGACAGCTGTCTCCCCGAACATTTTCCCATTTACGGCACAGAATTCCACCCTGAAGCAGCAAGCTGTCCCATTGGGCCCAATAGCTTTTAGTGGTCGAACTCATCGCTGAGACGTCGCTCCACTTGGGCTTGGGAGCACTGGCCTTCATCCGTTCCGGAATCGGCTTGATGTCCGGATATTCCTGTTGCGCATGTTGTAAGCGATCCTTCTACTCGTTGTTGAGGTGGTCTGTTCTGAGCATCCTCACGGATACTACTTCCTTACTCTCTTGCCTAGTACAAGGTTTACGATCTTCAGGACAAGGTCTTCTTGAAAATGCATCTGCGTTGCCATGAGGTTTCCCGCTGCGATGTTCGATCTCAAAGTAGTATTCCTGCAGTAGTTCAATCCACCTCGCAACTTGTCCTTCTGGATTTTTAAACTGCAATAGCCATTTTAGTGCAGCATGGTCAGTTCGTAGGTGAAATTTGCGCCCCAGAAAATACTTCCTAAAATGCTGCAACGACTTTACCACAGCTAGCAATTCGCGTCCTGTGACACAATAGTTCCGTTCCGGTTTTGACAACGACTTGCTGAAGTACGCTATCACGACCTCTTGGTCACCATTCCGTTGAGACAACACACCGCCAAGTCCTATATCACTTGCGTCTGTGTCAACTATAAATTCTTTGCTTTATAGTTTTGTATCCCAAAATAGGTGTTTTCCACAGACGGTCCTTGAGCTCCTGGAATGCGATATTGCAACTTTCATCCCAGCAAAAATGTCGCTTCTCCTCGGTTAGCTTGTGCAGAGGTTTGGCTACATCTGCAAAGTTCTTCACAAATCGCTGAAAATAGGAGCATAAACCCAAAAATACTCTAAACTGCGTCTTGTCTTTTGGAACCGGCCAGTTCTTGACAGCGGCGATTTTCATGTCACCTTGCTTAACGTTAATCTCACAACAATTCTTCCTCATGAAGTCTAGGCCCAGAATGCCTATATCGATATATATATAGATATATCATAATGCCTAGCTTCAACTCCATCTCCTTCTCCTTCTCTCCACGGACGGGTATACGCTGACCGGTGGCTGTTACCAAATTAATGCGTTCTCGGTTGTATGCTGAGTCGGACTTATAAGTTGGGAACTAACAACCGTACGAGAGGCTCGTGTCTATGGTCAGTTTACACGGCATTCTATTGACCTCGCCTTTGATGATTAAGCTGTTCTCATCATGGGTTTGTGAGATCGAGATCCTTGGAGCTCTTCTAGCATCAGCCAGCACCGCCCCGCAGCGCTAGCTTTTACTTGTTTCCCTGCTGCTGCTGGGCGGTGCTGTTGGCCGCACTACCCTCCTGAGATCGTTCACCTTCCCTTTCTAAGGTTCGCTTAGGGCAGCTGGATCGAAGATGGCCCCTTTCCCTACAGCCATAGCACCAAGGGCTGTATTCTTTATTGCGGTCGCGAACTGTAGCTGCTGCAACCTTCCTGACACGATGTGAACGATGATCCTGCCGTACAGCTTCCACCTCCAGTGCACGGGCCAAAGCGTCCTTAAGCGTCTCGTGGTGCCCGAGCCTCACAACAGTTCTGACTTCAAGGTCGCGGATGCCGTCGATGAATGTCTGCACCAGTTTCCCTTCAATGAGCGCAGGTATAGACTGGTATGCTTTTCGAACCATCTTCTCGACCTCAAGGGCCCACTGCTGCAGGTTTTCGTTGCTACGTTGCACGCGATCTTTAAGCTGAGCACGAAAGACGTATTCCAGATGAGCGTCGCCATATTCTAGACCGCTTAAAACTAGAAGAAGTTATAGGTACGCTACAGCGGTTAAAGCCTAAGTCTGCCGTAGGACCGGACGGCATACCTCCCTACGTATTTAGGGATTGTAGAGAAGCGTTGGCTGAACCTCTAGTTCACATATATAACCTTTGCATTGAGACGGCGGCGTTTCCCGAGAGGTGGAAAATAACACGAGTCGTGCCGGTGCCCAAGAAAGCTATATCAACTAAAGTAGAAGGATATAGACCTGTAGCTGTCCTATCAACACCAGCGAAAGTGTTGGAGTCTGCTATACATAAGAATGTACTCTCGCAGGTAAACACCCAGCTGACAGATGCTCAGCATAGCTTTCGACCAGCACGGAGTACCGCAAGCAACCTTTTGAACTACATGGCTGATATCGTGCCGGTAGTGGACAGTGGAGTACAAGTGGACGTTGCTTATTTTGATTTTAGAAAAGCTTTCAACTTGGTCGATAACGACGTATTACTTAAAAAGTTAGCAATCATTGGTTTTACTCCACACTTCCTACAATTGTTTGCCAGTTACATAAGGGACAGGCAACAATATGTGGAATACGCTGGTTTCGCATCGAAACCATATTACACTCGATCTGGTGTGAGTCAAGCCAGCAATCTCGGTCCTCTCGAGTTTACATTAATGATAAACGATCTGCAGAGTGTTGTGATTGACGCTGAATGTTTACTGTTCGCTGACGACCTCAAGCTGTATCTACCGATCAGGGAGGACTGTGAGAGGTTACAACGCGACATTGACAGGGTGGTAGCGTGGTGTGAGGATAATAAATTGCAGTTTAATTCATCTAAGTGTGTAACGCTAACTTTTACTCGCGCACGCAATTCCATGCGCTATACGTATGCACTGGATGGAGTAGCTATGCCACGAGTGAACGAGGTTAAGGCGGACATCTGCAAGAAAGCGTATCGCAACTTAGGTTTTATACTGCGCAGGGCTCGTTGTTTCACTAACATTAAAGCCATTGTAGCACTGTATAACGCCTTAGTTACGAGCTAGCTTGAGTGCAACGTGGTTATCTGGGCTCCACATGAAACTAAATATAGTCTCATGCTGGAGAGAATTAAAAATAAATTTGTTAGATTTCTATATTTCAAATATTATGGCGTATATCCTTTTTATCCACTAAAATATCCAACCTCCGTGTTAGGCGGAACCTCGCATTAGTATCATATATTCTCCAAGTAATAAGAGGAAAGATAGACAATCCTTATTTCTTGGAGGGTATATATTAGAATGTGCCGGAGAAATACGTGTGGCGAAGGCGACGGCCGCGGCTGCTGGCGGTGCCACGCGCTCGCACCAACTTGCTGCGGGAGGCACCGCGCACTCGCACCACCAGACTACTTAACCTTATCCATGAGGAAGTTGACATATTTGTATGTTCTATGAGTGAATTCACAAGGGCTACATTATTTATAATATGTTATAATAATTAAAATGTTTACTGTTTTCACTAGCGCATTAGATCATTAGATCCTGTAATGTTAGTGATAAGTTTGGCTGAATAAATAAATAAATAAATATCTCGTCTCCAATCCCTCAAGGAGCTGCTCGTAGGTCACTTTCTTACCGAGAGCTTCCAGAACTGTTAAGGCTTGGTCGCGAAGGCCTAGGGTGAGTGCAGTCATGGCCTGGCTTTTATTCCAGCCGTTCGCCTCCACGACAGCCTCGAACTGGATTTTGCAGGCTGACCAGGAAGAAGTCCCGTCGAACGGCGGCACTGTGAACCCACGTTGCGAAGGTGTTGACCAAAATTTGAAAATGTCGGGATTTTAAGTTTATTGTTACTAAGTCCACCAATTTGGATTCTTTATTAGTATAAGAAAATTGCGAAAAACAAAACACACTAAATTAAGCTTCTACTGCAAACTACTACCTACTTAAATATCTATATCAAAACAAAAAGAAAACTATATTATTATACGCAACATACCAAACACAGATATTTTTACAATTAATATTAAAAACCTATATTATACAATAACAAATCAAATTATACTTAAATGTTATAACAACAAATGAAAAAGAAATTTTGGCCTTCCGATCCGGCATTCCCGTTCCGTGTCACTTTCACCAGATCAAATCAAGAGCTTCGTGTTCATAAAATACAACAAAATTTTATTTTATTTTCATGTTTATTTAACCTTTAAATCCCTACAATATAATAAAGATTGTTTTATTACTGTTGCGCGCCTAAGTTGACGTCTGGTACCTGGCACTAGCGCCATCTAGTGTCGGGGACCAGAGCGAGAGGGGCTTCCTAGAAAATTTCAATCTTGAACTTTCCACCAACAGCGCCATCTAGTATCGAACAGAAGAATTAAGCTTTTTAGACGGTCCACACTCGAACTTTCTGCGCCTAGTCAGTCGGCGCCCGTATTTACTGGAATATTCTGGAAATTAGCAATTTTTACATTCTGTCTTCTAACTTTCTTATTAGGTAAGTCTCTTTATCTTCATGGACTGATTTTGGCATTTGTCCGTTAATTTCTTTATCATTTCAAATGAGTGTACCTGAAATAAAATAAAGTAAGATATAAGTTTAAAGTAAAATTGAGGACTAGCGAGAGATATCTCCCACCCAGTCTCAATTCAGTCGATGAGATGAGAGACTAATTGATACCAAATTCACAAATAATGATGACAATAGATACTGAAGCTAGTCATACCGATAAATCTGTTATTATAAAAATCGTGGCTATTTAGATATTATTTTTAAACGTGATTATGTTTACAACATAAAAACAAATCAATCTAACTATAGTTTGTTTTGGGACATGAAAAAAAAAGTCAAGTCTAGCTCCTATAGAAATTTGGCCATCCAAATATCGCTAAAAAATAAATAGTCGCTAAACGATAAAAAATATCGATAAGAGCCTTCAAAAATCACCAGATGTAGTGACAACACCAATGGCGACGCAGTCACAGTCATGCATGGACGAGCTAAAGACGACACACAAAAGCGCTGCCAAAATAAGCACTTCACAAACTGTAGTTGTTTTTCTAATGCAGCTACCGCTTTGTTAAAAAGAAACAAAACTGTTTTTTAAGAAGTGTGTGTCCATATTATATATATATATATATATATATATATATATATATATATATATATATAAAAAAAAAATATAATATATATATTTTTTTTTAAAAGAGGGGGGCAAACTAGCATGCGGCTCACCTGATGTTAAGTGACTACCGCTGCCGACGATCAACCGCAACAGCAGGGGAATTGCAGGTGCGTTGCCGGCCTTTTAGAAAGGAGTAAGCTTTTTTCTTGAAGGTCCCCAGGTCGTATCGGTTACGTATGTAGGCTTAGAGTAATTATATACATACGTATGCATAGAGAGAACCTACAATTCTACATAAATTGAGGCAATATACTTGTCTTGCTTTTTCTTATTTAATTTACACATAAGCCAAAAAGTGACAAATATATTCAAATGTGTTGCGTATAATTCATGCTTGGAAAAAGAATTGTCAAGTGGTCCTCTTTGGTCTCTTTTTATACTACTAAATAAAAAAGTTAATAAAATCGTGTTTATTTTGTCTAAGACCGTACTGGCTGATTTATTTGATTAATTTTAATTATTTCGTAATGTTTATTGTGATGTTTGACGTCTGTTTTCTTTAAAATTTAACAAAAATATATTATTATAAAATTATATCTTTAAATAAAATATATCACTAGAGATGGCTTCTTTTATACCAGGATTCAAATCCCATTCTTCCCGTAAGGAACATGGTTCAGAATTCGTAAGCATCCAGCGGTGTGTACGTTTTTATTATCCTAGAATTAAATTACATTATAACTATAAGTAAACTGTTTTATTTTAAAAAGTAACTGGTTGGGCGGCGGGCCTAAGGGATCCCGAATTCAATTCCCAGGTTGAACCTTGACCCTATTGTGAGAGATGTTATACTAGGTGGACTGTATACGCGATGGCTTCTTATACCTCAACAAGATGGTGGACGTGGCACGCGGCACCTTGGACAATGCACTCGCTCTTCCAAATCTATTGCTTGCCAAGGTTAGGATGGAATTCTACATGAGCATGTTAGGAGAAACAAAATGGGGCGGATTAACTAACAAACAAAATGCTGAAGTAGGAACAAAATTAATGGAAAACACACTTACCGGGGTATGATTCTGATGCGGCGGACGACGCTTCCGTTGCGGTGATGCGACGTGAGGTGAGTTCTTCTGGGGCGCCTCAGAGATGCGATCTAGGCCAGTGGTACGAAGGAAGAGGCTGCTCGTGGGCCGCGCGCGAGCTTTTATTGCCTCGGCTTTTCCCACCAAGTACCTCGGTCGGGCGCGCTTCTCATTGGTCGAAAGAATCGTGTCACCTTCTAGACTCCCCTCTTTCCCCTTTCAGTGTGTACGGAAGGGATATTAGGTCAAAGAATGGATAAACACTTGGCAAACATACCCTCGAACAAAATTAAAATACAGGAATCGTTTCCGCGTAACCAGTAACAAGTCGGTTTTTTTTGTAAAAATGAGACTGTATTTGTTATTTATGTAATTGCTAAAATACATTGAAATATAAAATTTATTTTAAACAATAGTGATGCGGTTTTAAGGCATATCAGCAAAGTCGACAACCCCACATCGAAACTCATCTTTATATTTTCGTTGTTTTAGTATGCCTAAAAATGATAAAGAACTGGAAAAAAACTGGATGAGAGTAATTCCACGGGCACAAAACCTTGGACAAAAAATAGCCGCATTTGCTCAAAACACTTCTCCAAACATTGTTTTGTTAACTTATATATATACTTTATACATCGTAACAATACAGCTATTATGTTTAATTTTATTTTTAATTACGTATCATTTAATATAATTATGTCAAAACCACATGCAGTCAATGGTATAAGAACGTGCCAATAGCATTATTAATAATAATACCATTACATCCATTTTTAAAGTTCAAATATGTTTGATGTTTTAGAAACCAGATTCGATTATGGATACCTCGCCCCCTACGGGAAGTGAAAAATTGATGAATTTGAGAATATTGCAAGCACTTTTAAAAAGGACGGCTGAGAACTATTAAATAATAATATTTTATATAAAACGAAAAAATAAGTTTGCAATTATTATTTCACAGGTATTTTCTAAAATTCATACCGATATTAACAATCTAGAACCAGAACCAATGAACATTAGTGAAAATTTTGCTCCATCCACAAGAAAATTGCGCTTTAGATAATTTACGTATACAAGAGTGGGAACAAAAATTAGATAAAGCTCAGAAGTTTTCCAGAAATCATGTACTGAAAATCCAATCTCTTATAACTTTAAATCTCACATAACATTAAATGATAGATTGCAAGATATCCTAAACAACAAAAATTTAGGAAACAAGAAAATACATATGTTGGACACAGTAACATCTTACGTCTATTTTCTAAGAACGTATGTATTGTTACGCGCTCAAGTCGACTATACACTAGCGCCATCTAGTGTCAGGAACGAGAGCGAGGGGAGCATTGAGAAAATGACATCACAAATCACTCAACCGACAGCGCCTAGTCGAAACTCGAACGCTCGGTGCCTTGCGCGTGTTTACTTGAACATTCTGGATATTTCTTTGCTAATTTAAATAAGTAGGCGCTGCAAGATGCTATCGAAGTAGAGTTGAACTCGGCGACACAAGCGAAGCTTCGGAGCGGAATTAAGTGAATTAGTGTGTTTAATTATTAGTGTTTTTAGTTTTAATTTGTGTAAAGTAAATAAAAGTGTTAATTTAGGTAATTTTATCGGCAATTTTTATTGTCACGAACCTCAAGCTCGTAACAATTGGTGTCAGAAGTGGGATAAAATCATGTCGATTTTACCTAAGGAGGAAACGGAGGGTGTCCCTACCCGAAATCAACGCCAGCAGGAGACGGACCAAAGAAGATTTGGTGGTGCAACGCCGCAGACGTCGGAGGGCCAGCCGCCGGCTGCAGGCCCGTCAGTAGCTCCTACATCTGCAGCACCCGATTTAGGTGCTCTGATGGTGATGCTGCAGGAACAGGCCCGCCGACAGGAAGAGCAGATGCTCCTCGTGAAGGACATTCACGCTAACTTCGGGAAAGAGATTAGGGAGGTGAAGGATAGGGTTGCTCAACATGACAACCGCCTGTCGGAAGCTGAAACCCAAATCAAGGAAGCTAAAACCCAAATCGACCAAGTAAACAATCGGGTTGATTACGTGATGGCTGACGTGAAGAAAACGCTGGACGACCTCAAACTGGGGGACGGAACTACAGCTCCCGTAGTAGCTACTACACCTTCGCTACGTGGGTTCAAGGTGCCACCATTCGACGGGACTTCTTCCTGGTCAGCCTACAAAATCCCGTTCGAGGCTGTTATGAAGGCGAACGGCTGGAATAAAAGTCAGGCCATGACTGCTCTCACACTAGGCCTGCGCGACCAGGCCTTAACAGTTCTGGAAGCTCTCGGTGAGGAAGTGACTTATGAGCAACTCCTTGAGGCATTGGAGGCGAGATATGGCGACGCTCACCTGGAACACGTCTTTCGTGCGCAGCTTAAAGATCGTGTGCAGCGCATCAACGAAAACCTGCAGCAGTGGGCTCTAGAAGTGGAGAAGCTGGTGCGAAAAGCATACCGGTCTGTACCTGCACTCATTGAAGGGAACCTGGTGCAGGCATTCATCGACAGCATCCGCGACCTGGAAGTCAGAGCTGCTGTGAGGCTCGGGCACCACGAGACGCTTAAGGACGCCTTGGCCCATGCACTGGAAGTGGAAGCCGTGCGGCAGGATCATCGTTCCCATCGCGTCAGGGAGGTTGCAGCAGCTACAGTTCGCTACCGCAACAAAGGATACAGCCCAAGGTGCTATGGCTGTGGGGAAAAGGGCCATCTTCGAATCAGCTGCCCTAAGCGAACAGTGGAAAGGAGAGTTGATCGATCTCGAGAGGGTAGTACAGCTAACGGCACTGCCTGGCGGCGACAGGATCATCGTTCACCTCACGCTAGGGAGGTTACAGCAGTTACGGTTCGCGACCACAATAAAAGATACAGCCCTAGGTGCTATGGCTGTGGGGAAAAGGGCCATCTTCGGTCCAGCTGCCCTAAGCACACCCTAGGAAGGGAAGATGAACGGTCTCAGAAAGGAAGTGCGGCTAACAGCACCGCCCAGCAGCAGCAGGAATACGACTTTACTATCAGACACTGCAGCGGGAAATCTCACGGCAACGCAGACGCATTGTCAAGAAGACCTTGTCCTGAAGATTGCAACCATTGTAGTAGGCAAGAGAGTAAGGAGGTGGTATCCGTGAGGATGCTCAGGACAGACATCAGCAACGGTGAGGACAACCTACGACATGCACAGCAGGAAGATCCGGACATCAAGCCGATTCTGGGATGGATGAAGGCCCGTGCTACCAAGCCTAAGTGGAGGGACGTCTCAGCGATGAGTTCAACCACGAAAAGCTATTGGGCCCAATGGGACAGCTTGCTGATTCAGGATGGATTCCTGTGCCGTAAATGGGACAATGGTCGAAGAGACAGCTGTCGTTTGCAAATGGTTGTCCCTAAAGCTAAAGTGCCGAATGTTCTACAGTTGTGCCATAATGGTCGTTCAAGAGTCCATCTGGGAGTTAAACGAACTCTACTGAAGGTCCGAGAACAGTTTTACTGGGTCCATTATCGTGACGATGTCGAGGATTGGTGTCGTACATGTACAAGTTGTGCGGCCGTGCGGGGACCTCGGACACGTAGTAGAGGAGCATCGAAATTGTACAATGTTGGTGCACCACGGGATAGGACAGCCCTTGACATTGCGGAGCCGTTACAGAAAGGCGCAAGAGGGACTCCTAAGATCGTCCATGTGAATCGCTTGGCGCGTTATTATGGGGCCGATAATGCTCGGGACGAGCATGTCTTAGGAGGGGGCAGTGTTACGTGCTCAAGTCGACTATACACTAGCGCCATCTAGTGTCAGGAACGAGAGCGAGGGGAGCATTGAGAAAATGACATCACAAATCACTCAACCGACAGCGCTTAGTCGAAACTCGAACGCTCGATGCCTTGCGCGTGTTTACTTGAACATTCTGGATATTTCTTTGCTAATTTAAATAAGTAGGCGCTGCAAGATGCGATCGAAGTAGAGTTGAACTCGGCGACACAAGCGAAGCTTCGGAGCGGAATTAAGTGAATTAGTGTATTTAATTATTAGTGTTTTTAGTTTTAATTTGTGTAAAGTAAATTAAAGTGTTAATTTAGGTAATTTTATTGCCGATAAAATTACCTAAATTAACACTTTTATTGTCACGAACCTCAAGCTCGTAACAGTATATTAAAGAAAGTATAATAAAGTATATACACGTGAGAGCTATAATTTAAATATCTTATAAACTTTGTCTGAATTCTTTTAATTTGTACTTTATGCGTAATATAATAGGGAGAACAAATTCTACTAGCGTAATAAACAATTTTGATGTAGTTTATGTCCCGAAAAGGTTAGCAAATACATAAAACAAACCTTTGACTTTTTAAGCATTTTGTACTATTGTATTTACATGTTTTGTCATAGCCAGCTTCTTGTCAAGGGTACCAATTAGTATTTCATTTATTTGTTTCATCTTTTTTACACACCTTATAATGCGGGATTTTTACAGTCGACCTTGGACGATTGGAGAAACTGTTGCAGGAATAAAGATTTTACTAAATTAATTGAGTAATATAGATTTAAGATAAAATAAAAAATTTTAAAGTTATTTCAATACATAATGATTTTATTTCAATACATTTAAATTGGTTTTATTTTCTTTTAAATGGCAAATAAATATATTGCTTGAATTTTTACTTTGTGTTATCTTTCTCACAACTAAATAATGTAAAGATGAAAAAGCGTTACCGAATTTTCCTTAGTGGGTTTTATGATATATTTTTAACATTATAGCATTATCGATCTAAATTACAAAATTCACCCAAATTGAAACAAAATCTTAAGATGAACATGGACAAAACAAAGATCATGTTTAATGTCCATGTCACACCTATGCCGGTAATTGTTGGGAGCACTATGCTCGAAGTTGTTGACGAGTACGTTTACCTGGGACAAATCCGACTAGGTAAGTCCAACTTCGACCGAGAGGTCAATCGACGGATTCAACTCGGCTGGGCAGCGTTCGGGAAATTACGACACATCTTCTCGTCAGGTATACCTCAATCTCTGAAAACTAAAGTGTATAACCAGTGCGTGTTGCCAGTGATGACTTACGGATCAGAGACGTGGTCCTTCACTGCTGGCCGTATGAGGACGCTCAAGGTCGCTCAGCGAGCTATGGAGAGGGCTATGCTCGGAGTTTCTCTGCGTGATAGACTCAGAAATGAGGATATCCGCAGTAAAACCAGAGTGACCGACATAGCTCAACGGATTAGTAAGCTGAAGTGGCAATGGGCCGGCCATATAGCTCGAAGAACCGATAACCGATGGGGAAGAAAGGTTCTCGAGTGGCAGCCTCGTACCGGTAGGCGTAGTGTAGGGCGACCCCCCACTAGATGGAGTGACGACCTGGTAAGATATGCAGGAAGTCGATGGATGCAGGTGGCTCAGGACCGTGCTTTGTGGCTTTACTTGGGGGAGGCCTATGTTCAGCAGTGGACTTGTGAAGGGCTGTGATGATGATGATGATGACGGCTCTGGGTTCTAGCCCTTCTGAGCCGATCATTTGTTTCGGAATCTTCATTTTATATTATTTTTCTTCACAATATGATGATGCGTCAACATTGCGAAGCCCTTAGGAGATTTAAACGACAGCTCAACCTAGCGGGCAGTTGATGACGACATCCACTCAAGTTCATAAGGCGGCTAAGCGATCAAAATAACTTGAGGTTTACATCGACATCAAAGCACTTGTTTCGTCATTTTCTCTAATAGTTCACACGCGCGGACACTTAATTCACAAAATCACATCACTTTTATGAATCAAAATCCACTTCAAATCATTATTCAAGCGACAAAACAGGAGCGACAATCCGTGTACGGCCAAGTTCCCGCCAAAACTCTCCTGGTATGTAGAAAACGTAGACAGAGAATTCTCTGTCTACGATAGAAAAGCTAAAGTAGACGTGGAGGTTAGAGAACAGGAGAGATAGTGACATTCATATAACCAGGGAGGTTAGAGAACAGGACAACGATCGCTACGTGTTAAAGCATAGTCTGCTTGTCCCTGAAAATTTGTAGAATTTATAGCTGCGCTGCCGTCGGTAAGTAGTATCTGCGAAGCAATTTTTTAATTGTTGACAAAAAGAAACATTAAAAATGGTGAAATAATATAAAGATAATAATAATTAATAATTTATATTTGTAACAATTTATAATAATTAATATTATAAAAAACATAATTTATAAATTAATAAATAATAATAATTTACGTTATTTTCTTTTTTTGTCTTTGAATGATATTGTAAACTAATTACATTGCGCAAGTCACGATATATTATTTTATTACAACCTCTTTACATGGCGCAAGTGCTGCAAATGTAATTAATAGTTGTTTATGTTTCTTGTGGTAATTGTAAGTTCCTATACCAAAAAATAAAAAACATGTTATTTTTAAAACGTTTATTGTTTAAAAATTCTTTGCTTAGTTATTGAATAACATTAGATGTGTTAAATTTAACAGTATTTGCACAATATCAATTGATTTCTTTATACAATATCCCTACTAGTTAGTAAATATCTTATATTACAGAGAATAGAACATTTTTTTAATTAAATATAGATTGTTACATAATACTTATTGGAAATCGTGTTTTATTTACCACTGATACCACACTGTCCTGGGAAGAACCAACAAGAAACCCAGCGTGACTTTTTTTTAAACATATTTCACTTTACAATATCATTTTTTAATCAAATTTTAATTGTACATACAAGCATGATTGCGATCACCTCATACCCAGGAGTTATTTTATGTATTCTTTGATATTATAATAACACTTTTTGTACATTTTTCCTTTAATAAAACATTTCAAATTGTTAATTGACAAATTTTGAACATTTTATGAAATTTCGTTGTGAAAGCGTATAACATTGCCCCATAAATCACTACTGACTCAGTGAATTCTAGTAACTAGTATTACAAGCTTATGTTTGTTCCTAGTGTTTAAAGTTTGAACATCTTTATTCTCATAAAAGCTATTTATAACACTTTTTGTACATTTTTCCTTTAATAAAACATTTCAAGTTGTTAATTGACAAATTTTGTACATTTTCTGCAATTTTGTTGTAAAAGCGTGTAATACATTGCCCCATAAAAGCACTACTGATACAGTGGATTCTAGTAACTGGTATTACAAGCCTATTTTTGGTCCTAGTGTTTAAAGTATGAACATCTTTATTCTTATGAAAGCTATTTATAACAGTTTTTGTACATTTTTCCTTTAATAAAATATTTCAAGTTGTTAATTGACAAATTTTGTACATTTTCTGCAATTTTGTTGTAAAAGCGTATAATACATTGCCCTATAAAGCACTACTGACTCAGTGGATTCTAGTAACTAGTATTACAAGCTTATGTTTGTTCCTAGTGTTTAAAGTTTAAACATCTTTATTCTTATGAAAGCTATTATAACACTTTTTGTACATTTTTCCTTTAATAAAACATTTCAACTTGTTAATTGACAAATTTTGTACATTTTCTGCAATTTTGTTGTAAAAGCGTATAATACATTGCCCCCATAAAAGCACCATTGACTCGGTGAATTCTAGTAACTGGTATTACAAGCCTACTTTTGTTCCTAGTGTTTAAAGTTTGAACATCTTTATTCTTATGAAAGCTATTTATAGCACTTTTTGTACATTTTTCCTTTAATAAAACATTTCAAGTTGTTAATTGACAAATTTTGTACATTTTTTGCAATTTTGTTGTAAAAGCGTATAATACATTGCCCTATAAAGCACTACTGACTCAGTGGATTCTAGTAACTAGTATTACAAGCTTATGTTTGTTCCTAGTGTTTAAAGTTTGAACATCTTTATTCTTATAAAAGCTATTTATAACACTTTTTGTACATTTTTTCTTTAATAAAACATACGCGACGTGACTCTCCGCAAATGAGTGCGGCTTCGTTCCGAGTGCTGCCGTGATCAGTGTTTGTAAAACTATAATATAGATAAAGAAGACTTAATTCACCGGAAAGTTCTTACTTTAAATGGCAAATGCCACAAGTGAGAAATAAAATCAATTTTCTCAGAGAAAATGAAGGAGAATTTCATACATTTTAAGTAAAAGTGCGAGCGCAAATTAAAAGTTTTTGGATATAAGAGAATATCAATGGATGCGTTTGACTATATATTAGAAAACATAGTAAATCGTCTTATAAGTAAAACAAATTCTTCTAAATTTATTTCGGAAGACACCATTACAACGCGCGCGATTAGCTCGATGTGGTTTGAGACGCCGCTCGTCGCGTGTTTAGCCGCTTGCCGCCCGCACACTCACTGGCATAGAGTAGAGTAATATATACAGAAACTCGCTGGTCCCTGCGATCAATTGTATTAACAATGTATGGCGTGAGTTGCCCGCGCACTACCCGCGCCAACCAGCCCGCGCCCGCCACCGCGTCCGCCAAGCCGTGAAGTCGAAGCTCTGCTTCCGCGTTTCGTCTGGTGAGTGCAGGTGGCCTGAGGCCCAAATCCCCCACCCCTATCAACATGGCAGCGGAATTAAATATCAAACTACCCCAGGAGGGTATCAGCACCCCTGAAGAATCCCTCGCTGAGCATCCACCACCAAGTTACTCACCTCCTGAACGTGGGTGCTCAGACTACCCCGCGTAATCTGGGGGGGGGGGGGGGCAAAATTCCGGTCAAGACTACAACTGCTCGGGGCAAACGGTGCAACAAGGCCAAGGCGACCCCTGCCACGCTATCCATGAATTTCTGCAATATCAGGGGACTTCACTCTAACCTAAACGCCGTCCACTACCATCTCGAGACGGCGAGGCCGGCTCTGCTCTTTGTGACCGAGACGCAGGTGTCCTCTCCGGCTGATGTCTCGTATCTCTCCTGCCCGGGGTACAAACCGGAACACTCCTTTGTGCCTCGGGCTGGAGTTTGCGTTTACGTCAGAGAGGACATCTGTTCTCGACGCCTCGGCAGTCTTGAAGGTTCGGACCCGTCCATCCTTTAGTTACACGTAGGCAGCGACGACCATCCGCACGTCTACGAGTGCCTCTATAGGTCCCATAGCGGTAATGTTGAAACAGACCGACTCTTCGACCACGTCCAAATGGCTACAGATTCATTGCTATAGCAAATCCCCTCCGCAGAGATCGTGATCCTCGGCGACTTTACCACCTATCACGCCGAATGCCTATGTTCACGTGTAACCGATCATGCGGGGAGATCTGTTCATGATTTTGCCTTGGCATATGGTATGACACAACTGGTTACTTCGTCTACGCGGATTCCAGATGTGGAGGATCATGCACCTTTCCTGTTGGACCTTCTGCTGACCTGTCACCCGGACGGATATCAGATTTCCGTCAACGCCCCTTTAGGCTCCTCGAATCAATGTCTTGCCCGGAGTGTGGTGCCATTTACGCGGAAATCGCAGTTGCATTCAGCAGCCTGCCGCCGTGTTTGACACTATAGGTCAGACGATTGGGATAGGACGCGGTCTTTCTTTGCATTCTACACTTGGGGGCGGGTTTGCTTCTCGCCGGATGATCCCAACGTTGTAGCTGATTCTGTCGCTGATGTGGTACTTGTGGGTATGGACTTTTTATTCCTTCCTCTGTGGTGCCCATAGGAGGCAAATCTCAGCCAAGGTTTGTCGCTCCTGTAAAAAAGCATCATGCTATAAGCAAGAGTGGTAGCAAAAGTCTGGTCTGACGCATCAACGTACCGGGATGTAAACACCAGCGCTCCAAAAAAGAAGTATAATTCCGCCTCTAGGCCCTTCAAAAGTCATTGCCTAGGCAAAGTCAGAGCACATAGGCAGAATTGGCGAGAAACTAGTTCGCCTTCCTTCTGGAACCCGTGCATTCTGGTCTCTTGCCAAGGCTGTCCAGAGGAATTTCTGCCGGCCATCTCTTTCATCTCTGCACAGGGAGGACGATTCACAGGCTCATACCGCAAAGGAGAAAGCCGATCTGCTAGGCTCTTGCTTTGCGTCAGTAGAGTCCAAGGGGGAGGCATTGGCCGTTAATTTGGACATTGCGAAGGCCTTCGATCGGGTTTGGCACAAAGCGCTTCTTTCGAATCTCCCTTCCTATGGGCTTCCCGAGAAATTGTGCAATTGTGTTGCACAAGTGTACAAGTTGTGTTGCAAGCCCGTAACATTCATTGCTATGCAGATGACAGCACTGGTGATCCTCTGTACTTCAGTTTCAAGGCACTCCCCTTGTTGGCTCAGCCAGTATCGGAATCCTCGGCGTCGACATATGGAGTGATGTGCAATTTCGTGGTCACTTGGAAGAGAAGGCCAAATTGGCCTCTAAAAAGCTTGGCGTGCTCAGCAGAGCGGGACAGTATTTCATGCCGACACACCGCCTGCAACTTTACAAGGCGCAGGTTCGGCCGCACATGGAATACTGTTCCCATCTCTGGGCTGGGGCTCCCCAGTCCCAGCTCCTTCCATTTGACCACATCCAGCGCAGAGCGGCTCGAATCGTCGACGAACGAGTGCTTTCCGATCGGCTCGATTCACTGGCGCAGCGAAGAGATGTTGCATCTCTTTGCATTTTCTTTCGCATATACCATGGGGAGTGCTCTGAGGAATAATTGTTCGGATTAATCCCAGCCGCCAAATTTCGTGAACGCACTACGCGGCAAACGGCCTGATACCATCCACACCATTTGAATGCTTGGCGATCCACCACTGTACGTTTCACAAGCTTTCTTCCGCGTACGACCTCTCTGTGGAATAGTTTACCACCGGCGATTTTTCCGGACCGATACGACCTGGGGACCTTCAAGAAAAGAGCTTACTATTTTCTAAAGGGCCGGCAACGCACCTGCAATTCACCTGGTGTTGCGGTTGTTCATGGGCGGCGGTAGTCACTTAACATCAGGTGAGCCGCATGCTCGTTTGTCCCCCTCTTCTATAAAAAAGGGCCCACGTGGTTACTATGGACACTCAAAGGAAAACTATGTTTGAGTACGTCGCGCCGCAAGCATTTGGAGTCTGGCCAAGTACTAAGAGTAGTAATAATAACTGTTATTTACTATTTCTTAGCAGGTATGGGAGATATGATAAGGATATAGAACGACGAGTGAACGCAGGAAATAGAGTAAATGGGGCCCTTCATTCTATTGTGAAGAGTCAGAATGTGTCAAAAAAGGCACGTATGGCAATTCACAGTGCAGTGTTGGTCCCTACTTTAACGTATGTTAGTGAAAGTTGGGTGTGGCAGAAGAAGCACGAGAGTAGAATATACGCAGTAGAAATGCGGCCGTTAAAGAGAATTTTAGGGCTGAATCTGAATGACAGGGTGAGAAATTGTGTGATAAGAGAAGTGTGGTTTCCAAGATGATGTTGTGAGTAGGATTAAGAAAGGAATACTTCGGTGGTTTGGCCATCTGGAAAGAATGAATGAGAAGTGACAAAAAAAATTATGTTGCAGAAGTGAACGGCAGTCGGAAAGGGACGTCCTAGACGAAAGTTTATCGACCAAATTGGCGATATATCCAAATTAGGAGTACCCTTAATCGACGAGCGCGTATGCGTAGGTATATGGATATGAAGGAGGCGAGAGGTGTGTCAGGATCGTGACAAATGGAAGTCTGTAGTCTCTGCCTACCCCTCTGGTTGACAGGCGTGAGTGTTTGTTATTACTATTTCTTAAAAATTTGCTGCATTACCAGTAGAGTACCTTATATTAAATTGGCATTGCCAAATAAAACAAAGAATATCATTGCATATTATTCTTTTTATATTTTTTTTCATCAGTTTAAATGGAAAATACAATTTCATTTATTTATAGTGTTGTCATTTATTTATTGTAAACAAATATATTATAAAAGATTTACATATTACTATCAAAACAAAATATTCACAAATGGCAGACTAACTAAACAATTAACTCAGCTGTTTATTCAAGCATGCTAACAATTGCATCGTTTTGAGCTAAACAAGAAAGAGAAAGTTTGGCACTGATCCCATAATCCAATTTATAAGACAGTTGTCATAAATGCACATTGTAGCAACATATCTGACCTTCAGGATAAGTTAGTCCGTTCCCCATGACATGATATTGAATAGGTACCTTTTATAACGATACTCTTCACAACCTCTCTTCAGCTCTAGTATTGCATGATGTAATACTGTCTTTCTTCTTTCGCATTCAGCAGACACATCGCGTCAGCATCTACCAAATCCTCATCATGGTAATGAGGCAACGCCAAAGAGAGCCTACTTCTGACTATTGTTTGTGGTAACTTGACGAACGTAAATAACTAATAGCCGCCTCAGTAATCAAGATATTCGAAATGACTAATTTAATAATAAAACAACGAACTCTTGTTTCGTTCATAACAATACAAATCCATTGAATGGATAAAATCAATTCAACTCAATTCAAACATTCGAACTTATCATCAATGTTCAAAAACAAAAAGTACCTCATTCTTCATTACCCTGCCTTAAAAATAAAATTATATGATAAGATGGCGAAAAAAAGCAATGGAAGAGGACGTGAGCAAAACGAAATCCATAATTGATTAACACACGAGTGTCAGTTTGCTTAAACGAGAGAAACTGAGTATAAAGTATACTGAATATAACGATTTCCGAAGTAGCAAGTAAGTCCTTTCCACTGTGACATAGAATGCCAAAAAGAAAAGTATAATTCATAAATTGTACCTATGCTTTGTATATATTCTAATTTTTTTTTTACATTTTAATAATTTAAAAACAACCAGCACTTGGTCGAAAAATTTATATCCATTTTTTTTTTGTGTATTTTATATTTTGATGAAATATTTATAAGCTAATTAACGTGAGCCGATGTCAGGATCCATAGCTAGTCGTCGTTCGCTCGAACCGGCTGGCAAGTGTCGGTTTCTTCCGCCTGACTCGAGCTTGTATAACACATCTGTACACAATAACACTACCGCTTCGTCTATACATCTCGACTCATAATGCACTGATATCTCGAGGGGCACAAGGAATATCGCAGCATTGTTTCGTTCGCGCCGGCCGCCGCGCCCGACCGCGCCATCTTCACCGTGTCCCCGTTATATTCATTTTATAAGGAGTTTAAAAAAATAAAACACTACAATTACATCCCTTAACGCTTCTAAACTACTAATTCGTATTCTATATACAATGACATAATACAAAGTATTCAAATTGTTCGGTAAATAGACAGCCGCGTGAAACTGTCGTTCGGGCGCGACACGACGGCAACATCTTTATACATTACTGTACAGCAAATTTACAATAACGTTTCATCAGAACATGCCAACTCAATGATCTACATCTAAATACCAAAGTAAGGTAAGGTATCGTTCACCCGGCGCCCGCCTTAAGCCGCTACAATAATAATAATATCAGCTTATGTTATTGTAATAATGTTAAATCTTGTAATGACAAAGTTGCCACATTTCACACATCGTCCCATAGATGCATGAGAAACGGAACGTACGTTTATAGGCCTCGTTACAGACGGGGTTATTAAAAATTATTTATGAGACAACAAGCAGAAAATATTGTTTTTTTTTTTAATAATAAACTAAAAACTGTGGCGCGTTTGTCATGCAACAAAATAGGTACGAAATTCAAGGTTATTTATTCTCTAGAATTTACGAACATGATATACTAAATACTAAATATTACCTACTCTGTACAATGGACTATAATATTTATTGAGATTTTACCATTTGTATAAACATGTCAAAATACAAATATTTCTGTCCAAATCTCTTAATAACTTAATAGGTAACAATCGAGCAACATTTTACATTTAATACTCTCCCTTTGTGACAGTACAACAGATATTATTACATAACGCCTTATTACATATCCATTATTAGAAAATTTTGGTAAGACTTACTAACGTCAGAACGGGTGATACACAAGTTTTATATAGCCTGTAAAAAACGTAAAGTTACAGCCTATATACGTTCCACAGCTGGGCACAGGCCTCCCCTCATTTCTGAGAGGGTTTTAGGACAAGGAAGTGTCCGCCGCCCTGCCCCAATGCGTGTTGGCGCACTTCATATGTCTTCGAAATATTTTTTCCTCTTATTCCTAAGACATGCAGGTTTCCTCACGATATTTTCCTTCACCGCCGAGCACGTGGTAAATAAGCACTTAAAATTGCAATTAACAACTTCATTGGTGCCGTCGGGGATCGAACCCGGTTTACTCGCGTTCTGTTATATATTCTTATTCTTACAGCGATTATAGCCTGTAGACTTAGTAAATCAAATGTATCTTTCTCGTAAGTTAATACTCGGTATTATTGCAATAGTGCCCATAGGTGCGTATTAATCAACAATTGTGACAAATGGAATGCTTCGACAATATTCACTTCCAACTTTAACGAATTTCTGAAAAGTGCAAGATCAATATGTTCACGAACTCTATTAGTGAAACAAATAATTCAGTAGTAATATTTCATCTTAACCAATAGTTAATTGATAATACAACAAACAATCATCAGAGCCTAAACTACTGGTAACAATAACATTTTAACGGTTTCACGAGTCCAAAACAGTCCCTACTAAATAATAATTGTTTACAACACTCAAACGATAAAGAAACAAAAGACAGGAGTACAAGATGACGTAATTGAAAAGCAATTGACGCAATCCACGTTGAAATTTGCTTTATGAGCGATAATAAAATAAATAGCGTTAAATACGATGGAAAAAATTTTGTTCACGTAATATCATTTATAAAACTATAACATTGAGCATTTAAATGAGTAAAAATAAAACCATTAAATTCAATGAGCAAAAATAGGACACTTACATTTGAATTGACTGAATCTTGTTAACGATCTGGTAAGCAATTCTGTACATACAAAAAGAATTGACTGTTATACCCAGCAAACTAATGTAACGCCATTTTGACACAATAATTGACAGAAATTAAACGAAACAACAATATCTTAAAAAGGTTTCGTAAACCTAAAAATAGTAATAATATTTATCAATTAAAGATATTGTATTAATATTATACATATTATTTAAATATATTCATGTATACAATTATAATATATATTTACATCTGATGGAAATAGTTTTCTGATGGCATTTTGTTTACACAATGTTAAGGCTGCGCAGAAAATGCGATAAATAATTAACATAAATATTTACAAATCTCTTGTTGCCTATTTTTTTAATTAAAATAATAGTAATATAAATATCGAGTGAATTTTACATAATATACTGCATTTTCTGCATTTTATATTCAATTCTTAATAAGCTGTTGGAAGATTGGACATGCTGGTTTTTAAAGATCAAGTCTTTCTTTCAAACGTTCAAAATTATAGAAGCTACTTAATGCTAAATCATTTTAAAATATGGACGTTACTCTTTAGGACAAAACATACATAAGACGGTTTTACACACATTTGGGCTATTATAAAGTTCTTTTCAAAAAGCTTCCTTCAGAGCAACAAAGGTAAAGGTAGGAAATAAATGTCAGAGTCGAAGTACTGAGTTTTAATTCTCCAACAATCTAAAGTACAACACTATTGATTACAAAAATAAATTATTTCCGTTCTTGGTTCCTTAAAAGAAATTCTCTGAATAGGAGAATATTGTTAAAATGACAAATAGCCCAAATGTAAATTATAATGTAACTTCCTTATCATGATGTGGAGGGTTGTTCTGAAGAAGACCAGAATAACTTCTTACTTCTAGTGGATGTTTAACGCTGGCCGGTTGTTGCTAACTTTTGAGACGTTTTATTTCGCAATTAAAACTAATTAAATATTGTTTATCTAAATAATTTTGGCAAATGTGTGACATCTTAATCGACTTCGTCGTGGTATTCTTGAAATCGTCTTTCAGTATCATAAAAAAAAACTGATGTGTATATTTTGATAGATTTCAGCCTTGTTCGAGAATGTAATACATGCATAATTTAATAAGTTTGATACCAGACTTATCAGGAATAATTCGACGAGACCGATTAAAGAATAAATACAATTATGTATTTATGGGTCCTAATCATATCATTATATAATTAAAATGAGTTACACCACTTGTCTCAATAAAATTCAACAAGACACAATAACATTACGAAAATCACTTTACGTAATTACTATATACATGTGCAAGCGGGGCAAGATTGCGAAAAATTGAACGTCCAATGTGAATATATGGATGGAAATTAAAGGGACGATTAAGGCTGACGTAGCTTTAATATAATATAATTGTATTCAAAGGTCGAAATTCTAGTGAATTGACTTTTATAATTTTTATGTAAGATCAAATATATTAATTAATTATCTGGGCATCAGCATGCCGCCATGCGGAACACTTACAACATATTGACATTGTAATTCAGACAATATAATACACATTTGACTTGTCTAAGTGATTTATGAGGGTAATCGCCTTAACAGGTCATGTTTGAGGGGATAATATAAATTCGCGAAATAATGAAGTTAAATATGTAATAAAACAATTTTTAAATTAATAGCTGTTTGAAAGTACATGCTAACTATACAAACTTACTATTTCATAAATAAATGGATAAAGTATGACAACGTAACAAGCAAAAAACAATGTACACGCTCGAGACAGAAGAGATTTTATTTTTACGTATTGTGAGAATTTTGTGAGTGCATTTTTTCTTAAATTTTTAGATATAATAGGGGTACTTATATATGCGGCCGCACACAGTGTACTAATCTTGCAACGAAATTATTATACACGTAAATATATTTCATTAAAATTAATGGAAGAACTCTCAGAAACTTAAATTAACACTATACTGGATACATAATAATGCGTTGAAATCTGATAATATAAAATGACTAAAAACTAACAACCTCAAACATGTATTCAAACACTGTACATTATATTTATCTGTCCCATGTGTGTATGTTAATGTAGAATAGTATATTAAGAGCCAGGCACATTGGTATATTTCCACGAAACACAGAAAACTTGACGAGTAAAAACATTGGCGCAGCTAGCGTAATTATCTTAGGGTGGTAAATAAACCCAATTCTGAAACGTAATTTGAACGCTAATCATTTTTGTTTAAGAGATTGAATTTGTTTTATATGAAACTTACTTTAAATTATTACATGTTCTACATACAAATTTAAGAAAGTTTTTCCCTTAATTTAGTAAAAATCCGTATGCGTTTTATAAAATATAATACACATTTATCTATATAAAAGTGTTCTTTTAATACGACACCTTGTGAAACAAAGGTGTTTAAACGTGTTTATTTATCACTTGAAGAACAATTTTTTTTTTACTTTTCTCTTCTCGCTAGTTACGCCAACGTGAAAAATTTAACGTGTGCACGTAACGAGCAGCGTTGCGTTAGTCACGTGTGTGGGCGGAGTGCGTACGTGTGTACGTGCATGCGCGCGGAGGCTGGAGTGGCAGCGAGGGCGGGTAGCGGAGCGGCGGGCGGCGCGAGTAGCGGGGCGGCGGGCGAGCGGCGGGCGGCGGCGGCCGAGCGGGCGGCCACTAGGCGCAGCGGGCGGAGGGCGGCGAGCTCGAGTGTCAGTACGCCTGCGTGGTACTTGCCGCGGACACCCTCTCTGGCTTTAGGTTACGCTGTCAACACATACGCTTGTAATGAACGACAGTCTGCTCCAATATAACGAAAATATCATTAACATAAATTTTTTTTAAATAAATGACCATAGAGACAAGTGTTTACATGTCGCGTCCACAAACAACAGAGCTGCAACAAGACAACAGTCGAAACATATTTGACATATCATTGACATCAATGTGGTGGAATGCTGACATAAAACAATTCTATTACTCCATATCTTTTGATGGGTGTCGTAAGAGTAGACTTTGGAAATGGCCGGAAGACCTGTAGGTGAGAATGATAAGCGGTACAACTATTTCGTGCATATGTAATAATAATAACAATAATAATAATGTCCTCCAGACCAAATTTCGGCCACGGCTGCCTGCCTAAACGAAGGCTAGCCATCGGCGCAGGACAGGATTATAAGTGCCCAAATGTATGCGTAAGCACAGGTGCACTCTCTATTCCCTCACTCACATAATCCGATGGGACGGTAAACCGACACGACCGGAGAGAGATCAGGCGCAGGACCAACGGCTTTACGTGCTTTCCGAGGCACGGGGGAGAGACACCGCCAACTTTCTGACAGCTACTGAGAATTTCTTTACAGAAAAACTCAATAATTGATTTCTGAGAATAGACAGAGAATGACTCATGATCAGAAGTTGCACTACTACACCCACTAGACCAACGAAGTAGTCAAAGTCGTGTATACATAACAGTTATTTGTTAGCATTACCAACTTCTAACTTAAAGCCTAGCCTTTTACTTAAATTACAATAACGCGTAATTACATTTAACATTTGGACAACCAGATCAGCTCATATGCATTCCTTACATTTTAATGATAAATTATATAACATATTAATTAAAGTTGTAAATCCAATTATAAACTATATAATATTACTAGGCTACTACAATTTTTTGATAAATGATGTCATTATTTTGATGACAAAAAACGTGTTTACATAATAATGAAAACTCACTGGCAAATCTCCATAATCCTTCAAATGTGTTACAGACTTGAAATATCAATGAAAACGAGCATTATATAAAAAATGTGTAATTAAAATTAGTCACTTTCTTGCCTACAATAATGCTTTTGGTTTTTTTGTTATCTTTTGATAAATACAATCAAATTATTAAAAATAATTTTAAATTTCGGCAAAGTAACGCCTGATTCTATCAATTATAATTTTAAGCCTTTTACTGTGATTGTATTATATTAATCCTTATTATCATCATCTTAAGTCCACAGCAGAGCATAGGCTTGTTCTAATGCCAAAAACACAAACCTTAGCCACCTGTATCCATTGACATTCTTCATGTCTTACCATGTCGTCTTTATATCTAGTTATAGGACTGTTCCTTCAGCTATGGCGAACCCGTTGCCACTTCAACTTAATGATCCGTTTGGCTATGTCGGTTACTCTGGTTGTAGTGAGGATATCATTGTTACATGCTCATGTACAGGATGTACATCACAATTATGTATCAAGATCAAGATGCAAAAGATTCTTTTGCCTCTTTTTGTGAAATTCTGTATGAAGAACTTTCATTCTTCATAAACTTATAACTCTTTGCGAGTTATTTAAAAATTACTTTATATATATATGTGTGGTATGCAAGATGATGTGACCAGGATTAAGAAAGGAATGCTTTGTTCATGTAGAAAGAATGAATGAGGAAAGAGTGACAAAGCAAATTTATATGGCAGATGTGAACGGCAGAGTCGGGAAGGGACGCCCTAGGCGAAAATTTATCGACCAAATTGGCAATATTTTGATAATGGGTAACGTTAGAAGTACGCTTAACCGACGAGCATGTATGCGTCGATATATGGATGTAAAGGAGGCGAAAGAGGTATGTCAGGATCGTGCCAAATGGAAGTCCGAAGTCTCTGCCTACCCCTCTGGGTGACAGGCGTGATTGTTTATGTTTACTTTTTATTAATCGCAAATGTGTTACTTAGAAAGTTGTTTAAATAATACATGGATGCATGGTAGTGGAGGTAGTGGTGTGCTCGACTCACCAGTTGGTCGTATTGCTGTACCATCCGCTTGATATGGTTGAGCTTGCGGTGCAGATAGTTGACACGCCGCCTTTCGCGCTGATACGCCACATTGTTGCGGACGCGTTGGTATTCCTCCACGATACGCTGCTCTATCGTCTGCAGAATAATTTTAAAAATAATAGAAGACTACGTTCCGTCAAAATATGGCTCAGTACCTGTTTACATTGCCGTGTGCTGCAAAAACAATCCATCATACCATTATCAACTATGACATCAACTATAGGCAATCAATAAAAATATTATGGGTTCCCACATAGAATACTATGATACACAATAAAATGGCTGTCAACCTTATTTTGTACGAGGATAGGCGTCGCCGGGAGCACACATACAAGCAATTACGTAGTATTATCACTACTACCAACCCGATTCGCTGTGTTGACAGATATATTTTGATACATATTTATTTGTTAATAGCATGCAATTTGGCATTTTCTAAATAATTTGCATGCGAAATTTGGAAACGATTGTAACGTCAAAATACAACTGTGTTGTGACATTTAAGTGGTTACACGGGCTCCGTCCACTCCCCCGTTCTATTATGTATGTAATTATAGTATTCTATGGGTTACCATATAATATACTAATACACAGGCGTGGGACATGCAACAGTGTTAAAGGTGCGAGTACATTAGTATTTTCTCCTGGATCCACGATACATTCTGAACAATCCTAGTGTAGGGTAACTTCTTTTTTAAAAGATAAGATCGCTACCGCCAGCAGAGCGTGACAATTAAGGCGAATCCTTCCTACAACGGTAGATACCCATGTATAGCAAAAACCAACTTACCTACATATTACTAATGTTAAAGTTTTCTTGGTGATTTTTTTCTCACTGCCGAGCATGTAAATTAGCAATTTTTCTTAAAATAGTGAATTAACATATAAACTTGTGGTACTTTAATATATCTAGATTATCGAGAAGTTGTAGTCATAGTCAATATCAACTTGGCGGACATTATCATCGATAGTCACATACTATATATATACATACTATTAGGAAACTAAGTTTACTTTAAATACACTACAAATGTAATCATTACATGTTAAAAGTAAAATAAGTAATAACTTAAGTTATATTTAAGGAGTACTTGGTTACTAAAATTTTATCTGTTTCAATGTTTAAAGTCATATGGAGGTAATCGTCTTTTTAGATATGGACATTTCAATAAATACTCATATCAGTTGTGGTTACAACTAATCAAAACGCCAATGTTTACGTTTTTTTATCTTTCAACCATACTGCTTTGTTTACAATGTTGTGATTTGTTGTTATTTCTTTGGTTGATAAAGTCTACAAAAAGAGGTTTTGAATATGCCCTACCAATTAATTAATATTATGGAAAATTTACTAAGTAAAAATCTAGTCGGTTCTTGTTGGACAATAATTTTAATTAATTTTGGTCATTTTAAAGAAAAGAGATATATGTTCAAAAAATATTATTAAAGCCAAAAGAATATTTTGCGTAAAAAGTAATATTACATATATTACTTTAAGATTTAAGAAAAATGCACCTTTAAAGCGGAAAGACGCAAAGAATAATATAACGGATTGTTTTTGAAACAACAAAAAAAATATCAACATATAGAAGGTGTTAATACGACATACTGGGACCGTGTTATTCAAAACACGGTTTGATAAGTCGAGTCCCTCCACGATGTGGTATTTTTTATATAGGAAAAGGGTGACAAGCATACATCTATCCTCGTTTGCGAATTAAAATGCAGATGCGTTGTCAGCCTTGAAGACTAAAATGGAATGCCTCGATTCCATTAAAACGGGCCTTCGGTTCTCTACATACGAAACACAGCAGTATTAAGCTGCTATTTTACGCTGGTGTTCTGTGAGAGTGTGGTCCTTCCTCGGTCGAGCCGACCCCATTCGTGCTACAACCATAACATAGCTGCAGCGTGGCTCTACCACGTAAACAAAGGGTCGTCGCGCACGCACCCGGCGCTGCGGCGAGGCGGGCTCGGCGCGGCGCAGCTGCTGCTCGAGCTGCGTGAACAGCGCGGCCACCTGCGCCACGCGCGCGTACAGCTCCCGGTACTCCGTGTACAGCTCCGAGAACTCCTGCTTGTACGCGCGCCGCACGCTCGAGCTCGTGATAGCCGGATACTGTCTGCAAATACATTTTTTATTATACAATTATGGTGACAAACGAGCGCACAGTCCACTTGATGGTAAGTGGAAGCTGTGGTCTGTAGACATCTACATTTATCGTCTAGTTATTTATTTATTTTACGCTGGTATTTTGTGAAAGCGTGGTCTTTCCCCGACCAAGCCATTAGGCTACAACCATAGTATAGCTGCAGCATTATTTTCTTCGATATTAGTCGAAGTATTCGATATTAGTAGTAGTATTAACTCCAATAGCCCTGCTAATCGTTTCAAATAGATATTAGTAGACTCGCCTCCAATAGCCCTGTTAATCGTTTCAAGTAAACTACTTGTGTTAGGGGTTACGTCAGAACGGTATTTGAAAACCGGTTTCGAATCCACAGCTTTCAAAGTTTAAACTACGCATTCTTAACCCTTAGGCTGCTGTATTGTTACCATGGATGCAACTAAGAAGCATCACGAAGCAGCAACCTCCTAGCGACACCTTTGTTATCAGAATCAACAATCAATAGTAATAATCTAATTCTCCCCTTGAGAAGCGTATTACTCAACCTGAATTTTTTTTAGGCCAAGCCTATAACAGATAGCAAAGTTAACCCATCAACCCCCAAGCGGTCGCATGCGACCGAGGTCATATTCCGTCAAATCCCTAGCGGTCTCCTGAGGTCGCACCCACCCACAGCACTTTAACCCATAAAAACTTATATATAGAGATTTCTTTTCTATAAAGTTTAGCATTATATAATCAATATGAAATATTCTATCCTCTAGTGCAATAAAAAAACTGTTATCTTATTCTTATGAATATTTATTTACAATCTACGTTTATTTCGTACGCCATTTTCGCGTGAATGTTATTGTGTTGATTTTTGGATTTTTCTAGTGTTTTAGTATAGTGTTTTATTATAAAATTGTAATGATAGTTTTTGTGTGAATTTAATTTATCTATTTACGTAATTAATTTCGAGTAATATATAGAAATAATTGTGATTTTCACGCTGCCGACATTCGCTTCGTATATTTTCTTTTTGTTATCAAAATACAATCAAATCTTTTTGTAATGAAGTAATAACTGACTTTTATTTAGACCTAGAGATAGAAGAGAGAGAGAGATTAGAAGATAGAGAATTTTGTATAAATTTTATAATGCTAAACTTCTTCATAGAAAAGTCGTCTCTAAATATAAGTTTTAATGGATTTAAGTGCTGTGGGTGGGTGTAGTCGCTTGCCAGCGCTCGGGATTTGCCGGGTGCATGCGACTGCACGGGATTTTTAAGGGGCTTAAGGAGTTAAATAAGTGGCCAACATTACCTTCACCTGCCAACCTAATCATTAAGGTGAATATTCACCAGAACAAGGGAAACAATGTTCATCAATAGGCTATTTACGGGCTGTTAAAAGCTGCTTGAGTGGCAGCATTGTACCAGCAAGTGCTGTATAAAGCGACTTCTACTATGACGAACTGATAAGCATAAGGTATTCCACTGCTGGACTTAGATGCGCCATTTATCTCGATATTAACCTTCACGCATTTACTATCAGCCAACTTGCGTAAGTCTGCTCCATTTAGCCAAAGCAATGTCTTCTATATGACACGTCTACTCCAATATTGTTATTTCTGCGAGAGATATAACTATTTCATTACAACTCCATAAATATGGAAGACTATATCAATGACCTTGGTACTCCAGCAGTTTTCTCCAATACTGGTCTTATCCACCAGAGAAATTTCGAAGTCCTTAGATCACTCACTGAGTGAATTTGAGTTTGTAGAATAGCAGTGCCATTAGAGTTCACATTTTTAATTAGGCATGAAGGAAGTACTATTTCTAGCTGTTAAGTTTAAACGCGACACGATGCAAGAGTTTTTCGAAAGCAAAATAGTCGTGTTACATCACACACTACTCTTGAAGTTTTTATATAATGCTTTAATATAATATATGAAATACTATTACTTATAATAATTTTTAAACTTACCTTTCAATATCTACCAAATCATTCATGCTTTCATCAGGCGCGGATGTTAAATCTGTATTTTCTAATTGTTCATTATTTGTGATGTCTTTTTCTGAAAAAAGAAAAAACATATTATGGTTACATATAAATAATTCTTATCAAATATTATAATTGCAACATGATGTTGTGACCAGGATTAAGAAAGGAATGCTTCGGTGGTTTGGTCACGTGGAAAGAATGAATGAGGAAAGAGTGACAAAAAAAATTATGGTGCAGAAGTGAATGGCGAGTCGGAAAGGGACGTCCTAGGCGAAAATTTATCGACCAAATTGGCGATTTATTGAAAACGGGCCAAATTAGGTGTACCCTTAACCGACGAGCATGTATGCGTAGGTGTATGGATGTGAAGGTGAGAGAGGTGTGTCAGGATCGTGCCAAATGGAAGTCTGTAGTCTCTGCCTACCCCTCTGGGTGACAGGCGTGAGTGATTATGTTTATGTACATAAAACAAAAAGTCAAAATACCTGTTATACTGGTTTGCTCCGTTGGAGGACTACTTCTAAAACCGTTTGCTTTAACAGGACTGGGACAGAGCTCCTTGACAGTGTTAAAGTTTAGCGTGTAACCATTGTCCTTTTTAACTGCAAAGTAAAATAAACATACATTTTATTTAAAATCTTTATCATGCATAAACTGTATAATTGACAGGAAGGAGCCTAAGAAAGAGCCATTAATAGTAGATATAGTTGTTATAAAACTATACTTAGCTTAGTGCTGATTATAATGTACAATAGATTATATAAGAGAACATAATATTTATATACCTAAGGTAAAAAGAAAACTGACTATCAAGAACTATTATAATGTATTGAATAAAATATTAGTTTATATTATCTATACATATACAAATTTATATTGATTTGAGAATAGTAGAAATTACCATTAAATTAGGCATTATTTGAATCAGTATCATTCCATTATACAGCAACAAACTTTATTACCATTAAAAGATTGCTATAAGATAATAACGCGTATCCAAATATTTTTCTGAAATTAGCTTACATACGTTTTCGGAGTGATAATAAACGCGTTTTTAAGTACTTTTGTAATAAAATTTAAAAATACTTATTGTTTACTACCGGCGCCATTACTAATTGACCTCAATAAAGGGGGAATTGATCAATTTGAAATATAGACTTTAAATATATAATTTATGCAAATGAGTTTGTTTTATTTAAAAACAGGTATACTTTCACAGTATGGGGCATTTAAATTTCAACCATATTCATAACCATTAACCATTTTATTCATTCATTTTAATCATATTTAATTGTTTCTCAATGTGTAATTTATACTTGTAAAAGTCCATGACGTAAGAGAAATTCTAACAGTTGAAGCTTATAATATTAGGTCCTTACATATCAAAATTGGCGTTTTGTACGGGAGGATTATAAAGTCAATTTTTTTTGTAAAATATATTTAATTAATCAAAGTATGCACTGTTGTTATCTATGCACTTTTACCATCTCATAGGTAGTTCATTGATCCCTTTACTAAATAACACATGGGGGCGAGAATCAATAAACTCTATGAAGGCGGTTTGGACTGCCGCATCGGAGTTGAATTTTTTTCCTTGTAAGGAGTTGTCCACGGTATTAACATCAATGGCGAGTACATCACTCACCTTCGATTTGCCGACGATATAGTCCTTATGGCAGAATCGCTGGAGGACCTTAGCACTATGCTCAATGACCTCAATGGTGTCTCCCAACGGATAGGTCTTAAGATGAACATGGACAAAACAAAGATCATGTTTAATGTCCATGTCACACCTATGCCGGTAGTTGTTGGGAGCACTATGCTCGAAGTTGTTGACGAGTACGTTTACCTGGGACAAATAGTCCGACTAGGTAAGTGCAACTTCGACCGAGAGGTCAATCGACGGATTCAACTCGGCTGGACAGCGTTCGGAAAATTACGACACATCTTATCGTCAGGTATACCTCAATCTCTGAAAACTAAAGTGTATAACCAGTGCGTGTTGCCAGTGATGACTTACGGATCTGAGACGTGGTCCTTCACCGCTGGCCGTATGAGGACGCTCAAGGTCGCTCAGCGAGCTATGGAGAGGGCTATGCTCGGAGTTTCACTGCGTGATAGACTCAGAAATGAGGATATCTGCAGTAAAACCAGAGTGACCGACATAGCCCAACGGATTAGTAAGCTGAAGTGGCAATGGGCCGGCCATATAGCTCGAAGAACCGATAACCGATGGGGAAGAAAGGTTCTCGAGTGGCAGCCTCGTACCGGTAGTAGTAGTGTAGGGCGACCCCCCCACTAGATGGAGTGACGACCTGGTAAGACATGCAGGAAGTCGATCGATGCAGGTGGCTCAGGACCGTGCTTTGTGGCATTACTTGGGGGAGGCCTATGTTCAGCAGTGGACTTGTGAAAGGCTATGAATGATGATGATGATGAAGGAGTTGTCCAAATTCTGGAAAAAATGGTAATCTGTCAGGGTGGAGCAAGGTCCGGGGAGTACGGTGGATATCGCTAGTAGCTCATCTAATTGTTATGCAGTGTGTGGTCTTGCATTGTCGTGAAGCAGCAGTGGCCTAGAGCGATTGACCAACCTCGGTTGTTTAGCAGCGAGTTCTTCCTTCATGGTTTGCAGTTGCTGACAATAGATATCTGCCATAATCGTTTGGCCAGATTTTAGAAAGTTATAGTGAACGACACCGGCGCTAGTCCACCAAATACTCACAAGTAACTTTTTCTGAGTCAATTTTTGTTTAGGGCAGAATTTGGCTGGGTCTCCTGGGTTCAGCCATTGCGACTAGCACTTCCGATTATCGTACAGTATCCACTTTTGATCACAAGTAATGATTCTATTTAGAACCCCTTCATTTTTATGTCAGTTGAGCAAAGTAACAGGGCAGTCGACGCGTGTTTGCAAGTTCGATTCACTCAATTCATGAGGTACCCATTGTTCAAGTTTTTTTATTTTCCCGATTTGCTTCAAGTGGATTAATACAATTTTATTACTTACCCCGAAGCCTGCAGCTATCTCTCAAGTGCTTTCTGATGTAACCGCTTCCACAATAGCCTTTAATTCTTCATTTTCCACTTTTGTCTTCGGCCATCCGTGGGGTTGGTTCCGAAGGTCGAAATTTCCAGAACAAAAACGTTGAAACCAAAAACGTAGCGTGTGCTTTCTTTTGCGACACCAGCACCTTACACATCATTAATCCATCGAGCTGTTTCTGCAGCACTGGTGCCACGGTAGATCTCGTACTCGTAAATGTACCAATATTTCATGTTTTCCATTGTGTGGTAATAAACGACGCCAAAAAAATAAATAAACGACGTGTTGCAATCCGGGAGTGCCGGCAGAAGTGAAAACTTGAATATTAACGTTGTGCATTTTTGATATTTTGGAATGGTTAGGGAATAATTTTGCACGAATTGCTTTAATTATCAGTATAATAAAAGTACTATCGTATGCGCTATCGTACGCAACTAAACGACACAGCAGGCGCAGGCATACATTTTGGCTGCGCCGTAGAAAGGGAGGGGGATACTTCCTCTCCTACGCCGCGCCGGCTGTCTCTCTCTCTCCATCCGTCTTACGCATTTTCGATCAGGGTCTCGTGTCCTGACGCGACTTTAACATTTTTTACCCATTACAAAAAAGTGTACAACGCCGCTAAAGAAGTTTTCACTTCAAAAATAATGAGGAAAAAACAAATGAATGACTGTTTTCAAAACTCAAATGTACCAGCTAAATGAATTTTTAAATTTGTATTTGGAATTCTCAACCAAAGATCAAATTGGTCAGTACGACAAAACGCTAATTTCCTATGCAAGGACCTATTATTTTCTAAATAATCTTTACACAGATAATTTAATATAAAATTGTCTGGAATATGTTTTAAACTTAAATATCAGTTATCCTCTCCACTGTCCAAAACCTTATAAAGGTAATTAAATCAAAGATAATTAAAAAGTACGCATTTGTCCACAACCTTTAGACATGAAACAGCTGTAGTAAATGTATCTGTACGTAGGCGGTCCCATAATGAATTGGCCTAACTATGAACCAATGAAGGAAATGAAACGAAACCAATTTTATTTTTCAATATAATCACCATGAATACTAACACGCTTCTGACATCTGTGAATCAACATCTCTAAACCTTTATAAAAATAATCACATTTTTTATCCTCAAAATGACTGAAGACGGCCGCCTGCAACTCTTCATCGCTTGAAAATTTTCTTCCTCTTAAGTCCCGCTTTAAATTTGGAAATAAATAATAGTCGGACGGGGCCATGTCTGGACTGTAAGGTGGATGTTGAACTTCTGTGAACCCGCATTGACGAACTGCATCCTTTGAAACACCAGCGGTATGAACAGGGGCGTTGTCATGGAGCAACAGGACACCTTTAGACAGCTTGCCTCTTCGTTTTTCCTTTATCTTGTCTCGTAATTTATATATTAAAGAAGCATAATATTCGCCGTTCACGACTGTATTACGTTCTTTAAAATCCACCATCAAAATGCCTTGAAAATCCCAAAATATTGTGCACATCAGTTTTTTAGTCGATTGTTGCACCTTTGCCTTTCTAGGGGGCTTTTCACCCTTATAACGCCATGCCATTGACTAGTGCTTGCTTTGTGGATCATAATACAAGATCATAGTTTCATCACCAGTCACTAGCCGCTCGATCACAGTCTTTGGATTTTCGCCACAAAGATCCAAAAACTCCGAAGCGCAGCGCACTCTTTCCTATCTCTGTACCGCTGAAAGAAGTTTCGGTACCCATCTTGCACTCACTTTTTTCATGTGAAGATGTTCATGGATCGCGCGATGAACGGTACTCTTAGAGAGCCCAAGCCTTGCTGCAATTTCTCTAATCTTCAAACGGCGGTCACTCAGAACCTCCTCTTCGATAAGAGCAATCGTTTCGGGAGTGAGCACTTCCACAGGTCGACCGTCGTGGCCAGATTTCGACGGTTTCTCTCCCGAGGCGAAACTCTTTCACCCAATTTTTCACTGTGCTATAGGAGGGGGCAGACTTCTTATACACGCCATCCAATCGTTCTTTTATTTGGGCAGGGGATAAACCTTCCTTTAAACAGAAACTTTATGACACTTCGATACTCAGTTTTCGACATTTTGAAAAAATACGCGACTCTCGTTATTCAAATGCCTGTTAAACTAAGACTAAGCATTTCAAGTCGATGCATGTTTCTTATATTAAGTGCACGATAAACGTACTATTTAATGCAACACAACATGTAGCGACATGTCGCGTTGAACTATATCAGGCCAGTTCATTATGGGACCGCCTGGTATCTCCCTCTAACTCATACTAAATTGTTCTAATATCATTAACCTACTTATCTCGGTATGGAATTGTCGCTATTGAAGTACAAAATGTGCCTTTTTTTGTACCTGTTTCGGGTCATCTTAAGTGGTACATTATTGTCGAGCTTGTGGTGTAAAAAAAATGTACGCAGAGTTGTTTTTTTATTAATTATTGTAAAGTGTATTTATCTTATTGTAAACAAAATAAATATTTATTGAAATAATCGTTTTTTTTTACATTTTTTATTCACCAAACTGGAAAAAAATTGCTTTTAGCATTTTTACCATGGAATTTAGAAAATATAAAAAAGGTGAAAGAATATACACATTTACACATATTCTATTAGCTTACTTAACAATAATTCTAACAACATATTATTTTATAGTTTCCATTCATAATTATTAAGATATTGCCATTTTAATGACACGCGCCACGTAGGCAATAAATCACTCGTTTAGGGTTGGACAGTATGCGCCAAAGCGACCATTTGGGCCGGGACAGTTGAGAGATTATAAGATTGTCCGCTTGGCTAGGCGGTGTACCTGCTGAAGTACGGCAGAGGGCAGTCTGTGGTGCAGGAGACAGTGTGACAGTACCGTTGGTCCGGTCGTCCTCGTTGTCGGAGGCGTGGCGCTCGCCCGACGAGGTGGTGGCGTAGCCGGAGGAGGGCGGCGAGGGGCGGCGGTAGTGCGAGATGCGCTTCTTCTTCGCCGCGGGCGCGTCCTCGCCGCCGGAGGGCGCGCGCTTGCCGCTGCTGCCCCCGGGGGACGCTCGCGGCGACAGCGAGTTCGCAGAGTCGCTACTCAGAGGCGGGGTAAGGTTTTGAGGTTTCCGCCTGCAAATTAAATTATCTTTCTTTTATTAAATAATTTATAAACACATAAGAATAGATTATCGCGTGCACTTGACCAGGTAGTTAAGGGGCTAAAGTAACTCAGCTCAAACTCTAATATCGCCCCCACTTCCCCGCGCGTCCTATGTTATTTACCGACATGTTTGTAATCACTAATACTGTAAGTAAATAGGTCGTTAGATACTTATTTCATTAGGTTTATCATATTTATGCCTGTTTCTTTACGCCAACCCAGTCGCTGTTTATTTTTATTACGGTTATTTCCTATTTTAATTTATACATAGATACAGCCTTCCCGCTCAAAAGCCAAAGCTAGACTAATCGGGTGGCAGGAAACAACCTTCAAGACGCCGATAGTTTAGGTAATTTCTTTTTACAGTGAAAATAATGGTAATTTAAAAAAAAATAAAAAACATAAGCCCTGATTTATAGTAAGTTTAGTTATTATGCAAAGTTTCATGATCTAATTTAAAGTATTTTATGTATACCAGCAGTTTATTGTTCAGTTTGGAGGTAACTTTGGATTTTATTTCTATCGAAAAAATTTTACGGAATCGTGTTTTCATCTAACATTAATCCTCAACTTTACCATATATTTATTTCAAAATTAATGCTGCAGTATTTTCGGCATAGCGAAGGATCTTGCTAAGCCATTTGAGGTAGTATTTTTTCTATTTCCCCTTAAGAGGTTGAGTGAGCCCACCCGTGGCAGCGGCAGAGGGACCTAAAATAGAAAATGGGTGGGCAGAATCTTCCTGATAACAGCTGCAGACAACAAGAAACTGCGGTAGCCCATCCGACCGCCAAACGTGACAACTATGGCATATATCTATTGTGTGAGGCAATCTAGAGAAGAGGCCATGTTCACAAATACACTTAATGGATGAATGAATAGCAGTTTAATGCTGCTGTGTTATGCATAGTGTATGTATAGTGAGTGTAGAGAACAAGATAACATTTTTACTGGAAATGAGGCATTTCATCTTAATCCTCATGTATGTCAGTATAATACTGTCACAGGAAATGTCAAGTCTTTTTAGAGTTACCAAAAAACTATCATAATTTCTTGAAATACGAATATTTCGAGTAAGTACAGTCATATAGTGTGAAGGCTGATATAATAAACTCTTACAAACTTAGACAACTCGACTTTACAAGACATAGATTCGGATACAGATATATTATCTATTTCACTAAAAGTGTGAGTAATGAAAGCATATGATCATAAAATGTGATGAAACATAAATGGCTGTATGAGATTTATAACCCAAAACTATCATAATTTCTTGAAATACGAATATTTTGAGTAAGTACAGTCATCAAACTTCGACTTTACAGCACATCGATTCGGATACAGATATATTATCTATTTCACTAAAAGTATTATTACCTGTGTGAGTAATGAAAGCATATGATCATAAAATGTGATGAAACATAAATGGCTGTATGAGATTTATAACCCAAAACTATCATAATTTCTTGAAATACGAATATTTTGAGTAAGTACAGTCATCAAACTTCGACTTTACAGCACATCGATTTGGATACAGATATATTATCTATTTCTCTAAAAGTATTATTACCTGTGTGAGTAATGAAAGCATATGATGATAAAATGTGATGAAACATAAATGGCTGTATGAGATTTATAACCCAAAACTATCGTAATTTCTTGAAATACGAATATTTTGAGTAAGTACAGTCATCAAACTTCGACTTTACAGCACATCGATTCGGATACAGATATATTATCTATTTCACTAAAAGTATTATTACCTGTGTGAGTAATGAAAGCATATGATCATAAAATGTGATGAAACATTAATGGCTGTATGAGATTTATAACCCAAAACTATCATAATTTCTTGAAATACGAATATTTTGAGTAAGTACAGTCATCAAACTTCAACTTTACAGCACATCGATTCGGATACAGATATATTATCTATTTCACTAAAAGTATTACCTGTGTGAGTAATGAAAGCATATGATCATAAAATGTGATGAAACATAAATGGCTGTATGAGATTTATAACCCAAAATAAAGCGCTTAAGGCCTAATAACATACAATAAAAATTAAGGTTTATAAATAATGTTTACGATATATCTGCTAATAAAGCAATTAATGGAATTGTAATAAAAAATTATTCTATGTAAAATGTAAAATGTTGGATGCAAGATATATATATTTTTATAAAATTTATTATAATAAACGTCTTAATAAACATTTGCATTGCAGTAGCTTTAGTGCATTTACTGTGAACAGTGACTGGTGACGATGGTTTGAGAGCCAAAGGAATATGGTAGAAACTACAAGTATATTAAAATTATTACTATTCAAAAATCTCAAAAAATAATAACATTAAGTAAATGTTTTCATGTCAATTTAAAACTGAGGCCGTTCTAAAACAGTCCACAAAGGAATGAGTAAAAATTATAACCTTAGACTTTAAGACAAGGTTGTTTATTAATGAGGTCAATCTATTTATTTTGATATCGTATCTTTGTCATTGAACATTTAATAACATTATATAATTTTTTTAAACAAGATATTAAGGTTAACTTGTATATTCCAAAGTAAAACCTTGTTCAGACACACGACACAAGTGTTCTGCTGTGTAAACCCTATTTTAGATTCACTTATTTCTAAATTATAAAGAATAATGCATTAGTTAGTGTCACACATTAAGTAAATACTACATAGTCGTTACGAAAACTGTATATTTAAAAATTAGAGCTATATAACTACAATTAACAGTTAATGTCCAGTTATTTTTATAGCCTCTTTTTTTGCACCTTTGAGTTTTTTTTCGGTTTAATGAAATAACTATTTAACATTAAAGACAAACATTTGTTCAATTCCTTGATTCAAATAAGACACTATTTAGGCAATTAAATAGTTAACTCTATGCATGCAAGATAAAAATAGGTTTTTCAGACATTTTGTTACGCTAACTTCAAGTGCATCACGCAGGACGTACAAAACCATAATATATGGATACCTGCAATCGACACCAATTAACATTGTTATCGCAACTATTCTGTTGTTTTGTACGGTTTATTGCAAATAAGTTTCATTATGAGCATCCAATATCGTAAGTCTTTTAAGGGAAAGTTTATGCGAATGTGATTACAGTGTTGATGTTGTGATACTGCAAGGAAGAAGACAAACCTCTTGAGCATCCGTTTCTCCTCCTCCGTGTAAAAAGGCCAGTCCTCGTTGACATCATTCCATATGTGCCTACGCAGGTGATAGCAGTTGTCCTTGAGGGAGCCGATCTTGGGAAGGATTTTATTAACTTCGCCACGATCCTTCTCTTTGATGCCCTCTGCAAATTTAGGGTTAATGTTAATAAAGTTGAGTTTGAAGCGGCGGCCCAGACAAAAATTGGAATCGTCACTTACCACTATTGAGTCTGGCATATAGTTCGGGCTTCTTAAAGGGTTTCAGTGCTAATAATTGTATAAGTCTTTCACTAGAACAGAAAAAACACTTTGTTTAGAGAACTCACAATTAAAATATTAAAAAAAAGCATAATATATAGCTTTACAAGATACAAATCGAAGTCAATTGAAGAAATGCTTAAAATTAAACATGGTAGAGCCATGCTGCAGTTATATTAGTAGTATAGTTGTAGCACGAATGGGTCGGCTTGATCAAGGAAGGACCACGCTCTCACAGAATACCAGCGTCAAATAGTAGTATAATGCTGCTGTGTTTCGTATGGTAAGTGTAGAGAACCGGAGACCCTTTTTACTGGAAACGAGGCATTCCAACTAAGTCCTCACGGGTGACAATGCATCTGTATTTTGATTCGTAATAGAGGATAGATGTAGATATATATGGGACACAGTAACCACTTACCATCAGGTGGACTGTATGCTCGATTGTCACGCTATTGTATAAAAAAAATTGCTCTCTCTCTCCCTCTCTCTTCATTAAATAACAATAGAAAAAGATATCTATCTATCTATCCATTCAGCGAATCAATGTTCACTGCCAAAAATAGGACAACCCATAGAACATAATAAGGGGGATATGTGCCATAGTTGTCTCGCTTAGCAGACAGGTTGGAATCCGCAGTTTTTTAATTTCCTAATTGTTATACGGTGGTAGATATTATTACACCGCCCTTAAATGGTGTGAAAGAGACAAGTATAGAGATAATTAATACTTAATTTAAGTGATCAATGAATAAAAGTAAGGCTGATACAATATAAAAATATAGCCAAATATTTATTTTTAATATTAATCTTAATATATATAAATTACGTGTCACGTTGTTTGTCCACGATGGACTCCTAAACTACTTAACCGATTTTAATCAAATTTGCACACCATGTGCAGTTTGGTCCAACTTGAGAGATAGGATAGTTTTTTTGCCCATGAGTGACCCACAATTTTTTTTTTTGCGAATTTAAGGATTTTTAGTAGGACATGACAAATTGTCCAGATATTTCGAAACCAAATTATTAAATTATGACGGCTCCGTGGCGCAGTGGCTTAGCAATAAGTGGCTGCGCTGGGGGCTGCGGGTTCGAATCCCGCACGGAACCAGTATTTATTTAGTCTACAAGTAATTGTTCCAGGTCTGGATGTTTGTCCTTCTGAAATTTATATTTGTAAACTGCTGCCCCCATGATACAGGAGGAAATGCTAGTGTGGAGGTAACGTTTTTAAAAAGACAGAAATTTTTTTTTGTTAATGCTTTGAATAAAGTGGGCGAGTGTTACATACAAAATGTATATATGCCATTTTATAACAGATCAAAGTAACGGAAATTGCCTTGAGAACCGTTTTCATTTGTAAACGGTTTGTGCGTGACCTTGGTCGTTACATGTGCCGCATGAGCATAATATTAGTCTCGTTATAATCACAATGTAAACTTAAATTGCTGCGATGAGAATGCTACATGACGTGCAGACGTCAATAAAAGATGCAAGTTTCTAATATACGTATTTAAGTTTAAAATAGTTCTTGCAACTTGAAGAGCTTCAGCAGTTTTCTTTGTGGTTTTATAAAGTCATAATATATTTAAGTTGTAAAATATAATAATTCTTCAAGGAAAAAATATTAATGATACTATATGACCGTGTAGTGGCGGTGTAAGAATATCTACTACCCAATCCCGTGGGTACCGTAAGAGGCGACATAAGAGAACAAACCACGAGATGGACAGCATCTTCTTAATAACAACTAAAAATTTAAAAAAAAACCTCCCAAGCATGGCATATCAAATGACCCCTTTTGTTCAGCAGTCAATATTTGACATGCCGTGGTTGCATTTTCTTCTACAGTACAAGATCTACCACTCTCGATCTGCTACGGATTTAGCTTTCATATTTCATATGATATAATTATTATCAATATTTAATAATAATAGCACTTACAATAACAATTAGTACTTAATTAACTTGCTGTGAAAGGTTTTAAGACACGATTTTGTATATCTCAAATAAAATTGTGTTGCATTAAGTTACGTATGTGTTTAATAATATAAAATGACGTCTATTACATTATGATTACCGAACGTCATTTTAGGAAAAAGAAACTATAGATATCTTCGCTGTACACCGCGTCGACCAACACTTCCTGTAAGTGTCGACCGCATTTTATGATGTTATGCTTTGTGATAACGATATGGTAAATTATCTACGAATAGAACGCACGTGAATATTTTTATTACGAAATATAATGAATCACTGGAATGATTTCGCGCCCGTGTTGAATACAATTCTTGATTTAAAAACAATAGTACAATACAATTTCACAATAAGTTAATTTTGTTTTAGCGAACAGTGAGATACAGTTTACGAGTTCAAGTGGTTTAGAATAATGACGAAACCTCTACCAAGAAGGTGGGGTAAGGTTTTCCTCGCCACGTGATGTAAATAAGGAAAACATAATTAAACAGAAATACAATTTCTTGAAACTACAAACAAGTTACATAATTTTATCCGAAGTTTACGACATTGTTGCGGGAAGTTGTTTACGTTGCCTTTGTTACATTTAAAAAAAATCTATCTAATCTAGCTACCGGTTTACAACTATGCACCCTGTGGCGAAGTCAACAAGTATTTTCACGTTTGTTCGGCAGCCATAAGAATATCGTGTTGCAGGCTAATGTAGGAACAATCATATCTATCTTTGCTAGATTTGAAATATCTAAAACTAATCTTTACTCTAGATGCAGCAGGAGAAGCAGACTTTATCCAAGATGTTGTTATGCATCTAAGTCTATTTATAAATACACTTAATTTATGCTGGTCGAAAATCTATTAAATATTGTACTTTTTACAAAAACGAACGAAAATTATAGTCAGACAGTAAATAAAATACTATTGTTGTGCTACGCGTTATGTATTTGCGCAGTACGTACGTGTACGTGTAGGTGTACGTGTGCGTGTGCGTGCGTTCGTGCGGTACTCACTTGATGGAGCGGCGCGAGACGTCGGCGGCGGGCGGCGGGCGCGGCTGCGGTGGGGGCGCACCGCGCGGCGCCGCCCGCTCGCCGCGCTCCGCCCTCTCCGTCCGCTCCGGCCGCTCCACTCGCTCTCGCTCGGCCCTCTCTATTCGCTCTCGCTCAGCCCTCTCAACTCGCTCCCTCTCGGCTCTCTCCACCCGTTCCCGCTCGGCCCTTTCGACCCGTTCCCTTTCGGCCCTTTCGACCCGTTCCCTCTCGGCCCTTTCGACGCGTTCCCTTTCGGCCCGCTCGACTCGCTCTCTCTCGGCTCTCTCCGCTCGGTCCATCTCGGCACGTTCGAGCCGCTCTTTCTCGGCCCGCTCGGCCCTTTCCGCTAGTTGCGCCGCCGCCGACCCACCCGAGTACATGGGATGCGAGAGGCGCATTTTAACCCGCCTTCCTATGTCCGTCTGATTAGGTTTTATAACGCGGGTGCTGTGAACAATAGTTTTCTTTATTACTTCCTTAACTAATAAACATGTTATTTAATAAGAGATATTAAACAACAATTTCTTAGAGTGGAGAAAATAACAAAAATGTAAAGGATTTACAAATTCTTCCTTCAAAAATCTAAATGATTTTTTTTTCACTGTCTTTCTCTAAATATCAACGACAACTGCGCGCGGTGCAACTGCTCATGATGAATCCATCAATACAAATATGCTGAATCAAAATCTCAGTGACTAGTGATAATTATAAGTAGTGATAAGTATCGCGAGGGTAGCGCGCAGATCGTAAAAACTCAACCAATGAGATGAGTTTAGATAATTATTTTTGGAAATCTTTGTTTCATGTTTGTATAACTTTGCAAATATCACACGAAATACGGTGTGGTCACTACTCACCATTTACTCTGTTCGGCGGCGACGGTGCGCGCCATGCGGTCCTTGGTAGCCTCGTACGAGTCGTCGTTGGCCTGGACGCGCATTCGCCTCGGCAGCGGCCCGCAGGACTCAAGCCGCCGCGCGCCCCCGCTGCGCACGCACTCGAACGAACCCTGCAATCAAATAGCCACGTGTTCACACCTTTGCTGTTACTGTGTTTACACTTGATATGCTACTTCTATCAGTAAATACTCTTTACTTACATACTCATACCTAACATTACAGTTTTGTTGTAAGTTTCTATGGTTTGTTCAATAAGATACGGCCGCCTTTGTGTCGCGCCGCCTTGGCACGTGCCGCATCAAAGGCGTCGCCGTGACATCAAGTAGCCGCGTACACCCCCGCATGGGTTTGAAATTTCAGAATGAAACGCCGTAGTGAAAGCTTCTTTGCTACCTAACTTATGTTTATTATTTATATTCAAAAGAAAAGAAGAAAAGAAAAGAATAGAAAAGCATTTAATTTAACAATTATTATTTTTATTAAATAAAAATAATAAAAGCAAAATATAAGTGTGCATCTGTGTGTACCGACATTATCTTAGTGAACAGACTATACAACTAATATGAACTAATTCTACAATAGAACGAGATAATAACATACTTAAAACAACGAAAACATTCAATTTGGAAGTTAGTTAGCATAATATGAATTCGATTTTGATGTACCTACAGTAAACAGTATTTATAAAAATATATGTGGCAATTCGTTAGAAATCCTCGGATACTTGGCCGTCAGTCGATAATCAGATAATAGAATCAAGTGTGACTTTGTAGCATTATTTATACATAAAATATTTATCTTATTACTACATAATTATTTTTTATTAACGTTATGTATAAAATTTTGTTCACATTTTTATTTTTCCGAGAGCGACGTATTACAGCCCATTACTATCTTTTGTTGTCAATTTTTTATTTTATATAAGGATGGTAAAAATGATTGTTTCCCAGTGATGATTTTTCCCAAATTTCTATAATGATGTAACAATTTCTATCCTTTCATTCAATCCATTTTAAATGAAATCAGATTTTTTTGAGAGCCCAGTACCTATACGGGTCATAAGTAAATAATCATCATTACAGCCCTTCACAAGTCAACTGCTGAACATAGGCCTCCCCCAAGTAATGCCACAAAGCACGGTCCTGAGCCACCTGCATCCATCGACTTCCTGCATGTCTTACCAGGTCGTCACTCCATCTAGTGGGGGGTCGCCCTACACTACGCCTACCGGTACGAGGCTGCCACTCGAGAACCTTTCTTCCCCATCGGTTATCGGTTCTTCGAGCTATATGGCCGGCCCATTGCCACTTCAGCTTACTAATCCGTTGGGCTATGTCGGTCACTCTGGTTTTACTGCGGATATCCTCATTTCTGAGTCTATCACGCAGAGAAACTCCGAGCATAGCCCTCTCCATAGCTCGCTGAGCGACCTTAAGCGTCCTCATACGGCCAGCAGTGAAGGACCACGTCTCAGATCCGTAAGTCATCACTGGCAACACGCACTGGTTGTACAATCTAGTTTTTAGAGATTGAGGTATACCTGACGAAAAGATATGCCGTAATTTCCCGAACGCTGCCCAGCCGAGTTGAATCCGTCGATTGACCTCTCGGTCGAAGTTGGACTTACCTAGTCGGACTATTTGTCCCAGGTAAACGTATTCGTCAACAACTTCGAGCATAGTGCTCCCAACAACTACCGGCATAGGTGTGACATGGACATTGAACATGATCTTTGTTTTGTCCATGTTCATCTTAAGACCTATCCGTTGGGAGGCACTATTGAGGTCATTGAGCATAGTGCTTAAGTCCTCCAGCGATTCTGCCATAAGGACTATATCGTCGGCAAATCGAAGGTGAGTGATGTACTCGCCATTGATGTCAATACCGTATCCTTTCCAGTCCAGTAGCTTGAAAACGTCTTCCAATGCAGCGGTGAAGAGTTTCGGGGATATAACGTCACTCTGTCTTACACCTCTCTGCAGTTGGATAGGTTTCGAGCTCTGGTTCTGTACTCGGATAGCCATCGTAGCCCTACTGTACAAACACTTCAGCACTTCGATATACCGACAGTCAACTTGGCACCGCTGAAGGGACTGTAGCACCGCCCAAATTTCGACGGAATCAAAGGCTTTCTCATAGTCCACATACGCCAGGCAAAGTGGCAGATTGTACTCTTCAGTTTTCTGTACAATCTGCCGCAGGGTATGTATGTGGTCTATGGTACTGAAGCCTTTTCGGAAACCGGCTTGTTCGGGAGGCTGGAAGTCGTCAAGTCTGCGTGCGAGACGATTCGTAATGACTCTCGAAAACAGCACGTAGACGCGGCTCAGAAGGGAAATCGGTCTGTAGTTCTTTAAGAGAGCGTTGTCGCCTTTCTTAAAGAACAAGACCACCGCACTTCTGCTCCACGCCTCTGGAGTAGTGCCACCATGGAGGACGGAATTGAAGAGCTTCTGAAGGACTTCAAGTACCGGTGTTCCACCCGCTTTCAGAAGCTCCGCTGTAATTCCATTCTCGCCTGGGGCCCTGCCGTTTTTAAGGTGCTGGAGAGCCATTCTAATCTTGCTTAGACTGACGTCCGGGATATCATCGGAATAGTGTCGGATAAGACTTGCTCTTGGATCGTTACTCACACTTGCGTGTGGCTCCAACGATGATGTGTACAGCTGCCCATAGAACCTCTCAATCTCACTCAAAATCTCAGGTGTCCCGGAAACGATGTTGCCACACTCAGTCTTCAGCCTTGACAGTTGGCTCTTTCTGGCAGACAGATCTCTGGCAAAGACTTTGGAGCCCTGGTTCCGCTCGATCGCTTCTTTAATACGAGAAGTATTAAAGTTGCGTAAGTCTCGCCGTATGCATTTGGAGATCTGTCTGTTCAGTTGCTTGTATGCTGTCAAATCTGTTGACGATTGCAGCCTCATCTCCCGTCTAACAGCCATGAGATTAAGAGTGTGATCGGAGAGTTTTTGTGTTCTTCTGCGGCGGGTCTTGCAGAACTTAACTCCGACCGCATGGACAGTTTCCACGAGCTTGTCGTTCATATCGTCCACTGCATTGCAATCTTCTAGGCACTGGAAGCGGTTACGTAACTCGAGCTGAAAGGTTTCGGGATTCTGGATTAGAGCACGAGGGGGACGGAGCGTTGACTTCATTAGACGAGACCTCTCCAACTTAACGTTTAGGTTCAGTGTGCCTCTAACCATTCGGTGATCGCTGCCAGTTTTCACCCTTGCGATCACTGAGACATCACTGAACAGTTGGCGTCTGGTCGTCATAATGAAGTCAATCTCATTTTTTGTCGAACCGTCGGGGCTCGACCAGGTCCACTTCCTGTAGGGCCGCTTCTGGAAGAAAGAGTTCATCATAAAGAGTCCCTCTTTCTCCATAAAGTCGGCCAGCTGCTGGCCCCTTCGGTTCCGTTGCCCTACTCCAAATTTCCCTACCTTCAGCTCACCGCTTTCTCTTGTGCCCAGTTTTGCGTTGAAGTCTCCCATCAACACCGTGTAGTAGGTTTTGGAGGAATGTATGGCTCTGGAAATATCCTCATACATTTCCTCCACCTCCTCATCGGGATGTGCCGAGGTTGGTGCGTAAACCTGAATGACCTTCAGCGAATACCGTTTGGTGATTCTGAGTATCAGGTACGCGACCCTCGTCGACACACTCCCAATCTTTACAACGTTGTTGACGAGAGATTTGTGGACGATAAATCCGACACCTCCTTGGGACAGATGGTCGCCCTCCCGGTGATAGAACAAGTTGCCGGACTCGAGGATTGCCGTGTCCTCCCCCTCTCTTCGGACCTCGGATAATCCAATAATATGCCAGCGCAACTTGTCTACCTCTTCTTCCAGCTCCAGTATCTTCTCGTCAGTCCTCAGGGTGCGTGCGTTATATGTTGCCAGGTCGAGTCGTCGTAGGTGGCAACCGAACCTCCACCGGAGATTCTTAGCACCCCCTGCCCCGCCGTTACCGTGGTCGCCACCGTAGCCAGGAATAGCGGGGCCGCCGGGGACCGGGGGCCGTCTGTTTGTGTATTTATTCATTGGGGGGTTATTTGCCATAGTTGCCACGCTTGGCGAGCGGGTTGGCAACCGCAGTTTTTTATTACGTCACAGTTGTCATCAGGAAGACGCTGCTGCCCATCTCCTGCCTGTCTTCCTCTGTCGCCTCTTACGACACCCACGGGAAGATATGGGGTAGTGGATATTCTTAACCGCCACTACACGGCAGCATAAGTAAATAATGCTATTGAATTCGTTTGCAAACTTAGGGTGCCGCCGTCTCTTGAGCTCTGGATGCAAAATATTACAATTTTACTAACACGACAACAACGTAGTCATGTTATAATTAAACTACCTGAAAGTACGTAGTACTTGTATTGTTTATTCTGTGCTTAAAGCTACGATAACGTGTTAATAATAAGAATAATCCGATAGTTGCACTGCACGGAATCGTAAACATATTATACGTAAACAATGTCCATGTGTTTATATTGTATAATGGACAGTTATATATAGCCAATAATCGCTCAATTTCTGTTTAGAGATTGGTTGTCAATAGCGACATTAAAGCTAATACGAGGGTGGATTGAAAAGTACTCGGCCTAACACAGATCCATTCAATTCTAAAAATCAAATCTACCCACATTATTTAGTTCAGTTCAGACTAGTTCATTGTGTGAAGTTCGAAACGTGTGCGATAATTAGTTGTGATTTTATAAATTTATTAACAAAGTAATCGGACATAATTTCCGCGAATGGAGCAAATCGAGCAGCGTGCCGTCATTAAGTACCTCCATAAGAAGGGGCTATCATCAAAAGCCATCCATGATGACATGGTCAGTACATTAGGCGATTGTGCTCTGTCATATTCATCCGTCAAAAAATGGATAGCAGAATTTAAGCGTGGTAGAGAGAGTGTGAAAGATGAACCCCGCTCTGGAAGGCCTTCGACGTCAACTACTGACGAAAATATTAAAAAAAGTACTTGATTTAATAATGGGAGACCGCAGATTAAAAATTAGAGAGATAGCCGAGATTATAGGCATCTCTTATGAATGAACTCAAAACATCATTGTCAACGAGTTGGGTTTCCACAAGGTGTCTGCGAGGTGGGTTCCGCGACTGCTTTCAGTTGAACAAAAAAGGACGCGATTGACTATTTCACGCGACTGTTTGGAGTTATTTGAAGCCGATGCAGATGATTTTTTGAATCGTTTTGTTACTAAGGACGAAACATGGGTTCATTACTGTACACTGGAAACAAAACAACAATCAAAACAGTGGAGAAGACCTGGTTCACCACCCCCTAAAAAGGCTAAGTCGATTTTGTCGGCAAATAAGGTGATGGCTTCAGTATTCTGGGACTCGAAAGGTGTGATTATGATTGATTATCTTGAAAGGGGTCAGACTATAAAGTCTGATTACTACTGCACCTTACTACGTCGTTTACGAGAGGAAATAAAAGAAAAACGCCGAGGAATGCTCAGAAGAAAAGTCCTGTTTCATCAAGATAACGCCCGTGTTCACACGTCAGTACAGTCAATGGCTGAAATTCACAACTGTGGCTTTGAACTGTTACCGCATCCGCCGTATTCACCTGATCTGGCACCATCAGACTTCTTTCTGTTCCCTAACCTAAAAAAGCACTTGGGAGGTCAAAGATTTTCGACAAACGACGAGGTCAAAGCAGCTGTAGACGCATATTTTGACTCTAAGGAAGAATCATTTTTTTTCAACGGTCTAAATGCTTGGAAGGGGAGGTGGCAAAAGTGTATTGAACTTGATGGTGATTATGTAGAAAAATAAAAATATAACTGATTTAGTATGTGTTTATTTTCTTGGTTAGGCCGAGTACTTTTCAATCCACCCTCGTATTACTTTGCACCGGTAGACCGGTACAGGAAAAACGGGAGACTGCCCAAACCGGAATAAGCCGGTAAGTGTAATTTCCGGTTGTTTATTTCGAGATCAATTTAATACACGAACTACCTAGGTTGTATGGTTAGATCCATTGCTTTTTGCAAGGTTTAAAAAAAATTAAACATCTGTGGGGCGGAGAGCTACCACACGTGATAGCGTATCATCTTTCTTTATCCAGATTCTACATGATTGTTTTTAATCCACATGACTTTAGTATAGCTCATTCTTTCAGTGCGGTAAAATTAATGTTAGTTAAGTTGAATGCTAAAGCTGATCAGATTGTTTTACAATTTAAAGAAAAACTGAGTCACCTTCACACCGAAGGATTAGATATCAATATAATAAAATAGTACGGCGAATTTGCCGATACTGATGACTCTTACATTTAAGAGCAAAAAATTATTTAACAATTTCTAAGTCGTCGTAACTAGTAACTTTCTTATATGTTTAATACCTAGAGTTCAGTTTTTACTTTAATCAAAACTAATAGAAGAAGTCTATTCCATAGTCAATGCTCACTGGGTATTATTAATCTATTATAAAAATATATAAGGTATAAAAAACAAGACGATGCCTTTCCTTTAAATAAAAACTTAGCTTTAGTTGTTTATAGCTAGACATTAAGATTTAATTAAAAACATTATTATGATCATTTTGAGGTTTTATTATCTACTAACCACAATTTTATAACTAATACTTGCACAAATTTCGGTAATTAGAGAACAACAATGAAAGCAAGCTGGGAGTTTAAACATCCAAAACTTTCACTAACCCGATAACGAAACGAACGAAACAAAAAAGCACTCCGAAGCATGCAATATATCACCAATATATCGTAAAATATAAATATATAATGTATGGTAAAAGTCTCAAATATAATCGAAAATATAAAAACAATAAATTTATTTGCTAATAAATAACTGAAATAAAAAATATTACTTCACTCATCATAACTTAAATTTACAGTGGTATCTTCCAGTGTCGTGAAAGAGAAGAACAACACAGTAATTGTAAGAATTAATCAATAAAATCAACTTAAATCAAAAATGAATCTGTTTATCTGCATACCTGTGGACCTTCCATTTCTGCATTACTGTTGATGCTAAAGTGAAATGTGGACTCACTCGATGAGCCATTTGTTGGGGCCGGAATTGATATTTTCTGAAAAAAAAAAAATAATATTAATAAGTATGCATTCCATTCTAACGTGATAAATAACTATATTTCATATGAGTAGTGGTTTTAATCACTTTATAGAATAATATAGATGTTATACTAATGGGTTGGCTCGACCGAGAAAATACTTGAATAGAATATCACATTCAATAGCAGTACAAATCTGCTCTCTCGCAAGTTAAATGACGAGAACTTTTTACTATAGTAACGGGGCAATCCATATTATTCTTCAACGATGAACTATGTATTTGCATTTTGATTTTTATTCCAAGATAGTTTAGATGTAGGTATTTTAAAAAGTTGCTCGGAGGATTTCACAAATCCTACAATTGTATTTTTAATTGCTTAGACATGTACACATCTTTATTTTCACCGATGTGAAGGTAGTTAATTATTATGCGAAGATTACGCTACTCACAAAATAACTTCGGAATTCACTAGGACTCTTATCTCGGATCGTGAAATAATTGGTTTATCAATGAGCACAAAATAAGCAATGAACAACACGGGACACGGTCCTGTTGAAGTAAGCAAAGTAGACTAATTTAACTGTTGCTTCTTCAGTACGTTTTCTAATCCTTCTAATAGCAAAAATTGAAGCTGATTCGCAATATGTGCACCCTGGAATCCGTGCGAATGTGCTCCTTGGAGCTTGGAACCAATAGAAATTTCGAAAAAAAAAATAGTTGAATTATCGAAATGTAACTTTATTATTTTTGAACTAATTACGGCATTCTGCGGTGCTATAGACTATTATCTATTAAACATTTAGTTTTTGTCTGTATTAAAAGTAATATGATTGGTGCAAACCGTTTGGAAATAATATCCAGTGTTTGGAATATAATAGAATCATTTTCATTCAGTATAGATTATATCTAAATAATTATTAAAAATAAGTTTTCACTTTTACCACAGGCTCGGAAAAATAACCGGTCCTAGGAAGAACTTAAATAGTTTCAGAGCGAAGTCGTTTCTCTTAACTTTAAATAAATATGAGGTATCATCAGCAAACATAACTATCTCAGAGATTTTGGCACCATACATTGAAGATCATTAATGTAAAAGAACCAAGAACAAAAAAAAAGGACTAAGTATCGATCCCTGAGGGATTCCCACACAACCAATTTAATCACAAGTTCCGACGACATTGCACCATTAATTACAACCTTTTGCCCTCGGTTTGAGAGATATGATAACATGGAATCAAATGCGGCGTAACGAATGCCATAATATTAAAGTATAAACAAAAAAACATATGATCCACACAGTCGATTCCTTTTGATAGATTGCAATCACAGGAGACACTGACAGTGTCATGGCGTGACATGTGATACTAGTTTAATATTCGCATTTGTCGTGGATGAACTTTGTATTCTTTACTTTACTTAAGTAAAGAATACAAAGGTTTCTTTTTTTAATATTAAATTAAAAAAAATACTAAGTAAAATGCTATCACAATATTAATAAATACCACTGTGAAGTGATACCTAGGCTGCACTAAAAGTATCGGGAATGGAATATTTCTACTGTTCCTGTCATATTAAAATCTTTTAATCGAAAACTCCTTGGTTTTAAAAATCGAATACCATTTATTTATTTAAAAAAAAGATTCTCGGTCTTTTCACAAGGTTTTGTCAAACTTGTTTAGTCGTTGAGAAAATGGAATTGACTCGAGAAAATTCAAGACCGATGATTTATTATGACTTTCGAAGTGGTTTAACACAAAAACAGTGTGTTGACCGACATTTGGTGATGAAGTCCCATCCAAAACCACAATTTACCGCTGGTTTGCTAAATTTCAACGTGGACGTGTCAAGCTAAGTGATGATCCCCGTCAAGGTCGGCCAAAAACTGCAGTCCCCCAAGAAAACGTTGATGCTGTGCGTAAGCTGATTGAGGAAGATCGACATGTGACATACCGTGAAATTCAGGCAACTTTAGACATTGGCATGAGTCAAATACAAATAATCTTGCATGAACAATTAAGTGTAAAAAAGTTGTTTTACCGATGGATACCGCATTCGCTCTGTGAAGAGCAAAAAGCGGCTTGCGTTACTTGGTGCGTCAGAACTCTCGAAAGATTCCACGTAGGAACCTCAAATGCTGTATACAACATCGTATCAGGTGACGAATCCTGGGTGTTCGAAAATGAGTTAAAGCCAACAAAAATTGTTCGTTCACGGAGTGTTGCAAAAAAAAAGGGTAGCTACGTTTGTCTCAAAAACCGGCCATGTTACGACTATTCCTCTTGAGGGATAAATAACGGTTAATGCAGAATGATATGCTAGCATTTGTTTGCCACAGATCGTTTCTGAACTCCGTAAAGAGAACTGCAACCGCCGCATCATCCTCCATCACGACAATGCGAGTTTTCACACCGCACACAGAACAAAAGAGTTTTTAGAGCAAGAAAACAAAGACATCCGCCGTACAGCCCCGACCTAAGCCCTAATGATTTCTATACTTTCCCTAAAATAAAGAATAAGTTGCGGGGACAGAGATTTTCATCCCCTGAAGCAGCTGTGGACGCCTACAAAACGGCCATTTTGGAGACCCCAACTTCCGAATGGAATGGTTGCTTCAATGATTGGTTCCATCGTATGGAAAAATGTGTAAAATTTCGCGGAGAATACTTCGAAAAGCAATAAATACATTTTTAAATAGTAATGTTGTGTCACTTCCTTGATTCCCGAAATTTTCAGTGCCGCCCTCGTAACCAACGGGAATAAGGCAATCGCTTCCAAACTGTTTCTAAAACGCGTATTACAATATAAATTGTTGTAATCTAACTACTTTGACAAAAAGTTCCGTTGGGTTTCTTGTTGGTTCTTCCCAAGGCAGATGTATTTTATTGCTTATTATTTCAAAACGCAAAACAAAAAGGATTAGAGCTCTACAATACATCATACTTATAAAAAAAAAAGCTTTAATATAAGGTTTTTATAGGCGTAGTGGCTGACGTGACACGGGAGCATTGATAATAATATGTGGTGTGCAGACTTTCATCGTTAGGAATTGCAAAGCTGTAGCTACAATACGCGACTGTGCTCACTGTACCGTTTACTGACTCGCACGAGAATATAAATGAAACAAACATCTATAATTAGTAAGTAATCGTATTATTGGTAGAATGTCGGTCGTTACAGTGAATTTATTAAGTACAGCAGCGAATTCCTTCAAAAGTATAAGGAATTATGTTTTTTTTTTACAATTGTTTACCAATATACAAATTTGTTAACATACTATAGAGTAACTCAACGTTTTTTGCAGGCAGGCATAAAACGCTGATAAATATTGCTAAGTAGGTAGGTGCTAAAAAATGAAACCGAAATCACAGATCGTAATAGTGCGTGTCGTCTAATGATGAGCACACACCTACGTGCGTGGCCCCCGGCCGTTTTAAGGTCGCGGTTGATAAAGTGTGCCAGCACCACAATGCCAGCCAATTAACCTATTAAAAAGTATCTCGCGATATACACACCAACAGAACAATAAAACTATGTATTCTCAAAGTTGTACCACACTATGCAAACGCTAAGTTAAAAAAAACACGACATTAATTTTGTCGCAAATTATTCATTAAGGAAGTTTACCGTATCGTTGTAATTTTTATTAATTACTTTAATATTGGTCTGCTAACTTTGTTAGATTAAGTACTCATATACATACATTTTTTAGGGTTCCGTAGTCAACTAGGAACCCTTATAGTTTCGCCATGTCTGTCTGTCCGTCTGTCCGTCCTCGCTTAATCTCTGTGACCGTTAGCACTAGAAAGCTGAAATTTGGTACCAATATGTGTATCAATCACGCCGACAAAGTGGTAAAATAAAAATTGGAAAAATATGTTTTATTAGGGTAGCCCCCCTATATGTAAAGTGGGAAGTGATTTTTTTTTTAATTTCAACCCTAACGTGTGATATATTGTTGGAAAGGTATTTAAAAATGAATAGGGGTTTACTAAAATCATTTTTTGATAATGTCAATAATTTCGGAAATAATCGCTCCTAAAGGAAAAAACAATGTGTCCCCCCCCTCTAACTTTTGAACCATAAGTTTAGAAAATATGAAAAAAATCTGAAAAGTAGAACTTTATAAGGACTTTCTAGGAAAATTATTTTGAACTTGGATGGAAAGAACAGTTTTTGTACAAACTCATAAGCTCAGTAACTAACTAACTAACTCACTTACTGTGACGGACGGGAAACTACGGAACCCTACACTGAGCGTGGCCCGACACGCTCTTGGCCGGTTTTTTATTCTATTACGCCAGTGCTTGATAACAATTCCACCTGGTGGTGAGTGGGGATAAAGTCCTAGATGGTAAATCGTACTGTCTTAGTGTAACAAAACCCCTGTTCACTTTTGCCTTAATACGATATAAATCATTCAAAATCATTCGCTGAAATCTGATATCCTAAAAATAAAAGAAATAATTGGAGCTTATGGTCAGTGTTCGAGTTGTGTTGTACTTTAGCTAACATGAAACAAAATCAATACAAACTCTGTAGAACCAGCGTCGCGATTGATGAACTCAAGGTGACATGACATACCTACATACTATATGCAATTATGGTAGTGATGAGGAAAAAACCCGCTACGAGGCAAACGCAGTGATCGCGCGGAGCGCGGGGGCGGCTTTCTCTACGCTGCAGGCAGGCCGCTATAAAGAGCGCGTCGCGGCGGAATACTTCGGCACTCGGTGAACAGCCGTCTCGCCCGTTATATTTGCGCGCTCATGCCTAATATCCATTGTCTGTTTATCTGCTCAGATAGCATTGTTTTTCAGGATTAGTCGAAAGAAAACTCATAAATATCTGAATAGCCCATTTTCTTAAATGCCACAAGTACAATAACCTACGACTTAAAGGTTGTTCAACATTGTTGTCTCCTAACGAAGGTCGTGGTGTTTTTTTTTTCACTTCTGTTTGTCCGGAAAACGAGGAAATAGTTGTTTTCATATTCTTAAATATTTTAGTTTGTTTTAACGTGACGACGCGACGTTAGGTACAAGTCAATCGCGTCATTAGATACGTGTTGTAAATATTTTTAGGTCCGACCGTGTTTAAATAGATTTGTTCATTCTGTTCAGACCGACGATTGCGATTTCATTGCGCTGTTGATTACTTAATTTTATGAACAAACGCAGGTAGGGTGCGTTACAAAGTTGCGAAGTGAGAGGCCGACCGCAACCGGTTTGTTTTAATAGAGCGGTTTAAGCGTACAGCTTATAATCATTCTTATTATAACAAAAAAAAATGTAAACTAGTTGCAAATGGTATAAATGTATACTAGTTGCAAATGGTATACATAAAAAAATCAATAATTTTGAGAAATAGAATAATCGGATAAGACAAACCCGGACACAAAACAGGCGGTAGGACGGCCCAGCCCAAGCCAGCCAGCCAGTTAACGTGTTATATATGATTGACGTAAGAACGTGGAGGTGGAACGAGTGGTACGATGTGATATCGACTTAAAACCGTTGACATTGAGTTCATAAGGAGATTTTAAACATTGGCGCACGTCAGCATTCAACGATAATAAATAGTTCACTACAACAAGAATCATAGCGGGAATTCCACGCAGCCGAGCTGTGATCGACATAACGTTAATTACTTACCGCCTTATTATTGTTATCTTGAGTCGGTCTGAAGATAAGCGTTGACAAAATGATCTGGCGATTGGTTGTTAAATGTACAATTTTTATTAAAAAATTAATAACCTGGGAAATTATTCAAATAACTACCAAGGCGGTTCTGAAATGTTTTGTTTATAAAAAAAATTGATTGGGGCAATATTGTCTCGGCATTAAAGAAAATCTAGCATTATAAAATTATTGACCCAAATGTATATAAAGCGTGACAAGGTTACAACTTAACGGTCCTGTTGCAATTTTAGTCCATTATTGAAAACGAATTCAATTATACAACATGTTATTGCAACACAAATCAAAATCAATCTGTTGATTTCAAAATATGAAAGAATAGTAAATTAAGGTGTTTTCGAATAGCGCAAATAGCCGTTTCAATTTTATGTTTGCGTAGAAAGTGACATTGACTGAGAATAAAGTTAAATGAATGTTAAACATGTAGACGACCACTTCATAAGCGTACTCGTTTTAATCGGACATATTTTCATTTTTAAAGAAATCCAAAACGCTCGGCTAACGTCTCTACAAATTCGCACGCGTTTAGAATGGACTTGTTGAGTGGATTTAGCAATGCGACCGGTGAAAAAAATAAAATTTGTAGCACAATTACTAACGGTAGCAGACACTTTCATCGCACACATATTTGAAGGCGAAGTGAGCGAGCGGCCTGTTATTCGTGAGGTTTCTACAACTATTTGCATATTCGCCGACTTTCTAATGGACGATACGACTTCTTGTCGCAATCGCCAGTGTGGTGAGGTAACATTGACTTGTTAATTAGATGTGCCTCGACAAATAATCAAAATGCGATTTTCTATACCTAATTATTGTCATTACAAGTGAAGTGTTTTTGGTATTATAGTTACCATTGTATTTCATAGATTGCGGTGAATGAACTACTATGTTAATTATCGTACCACACTTGTTTATTGATTAGATAGCTGACATTCGGTCCAGTTAAATGTGTATACTTATTATCACCTTTTAATTTGATAACATTGGCTGATTGTACTGTCCTTTAAATTATTCGCGCAAATATAAACAGTAGGTATATTTTATACTGATAAGCATTGTAATATGACGATATTAATGAACGAAAATGAAAACAGGTTTAGCTAACGGCAGTAAGCAATAAGGTAAAATTAACAATAAATATAGAATCAACCAAGACAAATAATTATAACGTTCGTCGCGTAAATGTCGGCAAGGATCCGTTCTAGTGGCGGTCTCCTTCACAGTCCGACAACTGGTCGCGACCTTCCGTCGGAGGGGGGGCGCCTCTCACCGGCGACGTGACTGCAACCACGGCCTTACGTAGCGAGGCTGTATCGAAACCTGTACGTAACGTAGCTTTTTCTAGCGTTCGTTACCCAACACTTGATAGCAGTTCCGTGTATGTAGATTTACTCGCTCCCCGCACTAAAATATCAACACAATCTTTAAATTACTACAATCTTATAACATTAACTTGTCGAGCGTGCCGACATCAGCTAAGTATAAACAACAAATAATGACAATATATCTAAGATAGAGGAAAAACTTCATTGAGTTAAATGAACTGACATTAAAACATGTAAGAGTACCTATATAATTAAAATATTCAATGCAATTTTATAAACTTAAGGCTTTTGCTTCGTTATAAATAATAATCAATGTTTAACGTATTGAAACAGGATAAAAACATGATGCAATATGCGAAGCGTATATTTTTTAGTTTTTCATACTGGCATACTAGAATTGTTCCCAAAAATAAAATATATTTTAATAAATTAATGAGAAAAATATAGGTATGTTTATTAAACATAACATAATTATTGAATAGTTACTAGTTTCTGTTAGCGCTATTAGCCTTTTGGCTCTTACAGATTCATCGGACTCAGGGCTAGCGGCCGAGTTGAATACTAATTTTATTACCAAGTATAAACATACTTAGCACAATTAAGGCAATGAATCAAAATATATAAAGATTCTAAATACATATATAATATTATATGCGAGACCATACTATAAATATACATACACGTAAGAAAAGTATTTTTAAAACGACATTTCAAAACGCCATAAGACTTCACAATACTTATGGCGTAAGTATTGTGAATTATAATAATGAATAATAAAACTTTGTTTAACATAAAGGTTTTGATACAATGAGTGATGAGTGATGTACACTGCGAAGGATGTTTTACAATAAAAACAGAACTTGACTTTATTAACAAAAAAAACAGAACTTGTTTTTATTGAAGAAAAAAAAAAGACTGGATCGAATTACTATGAGGTATTTGTTTTATACTTTATAAAAAAAATAACATTCTTGATAGGACACCAGATCGTATGGTAATAACATTGGAAATCTGCTCCAATTTTATATATAATTGTAAAATCAATTAATAGAAAATCTATGAAAACAAATTGATTCATGGTTAAAATACTCAAAATATCTAAAGACGCAAATATCCTTTTTTCAGTACATATTAAAGAATTATTTTTACATAACATTCGAACAATTTCTCGCTAAGATTTGACGCCTCAATGAAATCTAAATACGTAGGCAGTGAAATACAACAGCTCATATAAAATATGTTTAGGACAATAGTATGTATGATGATAATGTCAGACATATTTAGTATCACAACAAATACAATGTCGCAAGTATTTAGATCAAGGTACGAGGCACGCACTAAGAGTCGAGAGCTCATCATTGTGGAAGTTTTGTTAAATGTTAAGCCATCTCATGAAATTATACGTTAAATTGTTAATAAAATGAATTATAAGTTATAGAATATGAGAGTTAGTATATAGTAAGAGAAATTATCATGTAGTTGTTGACTTCTCAGATTACCACAGTTTCATTTAATATCTATTTTACTTTTATTAACATTGTAAAAGTTAATTTCATCTCGAAATTTAAAAAAAAAAAACAATATATTTTTTATTGATTTACTAAACCAGTGAACAAGAACAATAGACAATAGCTAATATACGCGTTACTTTGCATGTTATGAGTTTGACTGAGTTCCATAGATACCGTGGCAACAGTCCAGGCGTGTCGTTAAACCGATTGAAACGTTTAAATATACTAAATCGATCCATACATTTCGCACATGCTGGTAGTTAAATGTTTTTAAAATACAGTAGGTTTTGTCAAGTCTCATAGGCTATAGAATCTAATGCTACCACCAAAATCTGACAAACTGTCCATTGCTTACAGATTTAAATAAAAGTGATCAGTGTATAAATGTAATTTACTTCTTAAAAGTAAATTCAAATCAAACGCATTAAAGTTATTAAATATATTTCTGGTGGTGGCTATACTGAATAAAAATTTACGAACTCCTTATGAAAATACTCAAATTATCTCCACTGGCATTAGAGAATTTTGATCTCATTATAAAATCTAATAGAAAATCTTATTTACCTATTTATTAGTTTTTTATAAGGGCGCCAATGTAAGACATAAACATACATTTAAGAAATTAAATAACGGTAACGTATATGTAGTAGTATATTCAAACAAAGAATACAATTACGTGCTTAAATTTTGTAATAAAACAGTTATCAGTTGGAATAAATGCACCTCATAGCAACTACGAGTGAATCTACGTTGAAGTTGGGTTGTTTTATTTCATTACTTAGTATGTGTATGTCCGAATGTCACAGAGCATTTTTTAAACTTGCACGTATTTGTTTAGTGATATTTTTCTAAATTCTACAGTTAGGAAGGTTAGTTTAACATCAGCTTATGTACCGAAAAAGATTAACTTAATATGTATGATTTTGTTGCCTTTCATCATCATTAAAGCCCTTCATAAGTACACTGCTGAACATGGGCCTCCCCCAAGTAATGCCACAAAGTATGGTCCTGAACCACCTACATCCATCGACTTCCTGCATGTCTTAACAGGTCGTCACTCCACCTAGTGGGGGTTCACCCTTGACTTCGCCTACCGGTACGAGGCGAAGTGTAGTTTGTAATAATATAAATCGCGCACTGTCGAATATTCTATCGTCATTTAAAATGACATCCACCGAGCCGGTGTTTCAGCTGTGATATAGTTTTAATTAATATTAGACTTGACATAACCTGCTTGTCATATTATAGTTACATAAGTTCGCGAAAGAACAAAGATGGTAGGGCAGAAAAAGATCGCATTTTATACTTGTGTTTGGCGGCACAAACTTTAGCTAGATTGATTTTGGACCTAGTAATACACAGTACGCTGAATGGAAGTATTTTGTATTTACTAGAGTTTATTCGATTGTTGTGTTATTTCTGGTTGTTTACAACTGCTTCATTATGCACTATTAAATTATACCTAGCAATAAAAAATATCTTTCGTTCATTGATGTGAAGAGTATGTTATTACCACACAGAGCAATTCATAATCCTATTCACTGAATTGAACAAAATTTCACAATGATCTAACCATTGTTGTATATAATTAATTGGTTTAGTATGAAATAACAACTAATATCGGTGAAAGTTCTGGCCCGTTCTTTTCTCTCCCGAACGATCTATGTCCTTACTCTTTAGATTAAAATCGTTGTTACATCATAGAAACTTGTATTTCATGATACAAAAATTCCACATAAGAATCAAGCTCGCTAATGTCCCTATTTATATTATTATTCCTACGCTATATTTGATGCACTGTTGTTCAACGGTTAAAAATATAGCAGTGCCATAAGGTTACTAATTTATTTTCAATGATTGCAAAAAAGAAAGACCCAAAACTATGAAATGAAACCAACGAATTGTACTGATTACCTAAGTAACCATTATAAAGAAAGAGCGGTTTAGATGATTTAATTGCAAATATTTTTAGCAACGAATCTATATAGCCAAAATAATATGACTGAAATCATGTAAACGTTGGAATACTTTTTTAAGCTTTTGGATCAAAAAGGATTAACATTAGCATTAACATCAGTGGCGAGTACATTAATTCACCTTCGATTTGCCAACGATATAGTTCTTATGGCAGAATCGCTGGAGGACCTAAGCACTACGCTCAATGACCTCAATACTGTTTCGCAACGGATAGGTTTTAAGATGAACATGGACAAAACAAAGATGATGTGTAACGTCCATGTCACACCTATGCCGGTAGTTGTTAGGAGCACTAAGCTCGAAGTTGTTGAAGAATATGTTTACCTGCGACAAATAGTCCGACTAGGTAAATCCAACTTCGACCGAGAGGTCAATCGACGTATTCAATTCGGTTGGTCAGCGTTCGGTAAATTACGAGACATCTTCTCGTCAGGTATACCTAAAAATTTGAAAACGAGATTTACAACCAGTGCGTGTTGCCAGTGATGACTTATGGATCTGAGACATGGTCCTTAACTGCGCGAGCTATGATATGGCTATGCTCGGAGTTTCTCTGCGTGATAAACTTAGAAATGAGGATATCCGCAGTAGGACCAGAGTGACCAACATAGCTCAACGGATTAGTAAGTTGAAGTGGCAATGGGCCAGCCATATAGCTCGAGGAACCGGCAGCCGATGATGAAAAAGTTATCGAGTGGCATCCTCGTACCGATAGGCACGTGACGACGATGGTGATGACTATATAGAGTGACGACCTGGTAAGACATGCAGGAAGTCGATGGATGCAGGTGGCTGAAGACCATGCTTTGTGGCATTCCTTGGGGGAGATTTATGTTCAACAGTGGATTTGTGAAGAGCTGTATTTATGATGATGATGAATCATCTAAGTCATTAAAATAGGTTGTAATGTTTATTTAATCTGTTAGGCAACTGTCAAAGTCGACTATGGAAAATGCTATAAAGATGTTATTGTCCTATTGGAATAGGTATCGACATCAACAGGGAGCAGCATTAAAGTTGGCGACTGTTTAGGAGCAGCTGGATGAAGTATTATTTAAAAATTAAATACTTTTTACCAAGTGAAAAAGAGGAGAAAAAAAAACTTGTTAAAATAAAATATTAAACTGCATATTTTATTCATTTATTTCTCCTATAGATTGCTTAATTCCCCATTAAGCAATCTATAGGAGAAATACATAAACACTCACGCCTGTCACCCAGAGGGGTAGGCAGAGACTACAGACTTCCATTTAGCACGATCCTGACGTACCTTTCTCGCCTCTTCCACATCCATATACCTACGCATACATGCTCGTCGGTTAAGGGTACTCTTAATTTGGCCCATTTTTGGTATATCGCCAATTTGGTCGACAAACTTCCGCCTAGGACGTACCTTTCCGACTCTTCCATTCACTTCTGCAACATATATTTGCTTTGTCAGTCTTTCCGCATTCATTCTTTCTACATGACCAAACCACCGAAGCATTCCTTTCTTAATCCTGGTCACCGCATCATCTTGCAAACCACACTCTTCTTTTATCACACAGTTTCTCACCCTGTCACTCTGATTCAGCCCTAACATACGTAGGAGAAATAAATGAATAAAATATACAAAAAAAAACTTCTTAAAATAAAATACTAAACTGCATGCGGGAACTGCTGGACCTTCCCTATATGGCTTAAATGTGGTAGGTAAGTGGATTGCCAAAACAGATTGAAGTCATAATCCCACAACATATTTATGATCAAGAAGTAGGTATATATAGCTACGCTAGGACTCGATAGGTAACGTTGCAGTCAAGTTTTTAACAAGTTTTATATATTTGTGAACCCAAAAGACTCATATTCACAATATAATGATGTCGTTTGGCACTAAAAAAGAAAATCTGGACCCGAACGGAGGCACTAGCTGATCGAGTTATATAATTTTAGTATTTCCTTTGAAAAAAGTCCGGAGTAAATTTCGGAGTAAAACTCAATGCGTCATTTACAGAAAAGGGCAGATCTAAAATGCAAGTGTTTGACTTAAAGATAAGAATTTTATTAGACCAATGAAATGAATAGGAGAAAATCTTATTGAAATGTAGTTGTATTTCTCTTACCGAACTACCTGAAGTTCAGACTAGTGGAGGCAACTTTTACCTAAGTTACGTAAACACCAGACGCGTTTTATTACTGCCTAGTTGCAAGTTTTCGTAACATTACAAAAACGGCCTTTCTTTTATTATTATTTATACTGATTTTATACAGTAAATTCTCTGCTAATGTTGGGCTAATCTCAAACAAACTCTTCAGTTGGGCAAAGGTTAAATTGAAATAATGCTACAATTGTGCTACTTGCAAATAAGGCTATATGAATGAAGATTACGAAATACAATATAAACGGTTTCATTTTTTATTTAAAATATGATACGATAATTTCCATGCGGGAGATGGGCAACGAAAGCGGCATGAGTACGTACGTGTGATGTACTAGCCACAGACTGCATGCACGACAACTTTCCTTTCTTTAAAATAGAGAAAAAGTATTAAAACGATCTTATTTATAGCCACTACCTGCTAGATCTTGTAAATATTCACCGCTTTGTGTAAACGTGAACAAATCATAATAAAATCTTACCTCATGACAATGAACGCATATAATTATAGCTAGTTTATGTCACCATTTACAATTAAGATAATTTATCAATCACCATTTTTTTAACATTTACCAAAAAAAAATAATCAAACTTTTCGGATAAAATATATTCTAGATAGATATTGTTCGAGAAGTTTTATCATAATCGGTTCAACCATTTTGAAGAATATATAATAAGAAGAAAAAGACAGACAGAAACTTTAAAAAATTTTAACATGTCCTCATGGAATGCAAATAAACTCTGAGTTCAATAAAAGACAGTTTTATTTATGTAGGTATAGAAACATCAACATTAATTTTATGACAAATCTCAATTATTCCATAATGATTTCTTTTGTTTACGCGAACACTAGAGAACACACACAAATGAAACTAATTTTTAAAAGTATTTTAAACTGAAGGTAGCCGAGGTTAAGTATGCCATTGGGACTTCGAATACCTCAGACACCCCTGTTGTAAAGTACTATTATTAACTCGCCACTCTCATGACTGACTTGACACTGGCAGAATTCTATCAAGAGAAGCCGTAATTTAAAAGAAGAAGTACTTCAAAGTTGAAACGTCAAGTATATAAAATAAGTGATCGCGATATACGGAATAAAATCCGTAAAACCTGGTTTCATCTCAATGTTTCATTAGTAGGTATTTTTATGTTAGTTAAAAATAAGTAAAGCGGTATTACAGTTAACATCGGATATCAAGAACTTCAAGAAAGGATTTAAGGTACCTACACGAAATTACAAGTACGTACTTACATCAACTGCAAATCTTAGCGATATAGTTATAAAGAGTGAAGAAATAATTAATGACATGACAACACACAAAATTATGAAACGTTTAGCAATAGGACCAAGAAAAATACAACTTTGTCCTTCAAGGTCGATTGGCTTTGAATCTTAATTATATAAGCGGAAAACTATCTGCGCCAACCATTGCGTTCATTTCAGACTTAATGAATTTTATTACTTGTGTAATTTAAAAATATAACGTTGGTATTATTTAATTTGTTCCACAGATCATCAACTACGCATCCTAACTTTATAAACGTATTTCACATAGATTTATTTTTAAAATAATTCCTAACTGACGTTAGTGGTAATATAATATTATATTAAAAAAGTTACCCCCGTATTAGGGATTTCTCCTGTATCATGGAGGCGTTTTACATGGACAAAAATTCAAAGCAAGAACAATTATTATTTGTGTACCATACAAATCCTTGTTCCGTGCTGTATTCAAATTCGTGGCACTGTAGCGCACCTCGTCAAATGCTTTGTCACAGCTTAGCTGATAAGTGTAATAGTTATTTAGGTGACGAACTAGTTTGCCGTCAAGAGGATTCACTAATCGTGTTTTATGGTGAACTCTGGTAATATTAAAAAAATGGGCTTTTATTTACGTAACTACATTGAGGATTGCGTAAAGAGTGGCTTATAGTGGACATTTGAAGTCGGTGGCGGATCTCTGCTACCATACTAAATACAATAGTTCAAAATAAGTTAGGAGTCGGGGCCAACAGCTACTGCGTGGTGAAGTGAAAGTGAATAGCGCGCACGTACGACCGCCTCGCAGTCCCAATAAGACGACACGCCGTCCGCATACCTCAGCAATTACCACGAGGAAATCAGATCGCTTCCATTGAGCTCTTGGCCACCCTCCATTCTACATTATTTTTGACGAATTACAATATAATACATAATAATCTAAATCTGGGACGGTTAAGTACGCTATTTAGACCTAATTAAATGTAATGTATATCTTTCATTTTCATCTTTAGAAGCCCGTAAACAGTAAGATAATTTTGCCATATTTACCACGCTTGTATAGCGAATTGGCGATCACAGAAACTATATCAAACGTTTTTTTTTTATAGAATAAGAGTGACAAGCGAGCACACAGTCCACCTGATGGTAAGTGGTTGCTGAGGCCCATAGACATCTACATATATCCTCGATTAAGTTGTCACCCCTGAGGACTAAGATGGAATGCCTCGATTCCAGTAAAAAAGGGTCTTCGGATCTCTGCACTCACCATACGAAACACAGCAGTATTAAGCTACTATTTTACGCTGGCATTCTGTGAGAGCGTGGTCCTGCACCGGTCGAGCCGACCCATTCGTGCTACAACCATAATATAGCTGCAGCGTGGCTCTACCACGTACATACGTCGCGCACTTTTGACGCTACTCCTCGTCGCGTCGCCTGTTTGGTTATTTTATGTCTGTCACATCAATAAGATGTAATTCCTTCACTGCACTACAGAGCTGTTAACTTTCAGTAGTGATGAAACGACTACTACTTTTACGAATACGAATATAAAACCTATTATTCGGCGAATACGAATATCTCGCCATGGTAATGAAAAACTAATTTATTTGACGATTTTCTGTTGTTCTAATAATTAAAATGTACAACACGCAAATTTTTATTTAAAAAACATTATGGTAGATTTTATATTTTTAGGCGATTCCTTTTTTCCGTCTGGATGTCCCCAACCGTTGAAAAAAGCCTTTCCGAGACGACGGTTCCTACATGGTTTCAGAGAAAAACAGTTTTTTCAGACTTGGAAAATGGACCAAAAATCTTCTCGCCAAATAAAAGGTCAATATATTAGAGGCTAGATTTAAGACTTCGTATTATTGGGATTAGTAGGGAGGGGTTAGGGAGAGTAATAACTCCCCTGCCCTCCTGTAGCCGTGGTTGCGGCTAAGGGCCTATGCACACGTCGTATTTTTTACGCGCCGACGACGCATGTTTTCAAAGTCTGCCAATAATAGTTGCGTACAAAATATTAGTTTTGAAATATTCGTGATTAGTATTCGCCGAATACGAATATTCGTATTCGTTGCATCACTACTTATCAGCCCATTAAACATTTAAATCTTGTATAGAACTTGCGTTAGTGGTTAGAAAAGTTAAGTTAACCCGAAATGTAACTAATTATACAATAGGTTTAGTAAACCACCTATCAAGTCCCTATATAAATATAATGGGTCTAAAAAGTGCACACACACATTTGGTAAAGGAACTTTTGAAAATTTTATGGAGATCGGTACTTAAAAACTCTATAACTTGCGACACTTCCTGTTAAAATCATACATTTTATCAGGTTCTATTATCGATTTGTGAATTTAATCGGGTGCTTTAAAAATATACCAATAAGAACAATAATTATCTATGCAATTTTGCTTTCTTATTACCAGTGATGTCGGTGAGAATATGTAAACGGTAGCAACTATCAACAATTTTAAAGTGAAAAAAATATTGTGTGTGCACAGTAAGTTAGTAATATTCCACATTTGCAATTAAAACAACAATGATTAATTTAACGTCTCCGATGCTTATATGTTTTGAAAAGTTTTTGCTTGTTGCTTATCATTATCAGTTAATAAAAACGTTAAACATGGACACAGGATATAGGTGTACAATGAATAACCCGTGTCGCAATTTTAAACACTATTGTTTGATCACGTGGTAGAGCATGAAATGGTCTGAAAAAAGTTTTGACAATCAATCTCGTTTGTTAACAGTGTTATCATTGTTAACTTTGGCGACAATCGCAATTTAGATGTTTTATCTTGTTGATGTCTTTTTTATTATTGTTGTCGTTTAAAGTTAAAGATATGAATATGATATAATACATATATTTCAATCATCATACTACATTAATAGCTTTTCGTAGTTATTCATTTCGTAATGGCTCTAATGCATTTTATAATACATTGGTGTGAAATTATTTTTATATATCCTGGCCATATTAGCCTTGCCACTCGAGAATCTTTATTCCCCAATCTATTATCGGTTCTTCTAGTTATATAGTTGGCCCATCGCCACTTCAGCTTACTGATGCATTGGACAAAACCGACGAGTACTATTGTTTTTTGCCACTTTGACTTACATGTGGGGACTATGTTAAATTCTTTGATTCTGACAAAATTTGGGCGGTGCCCAGTCCCATCAGAAGTGCCAGGTTGACTCGGTATATCGAAGTGATCGCTTTTCGAGTTCAAAACATCTTTCATGTGGCATGGACGTTACACATGATCTTTGTTTTATTCATGTTAATTTTAAGATCTATGCTTTGGAGGCACTATTGAGGTCATTAAAAATAGTACTTAGATCCAACAGCCTTAGATGGAGTGACAACCAGGTGTGACATGCAGGTTGTCGATGGATGCAGATGGCTCAGTACCATGCTATGTGGCATTCCATGGGAGAGGCTTACGATCAGCAGTGGCTGTAATGATGATGATTATAATGCGCACAAATAATTAAAACAAGCGCCGTGAATTTATTCTGTTTAAAAGGGCTCAACTGTGGATATAAGCTATAACAAAATAAATGTAAAGATATGGTGTCCGCCGGTTAAAATTAGTATATTTGACTTTAGGGTCATTCCATGTCGAATCAACACACTGATTCAGACTAGATGTCTCAGATTTCCATGATTTTTTTATGCAGCAATATATCATACACTTATGAAAAAATACCAAATTTCAGTTATCTAGCACAATTATTTTTGAAGTTATTAATTTTAAAAGATTTAAATATTTATGAAAAAATTTCATGTTTTGGCACATTTGGATGCCTATAGACTGATAACCAATGATGATATAAACCTAGGACTGGTCTCATTTTAAAGCTCTTGAATAGGGCTTTAATATGATATGCCACAAGATAGGGTTACAATTTAAAAAAAAATGAAATTTTTTAAATTTAAATTTTAAATTTCAAAAAATTATCAAATATAGGTTATAATGCCTCAATACATACAGCGAAATTCTATCATGGGATCAAGATGCAGCGCTTCAAAAATACACGTTTTGTGAAAAAATACTTTGAACTAATTGAATGACACAAGCAATACATTACAATGAAACAAGCAGTGGGTGTTACTCTGACATTTTTTAATGCAGAAAGGTCACATGGACACCAATATTATAGGTATAGGGCAAATTAATTAAGTCGACTAAAACAAAAAGTTAATGTAATGATTTCTTATATTTACGCGAACACTATACATGATTAAAACTACTTTTACGGATTTTATCGCGTTTATTTTTACTTTTTATTTACTTTTATTTTTAATTCCCGACGTTTCGGGCGCTTTCCAGCACCCATGGTCACGGGGGACTGCGAAGGGACTGGAAAGCGCCCGAAACGTCGGGAATTAAAAATAAAAGTAAATAAAAAGTAAAAATAAACGCGATAAAATCCGTAAAAGTAGTTTTAAAAGTTAATGGTTAAAATATGATACAGTCTACCTCGGTCTTTCAATATATAAAATATACAATAAACAAATCAATATAACAAATTAATTAATTCGAGACTTCAATTGTTGGAAGATATTCATGCATTTCTTCACTTCACTGTCTGGTACACTGTATGTTCGGCCAGTGTGTGTGACGGAGTTGACTTTGCATATTATCACATCTGCAAAAGGAATCAACAGTGTCAACTTCCACCTTGTGAAAGGGGATTTTCCCATGAGGGAAATTCCCTTTTTATCTGAGTAAAAGGGGATTTCCCTCTACTTGTAGACCAATCAGCTTCAGTTTTCTTTTAAAGAGAGGTTTCCAAACATGGTAATTAAAAGTAATCATTGCGTTTTATTAATTTAATAGTGACATCACACTGCACAGTAAAATTTGTAATTAAAAAATAAAATTTTAGTAATTTAGTACATTTATAAAACATGTGTATTTCTGAAGCAATCTCATCATCTCTCGATCTCATTGAGATCCTATGATTGAATTTTTCTATATGTATTAGGACATTATAAACTATATTTGATAATTTTTGAAATTTAAAAAAAATTAAAATTTAAGTGTAAAATTTTAATTTTTTTTAAATTGTAACCCTATCTTGTGGCGTATCATATTAAAGTTCCATTCAACAGCTTTAAAATGAGACCATTTCCAGGTTTGTATCATCATTGATTATCAGTCTATAGGCATCCAAATGTGCTAAAACATGATTTTTTTTATAAAAATTTAAATCTTTTAAAATTAATAACTTCAAAAATAATAGTGCTACATAACTGAAATTCGGTATTTTTTCATAAGTCTATGATATATTGCTGCATAAAAATAAATCACGAAAATCTGAGACATCAATTCTGAAAATCTCCCAAAATTGTGTTGAATTGACATGGAATGACCCTTTAGCATCCAAGACTTAGCACTTAAAGAGAATGTGATTACTATTAAAGAGAATATGAGAACATTTTAAAAAATAATGGAAGTAATGCCATATTATGCGTGTAATAATTTGTATCAATTACACTGTAATGGTAATGTGTGTAGAGACGAGTTTTTTTAACGAACGACGTATGGCGAAACACCCGTACAAAAATACTAACCCTCTAGTCGGCAGTTCCTCTTTACGAGAACGAAAGATTTTTGACTAAAAAGAACCTCTTTCTAGTCAAAAATCTGTATAAAGCGATATTATAAGATACGGTAAAAAAAAGATTTTTTTATTGACTTTCCAAATTCACTGCTAAATTCTAGTTAACTTTATAAGACATGAAATTACATCACGCTGAGTGGGCAGGGTTTTTCTTTTAACGGTATAGTTTATTGCTGGATATGAAGAATTTGCCATAAAGGAAGTTTTGTTGTGATCACCAAACTCGTCAGGACAAGAAATGAATGAATAAAATAGAATAAAATAATTAATAATTCTTATATCAAATAAACTTATTGAAAGTCATTTTTTAATTTACCACCGCTTTTCTCTACATACGAGATGTTCATGGCAATGTGTTTATGGGGTATATAATATTGAGTAGTATGAATGACATTTAATGGCCATATATTTACCGATAAATTTATTAATACTTGCCCATCGCACCTCCTGATTCTTAGAAGGTCATCTCTTAATTAATTGAATTCGTAATTTATAATTATCATCAGTTTTATTTAGAGACTTAATTAATTCCGCAAACTGAATATCGATGTACATTTAGAAACTAGCGATACACCCCGGCATCGCACGGATTATTTCTGGACAACAACAGCTCCACCTACAGGTTCCAATCGTAATCTTAACCATCCAGGGTAAACAACCCACTCAAACCACACAAACATTTTTATCAGAATAGGTCGAGCCAGTTGCGAGTTTTAATGAGACTAAAGTACAGCAATTGATTTTTATATATAGAAGATTGAGAAGCCTGGTAAGTTCTAATTCTTTTTTGCAGTAACGAAACTCTTGGTTCGTCATTTCGTTCATCATCAACTTGTACAGTTTCATTAGCCGTAACAGCCGTAGCACGTCTTCGTCCTTATTGTATTTTCTGTTCACGTCGGGTGAAATCCAGAAATGCAATCTCTGGACAAACTTCTTTATTTGCTCTCGATGGCAAACTGAACATTACGAATGAGTTGTCAGATTTCATAATCAGGATAATCGTGCGAGGTATCGGTATGCCTAGATTGGATGCCTAAGTATGACCGTACGTAATTGCATGAGGTTGTTTCTCAACACAAGCTTTACGTTAATTTATGGTTAAAACTCGTAAGTGTAATAAATTTCCATGTGTACAATGTAACGAATCCTGTTTTAAAGGCTTGCAGTAACGGGTCCGCGAGCAATGGTGTAAATAAATAAAGCGACCCCGAGGACATCGACCCGAACGGATCAAATTGTATTCAACTTGCATTAGAGTACGATTTCAAGTCCTGTGCATTGATCCATGTACATCGTTTAGATGATTTATTGAATCGCATTAACTTCTGCAAGATCAGACGAATAAAATTATTAACATAATAGTATATCTATATCGGAAATCTGATTTATTTAAAATATTTAAAATTATTAAGTATAGGCACATTAAAATCACTTTTTTAAATATTTTTTTACTAGTACTTGTTTGATATAAGTTATTTCGAAGTAAAATTAAAAATAAATACAACATTTAACTAAACACTTGTTCTATATACTTATTTGCTTTTAATGCTAGTGCTTCATTATTCATAGGTACTTTATTGTTCAAACACATAACTTTCTAGATATGAAAATAATTGGAGCATAGCAACAAAAATTACGTCGGTTTAACATGGAGTAGTTGCAAGGGACAACGGCCTTCGCACCTGGGAGATGCAACAGTACGGCCGCTACCGGCTGGAGCGGTTGCTATTTTTACTCTTTCCACTTTATCTTATTTACTATTCTGGTTCGCGACTCATTGAATTGTGGTTATTATGTGCAAGTTGGATAGGCGCCAGCGGCTCACGCTCGACACACCGATAGCGAAATATTTGGAGTGTTATGTTGCGATGCTGATAATTTCAGAAAATAACTTAATCTCAATTTTCATCATTAGTTCATATCTTTTATTAGCAATAAGCTACATGTAAATTTCAGGAGATGGATAAAAAAAGGTTTGACAGTTAAAATTATAAATATTGTCGGGGTCATTTAAATACGACACGGACAAGCGACTAAGCGAACAACTTGAGAGATCACGTCAAGCCGGCAACAAGTCGCGAGGTGGCTATAAGCAAACCGGTCGCAGGCGCCGCCTGACGGGCCTGGAGATCGCAGTGGATTATCGCCTTGTAAACAAAATTACATTCACTTCGTTCCATTTAGGAGTAAAGAAAATTATGTGCAAATTTAAACTGAAAGATCTAATAGATTATTGTGTTTGTTGTTAGGTCACCAAGCTAGGATTAACCAACATTCAATGTAAATGCTTTTATAAAACCTTAAAGAAAAGTAAAAAAAGGTTACTGTGCATGGCCAATCTTAAAAAATCATATCTAAACCTTGAGATCAGTTCGTGCAAACGAACTTCGAAAGGGTAAAAAATACCAAACGAAACGCCAAATAAAATGAAATCGGCTAAGTAGGCCATCAAATAATTTCGCAAACGTACTGAGTGCCACAAACTGGTACGTTCGAGGCAAGTCAAGGCCCGTACGCGAGCGCCTGCTTCGCCTTAAACCACGGAACTGCATTGTTTGTTAATTTGATTTAGTCCACCTAGAAAACTTCACCATATCATCTTTGTCTTCATGAGCCCGTAAATGTCCATAGCTATACTTGAGTACGCTTGAAGGCGGATTGGCTATCGCAGTAAAACAGACGTTTTCATCCTATCACCGTTCTGGATATTTTACGCCTGACGTAAAAAGGTGCTTATAACGCCATCTATCTGAAGCCATGTGATCATATGGCCCATATAAAATTATCAAATAGTCGCCACTGACGACGCAATATTAATGGAAAATAATTTCAACATGAAGTAATTAGTTTACGTTATTTAATGATTGATTAAAGCCGATAAAAAAGGTTAACATTGCGCAATTTAGAAGGCTAACAATAAAAATTTGATTGTTGACCTTAGATGATGAGATGAGATGTAAAGTAACTTTATATTTCATCTCTTCACTAATACCTCCGAATGTAACGAATTTGTAGACAAAACGAGTCGTTAGCTTCTCCTTTTCAATATGTGTATAGTGTTGCACCATTGGCCATTGCGATTTGCGATTATGACTTGAGTGAATACCAAAATGTCTATCACTGTCAGATGCAAAAACAAACATGTATTAAATGTTAAGCATCGTTCTTTCTCAATATCTTGACAGCGATAGTCGAATTAGGTAATCTTAAAGTAGCGTACGTGTCCATAGCATATAAAATAATGTGATTATTACTTTTATATCAAAAATTGCTTGTTATAACATCATAAATTACACAAACAGATAACAACACATATGATAAACACTTTATTTTAAAAAATAATTTCATTTTTACTAAGTGCAGTTTAATGAGGTATGCCACAATGAAAATTTAAGATACTCACCCCTTCATTTCCGGGTAGGAACTGTATTTTAGGTTTTGCCAATTTGTCCTGAAAAGAAAATAAATAATTCATATTAACTTTAACCTATAATAGTTAGCTTAAATTAAAACTATACTTACTTAAGAGTTTTATCATAATTTCAATGGTAACTTATGTAATATTATTGGTTAAACATATCTTTTAAATAATTTCATTAGAATAATACGGTGAAATATTATAGGTATATTTCATACGTGGTAGAACCACGCTGCAGTTATATTATGATTGTAGCACGAATGGGTTGGCTCGACCGGGGAAGGACCACGCTCTCAGAGAATGCCAAGGCTAAAATAGCAGCTTAATGCTGCTGTGTTTCATATGGCGAGTGTAGAGAACCGGAGACCCGTTTTACTGGAATCGAGGCATTCCATCTTGGTCCTCGGGGGTGATAGCGCATCTGCATTTTGATTCTTAATCAAGGATAAGTGTAGATGTCTATGGGCCACAGCATCCACTTATCATCAGGCGGACTGTGTACTCGTTTGACACCCTTATTCTATAAAAAAAGGTATAAGTATTTATTTCAAGTAATAATGACTTTTGATTTATGGGTTAAAGATTAAAGAAAAAAAAAATTACGATAAATTTTATCAAGAAAACCTTGAACATTGGAATTTAATAGTTTTAGATACATGGCAAACTTCGAATAAAGTATGTAATATTAATAATTATCTTCCACAGCCTATAAAAGTTTACAGCTGAACATAGGTGTCCCCTGTAGATGGTCTAATATTTGATTGAGATTGTCTATGAATTTTGCCACAGTTGCCACGCTTGGCAGGCTGGTTGGCAGCCGCAGTTTGGTATAATTTTGAGATGTAACAAGGAAGAAACTGCTGCCTGATGTTTCAGTTCCCCACTGTCACCTCTTAATAGGATAGTGGATATTCTGACACCGTTACTTCATGTTTAAATAGTTGTAGCAATGCAAATAAAAACGAAATATTTGCTTGTATACTGTTCAGTGACAATTAGTCAAACTGCGTTTTTAGATTGTGAACTGATTGTTGTAAACTGACAGAGCCTTCAGAGGCTACTAGAAATTATCGACTACCTTCTTACGACATTTTTTATATCTACAACGTATATGCTGAAGCTATATTATGGGCGTACCACAAATAGGTCGGCTCAACCTGAGAAGGAACACGCTCTCACAGAATACCAATAGCATCTTAAAGCATTCAGCACAGCAGCAGCTGTTTCGTATGCTTAGTGTAAAGAACCAGTTACCCTTTTTACTGTAATAGAGGCATTTCATCTTAGTCCTCGCGGGCGAAAAAGATAAATGTAGATGTCTATGGGACACAGTACCTATTTACCATTAGGTGGACTGTGTGCTCGCTTGTCACCCTTATTCTATTTTTAAAAAAATATTCCCTTTTACATCGGATTCTGATAATTCGATGTAAGATGCGATATAATCGGTGGAATACGTTGCAGTAACAGTTACAATATACGGATTTATATGTGTGAAAATTGCTACACATACATTTTCTGACTTGAATAATTTAATTTTTATATTACGTTGAACTTGCTTACTATAAAAATAATTCCTTACTAGTCATAAGAAAATAGCTTTATTCCATAAACACGTTTAATTCAACTGCTTGTAATATGTATAGATGCAAGACAAGATTATGTGAAATAAATGACTGAACAATCTGATCGACCAAATGATCAGTGATGGTCCATAAAAAATCAATACCAACCACATTACTTATGTCGTAAGTAGGTGACGTAGAGAAATGTCTGGAAAATCTTGTAGGAGTAGATAGGTGTTAGTATAACTATTGCCACAAAGCATGGTATATATATATATATATATATATATATATATATATATATATATATCATCATTACAGCCCTTCATAAGTCCACTGCTGAACATAGGTCTCCCCCAAGTATTGCCACAAAGCATGGTCCTGAGCCACCTGCATCCATCGACTTCCTGCATATATATATATATATACATATACATGTACATACATACATATATACCAGATCCCTACTATAGGAGAGGGTTAACCCCAGCAGCGGCTTATTTACGGGCAGGAGAGGAGGATGGGGAATCACATGATTAATTTTTTGTTAGTCACATGTTTGTATACGACTAACAAAGATGTGAAGTCTTTTGGGTTAAAAATTAAAGCTGAGCTCATAAGTAATAAGATAATAATAATAGTCATTAAATTAATAAATAAAGTATATTATTTAAGTGGTAACTAAAGTTTTTGTAAGAAATTACGTAAAAATTAATCTTAAATCATTATACATCTCGCAGCCGGACACAAGCTTTCTCTCATTTCTGAGGGTAAGCGAGTAAAAACTACAAATATTATTGCTTTTATTAATTAAATTTGGTAAATATTTAGTTTTTTTCTTCTGGCCTTCTTTGGCCTTCTAACATTGCCTATTTTTTTTTTATTGGATAAAGGTGACAAACGAGCACACAGTCTACCTATATATCCTGATGTTAAGTGGTTTCTGTGGCCCATAGACATCTACATCCGTCCTCAATTACGAATCAATATGCGTTGTCACCCCTGAGAACTAAGATGGAATGACTCGTTTTCAGTAAAAAGGGTCTCCGGTTCTCTACACTTACCATACAAAACACAGTAGCGTTAAGCTGCTATTTTAAGCTGATATTCTGTGAGAGCGTGGTCCTTCCCCGGTCGAGACGATCCACTCGTGCTGCAACTATACCAGTAATATAGATGCAGCATGGCTCTACCACGTGAAAATTATATATAATAGAATATTGGAGGATAAGTATTTCCAATATCCTCCAATATTCCCCATATTTGCCACTCGTTCGAGCGGGTTGGGATTAGGTCTATTTATAGCAATTCCATGATTTCAAATTAAATTAAGGTTACTTTACTACACGCCCGTAACATACATGAACTAGCAAACTAGTAACTATCGCTAAATAAGTTCTTCAAATGGTAAGACGAAATATGTTTGCATTTACATTAAAATATGAATCATAATTTTAACAATCGTGTTCATTTTTCTTTTATAAAAGGTCAGCTCAGCTGATGAGGGTAGAGGAAAACTGTAAAACCAGTTGTTTGAGGTATCTATATATAATATCCAGAGACAAATTAAACAAGTAAGTAAGCATAACTACTGCGTACAGTAAGTTTTTAATCTTGTTTAAGTATGAAAATTAAAATATTATGCGGCTAATAAAACGTCTATATAAAATGTGAAGTCAAACTTGTTGGTCAACAAGTAGAGTTAACCACAATAAGCAAGTGTCGGCAAGTTGAGGCATTGCACAACCAGGCGATAGTCGGACGCGAGAAGCATAACTAGGCTGGGCGGCGCGGCGGTGGCGGTGATGTAAACTTAAAAATTGCTTTAGTTACTTACTTAACAGGCGGTACGATGTGAAATTTAAAGAGTTGCATTGACGTCTAGAAACTAAGAGGGAGAGGGGGGAGACCCGGAACTAGTATTTTACGCGTCTCAATAAAATAATGCCCCTAGGATATATTCGATTGTAATACAACGTACAATATATTATGGTCATGTATATTCCAGTAAGATGTAATACACATATTTCAATCAAATAAATAAAAAAGATTTTATCATCAAGCTGTACTAAAATTTTTCAAATCAGTTTTAAAAAGCAAGGTCAGATGGCAAGGGTAACTAAATAGTATTTGATTCTAATGTCATAATTTTATGCGTGGAAACTGATGAAGTGAAAATGAAATGAACAACAATTACGTAGGGTGTACGGTAAGTAGGTACATAATTGAAATTTATTCGATAATTCATTACAGGCTATCAAAGTCTACTGCTGAACATATATTGCCTCACAAGGCGGATTTTGCCATAGTTTGCCCTAGTCACCGCAGTTTATTAGTTTCAAGTTGTTTATTAGGAAAGATGATGGTGGTTTGCTTCTCTGCGTTGTCGCTTACAATCCCCATGGGACGAAAAAGGTAGTGTATTATAACCGTAATATATAGTTAGATCATTAGGATATCATTTCCAGCACTGAGAATATCTCATTAAAGTTAAAATGTTGCATTTTACTTATTTAACCAAAAATTATACATAAAGATCTAAATATTATACTTAAAACATGGAACTAAAGCAAAAATTAAATAATAATATAGGTTATTTTAAACATTGTCGAAATTATTATGGTTCATTCGCACATGTATACATATTTCTATGATAATTTTAATATTTGCTGATTAATTCTACGTGCTCGGCGGAGAAGCAAAATATCGTGCCCGAGGAATAAATATACTTCGAAGCCATGATATGAAGTCCGCCAACATGCACTGGGGAAGCGCGAAGGACACATATCAGACAGCTCTAAAAACATTTACGAGATTAATTTAATAATAAATAAATAATTTAATTTCGAAGATATTTGGTTTGCTATTTTACCCAAAAAAATCCTTGCCTATTTTATTTTCTATTTATAAAGTTTTTGAAAATGTACTACTTCAACATCATTTTACAACAAAATTTATGAGTGCTAATGAGTAGTGATTAGATTATTACCGCGAAATTTATAAATTTTATTTTCCTATATCAGTTGATAGTTAGTTGTCGAGATAATAGCAATAAAGACTTAATTTAAAGTGGATTTTCTCTAATTGTTTTTTTTTAATTTCCCAAAGACCACTGTCATAGGTCTGCAGTTTTTTTTGTTTTAGTTCTACACGGACGAAGTCGCGGCTAAAAACTAGTAATTAAGGGGAAATATAATCTCAAATGGCTTAGCAAGATTTTCCGTTATGCCGAAAATATTGCAGCATTAATTTTGAAATAAATATATGGTAAAGTTGAGGATTAATGTTAAGGACTATGTTAGACGAAAACACGATTCCGTAAAATTTTCTCGATAGAAAAAAAATCAAAAGTTACCTCCAAAATAAACAATAAACCGCTGTTATTCATAAAATACTTTAAATAAGATCATGAAACTTTGCATACTAACTGAACTAACTATAAAGCAGTGCTTATGTTATTTACTTTTTTTTTAAATACCAATAATTTTCACTGTAAAAAAGAAATTACCTAAACTATCGGCTTCTTGAAGCTTCATTCCTGCCGCCCGGTATGTCAGTTTCGCTTCGGCCTTTGAAGGGGAGGTTGTGTCGCTTACGATCAGAATACACATTACGCAACAGAACGACGTAAAATTAAAATGGGAAATAACCGTAATAAAAATAAGAAGTGACTGGGTTGGCGTTAAGAAACAGGCATAAATATGACAAACCTAATGAAATAAGTATCTAACGACCTATCTACTTACAGTATTAGTGATTACAAACATGTCGGTACATAGCATACGACGCGTGGGGAAGTGGGGGTGAAATTAGAATTTGAGCTGACTTACTATATCCTCTTAATAAAGCTATTCGGTTTCATTATACATATTTTTTCCGATCTTAAACTTTTTAACACGCTTTTATTAGCTTGACTTGTATGTATGTATGTATGTAACGGCATCTTTTAACTTCATTTTCACCTACTTCTAGTAGTCTGATTAACTTGAAAATTTGCACATGGGTCAAGTGCCGATGACAATACAATAATCTTATAACTTTATATTAAAGTCCTGACTAGAATCATCAGAATAAAAAATATATTTAAATTAGTATTTGTATTGTACTACTCAGGGTGGAAGACGCTGACGGCTGTAACACAGTTTATCCTAGTATGGCCCTTAACGCCAACTACTTTGAAATGTAATTTTGTAATTTAAAATAGATATAATACATAAGTGTAACCTGTCAATTGAGAGTCAAATAAATTATTATTATTATTATTAGTCAGCAGGTTAAGCGTAAAACATTTGCAGACTTTTTAGTTCGATTACTATTAAAGCAGTTTTTTTTTAACTATAATTTATTGGTCTGAATGTCAGTTTAATACACAGTTTGTAGAAATAAATTACTAAGGCTGGTATTAGCTGACAATTAAATAAATTAAATTAAAAATGCACAATATCAAAATTTGTTTAACATAGTAAGATCTACTTTAATTTTAACATCGTGAAGTTCGGTTGAAAAAATATTTTTAAACCAAACTCCACAATACTGGTCGACTTTATATGGATAGGTCTGTTTAAAAATTCTTATTGAATAAATATTATTTAAAAAAAATTGTACGTAATGCGATAAACAAAATATCATAATTCTACTAATGCTCCTATTACTTTTGTAATTAGGAGCTATGAGACAAATCGATTTATGATTATAGAAAAAGTACGCATAACTGAGATAATCACACATCTGTTCCAAGTAACTGGTTGGAGACCAGGTGTCAAATATTGGGGGACGAGGGTGCGACGACCTCAAACCCTATCTGTCATGCCGACACAAGTATACCGTAGAGCGCGAAGTAATCTTGACTCTCTTACAACTACGTCATGGAACAAATTATAATAACAAATTGATTTCGTTCAGCGGTATGCCTCTATAGCTTTCGGACCATACATAATGAATAAGGTTTGAAAGGAGAATGTATATGAATAGTTTAAAAAACAATAATGTCTTTATAAATTCATATTTTATAAAACATACATAATACATAAAACACTCACGTCTGTCACCCAGAGGGGTAGGCAGAGACTACAGACTTCCATTTAGCACGATCCTGACACACCTCTCTCGCCTCCTTCACATCCATACACCTACGCATACATGCTCGTCCGTTAAGGGTACTCCTAATTTGGCCCATTTTCAATATATCGCCAATTTGGTCGATAAATTTTCGCCTAGGACGTCCCTTTCCGACTCTGCCATTCACTTCTGCAACATAAATTTTCTTTGTCACTCTTTCCTCATTCATTCTTTCCACATGATATTTTATCTACAAAATAATAGAACAAATAAAAATATAAGGTTTTACGAATTTCTCCACTTTTTTCCAACTTGGTTTTTAGCTGTAGCCGAATGTACCTAAAGAAACGCTAAAGTTATTACTTATTACTTTAATTGACAGTCTCGGATTTAGCGAAGTCTTGGTAATGAAAATAATCCTTCAGCCGCGTCTTAACGAAATTTAACATTTTGCTTTCAATTTCCATTCTTTAAGGTCGTGGAAAAAGTTTCTTCGTATTTTATATTTTCAAGACATTTTTTTTTTTCAAAATTTAGTAACATTTAGTTGCCATGTGCCATTATACATTTTAGTTCGTATATTTTCCACGCATAGAGCAACACGGGTCACCCGTGGACCGGAGGGGAGTAGTCATGGCGTTTTTTCCCGAAACAGAACTGTCTGCCATTTTTTACGGGGAGAAATCTGCGCAGAAAAAAAATCGTCTGTCTTTATTAAAACAATATACTAATAATTTCACACACACATAGATATGATACATTATAAGACAATCGCTGAATTGAATCCATTATTATATTGTGGTGACAGCGACAACTCGTATAGAGACTCGGATCAGTCGCTCGACATATCCACAAATTGTGTGAGGCCTGTAATGGTAAACAAATCCGAACCAACATAGGTATTGTAATTTTTAAGTTTAAATAGCAATAATGTGAATAATAAAATCCTTTCATTTCCTTTTCCCTTTCTTTTATCTTACGACACCTCGGATACGGTACATTTCTTTATTCTTTATTTTTGTTTAATATTGTATAGGTACTCGGCGATTTTTTACCGTCAGAAAAAAATAGGATGTAACCGGTGAACGGATTAAAACTAGCCTATGGCACTGATATTTCAAAAATTTATTTTTATTTTACATGAACATATAAAATTGATCTATCAATAAATACTACTAATTTGTAATAAACTTTTGGTACTAAAAATACCAATAAATAAATCAATTAAGAACTGTCGAAATTAAAAAATACGTACCCAATAAGTAGTATTTACTATTTATTGATTTATCAATTTCATATGTTAATGTAAAATAAAAAAAAATTGTAAAATATTAGTGTCATGGGATTCTATTCCGTTCACCTGTTGCCTGTACACCCTATTTTTTTCCAGACGGTAAAAAATATTACCCAGTATATTTCAATGTTCTGTAAATTGTAAATAAATGCTTAATTCTTTTTTATAAATATAAACGATGTCGTCGTGATTAATTAATCAACTTAGTTATTTACCCATTAGGTACTCTCACATGGGATATTACCATTTAAGTTTCAAATACACCTACTGATAATTTTTTTTAAATAATTTAATAAAAATCTATACCACAATTACATATTTGTTGGTAACAAAAACAATATTCAGCCATCGGAAAAAAGTAATCAATAACTATGGAATTGATAAATATTGTCGCATTTAACACACGTTAAGCATGAACAACACTGCATTAGTTGTAAAAGTACATTTTGTTAACCTCGCTTGAGCTCGAACATAATATAATATATTTTAATTTAAATTTATAATGTATATATTTTTTAAATAAGCCGAAACAAACAGACAGACAATAATATTAAAAAAATTGTTATAAGTATTGTTTTTTTTTTCGTTATAAGTACCGTACCTATATATTTTCATAAATGCATTTAGTAAAAACCTGTTATTTTGAGGCAGGCGCTTCAATTTTATTTATTTGTACAGATATTGTAAATATTAGCCTGCATGCGCAAATTTCTTTTATCTACTTTCTTTATCGGCCTTTAAAATCTCCCTACTGGATATGAGCTTCTTCTTCGTCACTCGGCAGATCGACGATCACACTGCCAGACGTCTCGCACCGTTGAGATGGTTATCCTGCTATATGTAAGAAAACATAAAAAAATTCCGAAAAAGGAGCCGTGGTAGCTCAGTGGTTAACGCTCGCTGTAAATATAACAGAACGCGAGTAACCCGGGTTCGATCCCCGCCGGCACCAATGAAATTGTTAATTGCAATTTTAAGTGCTGATTTACCACGTGCTCGGCGGTGAAGGAAAACATCGTGAGGAAACCTGCATGTCTGAGGAATAAGAAAAAAAATATTTTCGAACATGTGAAGTTCGTCAACACGCATTTGGGCAGCGCGGCGGACACTTCCTTGCCCTAAACCCTCTCAGAAATGAGGGGAGGCCTGAGCCCAGCAGTGGGACGTATATAGGCTGTAACTTTACTTTACTTTTTTTATAAAAAAATTCTAGCACTACATAATCGTCTCTCGCGAGGACCCGGGACGAAATGAGGTGTTGGATTCTCTTACTCCATCACCACAAACAACAAAGGGCGGGCAACACTGTTTAATAGAAAAGTGCAAATAGGCAACGATCTAATAAACAAGAAGCTTGCCGATTTAAATAATTTAGTAGATAAAGAGGTCATTTGATCTTTTTTTTAATCCGAAGCAAATACTTTCACCATGGCGAGTGGGTACCGCCCCAACAATGTCATTGCAGCTGCCAGGTGAAGTCCGATTCGCTTACCTAACCGTACTGTTTGCGAAACTAACCGCTCGAATCACGGTCACGTCGACTGCTCACTACTTTAATCTAGATTATGGATATTATCTTAATTTATTGTGTTACCTATATATACAACCGTATTATAAAACAGTTCCAAGGACACACTATATTCAAATTTAAAAAAATGAGCACGTGTATTTTTTTACGCCATTAATATTTATTGTTTATTTTAATGGTCATTATTTATTTATTACTTTTGGTTTATTAAAGAGAATTTGAGTTATAAAATGATAAACTTTTAGCTTATTAAGTTGTATGAGGAAGCTAAAGTATCTCAGAAAACCATAAAAAGGGCTATGCTCGGATTTTCTCTGAGCCACAAGTCTTCGTAATGAGGATATCCGCAGTAGAAACAAAATAACCAATATAGCCCAATAGAAATTGAAATCGTAATGAGTCGACCATATACGCCATATACGGAAGAATGCTCTCGAGTGGCATCCTCGTATCGGTAAGTGGAGTGTAGGACACCCTCCCCCATTAATGTAGTAATAACCTGCTAAGAGATGCAGAAAGTCAGAGGATGAAGGTGGTTCAAAACCATTCTTTGTAGAAATGGACCGAATATTCATTTCATATTCGGTATTCGGCATATTCGGCAACTTTATCGAATATTCGTATTCGGTCGAATATTCGGCTAAATCACCGAACATTCACTAAGTGGTACACTCAAAGTGTTCACAGTATCGAAATGTACGAATCGAGTAATGCCATGTCTTTCATAATTTTACTGTTGAAAGTATATTTTATTTATGGATTACATCTACTTGTATAGCGTTGTTTTTGAGGCACTGTAGATTTATTTCCAATTATAGCAAATAGAAAGCTTGATAAAATATTTTTGGAATCAAATCTAAATCCCACGCGTTTTACGGTAACAAGTGTCGACATTAATTGGTTAGGTAACGAGGTGATCCTTCCGAATAATGTACGGCCGAATTCGGTTCGGTAAAAATTTTACCGAACTTTCGACCGAATATTCGTATATTTGGAGAAATCCATATTCGGCCCATTTCCAATTCTTTGCGGCATTCCTTGTGGGGGAGGCTTATGGCCTTTCAAACAAGCTAGTGATAATAGTTCCAGAAATATATACAAGACCTATTAATTACAAAATTGATTTTTTTATTAAACAAAGCCTTTCTTAAAAAGGTTATTATAATATAAATAATTACTATAATGTTACTGTGGAAAAAAGTCCCGCTGGGTTTCTTGCTGGTTTTTCCCAGGACAGAGGTTGTTTTCTGAAACAGTGGCCGATGTAAAAAATGACTCAACAAAAATTCTTTATAATCTATATTGAATAAAAATTATTCCATTATACTCTATGTCTTGTGATGGACTGAATGTCGTGTAAAACGTTACAATAAAAACTATATATCCTATAATTCCACCCTTAGGTTAGAAATATTTTCCTCAAATTTGAATGGACTAGCCTTGAAATATAGTATGTTTAAAAAAATAAACATTTAAAGTGGTTTAACTTTTTTTTATAGGAGAGGGGGGGGGGGATATTGCAAACGAGCATACAGCTCACATAACGGAAAGTGATTACTGTTGCCCATGAACAACTGCAACACCAGGGGAGTTGCCGATGCGTTACTGGCTTTTTAAAAAGGAGTCTTTTCTTGAAGGTCCCTGAGTCGTATTGGTCCGGAAAAATCTCTGGTGGTAGCCGATTCCACAAAGAAGTTGTGCGAGGAAGAAAACTTCTTTTAAATCGCACAGTGGTGGACCGCCAGTCATTCAGATGGTATGGATGGTACCGCGAGTTTAGTCGCGATGTGCGACGGTGAAATTGTGCGGCTTGAATTAGTTCGAACAATCCCTCAGAGCACTACCCGTACCGGTAAAAATGCGATAAAATACGCAAAGAGATGGAACATCTCTTCACAGTGCCAGTGAGTCTAGCCGATCGGAAAGAGCTTCGTTGCCGACGATTCGAACAGCTCTGCGCTTAAGAAGCTGGCACTGGGGAGCCCGAGCCCAGAGATGGGAACAGTATTCCATGTACGGCCGAACCTACGACTTTCAAAATTTCAAGCGGTGTGCCGTAATGAAATACTGTTTTCAGAGGCCAATTTTGCCTTCTCTTCCAAGTGACCATGAAACTGCATGTCACTCAATATGTCGACGCCAAGGATTCCAAAACTAGCTAAGGCAACAAGGGGAGTGCCTTGAAACTGAGGAGATGCGACGTAGGGGTTCTTTTCAGCGGTAAACGGTCAAATTTGTGTATTTTGGGGATTGAACTGGACTAGATTTAGTCGCCCCCAGTCCGAGACTTTGTTAAAAAAAGTCTCGACTTCAGACACAAGTTTGTCCCGTTACTCAACGACGTTTTCCCTAGAAATATTGGCACGGCCGATGAATAAAGGGTCACCAGAGCTGTCGTCCGCATAGCAATGAATGTTACCGGTTTGCAACATGTCATTGATATGCGGAAGAAACAGTGGTGATGATAGCACGCACCGTCTACTACGACCTTGATGTTCCGATCAGCAAGAAAACTGGTAATTTAATTGCACAATTTCTCTGGAAGCCCATAGGAAGGAAGCTTCGTAAGAAACGCTTTGTGAGAAAACCCGATCGAAGGCCTTCTCTATGTCCAAACTAACGGCCAATACCTTGAACTCTACTGCCTCCGCCCATTTATGAGTTAGTTAACCCAAAGATCACCTCCCAAGCGACCGCGACGGAAACCGTACTGGCGGTCACTAATCAGCTGGTGATCCTCAAGGTACCGCATGAGCTGGCTGTTAATAACGGACTCCATCATTTTGAAGAACAAGGCGATGGCGACAGGCCTATAGTTGGACAGATCAGAGCGGTTCCCTTTTTTAGGAATCGGGTGCGCGAAAGCTGTCTTCCATGATTTCGGGACTACGTTAAAACCGGTGCCATCTCCGGGGCACACGTCGGAGCACACGTGGGAAGGAACGCCATCAGGCCCACTCGACTTGTTGACGTCCATGGAAAGGATTGCTCTGCGCACCGAGCATTGGGTAAACAGCACATCCTGCATGAAGCACTCACACCGCGTGACGGTTAGCAGTGTGCTCCCCTCGTCATCATGAGTCGAGTTGTACGCCAAGAGAAAGCCCAGCAGATCGGCTTTGTCCTTTGCGGCATGGGTCAGTGAGTCGTCCTTCCTGTGTAGAGATAGAAGAGATGGCTGACAGAAGTTCCCTTAGCCTTAGCGAGAGACCAGAATGCACATGTTCCTGAAGGAAGACGAACTAGTTTCTCGCCAATTCTGCCGATGTGCTCTGACTTTGCCTTGACAATGACACTTTTTTTATAGGGATAAGAGTGACAAACAAGCACACTGTCCATTTGATGGTGGTTGCTGTAGCCTATAGAAATCTAAGTCTATCCGAAAACAAATCAAACTGCCAATGCATTTTCACCCGTGAGGACTAAGCTGAATTGCCTCGTTTACAGTAAAAAGGTCTACACTCACCATACGAAACACAGCAGCATAAAGCTGTCATTTAATCCTGGTATTCTGTGAGAACGTCGTCCTTACCTGGTCGAGCTGATCCATTCATGCTACAACTATACCAGTAATATAAAACCTTCTTCTTTTTGAAGATTGTTAGAAATTTGATATGAATTTTAACATATTGGTAAATACTAATATGTTAAAAGCCATTCTAAATTTTGTGACACAATGAGAAGTTGAAAGAACTTAAGTTATATTTATTTGTCAATTAATACAACATGAAATAATATCAAGCCACATGGTTGCATAACCACAACCTGATAAGGTTTTCACGAAAATTGATTCTTTTATTTTTTTAAGTGGTAAAATTTAAAAATTTCTACAACCCACTTCAATATACATAAAATCAGAATATCATTAATGTAGTCGAAGTAAATTAAATAAATATTGGTCAGATCTTTATCAAATTTATATGAGACCACATGAGAAGCACCTAGAAAAAGAGGAAGCACACAAAAAAATACAGTTGAATTGAAAACATCCTCCTTTTTTTGAAGTCGGATGAAAATACCTGTAATTTCTATTAAAAAAAAATTAAGTTAAAAGTGAATACTGAATAGCACACAAACTCATTTTATAATGTTATGGCGATAAATCAGTTCATGGAAACTTGTAGCCAACGTCAACAAGTCTACATCTACATTGTCACCTGATAAACTGCCTCAGATCCTGTAACTAAACTGTATCTTAAATTTTATACTGAAATACAGCAGTAAATGCAGTTTCTTGGCAGCAGAAATACTATGGCTTTTTTTTATTACTTTATTTTCAAATTTATGTACACCTGCCCTAAACAAGGGTTGTCTGTAAGAAATTGATTCCAGAGTGATAAGACCTCTATGTTGTACTTTCTACATATATATTTATACAATAAAGAACATATTGATTGATTGATTGCTATTAGAAGGATTAGAAAGCCAACTAATGAAACAACTGCTAACAAATTAGTATACTTTGTTTACTTCCACAATATCATGTCTTACAGTGTATTACTGTGGGAATCTGCAGCTAGATTGGAAATAATATTCATTTCGTAAAAGTAAGTCATACAGGCAATCTATAACATGGGGACTCTCAAGTGGCTACAATTTAAATATTTCAAGAAGACTAATATTTTATCACTATGGTTCTATGGTTGTTTGTTGGTCATGGTGATATACACTAGAGGTCCCTAAATAAAGATTGGTTTAGACCGGAAACTCTTTTTATTGTGTAAATCCCTAACAATTTAAGACCAAACTAAAATGTGAAATTGTATCATAAAAATTTAAAGATGAGTTTCTCCCCAGTTCTACTTTGAGGGCTTGTTTTTACAACCCACCTGATTAAAAAGTTTTACATTGACTTTGATGCAGCAAAAGATGGTAAAGTGCACTGACTTAGCTTAACAAAAGCATTTTCACTCTTGCTTTGAAGATACTGACATTATATTCAGATGATATGGCAGATATCCCCATTCTGAAGTCTATCAAGCAGAGCATCTCCAAGCATAGCCCTCTCCGTAGCTTACTAAGCAATCTTGAGCTTTTTAATAAAGTTTCAGATCTATACTGGCATGCACCAGTAGTATACTCTTGTTTCATGATTTGAGGTATTATATGTGACAAGATGCATATTAGTCTCCCAAACGCTGCCTAGCCAACTTGAATCTATCGAATCAGTCGAATTTGGACTTACTTAGCTATACAATTTGTTCTAGGTAAGCATACCGGTAAACTACTTCGAGCATAGTGCTCCTAACAACTACCTACTAACCTCAGGAAAATTGGCAAGCATTGTCTGTGACCTGACATATATAATAGAGTGATGGTGCAAGGACTATGACTCAACCATCAAGGGTAATGTTTACACTTCAACTATCTTCTGAGATGAAATAGTGAAATTCATGAGGCTTTCAACATGCAAATGGTGAAACAGTAGGGTTGGGCGTTGCGATGACGAACCTGTTACAAAGACCGTTTTGTGTTCTGCGACGATTAAACCATTTGACATCCTGGGTTCGAACGGTCTTCATTGCACAAACCTTTGAATTACTTTATGCGATTTTTTATTTAACACCTATGAAAATACAGTCGAGAATGCAATGATTCAACAATCTATATCACTAGTCGCGTCGTCATCATTAACATTTCGCGTTTTAATTGTAGTCTTTGGTTCCGCATTTGTTTCCAAAAGTAGACAGATAATAAACAGTCTTTACAATAAAAAGTGTATTTTTTGCCAATGAAATACACTAATGTTAAAATGGTAATGTTAAGTCTGTCCCAGCCAAACCTAAGCCTGGAAAAATATGAAGGGAAGTTCATTTCATCGTTAAGTAGGTAAAGTTGATTGATAAAACTAATTATTTAAAGAACCATTTCATACATTTCAAATTGTTGAAAATTGTAAGAAACTGCAACCATTGCACTCGATCAAAAACGCAATTCTATTCCATGTTAAATAAGTATCGTCTTTTAAGTCGTCTTCAAACCAGGCAACCGTTTTTGTCGTCGAGAAAACAGTTGCATTTCGTTCGTCAAATATTCGACAATGACCCACGACTACTGCACAGTAGGTAAACTCTTCTTCTTCTTTAAGTGCCTCTCCATTACTGAAGGTCGGCAGTCATCCTTCTAAATTCTTCTTTGTTCAGGGCTAACCTGAACAGATCTTCAACTTTCTTTATCCCAGTCCATTTCGGGATGTTACATAGCCACTACATTTTCCTTCTACCAAGACCTCTTTTACCCGCTACTTTGCCCATCATAATAGTCTGCAGTAGTTGGTAATGTTCATGCCTTAGCATGTGTCCTAGGTACAAAACTTTTCTCTGTTTGCTGGTTTTGACAAGTAGGGGCTTATTCCTTTTCATCTGCTTGAGGACCTCAATGTTGGTAACTTTGTCTGTCCAACTTATTCGGAGCATACGGCGATACATCCACATTTCAAATGCTTCCAGCTTCTTACAGAGATCTTCTTTCTTAGTCCAAGATCCGCATCCCTATAGTATGACAGGCCAAATATAGCATTGCATGAGTCTTGTACGTAGTTCAATTGATAGTCTCCTTGAAGTAAGGACTTTGCTCATCCTCATGAAAGAGGCTCTTGCAGTTTCAATTCGAACTCATATTTCCATGTCACTCTCCCAAGAATCAGTTGCCCAAGATCCAAGATACTGGAACTTCTGAACTTGTTCGATACTATCTTGTCCTATACATACACTGCACTGCTTTGGCGCTTTCAAAACTATCATGATTTTGGTCTTAGACACATTTATATTAAGTCCTGATCTTGTGCTGCACTCGAATATGCGGTCTAGTATTTTTTGAAGACCTTGTTCTGAAGATGCAATAAGAACAGTGTCGTCAGCGTATCTCAAGTTATTAATCAGTTGGCCATTGACAAGGACTCCTACTTTAACAGCTTCTAGCGCTTCATTTATAATATTCTCCGAGTACAGATTAAATAGCAGAGGCGACAAAAAATATTTATGAGGGACATAAAATATTCATGAATGGTTTTAAATCAAATGAAGGTACAGGATCTAAAACATTCTCAGAAGACCTCAAAATTCACATAGCGCGTTGGAAAGAGGTATAATTTAGGTGATGATAGTAATAGATTTCAGGAAGGTTCTCCGTTCAAATAATAACCAATAACAAACTCTGAATAGCAATGTGTTAAACTTGGGGCTAATATATGGATGAAATCAACATCTAAATGTACTATATAAATACAACACTGTGAACTTACTATAGATCAAAGAACACAATTTATCCAGGAGCAACAACGCAGCTGATGTACTTGTCAAAGAATCAGCTCTAGGTGCCACATGGCCGGAAACAATCATACTGATTCTTTTCAGGAATGTTTGTTCATTGGTATGTAAACACTATATTAATCAACATGTTCAACTTTGGAAAGATCTCGAAGACTGTAGACAAGCTAAGGAAACCTTGGCTAATGAGATTAAACAAACCACAGATCAGGATGGCACAAGTGTTATTAAGGGGTGCTTTTAACAAACATTCATACAATAATTGTGACAGCAGAGCATGTATGAGAGAAGAGGATTTGTCCATGTGCTACAGGTATGTTCGGGGAGGTCGCACACATACAGGGCTCGATATTCCGGCATACCAAGGTCGCTTTCCAAGGTTGTCAGCAATGTTAAAAAACTGCAGAACTTCCTTGAGATTTAATGGTTGAATAACTAAAATAGCCTCTATGCAAAATATGCGCTTAGACATGGAGTTGCAGAAAAATAGCACAACATAAACTAAGACTAAATCTCAAAGGTGACAGTGCATCTGCAGAATCGAGCTGGTTCAGGTGTCCATGGACTGCAGACTGCACTGCAAGTTTGTTTGTCACTACAGATGGGCAGTTTTTACTCAGATTTGGAACCTTTCTCATAATCCACATCTGCAAGACATTGGATTGTACTCTTCTGTTTTCTGTACAATTGCTGAAGTTACATATGTGGACCATGATTCTGAAATTTTTTTGGAAACTGGCTTGTTTAGAATTTTGAAAGCTATCAAGTCTACATGTGTGACAGTTTATAACTACTCTCTACTACATTTCAAATTCCAGGAATGCATACACCTTTAATTATTTGTGTGACTGGAGGTTATATTTTTTACAAAATAGTGTACAGGTTACAAAAGAATCTGACGAATTTTGCAAGAACTACTAGGCTATTCTACATATACAGCATGTATCAGGGAACATAATGGAAGGATTAGCATTTTTTGATGATCAACAATTTGTTCTGTACATCACTGTAAAATACTTAATATTTATATATTATATTGGACATATATGCATTATCATGATGAACAATAAATCCAGAACAATCCACACAAGTAACAAAATAATTAGTAAATATTGAACAAATAGCACTTAAGTAATATCTATTTCTGCTATATAAAATTTTTATTTTTATTAAATTTGAGCTTCTTAATATATAATGTCTGAAAATTGTTCCACAGTCAGTTGTTGTCTTTAAAAATATAAAAACTGTGTAAACATACATACAGATTTTACAAAAATGTCTTCTGTCTAAGAAAAGATCTGAATTACCCTTAAGTTGCACCTTAAGAAGTTTTACTTGAATAAGAGAATCTAGGCAATGTTGGCCAGGGTCTTGTATTAACCCTTCAATACCCATAAAAATCCCATGCAGTTGCATGTGTCTGTCAAATCCCGAGCGGTTGCATGCGACCGCACCCACTCACAGCACATTAAACCATTAAAACTTATATTTAGAGACTACTTTTTTATGAAGAAGTTTGACATAAATCTTTACAAAGTTCTCTATCCTGTGGTCTAAACAAAAGTCAGGTTTTACTTCATTACAAAAACACTATTATATTCTGATAACAATAAATGGGTACATACCAAGCGGATATCTGCAGTGTGAAAATCACTATTATCTTTCTATATATTACTCGATATTATTTACTTAAAAAGATAAATTATAGTCACACAAAAACTTTTATTACAATTTTATAATAAAACACAATGGTAAAACACTAATAAAACATTAGAAAAATCCAAAAATCAACACAACATCCAAATGAAAATGGCGCACGTAATGAACATAGATTATAAATAAATATCCATAGACTAACTCACTTTTTATTGTGCTAGAGGATAGAAAATTTCATATTGATTCTATAATGCCAAACTTCTACCTTGAAAAGTAGTCTCTAAATATAAGTTTTAATGGTTTAAAGTGTTGTGGGTGTGTGCGGTCGAATCCGACCACTTGGGGTTTTAGAGATTAAATAATAAAACCCAATGTTTTATCAGAGACAAACAAACTCTATTCCTTAAAATAAATGATGCTTTCAATTTTAACTTATTTTTAAAGTTTCAAGTGCTTTGCAGCACCCAAGCTCACAGGTGAACTGAATAAATAAAAAATACTTTTTATTATAAAATACCTATTGATTGAAGTTGCTAAAAATCTTGATGTCACTAGAATTCCATGAAACACTAATTTTATGACTAGATGGTGCAACTTTCTGTGTGGCTGATTTGATCTGTATGTATCCAAAATTTTTATTCAATTTGAACCCATGTTAAACATCCCTCATTATTATTTTTACTAACTTTTTTTTTAATTCTTTTTATTTTATTTAGGGACTTACATTATTTTTAACATGTCAGTCCCATTGTACCTTAATAACACACTACAATTTCTTAAATTATTAACACAAAATATCAACTAAATTATATACCATTTGAGCAGTATTAGACAATGGTTCAGACAGAATGCTTTGATATTCCCCTACGTTACATATTTTAATGTCAGTTTTGGCAACTAATAGTTTCCTTTCATGATGATTTTTGGAACATTCCGCGAGCAAGTGTTGTATTGCATCTTCTATTGTCTTACATGTATTTTTACTAACTTAAAATTGAAGACTTATTTTCATTATACCCAGCAGTCTTTCCCCTAGTCAGTATTTAGCAGTGATATACAGAACAAATGACCAATAAAGTGAATGTCTCCACTATTTTCCCTATAGTGAAACAAATTACTGTTTTATTTTTTACTAAAACATTTTTTTTTATTTTTTAATAAATGAATAAAAATTATTCCCAAGTAATGATAAATTAAGTAACATGAACAACTTCATCTGGCAAACTAGTACAGGATTTATAAAAAATATAATAATTAAGTAATATAATAATATAGGTATTAAAACTGTTACATTTGAGATGCAGACAAAGCTCACAAGATGTTTCTAGTTTTCCAACTAGTAAGTCTGTATCACACAATGTGTTAAATTTAATAGAAAGTTCTGCAAAGAATTGGGAAAGTGCAAAATCAAGATCTATCCTATACCTTTAAACGAGCAATTCTTGTATATATATATATATATATATATATATAATCGGAATCTCGGAAACGGCTCCAACGATTTTCATAAAATTTTGTGTGCAGGGAGTTTCGGGGGCAATAAATCGATCTAGCTAGGATTTATTTTTGGAAAATGTCTTTTTGTCCATGTTTTTAGGCAATGAAAAACTTTTACAATATCGGTAGAATAAGAAGGTAAATTTTGACAGTTTATTAATGATTACAAATAGTTTAATTGGTATATTGGGCAGTCACAAAATCGTAATACCATGGTTCGAGCCCAGACCGACCAACCGACTTTTTTAATTTTTTTTTCAAGTTCCTTTCTTTTTTTGAGACAATCTATTTTTACGAGCCCTTTTTTTTTAGTATTTTTAAAAACACGAAAATTTAAATTAAACTAATTGCACTCATGATTTTTTATTCAAATAACCAGTTCAGTTTTTTCTATTATGTCGCTAAGATCAAAAAATATTATTCGTATTTCATCAGTATGTAATTTGTATCTAAATATAATTTCCAAAACACACGAATTAAAAAAAAAACGAGCGAAAAATACCGAGCAAAGCTCGGTCAACCGGGTACTATCAATTACATTATAACAACATACAAAATTGTTGTTAATATTTCTTTAAAACATAACTCATATACTACATAACATTCTCCATAGTTAGAGAATGTGCAGAGTATACACATAATACTTCATTATTTCCAGAAGGTGAGAAGCAGCATATGTAATAATAAAAGAAAATTTAGTTAATAAAGAAGAACAAGCCAAAATAAACAAATGGGCATTTAACATATTGAGGACTTGATTATTAATAAATTAAAAAATATATAAAACTATAAAATTGGAAAATAATAAGTTTTTGCCAGTAAAGTAAATATATAAATAGAATATAATGTAAGCCCATCAATTATTTAACAAAAGTCATGATTATGTTCCTTTTTCTTTTTATTCTGATTATCTTGGGTAAAAGCTAAAAGCAAAGAATAATCCCTTCTGAGGTGACAAAGCACCTAGGCAATTACACAAGATTTGTTTCAAAAGGGGATTTAATGTTAAAAGACAACCAGACATTATTACATAAGCAAATTGAAAAAGATACTGATTATAGTTGCATAAAGCTAAGAACTTTACTTAAGTATTAACAGTCAAATTAAAGTAAGTTCTGTAAAAATAAAGACTAAAATTTCTACTTGTTGACGTGGCGTGACAGTAGGGAAGAATTAAGTTCCGCAGATATCCGTTTATGGCAATTCTACTACGAATTTTACATACATGGTAAATAATATTTTGCAAAAATATTTACAGATATACACATTCATTGCGATTACTTATAATAAAAGTATGGCGCCTGACATTGTTGGCCTGTTTTGGTCGTAACAATATGGCGTATGAACTTACCCTATTATTCCTAATGAAATCTTCTATAGCTTTTAATGCTGAATCCGTAAGTTTCACAAACACTAGTTCCTTGTTTTCTTTATAACTAGACTCAGATGATAACCCATACTGAACACCTGCTGGCAAGGCCGCCATTTCTTATTCACTATTCGCACTGAGGACCAGCTGACTTCTTTGCTAGTCGTCACGAAACATATCATTCACTCATTTCTTAACGTAATCACAGATTCACAACCTATTTTAAATATAATTATGATAACAAAAAGGGTTTTAAAAGTCCAAATTAACAATTTTTTTTAACCCCATCGACTCGGCCTTTGTTGGCAGCGCTCTTCAGTCTGCAAGGCCGCACTGACTGTCATGCGCAATGGTGCTTTTGACAGGAAACGCGAGCATTCACTTCAACTATAGCGGCAATTTTAAAAACCGTTTAAAAGTTTAGAATTGCTATACTACAGTAATTTAAAATCATGTGTAAATCGTTTCATTTTTTGTTATAAGTTATTTCAAATTGTTTGTAAAATATGTAAATTCAATAATGTTTTAAACTGATGATATATTAAAATGGAAACACTATAACATTAAGTGTGGGCACTGTGGGTAATTATTCAATACTAAACTTACGTAAACAAGCTTACGTATTTAATAAAAAAGGTATATATTGTATATTTTGTGTACAATGCTAAATATGAAATTAGTATAAACCATGGAATTCATTTCTTCATTTTAAAATTAAAGTAAAATGAAAAAAAATGTAATTGGTAGGAAAATAGGAAAAAGCTTTTCATCATACAGCCTAAAATTTGTTATATTTTATGGAATCTAAACAATTAACACAACATCAAACAAAATTAAACGGAGTTCGAACAAAAAAAATATACTCATATTCTTCATAGAGCATAATACAAAAGCGAAGAAAGCATTGTATTCTAGGTAACATGTTTCTTTACTTTTTTACTTGGGGAAATGCTTACGCATACCAGCTTCGCTGACACAATCCATACTACTCGTACGGTTAAAGAATGGGACTGAAAACGGCGTATCTTGCTCGTCCACTGTATACTCACACCCACCGGTAGAGACAACAAAAAATATACGTTGCGATATGCGTTCTTCGTACGCGCTAAAACTTCAGTCTGACTTGTCATTGGCATAAATAGTAACCCAAATATCATAAACTAAAAAAATATTCCGGTTTCGCAAAGTTAGCTAGACGCGTTCTGGGAGATTTTTACATAAATATTGTTGATTTTGTTAATACTTTTGTAGTCTCTGTTATTGTTTTTGACAATGATATTATAAGAAAAAGTGGCAGATAAGTTATACGCGCACCGCAAGTGGCACGTAAAAACTATGCTAATTAGCAAACCTGAGCTCACACGTCGCGCTATCGTCGCGTCATTGACAACGGTGTTGATAGTAATTCACGTTTTGTTTTTGCATCGAAAATGCCGTCATATGTGATGAGATTCTGTTAAAACTACACAAGAAAGGTTTCCAAAAGTCAAAAGGAATCATATTTCATTCGTTTAATATTTCCTTAATTTATCTTCGTATTGTTTACGAATTTAAAAGTTCGTATTTTAAAATATATTGTCAGAAAAAATAGAAAGAGATAAAAATACCCCATTTAGTGAGTTTGAAAGAGAAGTGGTATTGTTTCTGATCAAAGAATATAAAAAACAGATAGGTGATTCAAATTGTACATATAATTCTTGTTTCTGAATGTGACAACATCGTTTCTGGGACACCTGAGATTTTGAGTGAGATTGAGAGATTCTTTGAGCAGCTGTACACATCATCGTTGGAGCCACGAGCAAGAGTGAGTAACGATCCAAGAGCAAGTCTTATCCGACACTATTCCGATGATATCCCGGACGTCAGCCTGAGCGAGATTAGAATGGCTCTCCAGCACCTTAAAAACGGCAGGGCACAAGGCGAGGATGGAATTACAGCGGAGCTTCTGAAAGCGGGTGGAACAACAGTACTTGAAATCCTTCAGAAGCTCTTCAATTCCGTCCTCCATGGTGGCACTACTCCGGAGGCGTTGAGCAGAAGTACGGTGGTCTTGTTCTTTAAGAAAGGCGACAACGCTCTATTGAAGAACTACAGACCGATTTCCCTTCTGAGCCGCGTCTGCGTGCTGTTTTCGGGAGTTATTACGAATCGTCTCGACGACTTCCAGCCTCCCGAACAAGCCGTTTTCCTAATAGGCTTCAGTACCCATAGACCACATACATACCCTGCGGCAGATTGTACAGAAGACCGAAGAGTACAATCTGCCACTTTGCCTGACATATGTGGACTATGAGAAAGCCTTTGATTCCGTCCAAATTTGGGCGGTGCTACAGTCCCTTCAGCGGTACCAAGTTGACTGTCGGTTTATCGAAGTGCTGAAGTGTTTGTACAGTAGGGCTACGATGGCTATCCAAGTACAGAACCAGATTACGAAACCTATCCAACTGCAGAGAGGTGTAAGACAGGGTGACGTTATATCCCCGAAACTCTTCACCGCTGCTTTGGAAGACGTTTTCAAGCTATTGGACTGGGAAGGATACGGTATTAACATCAATGGCGAGTACATAACTCACCTTCGATTTGCCGACGATATAGTCCTTATGGCAGAATCGCTGGAGGACCTTAGCACTATGCTCAATGACCTCAATGGTGTCTCCCAACGGATAGGTCTTAAGATGAACATGGACAAAACAAAGATCATGTTTAATATCCATGTCACACCTATGCCGGTAGTTGTTGGGAGCACTATGCTCGAAGTTGTTGACGAGTACGTTTACCTGGGACAAATAGTCAGACTAGGTAAGTCCAACTTCGACCGAGAGGTCAATCGACGGATTCAACTCGGTTGGGCAGCGTTCAGGAAATTACGACACATCTTCTCGTCAGGTATACCTCAATCTCTGCAAACTAAAGTGTACAACCAGTGCGTGTTGCCAGTGATGACTTACGGATCTGTGACGTGGTCCTTCACTGCTTGCCGTATGAGGACGCTCAAGGAGGAGATATGGAGAGGGCTATGCTCGGAGTTTCTCTGCGTGATAGACTCAGAAATGAGGATATCCGCAGTAAAACCAGAGTGACCGACATAGCCGAACGGATTAGTAAGCTGAAGTAGCAATGGCCATTGAAGCGACAGTACGCTGAATTTCCTTGGTGCCACTTCCGTTAAAAATTTTCACGAAACAAATAAAACTGAGCTAAAAGACTAACACGAAACTCGAAAGTGGGAAAAACCAGTTCTTCTCAGATATTAAAGCTTAGAGGATTAATATAACGAAAAGCAATACAGCTACATAATAGCATAACGCAAAAGGGAGATAAAACAATTAACGCATCAGCAACATTTTATTCGGAGAATATCCGAACGATAAACTAGATAGGCTAGTGTTTTTATGAGACTGTGCTGCCAACTAATATCAAATTTTCTGCTACATTCCGCAAGATATTTTTCAGGGTTGAGATATCTAAAAAAAAGCGCTATAGACCCTAGAATTGCAATAGATCTAGCGCCAAATGCACGGCAACACTGCCTTACTCAGTCATAGGGATGGACAAGTGAAAAATAAAATTTTTGAAAACAAAATAATTATTATAAAAAGAATTATGGTGAATGTCTGTGCAATAAAATGTTATAAAAAGTTCTTTAAAATTTACCCTCTAGCCACAGTGGCGTCACTCTTATTTAATGCTTTTCTACGACCACTTTTTAATATACAATCTGTTCTCTTTACCTCTACAAAAGTTAACATTAAAAAAGTATTACAGTCCGTTTCAGGAAAAAAGTCTCGCGGAAATTATGCGAACTAAAAGTTAATGTATGGAATTTGACACCAGATGTTAAATTTGTCAAAGACAATCATGCCGCGGCTAAGGGACTTCTTTTGGGAAACGGACTGTACTTTGTGTAAAAAGTATTTACTCTGTGGTTAACATCAAGAGGATTGTCTCTCTAGTACATAGTCAGTAATCTATGGGATTGTCATAGAGTTTTTCCGGGAACTTGACCGTCGACGGATTGTCGCTCCTGTTTTGTCGCTTGAATAGTGATTTAAAGTGGATTTTGATCAGCAAAAGTGATGCGATTTTGTGAATTAAGTGTCTGCTTGTATGATTTATTAGAGAAAACGACGAAACAAGTGTTTTGGAGTTGATATAAATCTCAAGTTATTTTGATTTCTAGGGCGCCTTATGAACTTGAGTGGCCGTCGTAATCAACTGTCCGCTGAGTTGAGCTGTCGTCAAAATTTCCCAAAATATTCGCAATGAGACGCATTAGCATATTGTAAAGAAAAATATATAAAAATAAAGATTCCGAAAGAAATGATAGGCTCAGAAGGGCTAGAACCCAGAGCCGTAAAGCCATTTAAATTAAGAAAGAGGATTGTCATAAAGTGGTCGCATTTTTTTGATCAAAAATTCCAAGATTTTGTACAGCTCCATGATTTCTACGGTAGTGGGATTATATCATAGATTACTTTGTACACTACCTACAAGATGGCAACAAGTTATCGAAAAAATTACACATATATAAACTAAACTTTGAAGAAAAAAAATGTCTTTAATTTGATTATAAAATACGGAGAAACTTTTCCCGGGCTTTATATTTTACACTTTACTACTATTATAGCGTATAATCTATAATGATCTGGCATAGACTATTCTATGGAGTGTAGAAGTAAGGAGCACCAACTTCCATAGTAGAATAGTTGAAAAAGTGGCCATCTGTAAGCAGTAAATAACAGTTCAAAAATCCTCTACAACAGCGCTGTAGTAGCTACTGGGATGAAATGAACTTAGCAGTTGTCGACGGTTTAAGTGTGCTGCTAAACTGCTCAGTAGCTCTAATATCTAAAATAATTTTATTTAGTAAATATAACCTCGAAAAAGTCGTCTATCCCACTAATATTTTTCGGCGCGTTCTTTAAAATTTACCCCGTAGTTATAGTGGCGCCACCCTTATTTAACGGTTTTCTATGGACACTTTTTAATACACAGTCTGTACTCCTTACTTCCACACTCCATAGACTATTCTTTGTTCTCTGTCTACGCTATGTACGTTAGCTGCAAAGGGTTACCAAATTTAGCATAGAATTGCAAGTCTAGCAGAATTGCGACCTTATATCACATGCAGCAGTTTGCCTAAAAATATTGATGAATATTCCAGATTCTAACAGTCTTTTGGCATCTAAACACCCGCCCGTGTGTCCACCAAGTTTAGAAAATAAAACCATTTCGAAGCATTTTTGAACCCTTCTAGTTCTATTAGATCTAAATACTGTAAATTTGCATACATAATAAGGACACCATGATAAGTTAGAGTTCCAAATTGTATGAATAAACCAAGATACATTAAATAATAATTCTTAGATTATAAAGGTCTAATAAGTACGATTTTTATCACTCAGTGACTCGCTTATCAAAAACCTGGACTATTATTAAAGTGTCCAAAAAGTTATCGGTGTAGTAAGTTTTAGGTATAGATATTTAATAGATTTAAAAATTCTTTGACAATTAGAATGCTATTTTGACTGTGAAACGTAGGATGCATTTTATTATAAAGGATGCTACTATCAACGAATATGGTTTTGGCTAAACTCGTAAGGTACTTGACCAATTTTGAAAATTCTCTCACCACTAGAATGTTATGTAGATGACTAATGCAGGATGCATTTTATTATAGAGCGCTACTTTCTATGAATATGTTTATGGGAAGGTGAAAAAAATCTGGCAACACTGTTCGGGCTGACGTGACGTCGTGACGTTTAACCAGAATGGAAATAGGTTACATTTTCATTTCATTGACTTTTTAATACTTTACCATTAATTAATTTTTGTTGTATATTAAGAGTAAAGGTATATAATATTTTTATATAATATAATATTTTTGTTTAGATTATTTTAGTTTCACATTTAGATTAATTAACTCGCAGACGTTTGACAAAATTAATGTTTATTCTTTTAAGTCATATTTAATATTCCTTTTGGTTTTTCAGTTATCAATTAAAAACTATGGCAGATTTCGAAGAAAAAAAATATTTGATAACTCGTAATCTTCAAGAAGTATTAGGCGAAGAAAAGCTAATAGAAATTCTTAAGCAGCGGGATGTTAAAATATATTGGGGCACAGCTACAACAGGACGCCCCCATGTTGCTTATTTCGTTCCTATGTCGAAAATTGCTGACTTTCTTAAAGCTGGTTGTGAGGTAACAATTTTATTTGCTGATTTACATGCCTATTTAGACAATATGAAAGCGCCGTGGGAGCTTCTATCTCTTCGCACTCAGTACTATGAGACAGCTATCAAAGCAATGTTGACATCTATTGGAGTACCATTAGAAAAGCTTCGTTTTGTAAAAGGAACGGATTATCAATTAAGTAAAGAGTATACATTAGATGTGTATCGGTTGACATCTGTTATAACAGAGCATGATGCAAAAAAAGCTGGAGCGGAAGTAGTAAAACAAGTTGAACATCCATTGCTTAGTGGGCTCTTGTACCCCGGATTACAAGCTTTAGATGAAGAGTATCTAAAAGTTGATGCTCAGTTTGGTGGAGTTGATCAAAGGAAAATTTTTACCATGGCTGAAAAGTATTTACCTCAATTAGGCTATTCTAAGAGGATTCACCTAATGAATCCTATGGTTCCTGGTCTTACAGGAGGGAAAATGTCTGCTTCTGAAGAAGATAGTAAAATTGATTTACTTGATAATCCTGCTAATGTTAAAAAGAAGTTAAAGAAGGCATTTTGTGAACCTGGTAACATAACTGATAATGGTGTGCTATCTTTCACAAAACATGTCATTTTTCCGTTAATGAAGCCTAATGAGGCTTTTAAAGTTAGCCGTGCGAAAGAATATGGTGGGGATATAGAATATTTTAAATTTGCCGATTTAGAAGAAGCTTTTGCAAAGCAAGATGTTCATCCAGGCGACTTAAAGGCTTCTGTAGAACAAGCTATAAATATGCTTCTAGCTCCGATTCAGGAAATATTCAAAGATTCTAAGCTTCAGGAATTAGCAAAAAAAGCTTATCCACCTTTACAAAAAGCTAAAGCCATTCCTAATGCAGGAAATGAAGATATCACTCCAGTAAAGTTAGATATAAGAGTAGGGCGTATTGTTGAAGTCACTCGGCATCCTGATGCAGACTCACTCTATGTAGAAAAAATCGATGTTGGGGAAGAAGAGCCCAGGGTAGTTGTGTCAGGATTGGTTAACTATGTTCCAATAGAATGTATGCAGAATAAAGAGGTTGTTGTTTTGTGTAATTTAAAACCAGCTAAAATGCGAGGTATTGAATCAAAGGGCATGGTACTTTGTGCATCTATTGATGATCCAAAACAAGTGGAACCATTATTGCCTCCAATAGGTAGCAAGCCTGGAGAAAGAATTGTAGTTGAAACTTATGAGATTGGTGAACCAGATGATGTTTTAAATCCTAAGAAGAAAGTTTGGGAAAAACTACAAGCAGATTTAAAAACAAACACTGAACTTGTTGCTGTTTGGCAGGGAAATAAATTAATTGGTAAAATCTGTGGAAATGCTGTAACAACAGCGTCGCTGGTAAATGCTCCTATAAAATGATAAATTATCTATTTATTTAGTAAATTGGATTAAGTTTTTACTGCCTTTATGTAATATGTAAATTGTACATGAAAATTTAATTTGTTTATATGTATATACATGTCAGAGAGTCCCTAAGTAAACACATACTGGTAGTTACATGATCTACAATTTTTATAGTTAGAAATATATGAGTGTCACAAAACCCTTATGTACATAAGTTGAATTTTTTAAATGTTATATAATAATATTTTTTTTAACTTTTATTACTTTCTAACAGATACTGGAACTTTTTCAAATATATTTTTGTATAGTTACAAGAATGGAATGACTGGTTGTATATTATTCAATAACCAGCTCTCACACGTTGCCCACACAGAACTTATACACATAAATAACTTCAAGTAAAAATGGTAGGTTTTACTTTATTTTAGTGTAATTGTTAAATATCATTTTTGTGTCAAAATTTTAAGAGATAAGATAGGGTGTGGGAACCTTCTTTGTGTAAAAAAGCAAATATTTATATTTCTTATTGTTTATGAGATATTCAGCATAAAAACATTTATTTTATCAGTTTCTTGATATCACTAAAAATCCTCCATGTCCTACACAAAATAGCTTGGATCACCTCTGGCATTGCTCTCTATCTGTACATGAAATTTCATCACAGTTGGTTCAGTCAATCCGAAGGTTACCCTGGAAAGACAGAAAAAGTTATAAAAATGTTTATTTTTGATTCAACATCATGCAAGTAGATAGACACAAACATAGAAAAAAGATAGACAATTCAATTTTACTTATATGTATAGATAGCTTTTTTTTTGTGTCTAGATCCATCTGGATTGGTATCGCCATACCAATTCCTGCTTCAGTTTTAAGGGTAAGAGAGTCTATATAATTACAGCCTGACACTTATGAGATTCGGCTTCTTCAGGTATAGAGAAATCATTAAGTCTGCAGAAGACCTACAGAGTTGAACAATGTCATCTCGAAGATGATTATAGAACAAGTTTTCCTGTTCAAAGATCTTCTTACAAAGTTTTGCTCAGTAGTTTCCGGAGTCAGGAAGTTGGCGGTGTCTCACCCCCGTGCCTCGGAGAGCACGTAAAGCCGTTGGTCCTGCGCCTGATCTCTCTCCAGTCGTGTTAGCCGCCCATCGGATTATGAGAGTGTGGGAATAGAGAGTGCTCATGTGCTTGCGTATACACTTAGGCACTATAATAAATTCAGTCTGGAGGACATTATTAAAGAAAAAAAAACTTATATTCTTACTTTTATGAAATAGTTTTTCATACAAGAAAAGAGCTTACTCCTTTCTAAACGGCCGGCAACGCACCTGCAATACCCCTGGTGTTGCGGTTGTTCATGGGCGGCATCAGGTGAGCCGCATGCTCGTTTGCCGCTTCTTCTATAAAAAAAATACGTAATATTTTTTGCTATCTCAAGACATTGTTTCTTTAAAATATATGTAGAAATTTTTTTGTTAGGGCATTTATTATCTTCTAAAGATAAGCACTTTAAAAAGTTAACGAATGTACCTAAGTAAACTGTAGTATCTATGCGATGTAAAATACTCTGTCAGATATACGAAAGTATCATACATATGATGAGTATTTATATTACTTACCTATTAGTACTTAATTTTGACAGACTTAACGAATGTTTGACTTGCATTTATGTATTTTTCTATTTTTTTTTAGAAGAGGAGGCAGACAAGTATACAGCTCACCTAATGATAAGCCGTATGCTTGTATAACCTTTGATTATGACAAGTTAGTGCAATTGCGTTTTCGGCCATTTAGAATGGAATGTGTGATGATAATGAAGATAAAAGGGAAAAACAAAGGTTTCTATAATATTCACCCAAACTTTTTGACATATTGGCATTCCAAACATTATTCTTGTAATTAATTTTTCCAAATGCTGATATGTTTTTACTTAGGGACTATAATTATACATTATTAAAATGTTTCAAAAAATAATTTCTAAAAGGGTATCAAAAGTGCTTTTTAACGTAAGAAAAATATATTTTCAATAATATAACATTATATTACAATAATAAATTATAAAGCCTAACATTATACATTTAAGTTTGTTTATTTGAATATAATTATATATTTATTTAATATAAGTTGAACATTTTTTTCTTCAATTTTAGAGATTTCCCAGACTCTTCAACTACCGACTACAGGAGAATGTTATGAGTATGATTGTTTAGGTGCACTTTTTTATCAGCTAGTAAATGTTCAATATCTAATCTAGACCTAGGCCTCTCCCATCGCAGTACCAGATGTCTCGCACCTTTGACGCTGCTGTCCGTCGCCGGTCGGGTTGATTGGTGCGGTGAGACAGCTGGCGAAATAGCAATGCTTTCCTAGCGCATCTTCGGTGGAAATGGTCTGGATTGGCGAGAATTTGCCTGGCGAGAATATACCAGGCGAGAACGAAAATATTTTACCATTTGTCTGTCTGTCGTTCCGGGTAGAATTTAGTAATTGATTTTAAACTAACTCTTGCTAGTTGCACACAGTCCACCTGATGGTAAGTGGATGCTGTGGCTCATAGACACCCTCGATTAAGAATTAAAACGCAGATACCTTGTCACTTCTGAGGACTAAGATGGAATGCCTCGTTCAGTAGAAAAGGGTCTCCGGATCTCTACACTTACCATACGAACACAGCAGTATTTAGATGCTATTTTATGCTGGTATTTTGTAAGAGCGAGATCCTTCCTCGGTCGAGCCGACCCATTCGTGCTACAACTTGCAGCGTGGCTCTAACTCGTACAAATATCGAACTCACGATATCTGCCAATATTGATGGCCAGGTCGCCATAGCTGTAATGGCAATTTTTGTTGATAATGGGCAGAGAGCACGGAGTATATTATATATCGGCGAGACTTCAATTCTCTTCTCAACTCACCTCGCCTCGCTAGTGGTGAAGCGCAGCCTACGTTGGGCGTTACGTTGACGTAAACGAGATGGTTACACTACCATCTAAGTATTGGAAGCTATAAGATTTTTCTTATATTTTCATCAGGCCTCCTTTACTAGTCTGACACGTGTCTACCGTCTCTGTATCAGATTCGGCTACTTTCTTGATCCGGTCACGAATGACCAACTAAAACGATAGGTCATCTTTCTCTTCCCATACTGGCCTCATATCCCGCCTTGGCTCCAAACGACTAAACGGGAACGGTGTTCGGGCCTCTCCCTTCGGCTGGCTTCTTAATCCGGCCGCGAAGGCCCTACCACAACGAACCTCTGAGGCACGGGTCTTGCGCCTCCTATCACAGAACAACCTACCCCACCACGCTGGGTTCGGGGCAACGAGGTGGACGTGACCCTATCCGTTCGACTCCGTACAACAACCCCGTTTCTTAAAAGAAATGGGTTGAGGACAGATTACGGGCCTCTAAGGAATAGTCCCGGTCTTACGTCAGTCATGTACTTAATGGACAGTATTTTCCCTTACTTCCCTACTTTTAGAGTGAGCACTGAAGGATTCTTCAATGTAACATAAATTGTTCGTAAATGCCCCTTAGAAATGCGATATTGAAATTTCACTACTTTTACTTTATTTTCCCTTATTTCTTTTTCTTGATTTATATTTGGAAACTTTAGCTGGTCCCGGACGTCCCGAATGAATAGCAAATTGGCTTGGCTATTGTCGTCTGCATGGACTTGCACGTGGAGCCGTGAAACGGCGTTGTCGCTGCCGCTGTTGGTTAAGTTATTTTTTTTTAATTGTTGGTTATCTGTTGTCAAAGTTGGTCTTTCTGTGGCATTATGGGTTGTTACTCGACTCCTAATCTATGTAGAGTGGAGTTCTCTTGTTAGAGGTCGTCCGTCCAGGGGCCGGGCATGTAGAGGTTCAAGTTGTTCAGGTGGTGGTGTGGCCAGTTGTCGGCGTGGTCGAACATACTGCGCCAGCCGGACCACGAACTTCTTAATGGTTTCCATCTTTAGGTTGGCAGCTATGATGTCGTTCTGGACGTAGCGGCCTGCACCGACAATGGTACGAAGGCTTAAATTCTGCTGGGCCTGCAGCCGCTGCCTCTGTCGTTCGCCCAGGAGAGCATACCAGGCTGCTACAGCGTAGGTAATATTGGGTCTTATGTAGAGCTTGTAAATTTTGAGTTTGATTTTCAGTGGCAGCTTGGATGCCAGGACAGGACGGGCCTTCGCCCGCGCATATCTGGCATTGCGGATGACGATGTCGACGTGTGCAGTCATGTGCAGCAGCATCCTATCTATTCGGCATCCAAGGCAGGTTATAGCCTTCTGATACGCTGTCTCCTGGCCTCTTAGCGTCAGCGGCGGTGGAGGAAGTTTTCTTAGGCGGCGGGTGAGTAGAGCGGTGGTCTTGTCAACATTGACGGCCAGATTCCACTCATCCAGCCATGGCGGCAGCAGGTCCAACAGGTGCTGCATGCGATGTAAAGTGGGCGTTAACGTCTACATATAGAGCCATCGTCTTCCCATTTGCGTAGGTTTTCCTTCAGTGTTGGTATATCGTTGGTGTAAGCTGCGTACATGATCGGCGATACACAGCTGTCCTGTTGTACGTCGGCTCTGATTGACTTCGCTGCGGACTCCCCATGCTCGACACGGACGTAGAACCTCCGGTCAGCTAGAAATGACGCCACTAGACGCAGCATAGCTAGAGGGACACTCGTTTGTTGTTCTAACTTGTAAAGTAATCTAGAGTGCTACAACCTGTCGAACGCCTTCTCGATATCGAGGAAGATGTGTTCGGCCACTAGGAAGTGCAGCACCCTGGTCAGCTGTATTTCTGTGGCGTGGTCCCTCCTAAATCCATGTTGTTCCGACGGAAGTTGTATGCGCGGGCGGACTCTTCTAAGTATAATTCTTTCTAATAAATTGGCTATGTGCGGCAGCAGTGTAATCGGCCTGTAACTAGCTGCTCTACGCTTGTCTTTCTCGGGTTTCGGCAGAATAGTAACCTTGCCGGTTTTCCAATCCTCCAGGACGTGGGAAGTCCGCAAAATACCATTGTAGAGCCGACCTATTTCTACAAGTGTTCTATTAGGCAGCTGTCGAAGTGTCGCGTTGGTAACCTCGTTGTGCCCCGGTGCCTTCCTCGGTTGCAGGCGGGTTACTGTCCTCCACAGTTCAGCGGGAGAGATGAACCACTCTCCTGCAAGCGGTGGCGCGGGCGACGACAGGAATTTCCGTACGTGGCTCTCCTTTTGGGCATGAAGCGCCATGTACTCTGCATTTGCTGGGTTCGGCATAAATTGTTCCTTGAAGTGCTATGCTCGGATCTCCACTCTACCTTTGGTCTCGTCGGGTTTTTCTTTCAATTTGTAGAGCAACGCTTCCTGGTCTCCCGCTTTCCATACGCGCCGCTCCCTGAACTTTCCTTTGTGGGCATGGAACGAATTGCAGCTCAGTGTTGTCGTCTGTAAGAGCTGCTTAGGCCCTGCAGGTCTCGGGCCTCGGGGTATGCCCCCATTGCCCGGAATATCCTCGCGACCCACTACTATGGGCTATGGGCCGGTCCTGGGAGCCTTATTTAGGCGTTGTTAGTCATTTTTCGGATTTAGTCCGTAGTTGGTAAAATTTTTCGTAGTCGGTTAAGACTACGAAAAAAGGAGGTTATCTTGAGATTCAAAGTTGGAGATTATGGAACGAATTGCAGCCAGTGTTGTAATCTGCGAGGGACTATTATTGTTTATCCCTGCAGGTTTCGGGCCTCGGGGTGTCCCCCATTGCCCGGGTAATCCTCACAGCCCATTTCTATGGACAAGTCTTGGGAGCCGTACAAGGATAGGTAGGTACTCTTCGTTGGCGTATTGCGCGCCACCAGGTAGGTGCTTCCGGAGGGTCAGCAGTCTCGAACCCGAGTCCCCCGAGTCGACGCAGGGCCAATCCTGCCGACAGGTGTGCGCCCCTAACAGCAGCAATCCAGGCCTCCAGTGCTCCTCCCTGGCTCTAGGTTAAGGCCTGGTGAATTCCTAGGCAGAAATTGGCGTATCTCACGCCTCTGGGAAGGGATCTGCCGAATGGTCAGCAACCTCCAGGTCCTGCGGAGACGCATCTCGACGCGAAGCCGAAGTCACCAACAGGCGCACGCTCTCTTAGCAGCACGCCGGGCCTTCGGAGTTTGCTTCCCAGCATGGTAGTTTACGCGCAGCGTTGGGTAAGTAACATCCCGGGCGGGGTCAGGGGCGTCCTCAAGGCTTGACGCAAGCCGAGTTGGCCCCACAGTACGTGCACCTACTGCGAAGCGACGCGCTGTACTTCTCCCGCCCGGGCGGGAGCCGACGACCGACGGACGTGACCGCCTGCGTCTGCTAGCGCGGTCCGGATGCGACTCAACGAATTGCAAATTGGGCGACTTACTAACCTACCCCGAAAGCTTAACCGTATGGAGAACCGCGCGCACAATACCATATTGAATTAAGCTAATCAATAGTTTTCACTATCACATTTCCATTTATTACCCCATATCCTTATTGCCCAAAACAATATCATAGTAGCGTTAAGCTGCTATTTTACGCTGGTATTCTGTGAGAGCGTGGTCCTTCCTCGGTCGAGCCGACCCATTTGTATATGTATTTTTCTGTTCTTTTATAATTTCTATCCTCGACGACTTGACGAAAATTAAAGAGTGAGGTATCGTTTGATTCATCTTTGTCTCCAGCACAGACATTTGTAATATGTTTGTGGTGTCCAGATGTGAATGTAATTATTCTGACATTATTCGTCTTAAATCTCGTATGCACAACTTTGTCACAAGTGGAAAGCTTAATAATTTATAAAGCCTACTCCGAAGAATCAAAAGGAATAAAATAATTTCCATATAACAGGTTTGAAGTTCAGAATATGGAATTATTTCATTTTTTCGAAGGGAATTTCAATGCCGTTTAAATATAAATAGCAAATGCGTTTAAATAGCTACATTAAAAACTTCGCTATTTATTTTGCCACCCGTAAGGGTAGAATTTCTTGAAGTACTATAATCTTAAATTCTAAAAATGACAAACATCAAAATCAATTGACAATTGAGGAATATATCGCGTATGTGTGCATATAAAAAAGGATATACAGTTAAATAAGAACCTTCTCTTTTTTAAGTCTGCTAAAAAATAAGAGAAACTTTAATAACTGCGATAGCGGGCGATGCAGGACGCAGATGGCCTGGAAAATAGTTTACACTACTTGACAAAGGATGCATACTCAGACATAAGATGAAATTCAGATGCTAAGAGATTCTTATGTGAAAAATATAGGTTACCTTGGGAAGATTTATTAAAAGCTGAATTTAGTAAATAATTTTGGCACTTATTAGCACATCTATAAGGTCTTCCTGAATAATATGCGAACCATTATCAGGATATATACCGACCACATAAGTACTCCAATGTATTGTTTATTTTTATTTACCTTACATGTGGAAGTATCCTCTGGCTATGGAAGGATTTAGGTATTCCCTTTTACTATGCGAGTCGAGATGAGGGTGAGGTGTTGTTTAGCTTGTAGTGCGACGACATCACCGCCACAATCTCACCGAAGACATTCAGTATTCATATTCCCTGGTGCCTTTGGCAAACGTTCTTTACAAAAAGGGAGGACGCTGTTTAAATATCTACTTAAATCTCATATTTAAATATCTACTTAGATCTAATAGTTTATCATATTTAACAGAGGGCACAAATATTAGGTATGTATATACAGTGACATGACGTGGTCGCAGAATTCTTTTTGGCTTCTGGATGGTAATAATAGGTATAGTTCTTATTTAACTCTATCAACAAAATCGATTAATCGAAAAAGAAATCGTTAAAATCGGTTAGGGTTTTCGATATCAAACAAGAGTAACTTTAATTTATCGGAAGCTGACGTTATCACACAATCATTTTAAAAAGCAACCATACTAAACTTCGAGCCTTATAACAATTAGATTTTTCTAAGTCTTCTAGCGGAATTCGATCAATATCAGGTAGTAACTTAAAATATATTGGTGCATTCTTTATGTGACCTAAATTTAATTCGAATCAGTCTGTGTTAAGAAGAATTAAAATTTCATTAAAATTAAACGAAAGGAATTTCCCGGATTTTGTAGCATTCATTTAAATGCTCTTCGAGCACAGATTTTTATTTGAAAATGAATTATGTGGAAGGGAAAACTTAGGAAAAAAGTATTATGAAAGACGCAAGATTTTGTTATGATGATATATGATAAGAAGGTATGAAAGAAGGTTAGAGCGCCTCTCCTTATGGAAAGGCGTGTCTTGTCCCTGCCAATATGCGGCTATGATACCATTTTTACGTGGTCTACCACGTAGCCACAATGTAGTGTATTATAGCTGCAGCACGAATGGTAGCACGACAAAAACAACGTATGAAACAGCAGTATAATGCTGCTGTGCTTCGTATGGTGAGTAGCGAGAACTCGAGGTCCTTTTTACTGGTAACAACGTATTCCATCTTAATGCACAGGGGTGAGAATACATACATGATTGGATTTAGATTTTTTAACTATTATAATAGTTTAATAGCCAGTCTTAGACTATATTTCACCTGATTGTAAGTGTTGATGTGTGTATTATAGTATTCTATGGTGTTAATGAATTATGGATCAAAGACGTGGTCCTTCACTGCTGGCCGAATGAGAAAGTTCAAGGCCGTTCAGCGAGCTATGGAGAGGGCTACACTCGGAGTTTCTCGTCGTGATAAACTTAGAAATAACATATCCGTAGTACAACCAGTAACCGACATAGCCCAACGGATTAGTAAGCTGAAGTAGCAATGGGTCGGCCATATAGCTCGAAGAACCGACAGCCGATGGAGAAAAAAGATTCTTGAATGGCATCACAGCACAGCATCCACCCCACTTACCATCAGCTAGACTAGACTATGTGCTTGTTTGTCACCCTTACATATATAACAAATCCAAAGGATTCAGTCGGTGCAAGCAAGGAGTGTTTATGTAATCACTCTGTTATAGGTGCAAGTCTGAAATAGCGGCGCACTAATTGCTGTGTTCCGGTTTGGAGAGTTTGAGAGCCAGTATAATTACATGGTGTGAGGCATTTCATTTTAGTCCTCGGAGAGAATCGTGGCATTCCCTGTTTACATATTGGCTGAACTTTAAGCACGTTTGTTACTTTGATTCTATTCAAATTTAACTTATTTTGTTGATATTTTTGGTCAAAAATACAAAATTTTCATTGTCAAGGTCGTCAACTATATTCCTCCCTTTAGTGTGAAATTTTTCTATTTCGCGGAACATACACACGAAAAACATAAGAATTGAGAAACTCCTACTTTTTTGAAATCTTAAAAAGTACCTAAAATAGTGATGTCAGTCAGTCAGCAATTTTTTATTCTAATACTATTCAAAACTTTATATTTTATAAGTGGCTGTCAATTTGCCTTATTCGAAATACTTAGGCACCTACTCACACTATTTCTTCTTTGCACTACGTGTTATAGTTTTGGAAGATCTTACAATTTGGAATCCTATCTTATTCTATCTCGAAGAATGTTTACAATTTTTCAACTCGTCTCATAATTTTCCCTTCGGTCCAGAGGAAACCTTTCTTTTCTACGTCCTTGCACTCGTCCTTTTCCAATCCAAAATTTGTAATTTATTATCGCGTTCGTTAATTAATCTTGCTTAAAAACAATAGATTCGTTTTAAAAACACATCTTTATTTTTTCTTTTTTTCTCTCTGTAATATGAAGGGTGTTGTCTTTACAGTATATAATTTAGATCAATATAATATTTTTATTTTTCACAAAATACAGTGCTGAGCCACCTGCATCCATCATTGGGTCTTCGTTCTGTCTAGTCAAGGGTCGCTCAACACTGCGCTTGCCAGTACGAAGCTGGCACACTTCTTCCCCATTGTTCTCGGTTCTTCGAGCAATATGGCCGACACGTTGTATGTTCAACTTACTGATCTGCGCTATTCGGTGTTCTACTATCTTTAGCATCTATATGTCAGTTATTCTACTACCTTGTGGCAATCTATGGAAGAGACCTATGTCCAGCGGTGAGCTTGTGGGCTGGTATATTATTCTGCGTTGATGAGTAACTTTTTAATAGGAGCAACAACCGTTACAAACGAGCACACAGTCCACTTGATGGTAAGTGAATGCTGTGGCTCATAGACGTCTACGTATAGACGTAAGTGCGTTTTCATCTCCGAGATCTAACCAGGAGTGCCTCTTTTCTAGTAAAAACACTACATTATGCTTCTATTGTATGACAGTATTCTCAGCGAGTGGTGTCCTTCCTCAGCCGAGCCAGCCCATTTGTGCTAAAAACTATAATTCACTGCAGCTTGGCTTGAGTCAGGTACCTAACTGTTATTTATTGTAAAGGTTCGAAAATCTGTCAGACAATGCCTTGTTTACCACGCAACAGGATATTACCCTCTGTCTGAGTAACAAGATCAAACTATTTTGTCAAAAAATATCATGTAATGGTTGTAGGTTATATTTTGAAAACGTAATATTGAAAATATTGTCACTGCACTGATTTTTGCAGAAGAAAGCAGATAGATATTACATGGATGCATACATGCTAATTAAATTTAAAAAAACCTGCGTTTTTATTTTATGGCAGACATAAAAATCCACACTTCAGAAGGTTTAGTTTATATGTAAAAGTTAATCAAAAAACTGAACGTATTTCAAATGTTGGTTATTAAAAAAGCATGACTGTAATGCAACTGTAATGGATACACGGGATAAAATTAGATATTCAATAAAAGCAAGGGGCCGGGACTCCGCCATTTTAAAAATAAGTACCTTGGTGAACATTGCAGGCGAGGGGTGACGCGCATGCGTATCAAAAGAACCCGCACCCTGTCTATAGGGCCGAGACCTCAGTAAATGTGATGTCAGAAAACAAATTATTCTCTTCGTATATTCAATAACCTACTACTCTGTAATAATTATAAAAATCTCCCGAACTAAAAGTGTGGTGTGTTTTGTGTGATTGAACTAGAAGCTTAAATAGTTCCTACCTATGCCCAACACACAAGTGGTACCTTTCTAGACAATGACAAAGATTGTTTAAGCATCCGGTGTCTTAATCTTTCGTGAGATTTGTTACATCACGTATCATATCAATAATATTAGACACTTAATTCAAGTTAATGAAAACAACGTTCACATGAAAGTACTTGAATTTTGCGTACATTTGTTTAATTACGGGCAGCCGGTTTTTGTTCAGCTAACTACAGTTAAAGTATAAAAACAGTTAAAAATATAATGGGATGACAGGAAATACAGATTCATGGAAAAGGTTTGGCGCCGAGTTGGTCTCCATTCCTCCCGAAAGAAAAGGGATGGAAGTGGAACTAGCAGAGAAGTGACGTCATCTGCTCCACCAGAGGCTGAGTATCAAAATATTCATACACTAAGAACAGCTGATTTAATTCGACAGCGTCAAGGCGAGGAAAAATCAACTCTTCGGTCTTCTTATATAATAAGAAACGGTGATAACTTCATATTAGTGGAAAGAAGACGACGACGACGTCGAAGGAGTGGTACCAGGGCATCATCAGGAGGAAGGCATCATACTCCGCCGGTAGAGGAAAATGCTCGTTCAGAGCAAAAGCGACGTCCTCCAGCAAAATTAAAGATTTTCGGAATACAATGGCCACTACATTCTAGTGATACGAGGTATGTTTTGAGCTTTTTAATACTTGACTGTTATAATTTAGTTCCGCCCGTTTTTCCTAATGTATCTCATCATAATTTTTTAATTTAGGTACGTAATAAACACCTCAACACGGTATAAGGATATCTTAACAACACATGAATTCCAAAGAGTATATCAATATTTTCTTAAGACGTAATATATCCACGAAAACTCTATTTAATAATCTACTATTTTTATATAAGCATTGACTTTAAATGAGATTTTAGATTTTTATGCAGAGAAAAAAACGCGTGTGAAAACTATACAGCATGAAAGTTTAATTTTAAATTAAAAAATAAAGAAAAAACCTATTTAGAGCGGCTATTAGAGTTAATACCCGAGTAGCATGGAAGCTGTATACGAGTTGTATTGAAGTCTGTTTTTATACTATAACTGTATTTACTGGCTGTATAAAGGCTGTATCAACGCTCATATAGTTATTAGTAGCTTATAAGTAAAATTGGCACAATTAATACAGCTTTATGCGCCAGTAGCGTTGTACACTGGCTGTACAAACATAAAGGAAGCTGTATAAAAGGCTGTATTACAGCTATTATTTGGTGTGCAAGGAAACTATTACACTACCGATATTGTCTAAGTAATTTTTAAAAATAAGCCTTCTATATTGGGTTTTGAATGAAATAACAAATCAATATAAAATAAAAATAACTTTATTTTCGAGGACTGGATTATTATCCTACTTATATACTTTATTAAAAGATGGCGACATTATTTAATGTCAGAGTAAAATAATATATTTATCATATTTATATTATACTCGGATTAGAGTTAAGTTTTGGCGGTGATAATTGGTGAATTGAAAGTGTAAAATTAGATTTACGATAAACATGTATATTATGTTTTCCATCAAAAATTGCCGCTTCAGCAAAATAACCAAATAACATAAGGACATAATACTAAATACAGTAAATAAACATCGGTGTTACAGGTTAGAATTAAAAAATTAATAATATAAAGAACATTATGTAGGCACATTGGGGTACAGTGATCATTAGTCAAATTGAAAATAATGGTATAGGCTACAACTAATGTCTAATATTCCTAAAACTATATTGTAAATTTTGTTTTTATAAGTCATAAAATGACGACAATTTTCTAAATGGCCTAAACAGTATTTCGAGGGTCTCATAGCCTTAGTAGCTGTACTATGTATGTTATTGACTCCATCATACAGTTATTGGGTTTTTAATCAGTTGTATTATAGAATATCTTATTATTTACGCTGCATAGTAGTTTTTTCATCATAACATATAATTTTCTTTAATGGTACATGTAAAAGATGAAAAATATTGTAATGGGAACAGTGTTTTATAACTTTTATTTAGATTGAACATGATCTTCTAACTTTCTTTTTTCCCTCATATTGATAACAAATTAATTTTGTTAAAACGCAATGCAAGCAAAATGGCGATCACCCTCACAGACAAAAGTAATAAAACTAATGTATTTACAAGAGTGTACAATTATGTCATAAAAATATGTTTTAGAAGAGAGTTTGCATACACCATTGTTCAGAAATAAGATTTGAGTGATACTATAACACTTGAGCTGTCATAAGCAAGTGTCGGTATGCAAAATACAGCTACTATACAGCTTTAATGATAAATCAGATTCAAGTGTAACTAACTCCTACTACTACTACTCCTCTCCCTGGACATCCACAAGTCGAGTGGGCCTGACGGAATCCCCCCAATTGTGCTGAGGACGTGTGCTCCAGAGTTGGCGTCGGTTTTAACGTGTCCATGATTTCGGGACTACGCCTACTCCCTAGGCGTAGTCCCGAAATCATGGAAGACGGCTTTCGTCCACCCGATCCCTAAAAAAGGCGACCGCTCAGACCCGTCCAACTACCGGCCTATCGCCATCACCTCCTTGTTCTCCAAAACAATAGAGTCTATTGTTAACTGCCAGCTCATGAGGTACCTTGAGGATCACCAGCTGATTAGTGTTCGCCAATACGGTTTTCGCCGTGGTCGGTCAGCTGGTGATCTTCTGGTCTACCTAACTCACAGATGGGCGGAGGCAGTAGAGTCCAAGGGGGAGGCATTGGCCGTTAGTTTGAACATTGCGAAGGCCTTCGATTGGGTTTGTCACAAAGCGCTTCTTTCGAAGCTCCCTTCCTATGGGCTTCCCGACAAATTGTGCGATTGGATCACCAGCTTTCTTGCAGATCGGAGTATCAAGGTTGTTGTAGACGGTGCAAGCTTCGTTTATTAGCCTATTAATGCTGGTGTTCCACAAGGATGCGTGCTATCGTAAACGCTATTTCTTCTGCATATCAATGATATGTTGCAAACCCGTAACATTCATTGCTATGCAGATGACAGCACTGGTGATGCTCTGTACGCCGGCCGTGCCAATATTTCTCGGGAAAATGTCTCCGAGTACCGGGAGAAACTTGTGTCTGAAGTCGAGTCTCTGCTGAACAGAGTCTCGGATTGGGGGCGACTAAATCTAGTCCAGTTTAACCCCCAGAAGATACAAGTTTGCGCGTTAACCGCTAAAAAGAACCCCCTTGTCGTATCCCCTCAGTTTCAAGGCACTTGTTGCCTCAGCCATTATCGGAATCCTCGGCGTCGACATATCGAGTGACGTGCAGTTTCATGGTCACTTGGAAGAGAAAGCCAAATTGGCCTCTAAAAAGCTTGGCGTGGTCAGCAGAGCGGGACAGTATTTCAAACCGGCACACCGCCTGCAACTTTACAAGGCGCAGGTTCGCCCGCACATGGAATACTGTTCCAATCACTGGGCTGGGGCTCCCCAGTACCAGCTCCTTCCACTTGACCGCATCCAGCGCAGAGCGGCTCGAATCGTCGACGACCGAGTGCTTTCCGATCGGCTCGATTCACTGGCGCTGCGAAGAGAAGTTGCATCTCTTTGCATTTTCTTTCGCATATACCATGGGGAGTGCTCTGAGGAATTGTTCGGATTAATCCCAGCCGCCAAATTTCGTGAACGCACTACGCGGCAAACGTCCCGATACCATCCACACCATCTGGATGCTTGGCGGTCTACCAATGTACGTTTCAAAAGGAGTTTTCTTCCGCGTAGCACCTCTCTGTGGAATAGTTTACCACCGGCGATTTTTTCGGACCGATACGACCTGGGGAGCTTCAAGAAAAGAGCTTACTTTCTTAAGGGCCGGCAACGCATCTGGTGTTGTGGTTGATCATGGGCGGCGGTAGTCACTTAACATCAGGTGAGCCGCATGCTCGTTTGCCCCTCTTCTACAAAAAAAACTAAAGCTCTTAAAGTTGTATACTAGAGTTTTCATATTCTAATTAAGACTTAACTAAGCTTACTTAGATCCCATAATACAGACTATATACAGCTTGAGCTGTTCTTACATGCACTTTTCGACATTCTTATAGGTTCCTAAAAGAACTCTAAGTTCTATGTGGGCTGGTAAGCTGGTATATTGATGTTCATAACGCTTATTATATTTATATTTATGTTAAGTTTATTTATATTTGTACTTATATCATACGAATTCCATTTCTTAGAGCTGGAAACCAAAGTGGTCTACGAGCATGAAGGTTGTCTTCCTGAGGTATCCTCCTCACAGTTTGGTCGTTAAAAAGCACCTGGTGAATGTACTGTTGCCTTTGGACCAATTGCATCGCCAAACATTTGGTTGCATTTTCGCAGAAATTTGACAAAAAAACGGTCTGCCTGTATCACGGTCTCCCCCGTGGCACGATAGCGTGACCACAACCTCGAAATCACATTTCGCATGCTGCCTATTGCTGCAGTCACGTTGAAAAGCTTCTACCTGTAGCATTCCCACTGCTTTGACATCTCTTCTCCAGTTAAATGTTGAGTTTGCGTTACAATAAAAATATAAAAGATGTTTAAATAGCGGTTTTCAACATCAAAAAAAAAAAAAAAAAAGATACAAGTATTCGAGTGCAAAATTCGCTTCCTCGAGTTCAATCTGAAATAAATGATAAAAAATTACAAGTTTAAAACATTTTAAAGTGGCTAGTTCTTTTTTAGTTGGTCATTGTTATCAAAAATATATAATAAATTTATACCGTAATACATAGGCTACACTAAAAGTATCGGGAATGGAATATTTCCACCGTTCCTGTCATATTAAAACCTTTTTAACTGAAAGCTCCTTGGTTTTAAAAATCGAATACCATTTATTTATTTAAAAAAAAGATTCTCGGTCTTGTCACAAGGTTTTGTCAAACTTGTTTAGTCTTAGGATTTAGAAAAAATTCAAGAGCGATGATTTATTATGACTTTCGAAGTGGTTTAACACAAAAACAGTGTGATTGACGGATGATTTCTGCATTTGGTGATGAAGCCCCATCGAAAACCACAATTTATCGCCGCTGAATTTCAACGTGGACTTGTCAAGCTCAGTGATGATCCCCGTCAAGGTCGTCCGAAAACTGCAGTCACCCAAGAAAACGTTGATGCTGTGCGTAAGCTGATTGAGGAAGATCGACATTGCATACCGCGAAATTTAGGCAACTTTAGACATTGGCATAAGTCAAATACAAATAATCTTGCATGAACAATTAGGTGTAAAAAAGTTGTTTTCCCGATGGATACCGTATTCGCTCTGTGGCGTTACTTGGTGCTTCAGAACTCTCGAAAGATTCCACGCATGATCCTCAAATGCTGAATACAACATCGTATCAGGTGACAAATCCTGGATATATGCGTACGAACCCGAAACAAAAAACCAGTCACGAGTTTGGGTGTTCGAAAATGAGTTAAAGCCAAAAAAATGGTGGCCACGTTTGTCTCCAAAACCGGCCATGTTATGACTATTCCTCTTAAGGGACAAGGAACGGTTAATGCAGAATAGTATGCTAGCATTTGTTTGCCACAGGTCGTTTCTGAACTTCGTAAAGAGAAGTGCAACCGCCGCATCATCCTCCATCACGACAATGCGAGTTTTCACACCGCACACAGAACAAAAGAGTTTTTAGAGCAAGAAAACATAGAATTATTAGACCATGCGCCGTACAGCCCCGACCTAAGCCCTAATGATTTCTATACTTTCCCTAAAATAAAGAATAAATTGCGTGGACAGAGATTTTCATCACCTGAAGAAGCTGTGGACGCCTACAAAACGGCCATTTTGGAGACCCCAACTTCCGAATGGAATGGTTGCTTCAGTGATTGGTTCCATCGTATGGAAAAATGTGTCAAATTTCGCGGAGAATACTTCGAAAAGCAATAAATACATTTTTAAATAGTAATGTTGTGTCACTTCCTTGATTCCCGAAATTTTCAGTGCCGCCCACATATGTGCTTATATTTATTCGACGTTGGTCTCAATTTTAAGTTATGAAAATGTTAGATAGATGAATAATTGTTTTGCACCTGCCCTTCTATCTATTGTGTATTTTCTTATATCCTCAGATAAGGTTTTCAAAATAATTATAAGATTTTTAAATAATTCGTTTGTATTAAATAGGCTATATTTCAAAGGTGGTCCCATCTAAGTTTAACGTAAATATTCCATCCCTAAAGGTAGGGCTGCACTAGGCGGAACTGCAACGCGGAAATGAGCGACACGTGTTGAATGTGTGCTCGTGTGTGAGACTGTTATACTTTATTGCTGGCGGGATATTAATTCGGAGAGCAATGCAGTTGCAGTTGGTTGAGTGAATAAATAACACTTCTTGAAATATCTTCTTGTTTATTTTTCTGAGTACTTCTTACATTGCCGGATTTGGGGAATGTTTTACCACAAAAAACGCCCCTTTTTTATAGGTACCTGTGACCAATCATAATTAATTAAATTTGCACACGGCACTAACGATTCCCGTCGACCAATTGGAGCGCAGAACGACCTTTTCTAAGGGAAATTTAGAAATGTCTTTAAAATATGTGGTAAAACAGACCTTACAATATTTTTACATATTCCTGACAATAGATATAACTTTAGTTTACTATTTTAAACATAAATCATTTACATAAGTTTAAATTTAAGCTTGTAAAATATAAAAAATAGGTTCGCGGTCTCCTCACGGTTTAGCTCCGGAGTAGGATAGTATTTTTTCGCTGAACATACAAGTAGCGCCGCCAAGAGGCAGGAATGTGCAACGCTTATCACGATAATAATGCTTAAGATTCTATACAATATCTTTTCATATTCTATGAAATTTAAATCTATCTTATAATAAAGATTACATTATAAGTAATTAATTGACATATTAATTTTTATTTTAGATTACTTTAAAAGGAAAAAGAATTATATAAATCACTTATATGTTAATAGCTCTTAAAGTTATGATAAAAGAAAGTTTACTAAGAAAATAAGCTCATACTTTGCTTCTAATGTTCTAATCAAATTTAAATAATTAAATAGATTCATATACGTTATTTTAAGATAAGAATTGAAGCAATTAATTTACTTTCTTGTTATCAGCACTATCAGTCTTTACACTTAGCTTTATATTACGAATAAGAAACAATTGAGATTAAATGCTAACACTTAGTTTTGAATTACTGATAAGAAACAATTAAGATTAAATGCTAACACTTAGTTTTAAATCACTGATAAGAAACAATTAAGATTAAATGTTCGAATTCACTTTGTCGTCGCTAACATTCTCCCCCCACGGTGCGTAGCACTACATCTTCTGGAGGCGACGACTCCGCTGGCACCAGCACGATGACACGTCGAGTTGGACGGCGAAGTATTCCACCTGATGTCCGCACGTCCAGCACACTGGTTCTTCCGTTTGGTCCGGGATAGGTCTTAACGATTTCACCGCGAGGCCATGAGTTTCGTGGTAATGTAGCGTCCACTATTAACACGATGTCTCCTTCTCTTGGGTCTCTGGTTTCTTTCCCTTCGAGTTTCCTTGGCATCAGGAGAGGTAAGTATTCTTTAATCCACCTTTTCCAAAAGTGGTCTGCGAGTCTTTGGGTGGTTTTCCAGTTTGCTTTTCCGATGAGCTCCGTGTCGCTGAATTCTCCCGGCGCCATAGCTCCGCATGATCTTCCCAGCAGAAAGTGGTTCGGTGTTAGGCTCTCCTCGTCTCCTGGGTCCATGCTGATCGGGGTGAGAGGTCTCGAGTTGACGATGTGTTCAACCTCAGTCATTAGCGTATGGAGTACTTCCTCGGGCGGGCTCTTCTCGTTGAGGACTACTGCCAGCGCCGTCTTAACTGTCCGAACGAGCCTCTCCCAGGCACCTCCCATATTTTGAGCTCCCGGGGGGATGAACTTCCACTGGATGCCCTTTTCCTGTGCGGCCTCTTCTAATTCCCTTTTTGCTCCGACGAAATTAGTCCCGTTGTCGCTAAATATGGTCTTCGGGGTTCCTCTTCTGGCTGCCATTCGTCGGAGTGCCATGATCATTGAGCTAGTGCCGAGGGAAGGTACCAGCTCTAAATGTACTGCTCTAGTTGTGAGGCAGGTAAATAAAGCTCCCCAACGCTTCTCGTTTCTTCTTCCGATGGTGACTTGCATCGGCCCGAAGTAGTCTACAGCTGTGCAAGAGAACGGAAATTGATGATGCTGCAATCTCTCGCTCGGTAGATCTCCCGTCGGTGGTATCTCTGGTGAACTCTTCTTTGTCTTGCACCATTGACAGCTGTGTGCGACCGCTTTTAGAGTTGCTCTTAAACCCAAGATCCAGAACTTTTGAAGAATTTCGTTCATTACTGTAGCGGTGTTTCCGTGAAGGAATTATTTGTGATAGTGTTGTATTATTAGATGAGTTATTTTTTGTTTTCCGTCTAAAATGATAGGATTCATTATTCTTTCGTTTTGGTCGTGGAATTTCATTGTTCTGCTCCTTAATTTAATTATTCCATCGTCTCCAATGTAAACGTCGATTTTCTTAAGTCGACTCGAAGTTTCTAATGGCTTTTCCGACTTCAGTTTTCTTATGTCTGATGCAAAACTATCGCTCTGGCATATTTTTATTAATATCTCTTCGGCCTTTTTTAGGTGTTCTGCTTCTAGGGGTAGGTATAGGCGCTTATTTTCACTTCTGCTGGTCGACGGGATTGAGGTGTGCGCTTCTTTCTTCTGGATTTTTTGTGATTTCCAGGACTCATCCTTCTGGCGTGCGGCGGTGGTGGTCGCTTTACGGCTCTTCTTTAGTAGGTGTGTAAAGGTGATCATTCTGGCTGTAGTGCGCAGCAGTCGCTCCCAGCTCGAGAACCTTTCTAGGTTTAATAGGGTGTCTTCTGCTGCCATTGTTGCCAACACCTTTTGCTTGCTTTTTTCTTCTGGCATAACATTTTCTGGCTTGAAGTCGTGAAACGGCCATTCTTCTTCTGGTCGACGGAGAAATGACGGGCCTTTGAACCATCTGGCGTTGTGGTCGAATTCGATTGGGGTTCCCTTCGTGGCGGCGTCTGCTGGGTTCACCTTGGTTGGCACCCATCTCCAGTCTTCTGGCTTGGACTTTTCTTCGATCTCGGCGAGTCGGTTGGCCACAAAAGTTTTGAACTTCCTTGGTTCTGACTTTATCCACTGCAGTACTGTGCTGGAGTCGGTCCAGTAAACCTTTTTCGATATGTCGAGCTCTGATTCCTCTTCGATTGTGGCGGCTAGTCTGCTTCCGAGTAAAGCCGCTTGTAGCTCTAGCCTCGGAATTGATACAGGTTTCGTCGGTGTTACCCTTGCTTTGCCGGTGATCATGGAGACATGGACCTTTCCTCCGGGCTCGACTATTCTCCAGTAGACTACTGCTGCATAGGCTTCTTCACTCGCATCGGTGAATGTATGTAGCTGTCCTTTTCTGCCTTTGGGTGAGACGCATCTTGGGATCTTCAGCCTTGTTAATGTTGACACTTCTTCTAGGTATTTCATCCAGGCTTCCTTTTGATGTTCGTTGATTGGTTCATCGCAGTCTATTTTCTTTCGCCAGATGTCTTGGATTAGTTTCTTTCCTTGTATTAGAACCGGTGTAGCAAAACCCATTGGATCGAAGGTGGACATTACTGCGCTTGTGATTTCTCTTTTTGTTGGAGTCCTGCTGCCATCTTGCAGGTCCTCCGGCGTGTTGCGTAGCCCGACGTTGAAGGCTAATGCATCTTCTTTCACCAGCCATCTTAGTCCCAGAGTCTTCTCTTCCTTGGTCAGTTGTAAGGAGTTTTCTTTATTTGCGTCTTCTACCTCTGATATTACCCCCGAGTTGTTGCTGGCCCATCCCTTCAGATGAAAGTTTGCCCTTGCGTGAATGTCTTTCACTTCTTTGGATATCTTCTTTGCTTCGGTTGTAGATGCGAAGCTCTGCAGATAGTCGTCCATGTAGTGATTTCTCCTAATTGCTTTCACTGCTTCAGGATGAGTGTTCTTAAATTCCTCTGCGTTCTTGTTCATTACGTATATCGCTGTTGCCGGTGATGACGCTGCTCCAAAGATGATTGAAGACATTCTATACTCTTCAGGCTTGCCAGTTCTTCGGTTTCCGCGCCACAGGAACCTGAGACTGTCTCGGTCGTCTTCTCTGACTTTTACTCGGAGAAACATGTCTTGTATGTCTGCCATGACGGCTACTGGTCCCTCTCTGAAGCGCAGCAGTACTCCGAATAGTGATTGTAACAAGTCTGGGCCCGAGAGCAAGGCGTCGTTGAGGCTCTTTCCTTCATACTTGGCAGCTGCGTCGAACACTATTCTTAGCTTCTTTTTGACTGGGTGTACAACAGCGAAGTGGGGTAGGTAGAATGTCCTTCCTTTGTTAAAGGTTTCTGGAGCCTTCTCTGCGTATCCTTTTTCGATTAGACTCAGGATTTGTTCCTCGTAGTGCTTTCTTGCTTCTTGATCACGATCCAATTTTTTCTCGATGCTGACCAGGCGTCGAACGGCTTGATTGTAGTTGTTGGACAGGCTTTCGTCTTCTTTTTTCCACAGGAGCCCCGTTTCATATTGAACGCTTGGCAGTTTCCTGGTAGTTTTCTCGAGGGTTTCTAACGCTCTTCTGTCGCTGTCGTTGGTTGGCGACCGATTCTGAATTCCAAGAGATTCCAGCTGGAAGTATTCTCGGATGATTTCCTCGATGTTTTCTTCGCCAGTGGTCGCTCTGCCATAATGAGTGAAGTTTACTGTGGCAGTTGCTTCTGTTTCACATCCGTGTAGCACCCATCCTAAGTTCGTGAGGGAGGCCACAGGATCTGATGGTTTGCCCTTCTTCAGCTTTCTTGTTACTATTAGCCCCCAATTATCTTGGCCTATCAGTAGCTTGGGTCTCTCGGTGACGTAGAGGAGTTGGCTTTCAATTGCTCTCAGATGCTTGCATTTTCTTACGGTGTCCTTGTTTATGCATTGTTCGGAAAGCTTCAGATCGTCGATGGTTCTTGCTACGATAGTCCTCTTTTCTTTTCTGTGAGCCCCTTTTATTTTGAGCTCGATCTTCTGTGAACTATCTTTTCTTAATACTTTCCCGCCTACGGTTTTGATTGTGAGCTTTTCTTGCTTCCCTTTGACTCCGATTTTTTCAGCGATTGACGCGTCTAAGAGTGTAACCATTGACCCTTCATCTAGTAGTGCTAGTACGCGAACTTGACCTTTTTGGGCCATAGAGGTTTACCGGGATCATTTTTAGATAGGCCTTTTCTTCTCCTTTGGCGTTGTGAATCGAGGCGACTTTTTCTTCCGACGAGCTACTGATATCCTTTGCTTCTTTTTCAATCGGTGCTGGTGGTCTGTCAGAATGTAGGATGGTATGATGCCATCTTTTACACAGCTTGCAGACTGGCGCTTTACAGTTGATCCTTGAGTGCCTGAACCGGAGGCACTTGAAGCATATCTTTGCCTTCTTGGTCATATCCCATTTCCCATTCAGGTTGGCTTCTTTGAACTTCTTGCATTCTAGAGCGAAGTGTTCTTCTTCACAGAACGGACATGATTTCTTATATTTTTCCTTTGACGCTTCTTGTACCAAATGGCACGGGTTTTCTTATTCCTTTTCTTTGCTCTGAAGATGTTTCGGGCGGGGCGAAGTCTCCGCACATGTCGGCTTCTATTTCTAGGAACGCTTCGATGAGTAATAGCTCCTGAATTTCTTCATCTCTTCTGCTTCTGTAGTAGGCGAACCAACGGCACTTCATTGATGTCGGCATCTTGTCTACTATAACTTTCAGCGTTTCAGGTGAACTGAGGTACTGTGGTTTCTTCAGGGCTTTAATTGTTTCAACTGCATTCTTTATTTTGCTCGCAAATATGCATATGTCGCTTGGGTTCTCGCCGACTTTGGGGAGGTTCTTCATCTTTTCCAGCTCTGCTAATGCTAGTGCTCCAGGTCTTCCGAATCTTGCTTCCAGTCCCTTGATAACTTTGCGTGGGTCTTCAGCGGTGAATAGCAGGCTTTGGACGGCTTCTCTAGCCTTTCCTTGGATCGCTATTCTAAGGCGCGCTAAGTTCTGATTGTTACTGAAAGAAGCGGCCGTATCCTCGTATGATCTCTTGAAGGCCAACCATTCTTCACAGGCCCCGTTGAAGTGAGGGAGTTCGAGGTGCTTCGGTGAAACGGTGTCACGTGACTTTTCTGATAACTTTAATATGACTGAAGCTAGTTCCTGGATATCACTTTTCTTTTCTTCTGCCTCTATGGTTTTGTGGTTCTTATCCCCGGTCTGGATGAACCATCGTTCAACTTCTCGTGTTCGTTCGAACAGCTCTTCTCCGGCACCATCTTCCTCTTCTGATTCTGCGGTGAGAAGTTCCAGTTCTGCTTGAGCAACTTTTGACCGAGCTTCTGCCAGTTCTAGTTCTCTTAGTGCCATTGCCATTTTTGCTTGCGCTTCTGCTCTCTTCCTATGCGACGAGCGAACGGAAAGCGTGTCTGGATCGCGGGTCGACTTTTTAGGGTGAGGCTGTTGCAGATTTCTTTCTCTGGACGTTGGTATGCTTCCTTCGTTCAGACATGACTTAATTGCGATACTTTTTTCTTGAATCTGCGGCGTTGGATGACCTTCTTCTTGGTGAACTGACGCTTCGACGGTGCGGGCCGGGGGGATGGTATGTGTTACGTCCCCCGGTGCTGATTCCTTTCTGAAAATGTTTTTGGTAGGTAGTACGGGTTGTCTGTGTATGCTGCTGGCCGATGATCTGACAAGCGTCGATCGGTCTGATGCTGACGCGTTAGTAGTCGACGTGCTTGTAGAGTCACTCGGCGTATTCATGCTCCAATCCGTCGTACTGGTACCCGTAGTGGCGTTACTTTCACTCGTAGTGTTCGACTGCACTGATTTTGATCTTGTATTCGAAGGCATCTTCCAAATTTTCCTTAAAACCCGATCCGGCTTCTCGAAGGACCAATGTTGAATGTCTGCTCGTGTGTGAGACTGTTAAGCTTTATTGCTGGCGGGATATTAATTCGGAGAGCAATGCAGTTGCAGTTGGTTGAGTGAATAAATAACACTTCTTGAAATATCTTCTTGTTTATTTTTCTGAGTACTTCTTCTTACATTGCCGGATTTGGGGAATGTTTTACCACAAAAAACGCCCCTTTTTTATAGGTACCTGTGACCAATCATAATTAATTAAATTTGCACACGGCACTAACGATTCCCGTCGACCAATTGGAGCGCAGAACGACCTTTTCTAAGGGAAATTTAGAAATGTCTTTAAAATATGTGGTAAAACAGACCTTACAATATTTTTACATATTCCTGACAATAGATATAACTTTACTTTACTATTTTAAACATAAATCATTTACATAAGTTTAAATTTAAGCTTGTAAAATATAAAAATAGGTTCGCGGTCTCCTCACGGTTTAGCTCCGGAGTAGGATGGTATTTTTTCGCTGAACATACAAGTAAGGATCTCCTAGGTGTGCGTTGTTTGCAGTTAGCAGTGGCTGTAAATGACCGTCGGTACGACATACTCCGCCGAACGTTGAGTCCCGTGATTCCGTGAGGCGTCGAGGTCACCGGCCCCTAGGTGATTCTTGGGCACTTTATGCGCTCCGAGCATCCTGTGCCTAGTCGCGTCGTAAAGTGCCACCGTCGCACTTCCCCCAACCCTTTTGCTGACAAAAGGGGTAGGCAGTGCCCAGTTGTGAATACGCCAACTACGCTTTACACTCCGCTATCCGCGTCGCGCTTCGTGCCGAATCGGCTGGCAATTATTAGACAGGGCCTAAAAGAATACCTGACTGACTTTAGGTAGGTTTCAATATGTCCGATAAGGACAAAGGGGAGCCTCCACCTAAACCCAAACCCAGAAGACCACCCGACCGTCCTGGTGTACTAGACCGTCCTATCGCGTATCGCGACATATTCGATCCTGAAAGGACTAGAGTAGTGTCCTCCTACTCTCAGATCCCGACAAGGAAACCCTCCTCACCGGGTAAAGAGCCCGCACCGAGGACCGCGCTCTCGCCCATCGTACCTGGAGGTACGACGGGGCGGGAACCGTTCCCCCAACCCCAGCGGGCCAAGAAGACCCAGAGAAGGCATACGCCTCCAGAAACAGCAGCATCCCTCCAGGAGAAGAGGCGATGCTATAGTACCACCAACTCCTCGGACTATTCTTCATCCGAGGGAGAATCGGATCACCAACCGGAAAAGCCGATTAGAAGATCACCACCAAAATCGCCATCGCCGACTAAAACCACCCCCCCAGAACACCGGAACACACCAGCATGGATGCTGCTGATCTGGAGCAGGGAGGAGAAGGGTCATACGGATGGAGTGCCACCACGTATGCAACCCTAGCACCTAGCACATCTGCCGGACACTCACCATCCGCGCCTACCACCAACCCTTCAGGCCGGCCATCGGACGATGGTCAGAGGCCTTCCACCAGCTATGCCCAACTGGTAGCTGCCCCGGCAGTACCAAGGCCAAAGACTGCCGAAACACCAAAACCGCCGGAAGAATCGGCGAAAAGGTGCCCACCTATAGTGGCTGAGTGCTTGCCGGATTGGACGAAGCACTTCGAGGCACTAATAAGAAACTGGGCCACCCACCGAATGCTCGTCCATTCGGCAAAGGAGTAAGATTTACCCCCCAGAGTCCGGAAGAATTCCGGACGGTACAAGAGTACCTAATAGAGATGACCGAGAAAGTACCAGCTATGTCCTGGTACTGTTACCCCCGAGGAGGACAAGCCCACGAAAGTGGGCATACGGGGACTACCAGTGGGCACGGATCCAACCGCGATAGAGGGGGCTATCAGGGCAAAGGGGTTCCCGATTAGATACGTAAAAGGGATCCCCCCCCCCGTAGAGGCAGACCTGGGTGCCTCTACTTCGCGCAGCTGGACCACCTGAGCCTGGAGCGCCTTAATGAACTCTACCAAATCGACGAGCTCCTCTTCATGAGAGGAGTCGTCATAGAGGCCTGGCAAGGAAGAGCGGGCCCTTCACAGTGCCACCGCTGCCAGGCCTTTGGCCACGCATCCACGAATTGCTTCAGGCCAGTGAAGTGTGTTCGCTGTGCCGGAGACCATATAGCCAGCAACTGCCCAAGGGGTAGAGATGAGGAACCGCGATGCGCTAACTGCGCCAAGAAGCATACCGCCAACGATCGCCGCTGCCCAGTCCTGAGGAGGATTGCAAGGAAGCAGGGGATCACTCTACCGGGACTACTCCCAGAGGAGCCCAAGAGGGTCCCCCAAAGCCGTCCCAGGGCCGTGGTTCAGGAAGACGGGTGGACCACAATTAGAGGAAAAGGAAGGCAACTTGCCCCCCCTCCACCCGTCACGGCACCCACAGGAACGGTGGTGCCCACCATGATTACATCTAAGGCAACCACCGGGGCGACTCTTCAGCCCCCCCGCTAATGACGCCATAGAGCGCCAAACCTCTCAGAGGAGTAAGCGGGAGAGAAGGAAGAAGAAGAAGGTGCAGCCTCCTCCTCAGGCAGCAACCTCTACCCCAACCCCAACGGTAACGATAGCCCAGGCGCAGGTTACCATGGAAGACAAGAAAGCCAGAATGGGTAGAGTGCCAGAAAGGGCTCTATCAGAAAATAGAGCCCGCTCTACACACAGAGCGCGCTCTACCCATAAACAAAGAGACGTACACCAACTCCCGAGACCAGCGCCTTCCGTACACACACCCAGAACACCTCTAGCCGGCTTCGAGACTGCTGACGCCATCCAACGTCTGGTTGGCATAGCAATCAAGGGCGGCAGTCAAGTCCTGGCTGATATTAGAGCCGGGACAGATCCGATCACAGCGGTGATGAAGGCGCTGGCTAATCTACTGGCTCGGCACTACAGTGGAGGAGTCTAACCTGCGCCTCCTCTACTGGAATCCAGGTGGAATCCAGCAGAAGCTACAAGAACTCCGCACCGTCGCCCAACAACAAGACGTACAGGTCATCTTGCTGGGAGAGACGAAACTTAATCCGAGTACACGCATAAAGCTGCCCAATTACCATCTGTATAGGAGGGACGAGGTCACTTCTCAAGGGGCCGCTTACAGAGGGACAGCGGTCCTAGTGAGAAGAGACATCGTCCATCAAGAACTAGACCTACCGGAATACCAGACTATGCGCTCTATCGGCATAAAAATGGAGGCGGCGGGCGAGGAACTTAGGATCTTTGCAGCATACCGCCCGCCAGGGACTCCATTTTGCTCCTCAGATGTCCGGACGGTAATGGAAGGCGAAACACCGACCATCATCGCCGGGGACCTAAACGCCAAACACCCGGCGTGGGGATCTAGACTGATCAACCCGCCGGGTCATGCACTATTTGAAGACGCCGAAAGATGCGGCTATGACGTTTTAGGTCCTGAAGAACCTACACACATTCCAACGGATCCACGAAGTCGTCCGGATGTACTGGACATCGTGCTCGCTAGGAACATCAACTACCCGATAGTGGTAGAGGTGCTGTACGACCTGGAATCGCAGCACCTCCCGATCTTAATTACCCTTGGCTTAAAGGCGGTGACTACGCCGCCCAGAACAGTGAAGACACGTGTCGACTGGAGGCTCTACCACAAACACCTGCAGGAGAGACCTCCAGCACACCACCCCTTAAACACAGCGGACGACGTAGAGGCCGCAGCCACTAATATGACAAAGGCGATACAGGAGGCCCTCAATGCTGCCTCTACGATCGTCCCGATGTCCTCCAGAAGGGATGATCTGCCGCATAACATCTGCGTGCAGATCAAGAGAAAAAGGGCCTTAAGGAGACTCTGGGCGCGTACTCGCTGCCCGAGAATCAAAACGAAACTTAACACCTTGTCGGAGGAACTGTCGGTTGCAGTCCAGGCACACAGAGGAGATGCCTGGGAGCGGGGCATATGGAAGGCGGAAGAGCACGATGCGTCGCTCTACAAACTGAACCGGCAGTTAACTAAAGCCAAACCTCCCGTTTGCCCGATGACCAACAACGCGGGCGAACGTCGTTACGATGCCAAGGGTAGAGCGGATATCCTAGTCGAGCACTTCGAGGAGCAATTTATGCCGAACCCAGCAAGTGCGGAGTTCTTGGAGCTTCATGCCCAAAAGGAGAGTCGCGTACAGGAGTTCCTGTCGTCGCCCGCGCCGCCTCTTGCAGGAGAGTGGTTCATCTCCCCCGCTGAACTGCGGTGGACAGCAACCCGCCTGCAACCGAGGAAGGCGTCGGGGCACGACGGGATTACCAACGCTGCATTCCGACAGCTGCTCTATAGAGTCCTAGTAGAGCTTGGTCGACTCTACAATGGGATACTGCGGACATCCCACTTCCCGGAGGACTGGAAGAAAGGCAAAGTAATCGTCTTGCCGAAACCCGGGAAGGACAGGCGTAGAGCTGCCAGCTACAGGCCGATCACGCTGCTACCACACATAGCTAAACTGCTTGAAAGATTGTTGCTAAGACGCCTCCGCCCGTGCATCCAACTTCGGGCGGAGCAGCACGGATTCAGAAGGGGTCACTCTACAGCAACACAGCTGACCAGAGTGCTGCACCTGCTTGCGGCCGATTACAACCGTGGCCGCACTACGTTGGGCGTCTTTCTCGATATCGAGAAGGCGTTCGACAGGGTGTGGCATTCTGGATTACTTTTTAAATTGGAAGAACAGACCAGTGTCCCTCCTGCTATGTTGCGGCTAGTGGCGTCTTTTCTGGCAGACAGGAAGTTCTACGTCTGCGTAGAGGGCGCCGAGTCCGCAACCAGAACCATCAGAGCCGGCGTTCCTCAGGGCAGCTGTTTGTCTCCAGTCCTGTACGCGGCTTATACCAACGACATCCCTACCCTGGCAGGTAGGCTGCAAGAATGGGAGGACGACGTGGAATTGGCGTTATATGCGGACGATAGCGCTTATTTCACCTCTTCCAGAAGAGCCCATATTGCCGCTGCCAGGATGCAACGCCTCCTGGACCTGTTGCCACCATGGCTAGATGAGTGGAGGATGGTCGTCAACGTTGGTAAGACGACCGCTCTGCTCACTCGCCGCCTCAGGAACCTACCACCTCAATTAACCCTCAATGGCCAGCAGATCGCGTACGAGAAGGCCGTGACCTACCTTGGGTGCCGGATCGACCGGGCGCTGCGCATGACTGCGCACGTCGACCTCGTCGTCCGCAGAGCACGATGTGCGCGGGCGATGCTACGTCCGGTCCTGGCATCCAAGCTACCACTTAACACCAAAGTGCGAGTATACAAAACCTACATCAGAGCCATTATCACCTATGCTGCTCCGGCCTGGTACGCGCTTCTGAGCGAGCCTCTGAGGCGGCGACTGCAGGCCCAGCAAAATATGGCGTTAAGAACCATCGTCGGTGCGGGTCGCTACGTCCGGAATGACGTCATAGCGGCCAACCTGAAGATCGACACCATACAGGAATTTGTGGCCCGGTTGGCGCGCGGACTGTTCGACCGTGCAGACAACGGGCCGCATACACATCTTAACAACTTTGCACCGCTACACACTCGCCCTCCCGACGGGCGACCCTATCCAAGAGAACTCCTCTCTATATCGATTAGAGAGTCGAGTAACAACCCTCAATGCCGCTGAAAGGCCAACTCCGACTTTAATAGATAACCTCCATTTTTCGTAGTCATAACCGACTACGAAAAAATTACCGATAGCGACAACCGTTTGACACCTACAATGCCATTAGAAGGCTCCCAGGACCGGTCCATAGTAGTGGACCGCGAGGACAGCACGGGTAATGGGGGCTTACCCCGAGGCCCGAAACCTCCATGTGCCTAAAAGACACATGAAGAAGACATCAACATACAAGTAGCGCCGCCAAGAGGCAGGAATGTGCAACGCTTATCACGATAATAATGCTTAAGATTCTATACAATATCTTTTCATATTCTATGAAATTTAAATCTATCTTATAATAAAGATTACATTATAAGTAATTAATTGACATATTAATTTTTATTTTAGATTACTTTAAAAGGAAAAAGAATTATATAAATCACTTATATGTTAATAGCTCTTAAAGTTATGATAAAAGAAAGTTTACTAAGAAAATAAGCTCATACTTTGCTTCTAATGTTCTAATCAAATTTAAATAATTAAATAGATTCATATACGTTATTTTAAGATAAGAATTGAAGCAATTAATTTATTTTCTTGTTATCAGCACTATCAGTCTTTACACTTAGCTTTATATTATGGATAAGAAACAATTAAGATTAAATGCTAACACTTAGTTTTGAATTACTGATAAGAAACAATTAAGATTAAATGCTAACACTTAGTTTTAAATCACTGATAAGAAACAATTAAGATTAAATGTTCGAATTCACTTTGTCGTCGCTAACAACACGAGTTGGTCAGTTGACCAACTTTGCCGCGCAGTATCATCGAACTATATTACTAGCGTATACCTCAATGCGCAGTACTGCTGCAGTGTGGTTCCATTGCCTCTTAGTGCGTGTTGTCTTATTTATAATTTTATATACTTAAAAAATATTTTGACGCGTCGCCTCGTGTCGCTCAGTTCAGCTGCGGTGCAGTTCCGACTAGGGCAGTGGGACATGAAGACATATTTAAACCATATTTTATTTGTTACCTTGAACTTGTGTATTCTATAGACCATTCAAAAGGGTAAAATAATTAAACTTTGATTATTAAGTAACAATCGAATTCAAAAACTATAAAAATGAAATTGTTTTCACCATGTAGTAAGTTCCGATTTTTCAGAATTTAAAATTTAAATTAAATAAATTACTTTTTTTTTCGTTTTTGAGAAATTGCGATTCAAAGAACTTATTAAATAATGTAATGAAAAATAACGCGTCGTCCCGCATTATGCGAAGTGCTGGAAGCAGGTGGCTCAGTTTCGTGTTTTGCAGCATTAGTTGCGGGATATACGTTCCTTTGTTCAGCACTGAACTTGCAAAGTGCTGTAATGATGATGATGAATGGAAAAGTATTCCTTTTAAATACTTTGAATTAAAACATTTAGCGGACATTGTAGCATACCATCATCATCAAGACATGTTTTGGGAAATGCCGGAAAACACGGTCCTTTGGTGGTTCTTCGAACTATATGGTGGCCCATTACCACTTCAGCTTCCTGACCCATTTGGGTATGTAGGTTACCCCGGTTCTAATGCGGAAATCATCACTGCAAAATTATTTACAATCACGAAGAGAAACTCCGAGCGTTCTAATGCGGAAATCATCACTGCAAAATTATTTACAATCACGAAGAGAAACTCCGAACTTCACACAGCCAGCAGGGAAGGACCACGTCTCAGATCCATATGTCGTCACTGGAAGCACGCACTGGTTGTACACTCTTGTTTTTGCTTTGAGAAATAAGTGACGAGAAAAAGTGTTGTAATCTCCCGAACATTGCTCAGAACTGGTACCATCGATTGACCTTTTGGTCGAAGTTGGACTTACACGTGGTCCAATAACTTCGAGCGTAGTGTTCTCAACAAAATAACGAATTTAATTACGTCCACCGAATACACTATTCTCACTGGTTTTCTTTTTTTTATCGAATAGAATGACAAACGAGCACACAGCCCACCTGATGGTAAGTGGTTGCTGTGGCCCATAGACATCTACATCTATCCTCGATTACGAATCAAAATGCAGATGCATTATCATCCGTGAGGACTTAGAAGGAATGCCTCGTTCACAGTAAAAAGTGTCTCCGGAAACACAGCAGCATTAAGCTACTATTTGACGCTGGTATTCTGTTAGAGCGTGGTCTTTACCCGGTCGAGCCGACCCATTCGTGCTACAACTATACTACTAACGTAACTGCAGCATGGCTCTACCACGTAAAACATACATTATAAAACTCAAGTCGCTTTGCCCTTCAGGACAGGCAGGCTCTGCTATTTGTCTGCGGAGTCCCACGCAGAAAGGATTCCTGCCACCTAGGTATATGTACTCGTACATGTGAAGGCGTTATAATGATGATAAATGATGATGTTGCTGTAGCAAGGAATATATTAGGGACTAGCTGGTACGCACGATAATAGAGGAATTTTTTGATGGGACTATACTAAATCCGTTCTTAGTGAGCGTCTACATTGCGAAATGAGTAACTGTACTAAACAAGTCAATCGGGTGTATACTCGTAGTTTTAGAGATATCGTGATGAGTCGGTCAGTCAGTCAATATTAGTGGTATATCGCTTAATACTGGATGAGTTTTTTTCCGTCCGGAAAAAAATGGTTGTAAGTGGTGAACAGAACCTACTTTTTTTTGATTTTACATTAACATAATATGATGAATTAGATCTATCAATAAATGGCACTAATTTGAAATAAACTTTGCATATATATATAAACACACTTTTAAAAATATTTCTAATGAAAAAAAAAATTAATAATGGCAAATTGTACGTGGTTTTATATATATATATATATATCTCTGCATTGTCCGAGAGTAAGTATTGTAAACACACTGCAATTACCGATACTCGTGTGAGTTAGAGGAAATAAAGCCACATACAATTTGCAAATTAATTTTTTTTTCATTAAAATTAATTTTTTTTAAATGTATTTTTTTTTTGAAAAAAAAAATTTATTTCTATATGTTTGGATACTGATTCTGATAACGCAGTTAACGGGAACCAGGGTGTTAGTGTAAACACCGTTATCCTTGAAATCAATGGTTTGGTTTCACTTATAGAACGTAAATTCAATGAAAAATAACAACATTTTTTTTAGTAAAATCTCATTTTTTCCTTATTCCTCAATTTTTGGAAAGGATGAAAGTATGAAGGAAAAGTTACATCACAGTTTATGTGTACCTAAAGTGTTTTTATAATGTTGTGTGTACGTAGCTAGCGCGGGCGGTGATCTTTACAGTAATTACGTCACTCGGACGCATAGGGTATCCATGAATTACGGACGGTGTCAGACAGAAACTTTTTAAATTTAATGAAAGAAAATAGCGTTTTTTTTAAATTCATTGAATTTACGTTCTATAAGTGAAACCAAACCACTGGTTTCAAGCATAACGGTGTTTGCACTAACACTATATATATATGGAATACTGGATGAGTTTTTATATTATAATTAAAAATAAATTAATTTGTACATATACGCTGCTTGCTCGCAGACGTTGAGCTGCCCTTTTCGACGACCCTTTGTCATGTCCTATTAAAAATCCTTAAATTCGAAAAAAAAAATTGTGGGTCACTCATATGTAATCTGGACGGCGGAACCCTACCATAGTTTTTAACTTGTGGCGGTACTGCATATATGAATATAATGAATTTTTTTTACAGCCTATTAAAGTCCACAGCTGAAGACAGGCCTCCCATACAGACTGCCTCATTGGGGAGATATTTGCCATAGTTACTACGCTTGGCAAGCGGGTTGGCAACCGTGGTATCTAAAGTTATTTTTAGTTGTTATTAGGAAGACCCTGCTGTCAGCAGGGTCTCCAGATTTGTTCCCTCTGTCGCATCTTACGACATCCACGGGATGATATTGGATAGTGGATATTCGTACATCGCCACTACAGTCAGAGGCGGAGCAAGACCTAAATTTGGTGTGGGCAAGATTAATTTTGCGAGGCCCCTCTCGACGAATAATTACTTTACATTAGTTGTATTTGGATCTCTATTAAAACCCGTCACAAGTCCATACTCGTAGTTAAAGATAGACCTCCCCTAGCTACTGTCACAGCCTTGTGCCAACTAAATACATCAACATCCTACATGTTTTATCTGGTCGTTCGATCACCTCGTTCCGCTTACCAGGAGACTGCCACTCGGGAACCTTTCTTCTCCATAGGTTGTCGGTTCTTCAAGCTATGGCGCATTCTTTACTGATACCTTGAACCATGACTGTAACCCTGTTTCTGCTGCGGATATATTCGACACGGATTTTGTTACACAAAGTAACTCCGAGCACAGCCCTCTCTATAGTTTGCAGAACTACTTTAAGCTTTCTTATACATCCCAAAAAAATGAAGGACAATGTCTCGGTTCTGTAGGTCATTGCTGGCAACACGCCATGACTGTACACTTGTTTCGAGATTTTGAGGGTTATTGGACTTCACCATCGAGTTCTATTAGTTGGTTGACTACTTGGTCAAAGGAGGACTTACTAGTGGGTTAATTTCTGTCGCTCATGAAATTACACTAAAACGCTCTGTGCGATCCAAATTGTTTATATGATAGCGCTTATATTAAAATCATAATTTTTTTATTTCATTCACTTTTAAGGATAATTAACCTACAAAATATATACCTTTTCGCATGGTTTACCATGGATGAAGATATCAACTATATTTGTTATATTAAATATATGGACACCATATTTTCCTTCCATATTTGTGAAGGACAAATTCTTCACTTAATATAACCAGTAGTTTCCTAACAACCCCCCGTAAACATGTGACATGAACACAGCATTTTGCGATGACTTAACCGTTGGAAACCTAACCGTTGGTAGACACTATATATAGGTTAAATTGAACATAGTGCTAGGTTTCAAAAAGGTTCTCAAAAACATTAATATGTACCGATCGTCCACTCATTTGTAAAAGTTCTGTTGTAATTCTGTCCTCAACAGATACCTTTCCGTTTTTAAGATGCTGGGAAGTCTTTCTAATCTCGTTCAGGTGCCTCAATGCCAGTAAAACTGGTCTCCGGTTCTCTACACTCACCATACGAAACACAGCAGCATTAAGGTGCTATTTTACGCTCGTATTCTGTGACAGTTCGGGTTTTGATCAGAATATTGTTTATCTAGTCGCCAGCAATGTCGCTGACACTACTGGTCTTCATCTTAGACAGTCAACAACCACTTCATGGAATGGGAATTTCCGCGCTAGATTAGATACATGTGTATTTGCCGCCAAATATTACAATAAAGTTACAGCCTATATTCGTCCAACGGCTGGGCAGGCCTCCTCTCATTTCTGAGAGGCTCCTAATGTGTGGTGTGGTGGCGAACTTAACTTGTCTCCGAAATATTTTTTTGTTCTTATTTCTCAGACATGCAGGGATCCTCACTATGTTTTTCTTCACCGCCAAACACGTAGTAAATCAGCACTTAAAATTGTTATGTCTTATGTATCTTATATATATGTATATATATATATATATATATAAATAAACTGATACTATGATGATTCTGCCAATTTATTAAGTAAGTGTTCCCGAACCTTCATCTTTAATGCGTACCGATTGCTAGCCATCCTGAGGGAGTGCGTTCCAAAGGAGAATAGATTGAATGTGGAAAGAAGAGTGAACAAGTCCAGAGCTATGGGAGGGACATAGGAGAAGAAGGTTTTTCGTAGAGCGGAGGTTTTTCTCATGACTAGCACTAAGCTACTGAAACTAAGGAAAGGAATTAGGAAGGGGAAGTTGGAGACATCAGGATAGAATAAAGGGTGGTGAGTGCACGCAAACATCGGCGTTGACGAATAGGTAACCATTTTATTGAGATCGATACGTGGATACATGGTCATATTTTCGAAGATTGAAAATGAATCGAATGCAGTTATTCAGAAGACGGTCATATTTGTTGAGAAGATCTGCATTCAGGTCGAAATAACACACATCACCATAGTCGATTAGGGGAAAAATTAAACTCTGCACAAGCATTGTCTTAATTTCACATGGTAGAAAATTTTTTAGGCGATAGAGAGAACGCAGGCTACCAGTGACTTTCTGGCTAACAGTTGTTGTTTGGGCTTTCCAACTCAAAGTAGAATCAATTAATAAACCCAGATCCTTCACAGTGGAACACAATTGAATCTCAGTACTATAAAAAAGATAGGAGGTAGAGCTACTGTTTTCAATCTCTGGATCATCGGACGGCTACCAATTATTATGGCCTGACACTTCAAAGGGTTGACTATTAGGCCAAACCTGTCAGACCAGTTCTTAATGTACTCAAGGTCCCTGTTAAGTATGTCCACCGCTGTAGAAATATCGTCAATACTCGCTTGTGTGTACAATTGCAAGTCATCAGCATACAGATGATATGCAGACTGAAGGTTTTGAGTAATGAGATTAATAAATATAGAAAACAACAAAGGAGATAATATGCCGCCTTGAGGGACACCAGCATGTATGTCAAGCCAGCTAGATGATAGCTCATCGATGCGAACCGACTGCTGGCGCCCTCGAAGATATGATGAAAACCAATCCAGTGCTTCGGGTGAGATCATAGAAAGGGAAAGGATGGAAATTAGAATGTCATAACTAATGGTATTAAAGGCGTTCGAGAAGTCAACCAAAACCAACACAGTGACTTTAGTGTCCTCTATGCCTGCCCTAATATCACCAGTTACTTTCAGGAGTGCGGAAACGGTACTATGACCGGGCCTAAAGCCAGACTGTAAGGGACTTAATAAGTTATTACGAGAGATAAACTGCGAAAGTTGCTTGTGGACACAGGCCTCAAGGACCTTGGATAAGAAGGGAAGGATGGATATAGGTCGGAAATGATTGGGTAAAGTGGGATTTGGGATCTTTTGTAAGGGATTAACGTAAGCCTTATGGCACAGTGAGAGAAAATTACCAGAATCCAAGGAGAAGTTAATGATGTGCGAGATAACTGGGAGGATATTGTCAAGTATATAGATAATCATCCGTCATTTATTTGTTTTTATTAAAAATAAATTAAATAAAAACAATTAATTTTAAATACATTTTTGTGGTATTTTTTTCTTAAATGTTCTTAAGTCTTGATTCGAAGTTATACTTATAGTAGGGTAGTAGGGTACGTAGGGTACTCAGGTCATAAGTTCTGTCAAATTTTTTTCATAAAATTAATGATACACTTTTTGATAATTATATAGAAATTATATATGAAATGAAAGGTAATTTAGTTTTATTATTCCAAATACCCTCCCCTATTTTGAATACATGCCCTTAATCGACGCGGCTAATCATCAATTGCAGCACGCACCACACTCAATATATATTTCTGCCGCTGCTATAGCCAAAGATGCTCGGAAAGATTCCAAATTCTAATGAGGTTTAGCGCAGACTTTCTCCTCCAAAAGTTGCCATATCTTGTAATCAAGTGGGCTTAAATCTGGACTAGAAAAGGGCCAGTCTCCATCTCCGATAAATTCAATTCCAAGGGCGGTCAACCAGTTTTGCGTGCTTCGTGCCCTATGAGCTGGTGCAGAGTCCTGTTGGAATATCCAATGTCTGTTTTTGAACATTGTTGTGTGAGGTTCCACTATGTTTGTTAGGAAGGTATTTTGGTACACCTCGACACTGGTTTTTACACCTTTTTCACAGAAAAACACCTCAGTTAAGCCTGAATATGAGACTCCAAGCGAAACCTGAAGAAGGATAATGTGGTCGTTGAACCCTAGGAATACGCGTACTGGCTTCTTCACTGCTGTGTGCATACACCTTATCATTTTGTTTATTATAACTTTCATCGAAGTTAAAAAAAATTTCATCCAAAAACACAATTTTGCTACGGCGGTACAAAAAATTTTTTTTCCCGCGAACCGCCGTAACAAAGCGCGAGATTTATCCGGCCTAACTTTTTTCAAACGCTCGTTCAAAAAATATCCGGTCTTCTTACGATAAGCTCGTATTCCCAGATCTTCATTGATCACTCTTTTGATCGTGGTTCTGCTTAGGCCCATCTGAAGAGCTAAGATTTTTTGTTTATGAACAGGATTTCGTTGGATTCGCGCCTTCATTGCTTTGATAATCGCGCGTGTCCTAACTGTATGCGGTTGGCCGGTCTTCTTACGGTCTTCGAAGCTTGAATCTTCAGTGAATCGTTTGATAGTGTGATAAACAAATTGTGGGGTTATTTTCAATTTTTGTAGAATATTGAAAATGTCTTGGCGCGTAACCACAGCGGTGCAACGCGATAACAGCTACTCTATCTTCTATCTTCGACCACTCCATATTTGAAAATGAATTAAAATTAATGCCTTTTTTATTTTCAGCAAGCCCAAACGTTATATTTTCAAAATTGGGGAAGTTCGTCTAGCCAGTATTCAGGTCGTCACTCCATCTAGGGGGGGGTCGCCCTACACTACGCCTACCGACACGAGGCTGCCACTCGAGAACCTTTCTTCCCCATGTGTTATAGGTTCTTCGAGCTATATGGCCAGCCCATTGCCGCTTCAGCTTACTAATCCGTTGGGCTATGTCGGTAACTCTGGCTTTACTGCGGGTATGCTCATTTCTGAGTCTATCACGCAGAGAAACTCCAAGCATCGCCCTCTCCATAGCTCGCTGAGCGACCTTGAGCGTCTTCATACGGCCAGCAGTGAAGGACCACGTCTCAGATCCGTAAGTCATCACTGGCAACACGCACTATACAACCAGTGCGTGTTGCCAATTGACTTACAACAAGAATTTTACATGACAGAAAGAATTTCTCTAAAAAAATTTATCAATTCTATGACAAAAACAAAAATTCTCGATCCTCTTAAGAAGTCTGAAGAATTACGGATATTTTGAAATAGCATTTACGGAATTATACGGAAATGTTGGTACAACATACGAGTTGGTACGTAAACATTGATATTAGACGAGATTGTAAGTTTAGGGTTTGCTTATTAGTAGTAGATCCATAGTTCCGTAGATCCGTAGTTGTCCATCTTATCGAAATTATAAATAAAGTACAAAACTTAAGTACTAGTGAAGATATACTATGTTCGTTGTTCTAAAACTCGCATACTGCAATCCACGACAGTTTTGATAAATCATTACGTATATTTAGAACATACTAATGTCAGTTGAATCGGCACGTGGCCGGTGCAACCCACTCAACGGACGAAGTTTTGACGACCAATTGTAATCTAGCTATAAAAGTTGAACCTAAATTTCACTTAGTGTTGACGGTTTTATAATGCTCTATAAAACCGTCGCATTTCTAGTGCATCTAGGGATGCTGTGTGGCCTTCAGACATTAATTCACGATAATTTTAACATTCAACGACGTCAAAATGCCGTGTTACCAGTAGAAAGAAATGATTTTCGGATATCGTCACTTACCATAAACGTACTACTACTAGCACATACTACGATTAGGACTGGCTGAGGTAGTGCGGTCATCTTGTTGTCCTATAAATGAAAATTATTATATTATTTTATTATTATATTATTAAATATTGTCCTATAAATTGACTTTAATTAATCACTGCTGAATTAGAAAAAGCACACCTTAAACGCCATCTAAATTAATTTGGCAATACCTCCGAAGCTTGGAAAGAGCAGGTTTAATACAATAGAGCGAGACTCTATTAACCTGTATTGTAATTCTTTATTCCATACAAGATTGTTTCAATATGTGAAGAATGCCGTTGACTAGACTTAGATGCCATAATTATGATTCCAAAAAAAGTACAAATGTCCTCTCGCGTGTAAAACTGATTTTGTTTTATTAAGTCTTGCTTCAATTAAAATACACGCACTAACGCGGTCGTATGTAAAGATACATCATATTTTAAATTCACGCCAAATGTAACAAAACTTACAATAAATATTTTGAACTCTAATTTTGAATTTCAATTTATATAACCTATTTGTAACGCCTATCAAGAAATCCATAATTATCCGCTGGCGTATTTTAGGAAACACTGAGATATAAAAAGGTTTCTAATTATGGTGGTTTATAATAAATGTTTTCGAAAATCAAACACTCTCAGATCATAGCGTCGTCTACGCGGCTTTTTAGCTTAGCTGACCCTTTGGGTCGTCGGGATTACAAATAACTAAAATTAAAAGGTGGGTCTACGCTAGAGGAGCACAAATTGAACCGCTCTACTCGCGGTGTCAAATGTGGACTTACAACGAGCCTATAACATGCAAATCGATGTATGCGATCCAAGTCCCTTTGTGTTCGTCAAAAAACCGACAATAGGCGGAGCACAGTCGAGCACGAACCAAAAGCTCGAAGCGCGCTCGTTCGAGGCTTGTAAGTGGTCCACACTATACGAATTTGTGCTCGGCTAATGCTCCGTTCGTGCTCGGCTCGTCTAGTGTAGACCCGCCTAAACACTAAAATCCGTAAATTTATTACTTGCTTAAATATAAGATTTTTTATTATCTTCTAAAGTGACTGTAGCTTGATCATTAAAATTAATTGGCTCTTTAAAACTTACAAGTCTATTGTACTATTGATTATTTGTAAGCGATAATTGAATAGATAGATAAGAGATATTTCCGTTGTAAATAAAACTAGGTAGTATTATGTTGTTAACAAAGAGGCAACATATTTTCAGGCACACTTCGATCACTCGAAGGTTCTGCCGCGGGCGGCGTTCCCGTGACGACAACGAACTCTACCGTTCAAACAGCTTCAAGTTTGAGCGATTCACTAGGGAGCCGGCGGCGGATGAATTTACATCAAGCTCACAGGTAAGCCTGTCTGTTACATATCAATTAAAGGTTAAAATTTTAGTAGGAGAAATTTAATTAATTTAAATAACGCAATAAAACTAGCAACGCGTTTTGAATGCAATTGTAAAAGGTTTTTGATTTTTCAAGTCGCTTCCATAGATATCTAATATATGTGTGCTAATATTTTTTTAAATCAGATTTATATTTTCTTTTTTTAACGTTAACAACATTGTCTTATTGAAAATTTATTCTTGTCTTACTGTTAAACAAAATTAGTGGCACTGTTTCTGAAAGGGACGTCCTAGGCGAAAATTTATCGACCAAATTGGCGATTTATTGAAAACGGGCCAAATTAGGAGTACCCTTAACCGACGAGCATGTATGCGTTAGGTATATGGATGTGAAGGAGGAGAGAGAGAGGAAATGGAAGTCTGTAGTCTCTGCCTACCTCTCTGGGTGACAGGCGTGAGTATTTATCTTTCTATAATACTAAAATAGGTAGTATCTAACACTTGAATTAACATTTGAAAGGTCGCATGTTGTTCACATAATTGTTCTACTTGTGCTCTTCGTTTTAGTTTCTGGTAATATTGATTCCTATAGTATCAAATACAGTTTTTTAGTCGTAAGAATTGATAGAGTATTTTATAATAAAGCAAGTCTCATATAATCCCTTACAACATATAAAAGCGTCCGAAAGCGTTACCCTACTTATCTACGTTAGACGTCTTGATTCTTGAGCACAAAAACTGTCATTTACTCGTGCCATGTCAGCTTGTATCTTTCTCATAGTTTATCAATATATAATAGAGAAATCTTAACATGTTTATAGAAAATTGGCAAATTACGTCCCACTACTGGGCACAGGCCTCTCCTCATTTCTGAGAGGGTTTTAGATCATAGAAGTGTTCACCGCGCAGCTCCAAGTGGTAAATCAGCACTTGAAATTGTAACTAACAATTTCATTGGTGTTGGCGGGGATCGAACCCGGTTTGCTCGCGTAATGTAATTTACAGCGAGCGCTAACCATCTGAATTACCACGGCTCTTCATTCTATGTTACATATAAATAAAATTGAAGCGTCTGTTTGGAATATCGAAATAACTAGTCTTATATTGAGCTGAGACCGAAAGGATACCAGATATTTCCATGCCAGGAAGACATGAGTAACCATAGAATACTATAATACATACATAATAGAACGGGGGAGTGGAGTCATTAAAATGTCACTAACATATCAATTCATACGTGTAAATATCAACACGAGATGTATTTTGACGTTACAATCGTTTCCAAATTTCCCATGCAAATTATTTAGAAAATGCCAAATCGCACACTCCTTACAAATAAATATGTATTAAAATTTAAACGATTTTTTAATGATGATCTTGAACGTTAATCAAAAGTCTAAAATGTGTAAATTTACTTACACTGTCAACACAGCGAATCGCCAATCCTCGTACAAAATAAGGTTGACAGCCATTCTATTGTGTATTATAGTATTCTATGTGAGTAACCATTTTTAAATGTTCAACTGTTTGTCTGTCTGTCCGGCCTAAGTGTTGGAATGGCGAACCGTGCGTTCCGTTTGAAATGGTGAACTGTTGTATTGAAACTTAACGAACAGATAGTGAGCAATAACAGGAGTGATCAGTGAGGTGGCTATATTTTATGCGAAAAACTTGGAGTATTTATTGTGAGATCCAAAAATTAAAATAAATGGTAAGCGATGATAATTTTAGGAAAACTTAATGACTACATTAGTAGATCCCACGCCAGGCGATTGCCGGACTGCTGGTAATCAATATAATTGACTTCCTTTAAACATGTAGAAAATATTTTATTAGTCACTGTCAGAGTGCTGTGTTGGTTTCTATTTTAAGGTACAGTAGTGAAAGTTGGGTGGGCGGAAGAAGCACGAGGGTAGAATGAACACAGTAGAAATGCGGTCGTAAGTAGTAGGTTGGGGCTGAATCTAAGTGGCAGGGTGAGAAATTGTGTGATAAGAGAGTGTGGTTTGCAAGATGATGTTGTGACTAGGATTAAGAAAGGAATGCTTCGGTGGTTTGGTCATGTAGAAAGAATGAATGAGGAAAGAGTGACAAAGCAAATTCATGTTGCAGAAGTGAACGGCAGAGTCGTAAAGGGCTGTTCTAGGCGAAAGTTTATCGACCAAATTGACGATATATTGAAAATGGGTCAAATTAAGAGTATCCTTAACCAACGAGCATGTATGCGTAGCTATATGAATGTGGAGGAGGCGAGAAACGTGTGTCAGGATCGTGCCAAATGGAAGAATGTAGTCTCTGCATACCCCTCTGGGTGACAGGCGTGAGTGTTTATATATGTACGTCCTATAAAAAATGTTTCATTGTCAGAAATGTAGAAAATAAATTGAAGGAGAATTAAAAATTGTGGTCCCAAATTGTGGTCCCAGATATCGCTTGTGTTATGTTGATATTAATGTTAATTGGTTGTATGGGGAGAGTAGAAAACTAGAGACCTCAGGGGTGACAGACGTCTAATGGGACATAGCATTTACTAACCATCAGGTAGACTGTATGCTCGTTTGTCATTCTTACTCCATAAAAAAGAGAACTGGCAATTGTAGTGCCAGCTGTCGCACACCTTTGTAGATGTTTTGCTTCGGCATATACTTGACGAAGAGAATCACCTTAAAATTGCGCATTCTGGCAAGAGCCCTAACTGGACACTGTTGTCTTAAAAAGCACATGTCCATCCTGGGACTAAGCAACTCAAGGATGTGTCGGTTCTGTTCCATAACGGAAGAAACGCATCATGCAACACATCCTACGAGTAACTGATTGCGGACCCTTAATGCGCAAACGTAACACTCATCTGGGAAACTATGTACTCCGCCCAGAAGAAGTGAAATTGCTGACAGCTAAGCAACTCCTTCTATTCATTGAATACATAGGGCTTAGCAGTGAAGTATAGCCATAGCAGTGATCGCAATAGATCTTTTAGGTCACACTGATACTGGTCTCTTTCCCTAGACCTGCATAGCTGCTCGCATACAATAAAAATTCACCCCAATTTGTTCCGTGGGCGGTACAGTGTGATACATCGCCATCATATAGCATAAGTTTTCATTTTCATTTTTTTATAGAGTTGTAAATAGTAAACTGTTGAAAAATTCTCTTTCCAAATCAAAGGGGGTTTACTACGCTGACCAGATTGACTGACAATTGCGGTTCCAAATATCATAAACATTAAACGGATGTCAGGCCGGACCTTTTTCTTTTGGGTGATATCAACGTTTATCGGAAGTCACATAGGTACGTTACTTATATTGGAAACGAATGGAAATACTTATAATGGAATGATGGGTTCTCTGACGCCCTTCCTACAATTTTACTTCACGTCTTATACTGAAAATAATAGCATTATGTTAAATATAAAGTAATTATGTGATAATACTTCGTCTATACTAAATCTTACCACAAAATATTTAAAGGCTCATAGACATCTACATTTACTCCCGATTAAGAATCAAAATGCAGTTGCGTTTTCACCCCTGAGAACTAAGATGAATTGCCTCGTTTTCAGTGAAAAGGGTCTCTGATTCTCTAATCTCCGCAGCATTAAACTGCTATTTTGTGAGAGCGTGGTCCCCCGTGGTACCCCGGCCGAGCCAACCCATTCATGCTACAACCAACGCCGTCTTAGGCCATTCCGGGGCCCTTGGGCACACAAGAATTTGGGGCCCTGTTGGAAAATAAAAAAAGTGAATGACAAAAACATTTTTCTGCTATGATCTTAAATTTATTATTGTTAATCGGTAAAATTCAAATAATATGTCATTAATGAGAACTACACGACTTTTTCTGCAACCAGGGCGGCGCCTCTTTATAATGAGGTAAAATAATTGACAGATTTCATAGCGGGGACGATAATTTCTTAGAAAAATGTAAACTATGTCTTTTTTCTAAACTTTCTTTAAAAAAAAGAAAATATTCTATATCAACATGAATAGATGTATTCTTTTTATTTATTACACTAAAATTTTGGTTCCACTTGTCTAAAAATAAGGATTGGAACAGTTATTTGCTATAAAATCTAATATTAACTTTTTTTGAAAATTATCATATTTAATAAATCAATTGCCGTTAAATCTTTTGAAGTGTAATTTTTATTAAACAGTACGAAATTATATTTTTATCTCACCGATTATAAATACATAGATTGATGAAAAAAAAATCAGGCTAGGTATAAGAATATGGCGAATGTTCAGCTCAGCCCGACAAAAACGTTTAAATAGCGGCCAAATGCGGTACTTGATATTTTCTACCTAGGAAATATGTCAATTCCACTTTTTCTGGTAACTCAGCAAAAACCGCTCAGGGTTGCCAGAAAGTCACTAACAACGCCGTCATATATTCTATAATTTTTTTTGTTGGGTTATATATTCCTAAAATAGAAAAAAAAGATTGTATAGCATAAGCGAATAAGACCACACATGTGCCCTTATGGTAAAGACGGTAATGGCTACAACCATAATATAGCTGCACAATGGCTCTACTTAAACGTACCTAAACGTACTTTAAATAAGAATTGTTATAATATGACATAGATATTTTTCTGATATTATATTATCCACTTTTGAGCCAAACACCGAGTTCATGAATGAGGAGGTGGCCATTCATCGACGTGAACATTATTTCATCAAGCTGGGTGTGCCAGTCTCATTTAATTTAGTGTGTTATATTACAAATAAGTATTAGTTAAAGCAGAGCTTTGTTGTATGGAAAGTTATTAAGGTAAATATAGTACTTAATCATTAAAATCGAGAATTATTATATTCTACACACTAGAGAGTTATACCTTTGAAACACACCAAATCAATTTAAGAAAATTTGTAAAAGCGCCATCTACTGTAAAGAAATATAAAATTACAAAACTTGTAGGTTGTCGTGCTGTTTATAACAAATGGTGATAGAGGGCGGTGTGATAGCTTTTTCTAACAAATCAATAAGATAGGCTAAGCCAATTACAGAAAATTGGTATCTCCAACGATCATAATTTTATAGTTCAGATAATAGTGCAATTGCTTGCGGAAACAATTCTTTTCCGGGCACCGAAACAAACTGTGTTGCCGATGCTATGTACTCCAAAAAAGAGCATAATGATCAAAATAAATTCATATTTTTAATTAGATATAATTGTTTCTAATAATATATTATGACGAATTAATCAACAGAACTATAATAGCATATTTATACGGAAAGCTTTTTGTATGTATTTTTTTCTACATATACCGGAAAATGTACAGACATTGGGCAGTAGATGGCGTTTATTCTAAATGAAGCGCGAATAAAAAAATTATGAAAAGCTCTAGAATAAAGGATGTTTTTGTTTAGAAGCCACGGTAGATCAGGGCACGCACCGTGGTACGCTAGCAACACCATAGGTAATAGGATAGGGTAGAGGTAAGGAGTACACTCTGTATATTAAAGTATCCGTAGGAAAGCGTTAAATAAGGATGGCGCCACTGTAGCTACAGTCTAGATTTAAAAAAAAACTTTTTACAATTTTTTATTGCACAGATTATTACCATAATTCTTTTTACAATAATTATTTTATTGCTTTCAAAATTTTTGTTTTTTCAAAATCATTCTCAATTCTCAACGTATTTTACGGCGATTTAACATACCCCGTAGCTACTCGAGCGCTGTAGTGGAGAGTTTTAGAACTGTTATTTACTGCTTACAGATGGACACTTTTTCAAATATTTTCCTATGGGAGTTGGTACTCCTTACTTCTACACTCCATAGATAGGAGTCCGTCTGGGTTGGTAGTACCCTCTAACTAACCTATTTCTATTTCTGTTAAATAACAACGGCTACACTACCGTTTTCCGATCTGAAGAATAAAGAGAGAAAATATACTTACAGGCTGTGAGGTATTCCGTCTTTGTCTTCAAAGGTAATAACGCATCTGCAGCCTTCATTGTTTGAAGTTGTCTACATGTCCCCACGGATCGCAGTAACCATTTAATATCAGGAGGACTGTAAATTCGTTTGTTACTTCAGTTTTATATAAAACTCAAGTTAGAAGTATTCCACTTCTTGAACTTCGTGTGAAATCAAGGTCTGTTCATGGACAGTACATGTCATAGATATTAAAGTAACCTCAAAATTATACAGGATCATCAATACTCTGATTCACACATGTATTACCCATTTAGAATCAAATAATATTTTTTTTTTAATTTGATGTTTTTAAAACTATACGAACACATCCGTAGCCTACAAAGCTCAAATTACTTTCTATTTTAAAAGTGATTTAGATATATTTATAATATATAAATGTATAAATGTATGTATTTATTTAAATATGTATGTCAAATATATATTTTTTATACTAGCGTTCCACACCGGTTTCACACGGGTGATTTCTGAATCTCGACAACAGCGCCACCTACCGTGTCTAACTGAGGTTTTAATTTTATACCAACCACTCAAACCCACACAAAAATTTAATCAATATCGGTCGAGCCATTTTCGAGTTTTTGCGAGACTAACGCACAACGATTGTTTTTATATTATAGTGGTATGTGTATATTTTGTGTATGTGTTGGATATATGATTTTAATTGAATTATTGAATTCGATCATGGTAAGATTAGCTGGTATAGAATGCAATATAGCAGTCAGCTCGCCTTTTCTGCAAAATCTTTGGTACAATAAAGAATAACATAATCAATTAATCTTGACTTTCAGGAATTTCTATTAACCGTTTATAAAGTTAATACAGTGACTGTAAAAATATTTTGTTTAACAACGTTTTACAAAAAAATTTGAGTGTGAATACCAGAACTACATACCTCCCGGCATTGTCTCGAATGATCCCATATTGTCGGCTACGTAATATTTGGAGTAAATAACGTATGTAAATACACAGGGGTCAACATATTACCTATCTTTAATTCGTAGCGCGTTAAGATTTCACAATGTTTTCGACCTATCGTAAAACATTTTAAACTTAAAAAATTTAGTTCTTGAAACTTAATTTGAAGTTTCAGTATCGTCACAGTGAGTTAAGTATTAAATTCGACAATGTAATGTTTTTACGTGGTAGAGCCACGCTGCAGCTATATTATTGTTGTAGCACGAATGGGTCGTGTCGACCGGAGTAGGAAAATGCCCTCGCAGAATACCAGTGTAAAATAGCAGTTTAATGCTGATGTGTTTCGTCGAATGGTGAGTGTAGACAACAGTGTAGAGACCCTTTTTACTGGAAACGAGGCATTCTATTTCAGTCCTCAGAGGTGACAACACATCTGCATTTTGATTCTTAACCGAGGAGGTGTAGATGTCTATGGACCATAGCATCCACTTACTATCAGTTTTTTATACGTAGTAGAGCCATGCTGCGGTTATATTAGTAATATAGTTGTTTGAATACCTCAGTGAGGTCTCTGATGTAACTCTAAATTGGTAACTCACTGCACAGCTGGTTTTTCTGAGACATTTTAATGCCTGACATCAGGACTGGCTGTTCCCATACCAGCAGACCGACCACGCTGGGAGAGAAGCGTGGAATTTTTCGTTGTCGCTGAGGATCTCCTAGCTGCTAAATCAAGCAACTAGGATACTCTTTGTGGATGCCCATCCACAAAGAGTATCCTAGTTAGTACACACAGCTCCACACAGCAACCTGCCTGGAAATTCTGTTAGATACCGATCCGGACAGGTACGATATTTAGGTCTCCCTTGGGAACAGTCTGATGAAATCTTTGTCGTTATTTTTACCACCCAACTATGATTTTCAAGAAGTCCGGTGAATGTGGCGATACAAGTAAGCAGATTGAAATAATACTAGTTTTTACGGAATTTATCGCGTATATTTAACTTTTTAATTACCCGACGTTTCGAGAGCTTTACAGCACCCATGGTCACGGGAAGGACTGAGATGTTCAAACGTCCAGCTGTCATAGTTAACCGCGGTTACCATAGATTAAAATTTAACTTTTGTTCCGATCTACACAGTATGAACTTATGGTATCATGGAGTCTTACAGTTGTATGCTTGGGTTGGGATTTAATTTTATTCAGACTTCCTGCACTGTGAACATGTACAGAATCGCCCCCCGTCACTACATCAGATTTGATAGACCACAAATCCTCGCTAAAGAACACCGATTCCTTCCAAGGATGATTCGCGAGGCTATTGAAATCAAAAAACATCCTAATTTCAATAGAGAAGATGGCTGGGTGCTACCATCTGCTTGGGATCCTATAATAAATAAAATTAAATCCCAACCCAAGCATACAACTGCAAGACTCCATGATACCATAAGTTCATACTGTGTAAATCGGAACAAAAGTTAAATTTTAATCTATGGTAACCGCGGTTAACTATGACAGCTGGACTTTGAACATCTCAGTCCTTCCCGTGACCATGGGTGCTGTAAAGCTCTCGAAACGTCGGGTAATTAAAAAGTTAAATATACGCGATAAATTCCGTAAAAACTAGTATTATTTCAATGTGTAGTGTTCGCGTAAATATAAGAAATCATTAAGCAGATTGGTATAAGATGTGGCATTTATTTGCATCCTATCCTTGGCGGCATTTGTTTCTCGTTTGAAGAGGGTTCAGGGTGCAGTATTTCATACCCTTTGCTGACGTGCCCATTGATTGTAAAGCTCACCCATGGTTTTACTCCGAATACACCCGTTCAAAAAACACAAGCGTATGGCGTGTTTATCCTGGGTCGATGCTTATGACTGCAAAGCTTTGGATGTTAGCCATAATAAAAGAGCCTTAACCAAGCTGCCAAGTCCTGTAAAAATTCATTCCTGCTAGTGAGTTTCGACGGCATTTAACACACCGCCGCAAAACTCTCAGCCAAAGTATCTGACAGGAGAGCTTTTTAGTCTCTCGTTAAAGCGGTCGAGGCCAATTTCTGCCGGTCTACAGTACCTCAATGATAAAATCAGATTGCTCACTGGCGCATACGGCTAAAGAGTAAGAAAGTAGAAGTTCACGTCTAGTTCCCTGGACTTGTTTCTTCCAAAACATTCTTTTTTTCTCCTTGAATTACAGACACGACTTTTCTACAGATTTATTATATATATAGATTAATAATATAAAATCATTCAATGGTAGAGTCACCCGATGGTAACGTTTAATTACGAAGTACAATATATATCGGGTAGAAGCAATATTGTTAACGACGTGCTATCACGTTACCCTCCTGATTTTTTACTTTTGTTTTGTTGAAATAACTTACACAAAAATTAAAATCCATATCAGTATATCAAACACAAGATTCGGAGTCGTTGGCTATTATTGGAAAATTAAAGACGTTAAATACTTCTACAATCTCAATAACCTTATTGCGGTACCTCTATGACAGAAAGACAAAAAGACAGAAAACAGACAGACAGACAATGTTTTGACGGCATACAGATACATTGAGAAAATGAATCTGGAAACGTTAAAATAAAATGTAGTATTTACATTAATATTCATAATTTAGGTAGATTAAGAATGTAGAATTATTGAAAACAGTCAATTCATTTATCCAACTCACCTGTTCTTCTGCTGTCCACAGCAGTTGTCGGTATAAAACGTAACGTCAGAATTAGGATATTTATCAGATACTTTTTGCAGGAATTTGTAGACACAGGAACCGATCTCAACTGCACCCCGACCTCCTAAAGCCTCATGCCAGAAGTAACAAATCGTCTCCTTGTTTTTTATATCAGTGATCTAAAAAATTAATCGAAGTTTATTGTATTAAGAAATAAAATTGTAGTTTATGAAATAAAAAAGTCAAGAGTAACTTACAGTTAAATTCAGACAATTTAATTTAGACTTATAAAAGAAAGCTGATGATTCTCCAATCGGTACAGGCATCACAGCTTGTAAATCAAATATAGCTACAATGCTATTGCTTTCCGCCATTTTACAAGTCTCAATGTCATTCTTTTTTTCAGCTCGACTGAGTTATTTTTGGCGCAGATGTTCCAAATATTGATTTTCTAATACTTCATCACCGTCAACTGCATTTTTACGAGATTCACATAGATTGCACTGATCTTTCTTGGGGATGAAAAAAGAAATGTTAAACTCTTTAGTAAATGTTCGGTAGTATAAATCATAGTTTGCAGCAGTTTTCTCTCTATCTATCTAACGGAGTCCAAGACTTCTGGATCAGTTTTAATATGATGATCATGCTTGCCACGACTGTCCATTGGTGCACTGCCTAGAAAGCCTTCACTTGTTTTAGCCTCGATCACAGTGCGTAAAGTTCTATCCGCAATTCCCAATGTGTTTAGTAAGAAAGTTTTGCAAACTCTTACATTTTGCCCATTGTTGACTAGGGAATAGTATGTGTTAGGTTTTCTATTCTTTATCGTTGTTCTGACACGACGCACGGCTGGTAGGAATACCATAACTACAGAATTAAGAAAATCACGTTGTCTCTGAAATGATGATAAAGCCCAATAGATATTAAATATTTCACGCCTCTGCTCCTCTGAAAATTTGTTCGAGCACTAATATTGACACTTATCTGAACAAGGCGGCTTCATTGCTTTGGCAGGAACAGTTTTACCAGTGCGAGATGTATATTGTTTACCCAAATTCTTTAATTGTTTTGTTTTATTTTTCTTCCACTGAGCCTCATTCCTCACCCTTTTCTTTTTATTTTTATTAGGAGATTGAACAATATTATCTGTATTTTGGGGTGATCCATCATTTGGCATCACACTGTTACTGGAATGATTATTTTGCTGTGATATAACCTCGAGAGTCTCGCCAGATTGCATTAAGTTGGAGCTGCGTGTAGTAGAGTGAAAAGAAGTGGACCTGCTTGATGATGAGCTTGATGACGATGAAAATGAACTGCTTAAACTAGATGAAGACATTTTGCGAGTGCGTTTTGATGGCCGATGTTCATCACCACTGTCATCGGGTGAAAAATCTTCACAGTCTGATTTTAAATATTTGCTATCTACATTTGCACTATTTTCGATGGATTTTGGTAAAACTAATTCAGATATTTCTGGTTGCGAGTTATTATTGGCTGGTAAATGGAGCTGGAATTCAGACACAAGAGGAACGACATAGTTGTCTTGTTCTAATGTGGAAACGTTTCCTTGTGTCAAAATCGACTTACTTGCAGTCGAGTCTTCAGAATCAGAGCTAGATGAGGATAAAGTTGATGTAGATTTCTTAAGATCACGAACAGGTTGGAATTCGAAGGTTTCTGATTCGTGTTTACTTGTGTCATACTCTGCGACGTTATTAAAAATGCTTGAAATATCTTCATTGTGATACGGAGAGTTTCGCAAACTTGGCAAGTCAGAATAAATACTCTCAACTTGTTCATTTCTATTGGCTAAAAGAAAATTAATAAATTATAGCAAAACAAAACCAAAATAAAAAACAGTCTAGTTGTCTGCCTATTTTACACGTACCATTCCCACTCTGATCAGCAACACCAACAATATTGACATTATTTAAATACGTCATTGTGTCAATAGATGATGGTTCGTGTCTATCCATTACTAAATTGATCAACTTTCTACCACGTCCTTCCATTATTGTAAATAACCTAAAAATAAATGAATAGGAAATCAAAACAAAATTATAAATCACCAGCGCGCGTCATGTGACTTTTATTTACATTCACATAAGGTTTAAATTACAACTATTGACGCGTGCTCGTGAAATGCATTAACTGTACATGATACAACATAAAAGAAATTTTAAAAAGTAAATCTAACTTCAAAGACTAAAATAATCCCACGTGGAATTTAGGAAGTTTACTGCGACTTCACGCAGACAAAAAGAATTATACGAACATTTCATGTAATACAACACAACAAAAATACTTGGCCAGGTATCGTGAAAATAAGCTGGATTGCTCTTTTTAAAATGTATATATATTTAAATAATTAACAAAGCAATGTTTAAGCGTATTTGAACCAAATAATAATATTTTTCTACCAACAACGACATTACTAATAGGAAATTACAAAAATTATGTCATTGCTTCTGCAAAAACAAATATATTTTGGAACAACAATGTCGAAAATGTTCATTCCGTCGTTGTAGCCCCAAAAAGAACGAAAAATAATGTCATAATTACCGTTACGTCAATGTAGCACCCAAACACAAATACACTTCGTGGAGCTCCCCGCGCAACTGACCGATGCGTCGCTGTTTCCGCGAGATCTTTGCGAGTTAGCATAAATGCAACAACGACGCTAGCGCTACCTACCGATAAATAGACTGAAGTTGATTTACGTCTTTGTTTCTCCTAACGTAAATACACTTTCTAAGTGATTTGTCATATTTATCTAATTTTTGGAAAAAATTACATTTACGTCGATGTTTCTCCAAATGAGCGAAATGCTGAAGAGATTAGAAAAGTCATTAACTCGAGTTTCTAAAAATAGACAAATGATTGCTATACTAATCAAACATTCACTCGAGTACCTAAAAATAGAAACAATACCTTACATTTTCTTTCCGTCTTACAAAAGCTATTGAAAAGGTTGTAAACTTTTGAAAACTAATTAACAAAAGCAAAGGCTTCTTAACAATTTGGCTTTTAAAAATTATTGTAAATATAAAATAATAAAATCAAAGTTATTAATAAAAATGTTTCTATGATGAATCATAATATTGAGTTTAGAAACACGAATTCACTTTTTGCATTGTTCGGATTACACGAACTTTATTTTTTATTTTTCTGTTTTTTTCGTGTTCGTGTTAACGAGGGTTTACTGTATAATAAAACATTATTTTACATCATCTTATATTGTTTATATTCGTGGCATTACACATCGTTGTCTTACTAAAAGCACAGAATGCTAAATGTAACTACTGTGCACGTTTTGAGTCGCCATGTTTTGGGAATTATTCTAAATCAAGTTTAGTATTGGCCGGTTTTCTGTATAAATGAAAAAATGTGAAGTCTGAGTACCTCTTCTCAAAATCACGAGTTCTTGACTATCACACTGGCTCCCTCCTAGACCTTTCCACTGGGTTTCACAAAATTATTTTGTTCTACCAGATATCCTTTTCGGGTACATTGTAGTCGTTAGTGATGAACACTGCACACCAGTCTGATTTGCATTATGCTGCAGTTCATTACGATCCAAACGTCGTCACCTGGAGACTTGTTGGCAACTTACGGGCCATAATGCATTTAACATGGAGCAGACGGTCAACGACCGCACTATTAAGGTCTCTAATGTGTTATATCGTGGGATGAAGTGAAACGAATACTGCGTTATCTCATGGCACAACCTATTAGTGATTCTGGTTCCATAAATTTGAGATCGCACTCTGTTTAAAGATGTAGCCTGTGAGAAGCTCTTCAACACGTCATTGCTAAATGAAGCGTTAACATTTTTGGAATGCATTTCTCGCCTCAGTCAAGAACTCGTCCTATCTTTGTACGTTGTACGAATTCATCGGCTCGACCGGGATAGGATCACGTGGTCACAGAATACCAGCGTAAATGGCAGCTTAATGCTGATGTGTTTTGTATGGCGGGTGTAGAGAACCGGAGACCCCTTTTGCTGGAAATGCGGCGTTCCATATTAGTCGTCAGGGATGACAACGCATCTGCATATTGATTTATAAGCGAAGAGAAATGTAGAGGTCTATGACTTTCACTTACCATCAGGTGTATTGTGTGCTCGTCTTTCACCTTTATTTTATATTAAAAAAAATACAGGTTTTATCGGTTGCAAGTAACTTAACATTTGGCAACTATACGTTCTTTTTAAATTTTTATCCTTATAAATAAGATATTTCAAACTATTCCTTCATTATACAGGGTCAAAGTGAAATCAATATTTATACATGATCATTAGCCCAGCGCTGGACATGTCGCGATCTGATTTATCACACGATATATTAAATTCTTATAAGGCACTTTAGCAGACCTGGTGCAGGAATAAATCACGTTATCCCCGAAGTGATCGGGATTGCCTCATCAACATACTAATGCCGTGCGCGCCAGATGCTCCCCAACTCTTGTTCGACTTGTTACTTATAAGATTCGGCTAGACAGTGGATTGTATACAACTAGAATGAAATAAGACGGTATATTTTATGTCCGGTATATTCGCCGTTAGTTTTTATTTTGTATCAGACGTCATTAGAAATCTCCATAAGAAGCATTACATATAATAACAGATATTCGAATATATTACTCTTATTACGATTAAATATCTTACCTATAAATCACCATCTTTACCATTAATGTGTCATTGATAGAGAAAACTTAGAATACAAATACATATTCAGCGTAAAACATTTAGAAACAGCGTATTATTACCGTTTACGTGCTATCTGTTACTAAAGTGTTTACGGCGATCCTCTCCAGAAATCGCCTTATTAATAATGTATTTTTTTAAATAATTATAGTTACAAGTGTGTAATAAGTAAAGAATATAATCACCCATAATTATATTATTGATATTAGGCGTCAATGCCTAAACAAATATAACAAATTGAAAATGAATAACTCTAATTTGATACCGATACATTACATAAACTCGCTGCTACCAAAATTGTATTAGCCAGTGTTAGAAGGCCTACCTGGTCTAAATAAAAAAATAACTAAAATCCAACACCGAAATATTTCGCGGTGAGCCAAGAAGAAATTTATTGTCATTCTTAATTTGGAGGACGGGCAAAACTTGAGCCGTCGTTGGTTTTTTTTGCTCTTAGTTTTTGGTATCCCAAACGGAATCTTACAGCTGCCTAATTTAATATGGTTAGGCCGTTTTACCGAATACAACTGGAACATAATATCTGAGTAAATAAGCGTTATAGAACAGATCATAGAATAATAACAGAATTTGAATGACAGCCCTGAAGTAGAGTGGCCTAGCATTCAGCTGCGGTGCTGAGGGTCGCGGGTTTGGTACTTTTTAGTTATAGAATAAAGGTGACAAGCGAGCACACAGTCTACCTGATGGCAAGTGGATGCTGCGGCTCATAGGCATCTACATTTATTCTCAATTAAGAAATAAAATACAGATGCGTTGTCACCCCTAAGGACTGAGATGGAATGCCTCGTTTCCTGTAAAAAAAGTCTCCGGTTCTCTACACTCATCGTTTGCAAAACAGCAGCGTTAAGCTGCTATTTTACGTTGGTATTCTGTGAGAGCATGGTCCTACCTCGGTCGAGCCGACCTATTCGTACTACAAACATAATAATATAGCTACAGCGTGGTCCTACCGGGTCTTGATATTTGTATTTGTGTAGTTTATGACTGTAAACTGTACTTAGAAATACATCCTGGCGTGGTGTTTAAAAAATATTATACTAATAGAAAAATATATATTGCTATATGTTGGCAGCGTAAGAAAATCCTACGGAACTATGGGAAATGCCATAAAGGTTTCATAGCCTCCAAAAGATAGCGATATGCCACCTCGTATAAGCCGGATATAAAATTTCCTTACCTGCGTTAGAAAGCAGCGTCAAAAAATGCGTAACGGCTGATGTAGTATAAGAAAGAAAGAGTTAAAATAAACGCAACAAAATCTCTTAAAAGTAGTTGGTAAGTAAAAAAAGTTTTTCCAGCAACACAACAGAAATCACCATCGGTTTTGGAATATAGTTGCAGTTTACAAATTCTGCAACCCTAGGCCCGGGTCCCGGAGCCCTCGTTCGTTGGTGAGGGTCTGTTTCATTTTGTTCGGATAACCAAATTTTAACAGAATATATCCGCGGATAGAGCTTAATTCCGTTATGCCTGAATTAAAACGGCTCGACTATTCCCTTCGGCCATTCGGTAATCCAGTTCTGTTTCAGATAGCTGTAATTGAAAATGTCGAACGGTGCGATGTTCATTTTCCACTAATTAATCGCTGTGATGACATTGCATCCCCTGTCCCTAGACGCGTCATGTGGTACACTAGGTATGTGTTATAGTCTATATACGTAAATATATATATTGAATGCACGCCTAATAGGTGCTTATTGTAAGTAAATACATGCGAACATTTTATGTGATTACCATTTCATAACATTGTTTAAATTATTTCCGATATATCGGGGCTTTTATGTATATTAGATTCCATATAAAAAGTTTTTATTTGTGCAGTCCGCCATCTTTAGCTTTTATGTAAAAAGCTTTTGTTTTATATTCCTGTTATCTGTTTTGATTTTATTTTCGTGTGTTATAAACATACTCGTTATAGAGGTTATGTTTGCGGTTAAGATATTTTATTTTTAACTGTCTTCAAAAAAGGAGGTTCTCAATTCGACTGCATGATTTTATTGTATATATATTACGTGATATCTTCGTGATTCGTCAGCGATTTAAATCTTCTTTATATGAGTACTATGCTTTAATAACGACTTCAGGAACTATTATGCACATATTATTTAATTCTTTTGTTAGTTACCGTTCACTTTATATTGAAATTGACATTTTTACTCGTGTATAATTTTAGGAATATTTTGAAAATATAATAGATTTTGCCTGTTTCCTAATAATTTATTTTTTTATCGAAAAAGTTTACTTTTACGGCAGGTTGATACACTTTTCTATCAGATTCTATTATAAATGAATTAGCATTGATTTTTTTTAATATAACAACTATATTTTTAGTAAAGTGGAGGCAGTTTTCATAACATTTACGTATGCAGAGGCCGGAACCGAGCAGAATGCAAAACAGGGAAGTGGTTAACAATATTAGTTGAAGACTTTCAAAGTGTATCAGCGAAATAGCAGCTTAACACAACTGTGTTTTGTATGACGAGTGTAGAAAACCGGAGATCCATATTACTGGAAACGAGGCATTCCATCTTAGTCTTCAGGAGTGACAACGCTCCTGCATTTTGAGTACCTGTATAATATTATATTGATTATAATACTTATTGTTGTCTGTAGTCATAAAAATAACAAAACATAGTTTTAACGTCTGTTCTAGGGTTTTTTAAGTTTAGGAAACCATAATGGCGCATACATGTGCAAAATGATTTATTTAGCACGGTTGTGCACGACGATATGCTGAGTAGATGTTGCCGATGTTATCTGTTCTGTTTATGGTGCTTTACATACGACCCGTTTCTTCACTAATGTTCTATGAAGTTGTCCGCGTGAGAACTGCGGAGGTTTTTTGACTTTGAAAAATTCCACTTTGATGATTCAAAGTAAGCTTCAAGTTGATGACATCATTAGGGAGTTAACAGGTTGGAGAGAACAGAGTTACGACGTACTTACGGATTCATTTTCGAGGATAAATCGATTTCAAAGTGAATGTCCGCATGCATCTAAACAAGAAAATGTTTTTTATTTTTTATTTTAGTTTTCATGCGTAAAAACACCTTACACGTCCTATAGCTGGACACCGGTCTACTTTTATTTATGAAAAGTTTTATGCAGAGAACTCAGATAAAGTAAAAAAGCTTCATCTCAGACAGTTTAGGGTGGCTTGCTTCATTCCTCAGCACGTAGTCAATCAGCACTTTAAATTGCAAATAACGATTTCATTGGTGTTGGTGGGGTTTGAAGTCGATTGTATACTACACGCCATATATTTATGGCATATTATTATGTATGTAATATATACAATGTTTCTTTACTTAATTTTGTGCACGTTCATTGGTGTTGCGTGCTAATGGAACGCACGTTTATCGACAAACTTCGTTTAATTATAGCTAGCAGGTCTTATTGAAAGTAAAAGAGAAAAAGCCCCTTTTGTTCCCTGAAAGTGTTTCACTCATTATTGCAAATACCAACCAATATTACATTTTGTTTACGAGCAGACTTCAAAAGAGACTTCACATATGATGAAAGTACAATAGCTTAAGTTGTTATTATTATAAACATTAAATATTGTGGCAACACATTTGCGTTTCCATTAGATATTCGCAACTTTTTACCTTGAAAAATTACTTGACTCATCTGAATAATAATAATAATAATAATGTCCCCCAGATCGGATTCCGGCCACGGCGTAGCGGCTTGCCTCAGCGAAGGCCAGCCATCGGCGCAGGACAGGATTATAGTGCCCAAGTGTATGCGCAAGCACAGGTGCACTCTCTATTCCCTCACTCTCATAATCCGATGAGACGGTAAATCGACACGATCGGAGAGAGATCAGGCGCAGGACCAACGGCTTTACGTGCTTTCCGAGGCACGGGGGGGGGTGAGACACCGCCAACTTCTTGACTCCGGGCAACTACTGAGAATTTCTTGACGGAAAAACTCAATAATTAGTTTTTTTTGGCCCGACCCGAGATTCGAACCCAGGACCTCATGATCAACAGTCGTACTACTACAACCACTAGACCAACGAGGCAGTCTCATCGGAATAATATTTGTATGTCATGGTGATCCATACGGCACTTAAGTAAAAACGCCCATAAAATAAAATGCAATCCAATTATTTTATCAAAATAAAAAAGCAGGTACACGTAAATGTCCTTTTATTTTATATTTTTTAATTGCCTGGTAAGTCCGTCTTACCTGCGGTAGGAATAATCTTCTTTGTAATTTCCGCCGTCAAATATATGTGGCAAGTGCTTGTATTGCTGTGTTTCGGTCAAAAGTTTTATACGTGGTAGAGCTACGCTATAGCTATATTACGGTTGCAGCACGAATGGGTCGGCTCGACCGGGGAAGGACCACGCTCTAACAGAATACCAGCGTAAAATAGGCTTAATGCACGTGTTTCGTATTTCGAAGACGTAGGCATTTCGTCTTAGTCCTCAGGGATAACAACGCGTTGAGTTTTGATTTTTAATCGGGGAAACGAGGAAAGCAATAAATGTAGATGTCTATGGGCCACAGCAACCACTTACCATCAGGTGGATTATGTGCTCTTTTGTCACACTTATTCTATAAAAAGTAATAAAGGGTGAAGAGAACCGGTATAATTACAGGCTGTAACCTATTCCATATTATTCCTGCTGAAACACACAGCGGTGACAAATAATCTAAAGCTCTCTTTGCGTTAGCCATAGAACACAGTAGACGCTCACCATCAAGCAGACTGTAAGTTCGTTTAACAATTTACTCATAAAAATACGTATATAACGCAACTCTTTTGCCAAAGTGGTTCCAAACTATACCTATTTATCTATTTTCATGATTTTTCATACTTTAGTACGAGAGGGGTAATATGGTCACACTCTTATAACTCAAAAACTACAGCCTTGTTTGCATAGATGACTTTGTGATACGATAGCTCTTCATCGGTCAATCGAGTAATAAAGAGTCAAGAGGGCGATACTTTATCGTCGTCATTTTGATAGTTGACATTATAGTAAATATTTTAGTCGATTTTAGTATTGTGTGGTGTAATTAGTATTTTTAAGTTGATTTTCCGATGTGTTCCTGATTATTGGCAAAGATTGTTTGCCATTATTTTCATACTATAATATGAATCTTGCTGCAATACATGATTGGAGCAGGTCGTTCGGGCTTAATTTAAATCCCAATAAGACCTAAGCCATTATTGTTGGAAATAGTACTGTAATTTCCGGAATTTGTTGGGATAACCTACCGCCTATTGTTATTGATGGTATTGTGATACCTTTTAGCAGATCTGTAAAAGACCTAGGATTACATATTGATCAAAATCTTTCTTGTCCCTACGTGATGTCCTACATGTCCATACAGAGTCCAGTAGAAAGATTTTGCGGCATCATCCATCATTACCCATTCATACTAGAATTTTTCTGGCACAGTCCTTGTTACTCCTTATCCTTGATTATGCTGATGTACTATTCTAATCTTACTGAAGATCAATTAAATAAACTTGAGCATCTTCAGAATTTCGCTATTAGGTTCATATTTGGCCTCCGCAAATATGATCATATTTCCGAGTTTCTTACTAAGCTCAAGTGGCTTCCTATCAGACTTCGTCGGAATACTCACATTCATCTCAACTGTACTGCGTACTATTTGATCCTAAAACACCGATGTATCTAAAAGAAAAATTTGAGTTCGCGGTTGCAGATAAAGATCATTCCAGATTATCCGATAAACTTATTTTGCGAATGCCTGCTCAAAACTCAAAATTTTTTCATTCCTCCTTTTGTGTCAAAGCAATCAAATTATGGAACTCGCTTCCTTTAACAATTAAGAAAGCCCAAAGCATTGAGTCTCAAAAAACTGCTCAAAAATTATTATTCAAATATGTGTTCTACTTCTCATATCTACTATACTTGATAAGGTTTGTGTATAGCTATAATGTCTTACAAAAATATTTATAAATATGTATGTGTATAGATATGTATATATGTGTATGATTATGTAAGTATATATATATATATATGTTATGTATAATTTTTTATCTACTATTTATGCACACTTCTATATTTTTATATGTAAAAGATCTCCTTCACCAAGGTTTGCCTGGAAGAGATCGCTGTTTAGCGATAAGGCCACATAATTGTACATAAATTTATCAATTTAAGTTTGTTGTTCTCTGTATTATTTTGTGTGCAATAAAGAGTATTGTATAATATAATAGTTATAGTATACGAGTTAGTATTTTTGTCTCTGTCCTCCTCCTAATTTTGATTTTACAGCGCAGTTAAACTTACCATATTCCCTCAAGTACCTTTGTAGAGATACGGTTAGAAGTACCTACATGGAATAAAACTAATTTGTATTTGTCAACCCGACTGTTAAGGGGATATAGTAAGTCAGCTCAAATTCTAATTTCGCCCTCACTTCCCCGCGCGTCGCATGCTATGTACCGACATGTTTGTAATCACTAATACTGTAAGTAGATAGGTCGTTAGATACTTATTTCATTAGGTTTATCATATTTATGCCTGTTTCTTAACGCCAACCCAGTCGCTTCTTATTTTTATCACGGTTATTTTCCATTTTAATTTTACGTCGTCCTGTTGCGTAATGTGTATTCTGATCGTAAGCGACACAACTTCTCCCTTCATAATAATCCTAAGCGATACTAACGGAGCGACAGGAATCAAACTTCAAGACGCCGATAGTTTAGGTAACTTCTTTTTACAGTGAAAATAATGGCATTTAAAAAAAGAGTAAATAACATAAGCACTGCTTTATAGTTAGTTCAGTTGGTATGCAAAGTTTCATGATCTTATTTAAAGTATTTTATGAATAACAGCGGTTTATTGTTCAGTTTGGAGGTAACTTTGGATTTTTTTTCTATCGAGAAAATTTTACGGAATCGTGTTTTCGTCTAACATAGCCCTTAACATTAATCCTCAACTTTACCATATATTTATTTCAAAATTAATGCTGCAATACTTTCGGCATAACGGAGGATCTTGCTAAGCCGTTTGAGGTTATACTTCCCCTTAGCGTGGCGACTAAGGCAAAACGCTCCCTTTGAGCCACTATATGGAGGAGACATAATATATTCAATAGTGGACATTTATATGCTGTAATGGATGGATGTCATAGTTAACCCAGCTACCTTCAACTTTCATTCACTTTGGTCTGTTCTACGCAGTGTAAGCTTAATGTATCTTGAAGTCTTGCAGTGATATGCTTAGATGATCCCAAGTAGCTGATAGTCCGCTAGTTAGGATATAGTATGTTTTTAATAGCCTCGTGAATTCTATGCCTTGGATATTACACTTGACAAATGAAAAAAACTGTCTAATCTCCGATTAAAATTAAACACTTCTAGTACATTTAGTTCTTCCATGAAATTATATAATAAATTACCTGGCATATTAAAAATGAAAATGAAAAATGAGTTCCTAATTAATAAATTTTACTATAACGTGTCCAACAGGGTCCATAACACTGGTCTTACATTATGTTATCTTATGTACATTGTGGTTTAGCAATAAATATTTCTGTTTGAGTCTCCTTCTATAGCTTGTACAAGATTTCGCCAAACATGCCTGTGTCTCCTCTGACATATGGTAGTGCATTAGGTATACGCTCGACTGTGGTTGGTTTCACTCGGTCACTGCGACGTTCGGGCGGGACCTGAAGCTTGCTGCCGCACGAAACTTGCTGATGCCAACAGTTCAGCAGCCAGGTGTATAAAAAGTAAAACAGTAAAAAGGATCACAAGAAACACAGCGTCATTACGCTGTTATATTACAATGGTATTCTGTGATGGTGTGGTACTTCCCCGGTCGTACAGACCCATTTGTTTTGCAGCCATAAGATAAGATACTTGCAGTGCGCCTCCACCACATTTTCAGATAAATGTAATATCTTCCTGGCACGAGCATGTGGGGAAGATATTATATATTGTATTGATGGGTAGACGGACATTTTAGTGACTCTATAATAAAAAAAAGTCAAGTTAAAGGATATATAACTATGTTCCACGGCTACGAATATATATATATATATATATATATATATATATATATATATACAGGGTGTTCATCCAAAAGGTGACGTCCAAAAATTTTTTTTGGAATGCTGACCTTTCGGGCTACACGAAAATACCCCATGTATGTTCCACGGTTTTTTCTTAGTTTACGAGATATGATTTTTTTTTGTATTATTTTGAAAAATGTCGACTTAGCGATTCAAAATTTTTTTTCTTGAAAATTCTGCTCTCTTTTCTACTTTTTTTGTTCTTAGCGTAGTCTTCACGAGTTGGACTCTTTGACGTAAAAAATAAGCTGCCTACCATTAATACAAATTGCAAAAATTTTAATCAAAAACAAATTGTGCAGATATGATTGAATCAAAGTGTTGAAATTTAAACTAAAATTAAATAATGAGTTCCATGACTTTAAAGTTATTTTAAAAACTTCGCAAGACCCTAAGCTTTAGTTATAATACAAAAAAAGTGGTGGTCAATGGGCCTTTTTTAGCCCTAGTCGGCCTTTAATTGCACAGAGCCAAAAAGTTCAAAAATAATCGTTTTATTATGCACCTATTGTTTATTACTAAGGATAATTAGATTTTCATGGTATGTCATAATCTTTCATAATAAATAAAACAATTTGGTTTTTTAATACTTATTTTATTTTACAAACAATTCTCAAAGTACCCCCCCCCCCTCCACTTCAATACACAGTCTACAACGCCTTAGAAAATTTTGTTTCAGTCTTCTAAAAGCATTTGAATTTTGTCTGATTTTTGTTTCCGCCTCCGTTAATTTATCTCGCAGTTCTGCTTCGGTGTTTGTTTCGCTTGCGTACACCATCTCTTTGTAATATCCCCAGAGAAAGAAATCTATGGGGTTCAAATCTGGTGAACGCCCAATCCATCTATTGGGGAATCTTTGATTAAGGTGCTCCCGTACCTCTCTTGCATAGTGGCAAGGAGCACCATCATTTCGGTAAATCATATCCCTTCTTGTCAATAAGTTTACATCGCCTAATAAGCCATTTAAATTGTTTTGTAAAAAGTCTAAATATTGGGCTCCGTTTAACCTAGCAGGCAATTCAAAAGGTCGTATAAGTTCCCCGTTCAAAATTCCTGACCACAAGTTTACACTATAATGTGTTTGAAAATTTGACGGCCTTGCCTTGTGTGGGTTTTCAACAGCCCAACTATGGTAATTGTGAATATAGAAGATTCCTGTTCTTTAAAATCTAGACTCGTCTGTCCACAGAATTTTATCAAAAAATCCTGGATCCTCCGCAGTTCTTTCCAGCATTGTTCGACAAAAAGTCACCCGTCTTGAATAATCTGCAGGATGCAATTTTTGGACGCGTTGAATATGATAAGCGTGGTATCTCTCTGAAAAAAAAAACGAAATTGTACTTCCAGGAATCACTGTTTTTATTCCGTGAAAGGTGTTTTTTCCCGACATAAGTAATTAAAATTAATTGATCGCTCGTCGCTATTCAAAGGTGCGCTTTAATACGGTGTCAAAGTAAAAGTTTTAAAGACAAAATGAACTTACCTGACTTAAGTATCCTTATAACTGAGGTTCGTGGTACACCAGTCGTTCTCGTAATAGCTCTGGTGCTAGTAAAAGGATATCTTTGCACTTGTTCCACGACTTCATCTCTGACATCTGGATCCACTCTGGGTACTCCTTCGTGGGAACTGCGTCCCGGAATTCGTCCGTCCATAAATGTATTATGTGTATTTATGAACTCTCTGTGATCGGGATAAAGTTCCCGTTCTTCTCCTCGCCGTTCTAGTTTCTCTCGGTAAAGCCTTGCCGCAAAATGGCCGTTGCCTTGGGTAACGCCGTAAAAATAATGCATTTCTGCATATTCCTTCAAAGAATAATTCATTTTGCAACACAAAAATCCAAATCACAAGGTAATCAATCAAAGTCCGAAACACAAGCACAGTCAAATCAGTTATAAGGCGAAACAGAATCCAGTTAGCAAGCAGTCGTGGTAAATTAGGATTAATAAAATAGGAATTAAAAACTGGAGTAGTAGTTACGCGAGCGATAGCTGTGAACAACTGAGGCACTCTATGACTGAGGCTACGCCTGTCGCCTTATGCGCGCGAGCTATGGCCAGAGCGAGAGAGCGCGCTACACACGACACAGTATTTCTCATTCCTGCTTCCTTTGTTCGACACGTGGTATTTTTTGTGATCTGCAACCGTCTACCTGCCTATTACTATTATTATTCATTATCTCATTAACATTGAGGGGAAATTCGTTGTTTTTTGTGACCCATCTGTGCTACTTACTGAAGTGGTACTATCCCTAACCCGAAGATTTACATTTAATTTTATTTTATTTCATTTGATTAGATTCTATGGCGAACCTAATTATTTTTAGAAATAAGGTGTTTAAATAATAATGTTGAAAATTTTCGCCTCTGTGCAATTAGAGGCTGATTACGGCTAAACAAGGCCCATTGACCACCACTTTTTTTAGATTATAATTAAAGCTTAGGGTCTTGCGAAGTTTTTAAAATTACTTTAAAGTCATGGAACTCATTATTTAATTTTTAGTTTAAATTTCAAAATTAAACTTTGATTCAATCATATCTGCATAATTTGTTTTCGATTAAAATTTTTGCAATTTGTATTAATGGTAGACAGCTTATTTTTTTATGTCAAAGAGTCCAACTCATGAAGACTACGCTAAGAATAAAAAAAGTAAAAAAAGGAGCAGAATTTTCAAGAAAAAAATTTTTGAATCGCTAAGTCGACATTTTTCAAAATAATACAAAAAAAATCATATCTCGTAAACTAAGAAAAATCGCGGAACATACATGGGGTATTTTCATATAGCCCGAAAGGTCAGCATTCCAAAAAAATTTTTAGACGTCACCTTTTGGACCACCCAGTATATCTTCTTATTTTTGAGAGGATTTAGCACAAGGAAATGGCTGCCGCGTTGACACCACTGCGTATTGGCGTACTTCACGTGACTCCGAAATATTTTTTTTTATTTCTCAGACAGGCAAGTTTCCTTATGTTATCATTCACAGCCGAGTGCCATGGTAAATCAGCACTTTATTTTCAGCACTTTTTTTTACGTGGTAGAGCCATGTAGCAGCTATATTAATTGTAAAGTTGTAGCACGAACGGGTCGGCTCGTGGTAGGACCACGCTCTCACAGAATACCAGCATCAAATAGCAGCTTAATGCTGCTGTGTTTCGTATGGTGAGTGCAGAGAACCGGACACCTTTTTTACTGGAAAAGAGGAATTCCATCTTAGTCCTCAAGGCCGACAACGCATCATCATTTTGATTCGCAAACGAGGATAGATGTAGATGTCTATGGGCCACAGTAAAAACTTACTATCAGGTGGACTGTGTGCTCACTTGTCACCCTCTTCATGTAAAAAAAAGCACGCATTGTAATGAATAATTTAATTGATGCTGGCGGGAACTGGATTCATTAAAAAAAAGGTTGTGAAGGACAACCCCAAAAGAATCACACAACAAAGACAATTTTTAGTACCTCTTTACGAACTAAGAAAAAATAAACAGAGAAGCGAAAATCAGTCGGATGGAGCACACAAACTGATCCGTGGCTTCAGTTGCATTAAAATTTACATATTTTCCCTTTCTATTTGCAACCCCTCTTTGATGTCCTATGTCCTTTTCAACGTTGTTTCTATCTTGTAAGAATCGATCCATGTGCGGTATAAAAATGTTTGTTTTTTTGATTTGTAACATGATATTAAATTTTTTTTTATGAAACTGAAGAGTGAAACAAACTTAGAGCCCACGTGATGGTAAGTGGCTACTGCGGTTCGTGGACAGTTGTAGCCAACTTGCACTGCGTTGCGTTGCATGCGTTCTTATTCCTGAGCACTAAGGTGCAATGCCGCATAGCCTGTTATTATAGTGGCTTTGTTTACCCTTTAGACCGGAACAGCGCTGTAAGCACTGCTATTTGCCGACAGAAATAGGAAAGAATGTGGTATCTAACCAGATGGACTCCTTTGGAGTCCTACCTTTTTTAAAAAGAATTAGGGTGACAAACGAGCACACAGCCCACCTGATGGTCAGTGAATTCTGTGGCCCATAGACTTCTACATTTAACCTTGATTAGGAATCAAAATGCAGATGCGTTGTGACCCCTGAGGACTAAGATAGAATGCCTCAATTCAAGTAAAATGGATCTCCGGTTCTCTACACTCACCATACGAAACACAGCAGCATCAAGCTGCTATTTTACGCTGGTATTCTGTAAGAGTGTGGTCCCGGTCGAGGTCGGTCAAGTCCAGTCGAGCTGACCCTTTTCTTGCTACAACCATAATATAGCTGCAGCGTGGCTCTACCATGTTATATTCGCCTACACGTATTAGTTAAAAACTTTAATAGATATGACCGAAGAGTACTTAATACGATAGTAAAAGTAACAGTTTATATACCTCCGCTGGGCTCGGTCTCATTTTTGAGGGGAAACCTGCAACCGTAGAAACTGAAATTATTTCGTGAGACATGTGAAGTTCGGTAACTCGGGAAAGTTGGATAAATTTTTTCTTAACCTTCCTCATCAGCCATGCTAAAGCCAACAGTCAAAGTCAGTCAAAATCCGACAGAATGGGCTCCTTCGGTTGTTTGATAAATTTACCATTATTGTCATTATGGACAAGCGATCAGCTACGCTGTTGAATCTGCCACTTCACGTTGCAAAAGTTAACTGTATAAAGTTGCGGTATAAACTTTATCTTTTTTACTTTTACCGTACAACAATTAGTATTGAAGTGTGTGAGTGATCAAGAAGTGTCGTTATATTTTCACAAAAAAAAAACTATAATTGAATAATGTTACTGTCAACAAATAAGGAGACTTAAATATATCTATAGTTATAACGATAAAATATGAGTTTGTGAGCAAACACAATATACACGCCTGATTGCGTCGCGCCGCCAGTCTATCCAAATTACAGGGTATGTTTGAGCAAACCTTGCTGATTTGATATGCTCTAAAAAAATATGACTAAGCATCTAGAATCTAGATAATACACTTTACATTATGTGTGAACTTTTGGCAAGTTTTAACACGTTTATGATTAGGTTTTTTTAAATCTTATCTTTATCATACGTAGCAATGTTTTGGAACAATTAAAACCTGAATACAATATTAAAATTTTGTATATTTATGCTTATTGCTATTAAACACGATGCGTTTATTAGCTTCACATTATAATACCGCAAAAGCCACGTGGTGGTACTAAAAACCACTGTGCTGTGACAAAGAAGTGCTAAATCTGATCTATTAGTGATAAGTTGGTTGCGTTGACGCTCTGACGTCGACATGTTTCATGTCACGGATTTTTATCATAATACAACGCCTTTACCACCTTCTTGCCAATCACGTCTTGTGGCCACGCTCTCGGACTCTTATTTTCATCGTCATTCACATTTCCATGATTCCCAAGCACTGACCGATGTAATATATAGTTACATTTTTTACTCAAAATATAGTCTTTATATAGTCCATCCTACTTATCAACAAACGGGGCTAAATGAAACATAAGGGTGAACAAAATGAATGTTTTCTTATAAACTTATATGGTTATAAGTGCAGTTTGCGCGTCACGCTTTCAAATAAGATAGTAACAAACTTGGTCACGCTATTCTGATATGGGTACTTTCACACGATATAATAATTTTCTTTGATTTACACTTTAAATAGAATTTATGGGAGATAATTTATAAAGGAATTAAAATGTCGTTATGTATGTAGGCATATATTTTCATATTTTATTAACACTAGTAAATGCAATTTTACAACTTTTTACAATGTACTTATTTCAATTAACGATTTACTATTTTGATACCTTAATTCATTATTATTTGTAAAAATAAGTAGGAGGCTGATAGCTTTTCATCGACGGGCCTGCTCGACCTAAAGGTGGTAGTTTAAACGAATCTAAGTTTTGTATTTGAGATGCACTTTGCAATTTACTGTTTTTTTCTAAATTGGTAGATTTTATGTTATTGCGATGTAAAACTTTATAGTTTTTTAATATGCCACGTAATTCTTGGTTATGTGGATGAATGTGATGATTTAAATTTTTGGAAGTTGTTTCATTAAATAAAAAATTATTCTCTTCACTTTTAGTGTTATAAGTAGAATCTGTAGCTTGACTAAAACCATTCGTATTAAGCGACGACTTACTTATATTTTTTAATTTATTTGATTCGAAGATATTTTTATTGGACATAAAGTTAAGAACGTCGGATATGTCAAATGGCTTGTTCTTAACAAGCTGTTCATTATAAAATTTCAATTCATTAACAAATTTTGGTGAATTAGGTGTGTTTGCGTATGATGCAATTTTTGTATTGATGTCAGGTTGTGATTGTTTATTGTCACCTTTTTGTGGATTATTGCTCTCTGACTTAAAAAGATTTTTAAGGAAAATATTGTTTCTTATTTCATCATATATATTACTTTCAAGATTAGTAGCTTCTTGTTCCTTTTTCTTCTGCTGTATTGTCTTATCCTGGTTGTGTGTATCTAATAATGGCTTGAATTCTTTATATTTAATTAAATTATTATAATCTGTGGGCATTATATTATTCGTAGCTCGTATTTCATTAATAGAACTTTCTTTTAATTTATTGTTTCTTTCATTATAATTCGAAAAGTTAGCATAAGATTTAAAAGTAGTGGATGGAACATATTTATTTTCTAAATGTGTATTATCTTTCGTTTTATTACTGGTGAATAACACATACTTTTTCGGTTCAAAAGAAGTGTTTAAAAAATCAATTGCTTGAGGCATAGATTCAGGTGTAGGTGTTATGTATCTAATAGGATCATTTGATACAAATACTTTTTCTGTAGATTTGGTCGTTAGATCGGCGTAATGTTTTTCACTATAGTAAGGATGATGCACATCCTTATTAATATCTGATTGTGTTCGGGATTGATTGGGGGTACTTAATATGATTTTGTTATCCGGTTGCAAAGTCGATAAATAATTATAATTATTACTATTATAGTTGTTATTCTCGATATTATTGTTGTTTAATTTTAAACTGTCGTCAGATACATTATTATTATAATAATCATATGCATTTTCTGATTGTCGTTTGGTAATTAGGTCATTATTTGAATCAGTTTGTGAACTTTGTGTTAGTTGGTTCCTTATCATTGTTGTGTATTGCTCTGGTGTCATATCACTAAAGTCAATTATTATATCCTCTCCTTCACCGGAAGACCTTGATATTGAGTCTTTGGATGGATTTTGACTACCGATATTACTATTTAAATCATATGGCCCTCTCCATAAAGCTTTAGCATGTTCCTGTTCAGATTCATTTTGTCTTGCCTCGTAATTTATCAACTGTGGCATTGTTGATTTTTGAGGTGTATTTAAAGAAGGTGAATGAGCGCCTTGTGAAGCTAGAAAAGTAATTTGGGGTTCCAACAGATCATTATTAAAATTTCTTTTTATTTTCTCTTCAGAAAAATCAAAGTCTGCTTTTAAAGGCTCATTAAAACTTGCGACAGATGTTAAGTTGTTTTGAGAATTCAGTCCTTGAGAATTCCCCAATGAAAAAGCTTCTGGGGTCCGTCCAGTGAATAAGTTCCTTTGCGATGATAAGGAAGCTCTTTGGTTGTTTTCACTGTTTTTTTCAGTGTTATCGCTTCCATAATCATTAAAATCGTTAAGGGATGGCGGGTTTTTGGCTTCTTCTGCAAGATTATATTGAATTGATCTATAAATAAAATTATTATAATTTTAGCATTTGTTATATTCAATAATAACTTATTTAATGATGTTACCATATATAATATATAGAATAATATGGTGCATGTAAATTAACTTTCAAGAGTTTTATTTTCAAATTAATAAACAAAATATTTAAAAATTTAAAACGTTAACGTTTTGTTATCTGATTTTGAATGCAATAGTTACAAAGATATATAAACCATATCGTTTTTATGACGTCATACAACAAATACAGAACAATTATAATAAAATAATATCGACTTTATAACAAAAATATCTTTATAATATAATATTACTCTAAGTTCTAAGTGCATCATGATCGATCGCTTTTCGGTAACATAAAGTGTGAATATTGTGTGCAAAAATGACATACAAAATAACAGAAATACTATTTTTTATATAAGAGGGGGAAAATGAGCATGCGACTCACCTGATGGTAGGTGACTACCACCGCCATTAAACAACTGCAAAATCAGGGGAATTACATATGACTTAAAAGTAGGTTCCTTTTTTGAAGGTCCTTAAGTTATTTCGGTCCGGAAAAATAGCTGGTTGTAGTCGATTCCACAAAGAAATTGTGCGAGGAAGAAAACTTCTAGTGAATCGCACAGTGGTGGACCGCCCATCATACAGATGGATGTCGCGAGTTTTGTTGCGATGTGCGATGGTGAAATTTAGTGGCTAGAATTAGTCCAAATAATTCATCTAAGCACACTCAGTGATACGATAGAAGATGCAAAACATGCAATCGGCCCAGAGATGAGAACAGTATTTCTCATGAGGCCCTACCCGCGCCTGTCAAGTTGTAAGTGGTGTGCCAGCATGAAATACTGTCACGCTCTACAAAACACGCCAAGCTGGCCAATTTGAACTTCCCATTCCATGTAGCTGCAGAACTAAACGTCATTCGATACGTCGATGCCGAGGATTCCGAGGCAACGAGACAACGAGGCAACGGGTGAAATGCCTTGAAAGAAAAACTACTTTCTTTATTTCTCCACCTCTATATCGGTATTGTCATCATTAGATATCAACACTAGTAGTGCTGATAGAAGGAACCATACCCTTAGAATGGTATAACTAAACAGTGCACGAGTCAATTATCGTGTGCTTCATTTTGATGTAAAAGTAAATCATTCAAGCAACCATATAAATTTTTAAAATACCTTTGTATTATCTCTGGAATCGGCGGTGCTACTGGCAAGTGATCACCAGTAGCTCGAAATCCATTCGAATCAGCAATATAATGCACAGTATATGTGTGTCCATTATCGCCAACATATGAATATGAACCTTCAACTATTTGAGCCTCTTTGTCTGTACCTAAATTTTCCATACGGCTGTGCTGTACATAGTGAGTTTGATCAGCTCCTAAGGCCCTGCGAGATAGAAAAGGGAATTAGACTTTTCATTAGCGTCCTTACTATCTTATCGTCATTTAGATATGATATAAACTTACTTATTTCAAAAAAATATGTCTATTCCCTATGCCCTAGGTAAATCCATCCATCCATTACAGTCTATCAAAGTATACTGATAAGCCTCCACATATATTGCCTTTTAAGGGGGTATTTGACATAGTCGCCACGCTTTACAGGCTGATTGGTAACTGTAGCTTAGGAAGAAGCTGCTGCCCATCCCCTGGTTTGTTTACCTCTGTCGCCTCTTACGAAACCCACGGGACGAGGTTACGAGGGATATTCTTTCATCATTACTCCACGGTAGTAGGTAAAACTCTTCAAACCCATCCCTTTATCCATGTTTCCACCTCGATTACGGCGGTATAGGGAGAGGACTCCTCTCTCGCCACAATTACCAATGCACATCTGAAATGAGCATGCCCAGCCCACTTGAATTTTGACAGATAGACGAAAGAGATACGAGGGGCGGAAAGGACAGTCGATATATTTCGGTACTTATAGTTTCGACACAGGAATAATTGCTACCGGTAGACTCCACTTACCTCCTGAGCCATGTCTTGATAGATATTGTAAATACAGATATTACAAAGTGATTACTTACTCATAACTGAAGCTTCCATCTAAATCCATCTCGTTGGATAGTCGAAGTATAGGTATTGCTGTTTCCGTCGTGGAATGTAAAAATTTGGAGTTTGGAGGTGAAACAAAGTGTTCATTACGATATGATGCCTTTTGTTCAAGTTCTTGGTTTATTCCGTTTTCTGCTGAGACTGACACGCTTCGACTAGCTGGCTTTTGATTTTGCAGGCTTGTGGATTCTTTAAATATCGAGAATTGTCTTGGCAGTTTCGTATCAATTCTGACTTCAACTGGATGATTGAAATTCATCACACTTGGAATGTCTTTAACTGTCCTTTTCTCTGCTTCTTGTATATAATTTGATTTGTTAGTTTGGTCATCTAAAAATTGGGAAGAAAGCATTGGCGACGAAATATTAATTTTAACACCTTCTTTAGCGTTGTCGATATCAAATTTATCATCATAATTCATCGTAGAAGTTAATATGATCCCATATGGAGTAGTATAAACATTTGGTATGTTTGTGATATATGACGAGGGCAGTTTAAATTGGACTTTATTCAAATTATTTTGAGATAACTGTGAGTTAGATTTATAGAATTCTGGTGGTAAATAAACAGGACTATCTGACACGAACATTGAATTTGGCATAGAATACTTAGGTAGAAAAGAATTTTGCCCTTGTTGCTTTTCTCCACTTAAATCAGTAATCAAATTTAAATAAATAAAAAAGTATAGCTGAAACAAAAGTATACTTGTTAAATGCCTGATTGTTGATGATGACAATTATATCGGATTAAAATAAAAAACAGCACTATCACACAGAACTCTCACTTACCAGCTTCATATTTCCTGAAGCTGTGTAAATTTAGGTATGTCTCAATATCGCGTCACTCTTTCACACAATTAGAAAATAGACTGATAATGAAAATGAATTCCGCATATATTTATACGCACGCAAGATCGTGTTCAGGCATTCGTGAAAATCTCGCTTGCTCTTAATTTTGTTTTCTCCTTTATTACTGGATCATTTTTATTATTTAAAATATCCCTTTAAATTATAGTTACATACCAAATTTGGAAAAACTGAACATAAATATAATGATGACTCAATGTCCTGGTTACATTGCCAATGTTTTAAAGTGGGTCACAATTTAATTCTTTTGCGGCATTCGGGTCGTCACCTTGTTGTTATCCACTTACTCTAACCTAATTAATATCTTATAATATTTCATATGTCAGCAGATGTATGTGATTGAATAAAATAAAAATAAATTACAATGAGAATAAATATCTGCTTTACTCCGCGTCATGCTCGTTCAATATCAACGATATGACAGCGCAATAGCCAACCATTTGGTTGTAGCGTTAGGAGGAGCGAGTTCGATTACCGCACGGAACAGGAACTATAATACGTCATAAAATAAACGTTATTGTTTCTGGGGATTTTTCCTTCTGACCAAAGTATGTAAGACACAAGAAATTTCTAGCCTTTAATAAATAAATTAAAATAAGGAGATAATTCTGCAGAATGTAATCATTTTGTATTTTTCATATCAATATCATTAAGTAATTGACCATTTCGCGAAATGGCATTTCATGAAATTTATATACAAATCAATGACCACACGTAAGGGACAAATCGACAAACGTTGACATACGATATGGTCAATAATAATTGACTATATTATCATGAAATGGTTGTGTTGCATAAAAAGGAACGCACACTTTATGATATAATCAATTTTAGGATCAAGAAAATAAACATGGCAGCTTTGTGCGATGCTTATTAGATTACAACTTAATAAATAACCTAATAATAGAGATCCGGCCGACACAGATTAAAAATCATTGCATAATGAGGACGGTCCATTTCGTGGTTAGTTTATGGAAAAAATTATTTTTCTCTTTGCTCTCTTTTTATATAAGTTTAATTCTATTGTTTTTTAATGTTATAAGTACTTACTTTTTAATACTTTAGATATTAATTAATAACCATATTCCGTAAAAATTAGTATTATTTCAATGTTAGTGTTGCTTTCATTAAGTAAATAATTCTTTATACTTATGTCGTAAAGTATATGATTTCATTCTTCCATTCGACTTAGATTTTGGGTTTGTCGAGGAGAGCGATGGCTGCCATATGGGTTATATTTGTGAACAAGTGATGCTTGTGGGGGCTGATCCGTCAGCGTTTGCTATTAATTGATAAGCTCTAAATTTTTTATCACCATTTTTTTAAGTACACCATAGAACATAGGACTTTAGTTACCCATGAGACCATTATCGTTTTCCGTTCTGTATGTACTATGCTTTGTAAAATTGACTTTTGAAAAAATGTCAAAAATAAGGATCCTGCGGTTTCTTGTATGATCAAGAGATCTTCATTTCGAAACTGTAGTAGATTTTGAAATAATAATGATAATTGAAAATGAAATTTTATTTTCTTATGTCGTAGGAATGAATACATTTAATTTTATTTCATTTCATAATAATTAGGTTAGCCACGTCCAATAAATTAAGCTAATAAATATGAAATAGTATCAGATATTCAGGTTTGGTCTAAACGTTTTTTTGATAACTATACGATCATCATATGATTAAATTTTGAAAGACATCACCAAAGGGTTGTTCAAAGTAAACTTTTTTTTACCATTTTAGATATAGGTTATACGCTCCTATTACCGCACTTACCGTTTTTGTTTTATCGCATAAATTAAGTAGTAATTCAACGGAATAAAAATTAAAGATGATGGATAAAAATAGAAATAATTTTTTTCTTAGCATTCTACGTTTTCATATTTTAATAGAGTTATATAGTTTATAAAATGCTTCAGTTTTGTAGATTATAAATGGTAAGTCTTTTCAAATCTCCAAGGTGAGTATCGTAGGTAAAATGCTATGATTACAGAAATTTTATCTAATTTAATAAATGTAAAAAATACCATAAATGATTATTATATTCATGTATCATAGCTCGATCGTCGTTATGTGCTCATTATGTGATTGATTAAAATTTATAATTGTGTATATTATATACAATTTAAATTTATTGTCCATTAAAATGTTTCGGCACCAGCAAGCCGAGTGCGATCACCTCACCAATGATTTTTTTGCTAATAGAATGGGGTGATAAATGAGCACACAGTGCACCTGATGGTAAGTGGATGCTGTAGCCCATAGACATCTACATTTATCTACTGTTAAGAATCAAAATGCAGATGCGTTTTTATCCCTAAGGACTACGATGGAATGCCTCGTCCAGTAACATGGGTCTCCGCTTCTCTGGACTCACCATATAAATAACAGCAGCATTAAGTTGTTAGTTTACGCTGGTATTATGTGAGAGTGTGGTCCTTCCCCGGTCGAGCCGACCTATTCGTGCTACAACCATATATTGCAGCGTCGCTCTACCACGTTTAACTTTTTAATAATATTGTTAAAGTAAGTGCAAAGAGCAAGTAAGTGCAAGGCTTCAAAGCTTCCCTTGCAGGTTTCCTCATGATGTGTTACTTCACCGCCGTGTATGTGATAAGTCGTGGTAGCACAAGGGCTAAGCTTTCACTTTAAATTACACAGTACGCGTACAACCTAGGATCGATCTTCGCCTGCACAATGACTTTGTTGATTGCAATTTTAAGTCTTGATTTGCAGGTGCTTGACGGAGGAAATTTGTATTTTTAGAAATAATAAAATATTTCAAGGACATGCTTAAACTATGCGATACGTACTGATAGATTGTACAGATTAATCTGTTCTAAAATAATTTCAGATTAATAAAGGCCTTATCTCGGCAATGAAATATATGTTCGCTGTAACTTTAATATTTTTATATAGTTTTTAGTCAAATGAAGTCCAGAATAAGCGTCTTCATTGCTAGGTTTTTATTATTATGGTCATGCTGTGCTAAATTTACTAATGCTCTCAATAAACAATTATTAAAAAAGTAAAAATCGACTTCAAAAACCATAAAGTGTAAATAATTCCCACAATAGCTTCTGAAGTGGGTTGCCCCGATTCCTATCACTATTAAGTGGAAGTTGTTTTATTATTTTTAGTATTTAAAGTCGGTTTTTTGTATTTAAACTTGAGCATTGTTTTATCATTTTGGACTAAGGAATACCACAAGTTTGAAATAATACAGTATCGTCCTTATAGTTATATTAAAATCTTCATCCACTCTTTTCCACCCCTTAGTGAAGTTTTTTTATTTATTTATTTGGGAGCACCCCTGAACCTATTTAATAGGAAGAGTTATTAAAATCAGTTCATAGACAAAAGAAGTTATGCCCGAACATATGTAAAACATACACACATCCGAATTATAATTGAAATTATATTACGAGTATAATATAAATTATAATTGATTTTTTTTTACGTTTTATGTTCTTTATATGTATGTATTATAATATACATACATATAAAGAACATAAAATATAAACACTCACTCCTGTCACCCAGAGGGGTAGGCAGAGACTACAGACTTCCATTTGGCACGATCCTGACATACCTCTCTCGCCTCCTCCGCATCCATATACCTACGCATACATGCTCGTCGTACTCTTTCTAATTTGGACCATTTTCAATACCGTCAAACCGTCCAATTTTGCCCGCTTATTTGCAATTATGTTAATTTTCATTAAAAAATTGTATAGTATTTATACTTCTCAATTTCTAAGGATGGTCTAGTCTAGCCGATTATGGAATTGTGTTGCGATTGTAAATTCAATCTTATTTATATCAAATTTCAAGTAATTTGAAATTTCGATGACTGACAAATGTTTCTTGACTGACTTTCGTGACTTTATTTTCGTCCATGTTTGCCCGCATCCATTATTTGCGGAACTGTAGCTCCTATGGCATTCTTGTCAAAGAACTAATATGAGTTTAATGGCAAAGCGGACGTTCTATCACGGTACCAAACGCTTTTGCACAATAGATTCGCTATAAAACATTTGGGTAATTTTAGTCTCCAATATAATGCATATTTTTTGTGACAGAGTGGACAGGACTGTGTTGTGGCAAACACTGAACTCATATGGATTGAGCGCTGGTTTGATACAGGCATTAAGGTCTCTTTATAGGGACTCTAGTGCTTGTGTCAGGATCAATGGGGTCTACTCGGACTGGTTTGGCATCCAAAAAGGTGTCAGACAGGGCTGTGTAGCTTCCCCTTGACTGTTCAACCTATTTATGGACAGGTGTTTGCAAACTTTTAAAGATGAAGAATGTGGGTTAAGAATAGTTAACCTCATTCCTTTTGTATCGATGATCAAGTCATATTTGCGTCATCGGCGGCTGAGTTGCAAATGATGGTTACATTAATGAACTGGGCATTAAAAGAAAGGGGGGAAGAAAGTGAACGCAAGTAAGACGAAAGTGATGGTTTTTGAAAGAGAAGAAAGCAAAACGGTAAAAACAAGTGGATGAGTTCGTATATTTGGGATGTGTATTTAGCAGGGATGGTAGATATGATAAGGATATAGAACGACGAGTAAATGCAGGGAATAGAGTGAATGGGGCACTACACTCTATTATGAAGAATCAGAATGTGTCAAAAAAGGCACGTATGGTAATTCGTAATGCTGTGTTAGTCCCTACTTTAATGTATGGTAGTGAAAGTTGGGTGTGGCAGAAGAAGCATGAAAGTAGAATAAATGCTGTAGAAATGCGGTCTTTAAGGAGTATGCTAGGGTTGAATCTGAATGACAGGGTGAAAAATTGCGTAATAAGTGATAAATGTGGTATGCAAGATGATGTTGTGACCAGGATTAAGAAAGGAATGCTTCGATGGTTTGGTCATGTAGAAAGAATGAATGAGGAAAAAGTGACAAAGCAAGTTTATATGGCAGATGTGAACAGCAGAGTCGGGAAGGGACGCCTTAGAAGAAAGTTTATCGACTAAATTGGCGATATTTTGAAAATGGGCCACGTTAGAAGTACCCTTAACCGACCAGCATGTATGCGTAGATATATAGATGTAAAGGAGGCGAAAGAGGTGTGTCAGGATCGTGCCAAATGGAAGTCCGTAGTCTCTGCCTACCCCTCTGGGTGACAGGCGTGAGTGTTTCTTCTTCTTCTTATTCTTTGCCCTCGCCTCTTCCCGTTACGAGGGGTCGGCTTTCTTAATCCTTCGGCGCTATTAAATTCGCTGGTAAGCATCATCTTCTGTAAGACCGAGCTTTAGCATGTCCTTCCGGACATTTGTCAACCAGGTAGTTTGCGGTCTACCTCTCCCTCTCATTTTTGTAGCCATGGAAAGGCACTTTTTCACGACATGGTCATCGGGTCTACGCATAACATGTCCGAACCACCTTAGCCTGCATTCTGTAATCTTATCAATGATAGGCGTTACTTTAAAACTCCCCCTTACGTGTTCGTTACGCACTTTGTCTTTGAGAGTAACTCCACCCGCCCAACGTAACATGCGCATTTCAGTGGCATGAAATTTTCGCTCATGGATTTTCGTCGAAGCCCACGTTTCGCTACCATAGAGTAAAACAGGCCTCACAGCTGTTTTATAGACCATGCCTTTGGTTCTTATCGGCATTTTTGGATCGCAGAGGACTCCTGTTAATGTACGCCACTTATTCCACCCAGACATCATTCTGTGCGTTATGTCAGTTGTTATCGATCCATCCTCCGCGATTATTGATCCGAGATATTTAAATTTATTTACTCTAGGTAAGGCTACGCCATCCAATTTGATTTCCGCGCTTGATGGTATAGTTTCGTCGGGGTTGAAGTTGCATACCATGCACTCTGTCTTGATTCTGCTTATGCGTAATCCGTTTAACTCTAGAAATTTCCTATATTGCTCCAAGTTTTCTTGTATCTCGATTACACTGCCTGAGATGAGCGTAACATCATCCGCATATAAAAGATACCATGGTGTGCGTTTCTGGATTTTCTGGGTTAGGTAGTTCCTGGTGATATTAAATAGCAAGGGACTTAGTGCGCTTCCTTGATGAATTCCTAGTTTGATATCGAAGCTCTCCGACAGGCCGGATGGACTTCTGACACAGGTTTGTACATTATATACATGTCCATAATTAATATGCTCAAACAACGGAAAAACTATGAATACCATCCAGAGATTTTGTTTGCTTTCGCGAGCTTTTTCCATGACCAGTCTGATTGCATGGATCGCGTCTGTTGTTCCCCTCTCCGAAGTAAAACCGAACTGATTTTCTGTTAAATTAATGAGGTTTTGAAGGCGTTCACTTAGAACTCGTTCCCAGATTTTGAGTGTGTGTTATGTGAGTTTTATACCTCGATAATTTACACATTCCCGTACATCTCCTTTGTTCTTGTAGAATGAGACCAGTACACTCTTTCTCCAGGAATCTGGCATTTTTTCGCTTTTCATGATGTTATTAAATAGCTCACAGAGCCATGCCTCTCCTACCCCTTTTTAGAAATTTCCAGAGCTCAACAGGAATGTTATCTGGGCCTACACTTTTATGGTTCTTCATTTTAGATATGGCGCTACCAACTTTGTAACAGTTATTCTATTTACAGGTCATTGCGTCGGGGGTAATTCTGTTTCTGATTGTCTAGGGAATTCTTCATTGAGCAGCTCCTGGTAATACTCGGTTTGAGTATCTTTTACATATATCCTTATCGTTTGTGAGTAGTGTGCCTTCTTTATTTTTAATGTATTTTATACTTTTAAAGTCTTTAAAATCATTATATCTATATTTAGCTATTTTGTATATGTCATTATCGGTGGCTAGTTCTAAGCGATGGTAAAGATTTAGATCAGCTTTTTCCTTTTCAATAGCTACTGTTCTTCTTGCAGTCTTCTTTACCTCTTTGTATATTTCTTTATCTTCACCGGAGCATGTTTCTTGTCAAATTTTAAACAAACGTTACGAAATTGTTGACATTGTGCAATGGTCCTTTGCTTATCCCTAGCTCACTTTTTGATGTAGTGATACATAGTTTCTCAAAGTTTGTCCATGTTTCTGTAGGAGTCTGATCTCAAAGGGGGTTTTTGCTCATGTAATCCACAACATGCTTTCCTAGGGTACTCCCTTTATCCGTTTTTAGTTCATGCTATTTAATTCTCCCCACTTTAACTCTTTTTATCTTGATGGCTGTTTTAAGTTTCTGTCAGGGCTGTTAGTAGTAGCCTATGTTGGGAGGTGAAGGGTTCCCCAGGAATAACCTTGCAGTCCTTAATTTGTTTCAAGTATCGTTTATCTAATTAGGATATAGTCTATCTGCGTCTTCGATTTTCCGCTCTTATAGGTTATTAGATGTTCATCCTTCTTTTGAATGAACGTATTTACTACTGCAAGATTTTGAGAAGCTGCGTATTTTCAAAATTGTTTCACCTTCCCTGTTTTGCTTTCCATATCCGAAACCACCACAAAACCGTCCCTGTCTATCCCCACATGACCGTTCAGGTCTCCACATACGATTCTTTGTTCACTTCGGGGTACTGTTGTTAGATGACTCTGCAGGTCTTCCCAGAATTCTTGTTTTTCTGTATCAGAGCAATTTACTTGTGGTGCGTAGACTGAGAAGACATTTAGGCATGGTTGCTTTTCGAGGGCCAGATTCACAGACATGATGCGGTCGTTGATTCTGTTTATTTTGATAAGTTTTTCGCTTAGATGTTGATCCAGGATAATTCCAATACCATTTTTAGAATTGTCTGTGCCATTGTATATGAGTTTAAACCCGTTCCCGATTTGACATGATTTGACGCCTTTCCATTTTGTTTCTTGCACACAGCAAATGTTTATGCGTCGTCTAAATAGAATATCACTGAGTTCAGCACTTCTTCTAGTATTTATGTATATGTTATTATGTTTGTGTTTATGTTTTTATATAAGCAATTTGTAGGTGTTAGGGTTGTCAAAATCTGGTGGGCACAGGTAGGAAAATAAATAAAAATATACTTAGCAAACCCTTTTATTTAATTAAATAGATGTAAGTTCCCATATCCACAGTTTTTAATTAAATCTGTCTATAACATATGGCACTATTTTTAAGTTAGGTTTATTTTTTCGTAATATTATAGATCAAAACTTGTGTACCTGGTCTTCTTTTTGGTTTACGTTTTTGCTGTGTTTTTTTCGCTCCGTGTGATAGTTTTTTTTTACGCCCGAAGCAAATATGGGCCGTCACGAAACGAACACGAAACCCTCCGGAAAGCGGGGGAGGGAGGCGATGAATGCTCATGGTATAACACGCAGCCGGCTGCGTGGTTAGTGTATTTCTAAATTTTATGTGGAGACTTTTACCCACTAAACACCGCCTTTATTGATTGGCTTACCGATCTGACGAGAGATCTCTAAGCCGTATACGGACGCGACCCTCGTTGGCAGAAAAGAGGGCGAAAGCGGCGAAAAGCCGCTTAGAAGTGTGCCTAACTAACAGATTAAGGGATGTCATATGATGGTTCGGAGCTATCCTATATATACTGTTTTTGCTTCGGAACTGTGATAGCGCGATTTAGGCTTCGATGTTTCACTTGTGGTGCGACGACAGCGCTACCACACGGCTTATTTTGGCATTGTCATCATTTTCTATTTAAAATACTGTCAGGAAAGAATACACAAGAAAAAGATTCTAGAAACCCCTTTCTAGACCATGTAACAAGATAATCTCACCTTTGTCTTCGCCATTGAGAAGCATACTAAGAAACACTGAGGCTAAATTGACCCGCATCGAACACATGTGCACTTTGACTGGTTCTGACAAGCAACTGAGTGTAATCAAAGGTAAGAACCACTTCCAGTGGTACAAAAATATAGTCTAGATTTATTTAAATGAAAGCAAATCAACGTAAATCAAATAGTACTTACTTACTTATCTTCACGCACAATCCCTAACGGGGTAGCCAGAGAGAACAGATCGCCAAGTGTCACGATCCTTACATACCTCTTTCGCTTCTTTCAGGTTCATTAACTTCTTCATACATGCACGTCTAGGTATCCGAGTACTCTTGACCTTCCCCTCTTCGAGAAATTTGCTCACATGGTCTTCGAAAGTTAGCCTCGGTCTACCTCGACACCTTTTAATATTTACTTTCGCTCTATATATTTTCTTCACCATTCGGTCTTCACTCATTCGCTCAACGTGCCCAAACCATTGGAGTACGCCCCTATCAATTTTTGTGATAAGGTCATCTTTCAATCCTGCCATATTGCGAATCTCTTCGTTTCGCTTTCGATCGGCTATGGTAACGCCACACATTTTACGAAGAGATCGCATCTCCACTGCATTCAACTTGCTTTTATGCTTCTTCTGGCATACCCAGGTTTCGCTGCCATATAACAAAGTCGGTACCAACACTGCTTTATGTATTGCAAGGCGTGCACTCTTCACCACGCCTTGCCTTTTGACTAATGCATTCAGGGCACCATTGACTTTGTTTCCGGCAGCGACGCGCTTATCCACATCTAAATCACATCTTCCATCCCGGCTGAAAGCACTCCCCAAGTATACAATTTCATTTACCTGTTCTAGACGTTCCTGATTTACCCATATTTCACATTTCGTTCTCTCTTCGTCCTTTTCAAATACCAGTAAATCAAATAGTAATTTTTAGATTTGCGATTGAGCTTAAAAATGGCATAGCGGGCGAAATATGCAACATTAGCAAAATTGGACGGTTTGACGGTATATCGCCAATTTGGTCGATAAACCAAACTTTCGTCTAGGACGTCCCTTTCCGACTCTGACTTTCATTTCTGCAACATAAATTTGCTTTGCTACTCTTTTCTCATTCATTCTTTCCACATGACCAAACAACCGAAGCATTCCTTTCTTAATCCTGGTCACAACATCATCTTGCAAACCACACTCTTCTCTTACCAACTCCTGTCATTCAGATTCAGCCCTAACATAATCCTTAACGACCGCATTTCTACTGCTATTCTACTCTCGTGCTTCTTCTGCCACATCCAACTTTCACTACCATACGTTGAAGTAGGGACCAACACAGCATCATGAATTGTCATATGTGCCTTTTTTGACACATTCTGACTTTTCACAATAGAGTGTATGGGGCTCCCATTTACTAAATCGTTATTTATTTTTTATTAATCTAGTTCCTGTTTTACATATATATTAAATAACTACCTTTTTTATGAAACTCGTTTAAAGTTCATGAATATCGAGAACCAAAAATGATTTTCATTTTTTATCTCAAAAATTTGATAAATCAGCTAAATAGAAGCTTTAGCTTACTTGCATAAATAGTGTTCTGTGCTACCATTCTTATTGCTTATTTCTTAAATCAATAGATTGCACTAGAACTTTTCAATCCTAACAATGTTGGCTTAATGTAAAAATTATCTAACATTGACCTACTTTAAATTATAATATTTTGTAGATTATCAAAAACGATCTCTTTGATCTTACGTTTTAAACAATTTTTCCGGATAATTGTTGAATGAAATAAAGTACAAAAATACAATTGGTATATTGAAATAATTGGTCCCTGGGACTTGAACAAAAGGATGTACCGCGTTACTTGCCTATCATGTCGAAAACGGTGTCTAATAGAATATTGGCTGTTTAATTGTGAAGATGTTGCCACTATCACTTCCATCACAATTTTCTATCTGAACCTATATTTTATTTGGCTAAACGTGGTCTGAGTAGCTTGCTGCTTTTTGAACTCTGTCTTACCCCTCAGAGATTACGGGCGTGACGCAATTAAATAATGCTTTTAAAAGCATTCATGACCATCTCAAATTTTTCCAATTTCTCCTCCAACATTTAGAAATTTCAAATCTTGAATTTAACATCTGTATTTCGGCATCTAATTGCATTGTTCCTGAATTAAATTCATATTAGTCAAACGGTCGCTGAGTAAAATGCAACACAGCGACGTAATTTTAGTAGTTTTCCATTTCCACACTTAATTTCTTAATTTTAAGAATTTATTTATATACGGATTATTGATTTCCTTCAAAATTTTTCCTAAGTTATATGTTTGCTTGGTAAATAAGAAAATATTATTTAAGAAGATGTACATACAAACACACGAGTATTTAAACAATCACGCTTACGCCTGTAACTTAGAGGGCTCGTCAGACACTACCAACTTCCACTTGGCACGAGCCTTACATACCTTTTTTACGTGGTAGAGCCATGCTGCAGCTATATTAGTAGTACTGTTGTAGCATGAATGGGTCGGTTCGACTGAGGAGAGACCACGCTCTAACAGAACACCAGCGTAAAATCGCAGCTCAATGCTGCTGTGTTTCGTATGGTGAGTGTAGAGAACCGGAGAGATACTGGAAACGAGGCAATCCATCTTAGTCCCCACGAGTGACAACGCATCTGCATTTTGATTCATAATCAAGGATAGATGTAGATGTCTATGGGCCGCAGCAACCACTCATCAGGTGGACTGTGTGCTCCTTTGTCATCGTTGTCCCATAAAAAAAACACCATTCTCTCTCCTTTTTCACATCCATCTATATACGCATACACGGTCGTCGTTTAAAGGTAGGACCGCACTAGGTGGAACTGCACCGCAGCGGAACTGAGCGACACGAGTTGGTCAGTTGATCAACTTTGCTGCACAGTTCTGCTGCAGTGTAGTTTCATTGCCGCTTAGTGCGTGTTGTCTCACATAATTTCATAGTACCTGGATGACCGAGCTTTACTAGTTTTTTTTTTGAAATCGTGTGTTTTGGAAATTATATTTAGATCCAAATTACATACTGATGAAATATGAATAATATTTTTTGATCTTAATGACATAATAGAAAAAACTGAACTGGTTATTTGTACAAAAAATCATGAGTGCAATTAGTTTAATTTAAATTTTCGTGTCTTTTTTTAAAAAAAAATAAAAAAGGAATCGAAATAATAGATTTTCTCAAAAAAGAAGGGAACTTGAAAAAAAAGGAAAATAAGTCGGACCTAATACAGGACTCGAACCAGGGTACTACGATTTCGGGCCAGTTCGATAACCCATTTGAGCTATCATAATCTTTAACATATTGGCAAAATTTACCTTCTTATTCTAACAATATTGTCAATATTGTAGCAGTTTTTCATTGCTTGAAAACATGGATAAAACGACATTTTCTAAAAATAAATCCTGGCTATATCGATTTATTGCCCTCTAAACCCCCTGGACACTAAATTTTATGAAAATCGTTGGAACCGTTTCCGAGATTATATATATATATATACAAGAATTGCTCATTTAAAGGTATGATATAGATAAAGATAAAGAATATGTTGACGCGTAGTGTCGCTCAGTTCCGGTGCGATGCAGTTCCGACTAGTGTGATGTTACCTTAAGGATACTTCCTACCTTAAGGATAATCTATTGCCCCTCTATAAATATAAATAAAAATGAAGTGACTGTTTTGTAATATTTAAATAACTTGCTTCTATTGAACTCGAGTTACTTGCATGCTAATATGACATTAATAACCATTTAAAAAATTGTCTGACTGTCTGTCCGTGCTTTAATTTGTCATGGCTGACCCATTTGTGATGAAACCTTTCGAAATGATAGAGAGCAATGACAGGAGTGACCTAGGCTCTATTTTATCAATAAAAAACTTAAAGTTATTTAAAAAATAATTGATATAAAAACGATCTCTAGGGCGCCCCTAGCCGACTCTGCCATTCATTTCTACAACATAAATTTGCTTTGTCACTCTTTCAAAACTTCCAAATTTCAGAAGCATTGCAATGGATTCCGAAGGAAGAAGGATTAATTTTATCCTAATGCTTCTTCTGACATACCCAACTTTCACTAGAAAGCATAAATTATTGTAACTTGCACAGTAATTGACTAACACGGTATTGTAAAGTACCATATATGTGCCTCTTATGACACTATCAATGGAACCACTTCTATCCACAATACAGTGAAGAGTCCCAATATTAAGAATAGACACTGAAAATCAAATAAAAAAGCTTAATGACTATTATATAAAAAAAACAATTGCATTCTTTTAATGATGCAAGTTTTGTAATATTCCAAGTCATTGCCCTTTCAAACTGGTTTTACTGAATTTGTTGATTCAAGGTCTCAGTACTAAAATTTTAAATGTTCTTTGTTGTTAAATGTTATCTCCTTTTAATCTTATTTTATCTTTCAGCGGCTGTAACTACGAAACATATATATCTATATATACGTTAAAAAGGCTTAAAAATGAAGTGGGTCTTTTTTTATTAGGCTGTATTTCTTTTTTAACGCTTGCAGCACTAGCCTTGGAAATCAAGGTTAGTTTACCGATTTAGCTCAGTTTTAACAGATATACTAGTAGTGATGTAATACATAAATTTCAACCAGATTGCTTGATTATAGAGTTCAGTTTCTGGATTTTTATCTCTCTTTTTCGTGCATTTGTTTTTCTTGACTAGGACTTTAAATAAAATTACAATTATGTTACATTCTATTTATTTTATTTAAATAAAAGCAAATCACACGCATCTTTATCACATAAAATCTTAATTTAAATTATTAAGCACTTACACGCAGTAATCGAGTTCACAATTTTTATCGTGAAAAAGATAACTGGTTCGTCAGCGATTTATAACGTTATCGATATTTAATGATATTGATTCTAGTATGCAATGAAATATACGCACTCACATTTAGATAATATAACCTTTGTTTTAATTTGTAACGAAAATTGAAATAATCACAGTAACCATGTTAGCTTTATGATTCGCATAGAAATATTTCGATTTCATTATCACTTAAACATGTCATTTAACTTTGATACATAATGCCCGTTTCGTTATACCATTATGTAAATCGACTATTTTCTATAAGAAGGGTAGTTTGCTGGTGGGTAGTAAGTCTGTTGTTGTTGTTGTGTTTGTTGCGGATAGTATGTTTGCTGATTCTGTTGTACAGGGTAATCTGATTGCTGTTGTTGTGGATAATATGTGTGTTGAGGTTGTTGAGGATAAACTGTTTGTTGAGGATTCTGAGTTTGTTGAGGGTTATAACCTTGTTGAGGGTATTGGGTTTGTGGTGGGTAGTAAACTTGCTGGGGGTTTTGAATTGGTTTATTTTGTTGAGGTTTATTTTTCTCTGCCTCAGCTTTCGCTGCTTCTTCTTTGGCGTTCTGTTCTATCGATCTGTAAGAGATAAAATAAACAATAAATAAAATAAACTTTTTTGTTTTACCTCACGTTTCTGTTGCATATGATTTCATTTACTCAACTATAAAAACGTTTAAATGTTTACAGAGGCGTTAACTACGCATATGACGGTGGATATAATTGTTTCGGATTTTGGGATTTGTGTATATGCAATTAACACATGTTTTATGATATAGAATACGGGTGACAAACGAGTACATAGTCCACCTACTATATTTATACTAAACTAAATATAACTAATAATATACTATATCTATCTCTCAATACATTACATATCTATATTAGAATAAGAAGGGATCTGTATAAGACTAAAATGAAAAGGGTCTCCATTTCATCATTAGTGCAATCACCATACGAAACTCAGTATCAATACGAGTAAGCTGCTATTTTATGTTGACAGCGTGGTACTTCCCTGGTCGATCCCATCCATTTGTGCTACAACCATAATATAGCTGTAGCGGGGCTATCATCATCATTATCATTACAGCCCTTCACAAGTCCACTACTGAACATAGGCCTCCTTCAAGGAATGCCACAATGCACGGTCCTGAGCCACCTGCATCCATCGACTTCCTGCATGTCTTACCAGGTCGTCACTCTATCTTGTGGGGGGTCGCCCTACACTACGCCTACCGGTACGACGCCATATAGCACGAAGAACCGACAACCGATGGGGAAAAAAGGTTCTTGAGTGGCAGTGGGGCTATACCAAGTACGTATATATATAAAACGAGTCAACTTTAGAAAGCTCTAGTAAATCGCGTCTTTTTTACGTTGTGAATAGTTAGTAGAAGTAGTTATAAATAACAAGTACGTTAGAATTGAAGTAAATATGCAGATTACATTTCACCTTAATCTAGTAACCAGAAATCAAGAAAACGAACAATATGTAAACGAAATATGTTTACGGCCAAAAATGTTTGTTCTCGCAGTTTTTAAATTTATATTATGATAAATATTATACTTTATAACTTCTTTAAAGTGATATTTAAGCATTATATAATGGAGTGAAACATAATACGATACTTACGCCTGAATCGCGGGTGGTATTGGATGAGGTTTTGGAAGATGATCTCCCATAGCATGGTAGCCAGTGTCGTCAGCCCAGTATGTAACGGTGTAAACTTTTCCATCATTGTCAGTGAAAGAATACCATCCTTTTTTCACAATGCTTTCGTTGTCAGTATTGTAGTTTGTAAAGTAACCTTGTTCACCGACATGAGTACCGTCCCCAATCTCATATCTGCAGAGATACCATTTTATGCTGTACTATTTACGAATTTAATGATTGAGGAAACAAATTTAATATAAAAATGGATAAAACGGGGTCATTATGTACGTAAACAGTTATATGTTGAAGTAACTGCTTTTGAAGATATGCTGCAAAATTTGGTTGTTTGTCGAGATTTTTATGGTGTAATTGAATTGCTACTAATATAACCGGATTTCTGACAGTTTACGTTAAAACTAATTTAATGAGTTAGTTACCGTTAGTAACTTAAAACCGTAAGAATATTTTGTCTATAATACTGTTAAAATTTGGACATTTATAATTTTATTCCGATACTTTGAGCCAAAATATAAAGAAATATCATAAATAATTATTAATATAACTACAACCTAACATTAAAAATAAATATAAACTTTCAAAATATAAATAGTTTTGAATTGCTTACTCATATTTGTAGCTGCCATTATCTCCAAAAGATTGTTCATTTTTTATCACCGGCACTGATGTTGTTGGTGACGTTGCTGGACTCTGTGGTTGCTGGTTGTTCCAGTTATTCCAATTGTTGTTATTGTTATTCCAGTTGTTTTGGGGAGGTACATAGTTATTTTGTGGAGGTACATAGTTATTTTGTGGAGGTACATAGTTGTTTTGTGGTTTGTTCCATGTATTTTGGGGTTTGTTCCATGTATTTTGGGGTGGATCATTTTGAATAGGTACGTAGCTCGGTGACGAAGGCACATAGTTATTGCTACCTGATGGTTGGACGGTACCTTGAGATGGATAGTAATTATTTATAGGGGATTGCGGAGTACTTTGCGACGGCACATAATTACTCGGTGAGGGGATTCCAAGGCCTTTGCGGCGTTTGACTGGGAGGTGATGAATAAAATTGAGCGTAATTGTTTGATTGTGCAGCAATTTGATCGGTATTTAACTGGTCTGTAGCTGCTGTTTCTAGATCTTCCAGTTTATTTGTTTCCAATGTGGCAGCATGGGCGAGCGCCAAAACGGCGGCAAAAGTGACCTATTATAAAAAAATCGTATTATTTTTCCAATTATTTTCATAAGATGTTATAAAAATACTGGAATTAAATGGATGGATATCTATTTGAATATAATTTTATGATCGCGGTAAGTATATTATTCATATCGGTAGAAGATATTTTTTAGAAATTACAATTAGGTTTCTAAAAATGAAGTTAGCATTTATGGCGATTTTTACTGGTATTTTCAATCAGAATAAAATTTTAGTTTTGACTCTTTTAGGCAATGGCAAATTTATGTACTGATATAATTTTTTAATATGTATTGATGCAACTTGGGAATGTTTAGGTCGGTCAGAAACACGAGTAAGTATAAAACGATATTTTAAGATGTTATGGGTGTATGTATAATAGTTCGGAACTCAGTAAATCTCTAATAAACGCCGCAAACTACATTAAATATTTGTTTAATTTTTAATTTGCAAATACTGGTGCATTTACAATATATGTATATTATTTTCTTTCTATTGTTGTTAAAAGTTATAAACCCTATTATGATATAATATTAATTACATCAACTCTACAATTGTGGCGATAAGAAGTAAAGATATTTCAAATATAAATTTCTAAGAACTAGAATTTATGAGTCAATGTTTCAATTGTTCAATGAAAAAAAAATTGTAATCAAGTATATCAAATATTTAAACATTTAGATAATTCTTATTACGCATAAGAAAATAAAAAAGATCTTAAAAGGACTTTAAAAACACAAAATAATTATGGTAGTGAAATATATTTTAACTTACTTCACGTAAAACACTTTACACGTTTTAAAACAACATTTAGTAAGCCCAAAACGAAAGAAATTTAAAAGTTTAACAAGATTTTTTTTAAATGTTCAAGGACTCACCAGCTTCATCTTTGTGTCCTTCTGAGACCGTAGTCTGCTCGATACTGTGACCACAAGGGGTCGCTCCACATTTTATAGGAAACATCCTGCGTCCGAACGCATGCACATTTTTGCGTATGTGCTGAGCGAAACAATGACCTCGGTCTTTGAGGCCGTATCTGATTAATAATTCGAATTAGGGAGAGTGTTTTCGGCTAACAGACAAGTAAAAGTATTTTTGTTTATCCCTGCAAGTGATTTTAATTCTTGAATTAAGTTATTTTAACAATATTGTTTTAATTCTTGAAAAAAAAACTATTTAGTAAATTTGTGGTAAGTAAGGTTATGTTTACCTCCTTATTTTATAAAATATGTAGTTAAATCTAAATATTTTTGGACTCATGAAATTTTATAACAAAGTTCACGATTAAAGGACTAAACGTATGTAATTTAAATTATGCAGGGTTATATTGTGTGATGATTTAAGACGGTGATATCCATGTTGGCTAAAGAGATTCTCGATTCTCCACAGTTTCCTTCCTAGACGAATTCCACGCAAGTGAAGCCTCGGAAATCAGTCGTACTTTAGTTTTATTAAAAGGGATAAATGTATTTAATTGAAACGTTGCAGAGAGGTCTTTCTTACATCTCTTTTACCTAGGTGAAAACTCTGCGCTAGCAAAAGCTACGATGCGGCCAAAAGCTTTAGCGACAAAGAAATATTTTCACATTTACGTTTATATGGTAAACGACTCGACGACGCCTCGTTGGTCTAGTGGTTGTAGTGGTGCGACTGCTGATCATGAGTTCCTGGGTTCAAATCCCGGGTCGGGACAAAAAATCAATTATTGAGTTTTTCGTCAAGAAATTCTCAGTAACTGCTCAGAGTCAGGAAGTTGGCGGTGTCTCACCCCCGTGCCTCGGAAGGCACGTAAAGCCGTTGGTCCTGCGCCTGATCTCTCTCCGGTCGTGTCGGTTTACCGTCCTATCGGATTATGAGAGTGAGGGAATAGAGAGAGCACCTATGCTTGCGCATACACTCGGGCACTATAATCATGTCCTGCGCCGATGGCTAACCTCCGTTGAGGCAGGCCGCTGTGGCCGAAATTCGGTCTGGAGGACATTATTATTATTATATGGAAAAGGTGTATTTTTATCTTAATCACCCCTTATGGGTCTACTGCTGGACATGAGCGTCTCCCATTTCAGAGAATCGTCGACAATCTTGTATCAGAAGTCTCGCAACTTTATCGCTGCTGCTGCCCTCGCTATATTAATCTATGGTCTAGATATTTTACGTCTGCCGAAAGGAAATGGCCATCTATCGGAATCTATAAAACATTCAAAACATTCATTCTCTATGAAGAAATAAAATATAAATTGTTCACAAAAAATAAGTAAATCCAGAATAAAAAAGATGCATCTTAGTGCGTCTTGTTTTTTCACCTTGAATCATCAAATTGGCTTGTGGTCAAACGGCTTAAAAATGAAAAACCTACGAATAAAAAATTAAATATTGTAAAATATATAAAATAAACGAAAAGCAGCTTCGTCAAATATTTTATGACGGTTTTATATCACCCTTCAGTTTTTTAGATAATCTTTGTAATTTTTAAATAGCCTTTATCGTGTTACGTTTCGAAGCGTCATTAGTGAACACCACACACGTTTAAAACCAAATACATAGCAAAATCAGAGCAATCTGTTGATTTTTGGTGGTCTGGGTTGTTTCATCATCATCATCATCATCATCATCATCATTATAGCCCTTTATAAGTCCACTACTGAAGATAGGCCTCCCCCAAGGAATGACTTAAAGCATGGTCCTGAACCACCTGCATCCATCGATTTCCTGCGTGTCTTACCAGGTCGTCACTTCATCTAGCATGGTGCCGCCCCTCACTTTGCCTATCCATACGAGTCTGTCACTCGAGAACTTTGCTTCGCCACTGTAGCCAGGAATAGCGGGGCCGCCGGGGACTGGACATCGTCTTTTTGTAATTCTCTTCATAGTATATGTGTAATTCTTGTCATGGTATTCCAATATATCCCATATTGCCATAGTTACCACTCGTAACCGTATTTTTTATTGTTAGTTTGCTGTTATCAGAAAGATGCTGCTGCCCATCTCCTGCCTGACTCCCTCTGTCGCCTCTTACGACACCCACGGGAAGATATGGGGTAGTGGGTATTCTGACCCGCCACTAGACGGGCTGTTTCATTTCTGGAGAGTTTAATGATATTTTTTTTTTGAAAAAATAAACTATATTACATTGTATATTTAAAAATATAAATGAATTTATATAATAATGATATAATTGTGAGTTTTTCTTGCGATATATTAAGATATTAATAGGGGTTATGCTTTCATTTAAGCATTATCTGTATTGTATAATATTTACCATCGATTTCTTATATTTACGCGAACACTGTACATTGATTAAAACTACTTTTACGGATTTTATCGCGTTTTATTTATATTAATGTTAATACCCGACGTTTCGGGTGCTTTCCAGCACCCATGGTCATGGGGGACTCCCCCCGTGGAAAATCCGTAAAAGTAGTTTTAATCAATTTACCATCGATTTGTGAAGTATAAAATATATATTCGAACAATGATTCTATTAATTTAAATATTAATTATATGTTTTAAATTTTAATGTCAATATGCTAAATTAAGTTTGCATTAGCGTTATTTAGTTAAACAATTAATATTTCTGATACGATGATGAACAGTACGTATGAATCAGACAACAGGTTTTTACCTTTGTAACGGTGTAAAAACATGAGCGCGCCAAGTTAGGTCGAGCTTTAGGGTGCGTTTCCACTGAAGCGGTGACGAGCCGCTACATTCCGCTGCCTATCAGTACAACTATTTATTGTTAGGGGAGAACATGTGACGATTATGTTGGCGTGCGAAACAAACAAGCGGCCCTGTGGCTATAGCTACTATAGATGCTATCAATATAGCTGTGCGGCATCCAACGAGTCGAATACTATACGATTCTTTATGCTGGACACGCCACCGAAAGCTCTCTATTCAGAAATTAGTGTAGGAATTGAATAACAAGTGGGATGGGCGAGGCGTTCGGCGTATTTCTAATATATATGCTTTGATATATATGCTTTAATTATGAATTATGAAGTATGTCTAAATGTATGTTTGTCACTGTACACTGTCCTGAGTGGTGACCACTCATAATGTGTGTCGAGCGCGCCGCTACACCGTACGCCGTGCCGTATGCTAACCGTGAGTTTGCACTGACGCGATTTTCACCAAAAAACATGTTTCAAACACTGTTTTCTGTCAATGTATCAAAGAGCGTTTGCCTAGTCAAAGAACCTGTTGTAGTGAAATATGTTTGACAGTTTATTGTACATTACATATTTTAACTATATTATATCTTTATAACTACAGAAACAAATCGTTTAAAAAAAATTGTAGAAATATTGTCATGTTGAAAGATAAGTTTGAATAAATGTTGAAAATTTTACACAGTTTTTGTGAGTACATGATTTGTTTCAAAACACTACATGTTGGATGTTTCTTAGTGCAAACGTACTGTAAGACCTGCAAGATCATATTGTTATGTGTATATCTTCACTTCGTTCCTTATCTTTAGTGCTGTATCTAATATATATCTTAGGCATTGAGATGGGTTCTGCAAATACTCAATTGTCTATTTCTGCACCTCTCGCTTCTCCCAGGTCGTCTTTGTTTCAGTGGAGACGCGGCCTAATGTCTTCAGTATTGTCACTTTGAATAGCCATACTAATACGATGCGCGATTAGGTATTAGTTTCGGCAGTTAATGAAGTTCCTTGTTAATACCCTGTTAATACCAAAAAAAGACAACTTCTCATAAATGGATTGAGGTGCAGCAATCGGGAACATGTGAGCAAACAAACAAACAAAGGAAATTAAAATTATCTAACGTTAACTTAATATATGCGGGAATCACTCTTAATCGGGTTTATTTTAAATGTTTATTCGGTGATCGTGTTTGCTGGTGGTTAAAGATGGCTGCATCCAATAGGTCCTGAGTTTGAATCTCCATTCATCCATTGAAGCCCACTACTGAACATAGATCTCTCCAATAGATTGCCTCAGGTTTTGTCACAGTTACCACGCTTGTTAGGCAGGTTGGCAATGGCAGTATTTTATAATTTTGAATTGTTATCAGGAATACGCTGCTATCGATTTACTGTTTCAGTTTCCCTCTGTCACCTCCTATGATTCCCATGGGACGATATTGAGTGGTGAATATCCTCACACCGCCATTACACAGGTTTGAGTCTAGGCTGGAGCCAACATTTTCGTGAAAACAAACTGTTGGTTTTACAACAGCAGTGCCATTGTGTAATTACAGTGGGAAACGCGGTTGATTCCGTTCTGATGTTTAACGTGTGATTTCGTTGTACCGTTTATCAGTATCCATTGATAAGCCTATGTTTTTTTAATGTTACACTTTTTATCACTTGCTTTTTTCGTATGTCTTTCCGGCCTAAAAGTTGTGATCAATTTTTGAAGCACTTACTGACATACGATTGAGCTGAAGTTTGGTACAAAATACTTATGCAATTTAATTTGTACTTTTAACTAAAAGTTGAATTATTCTAGCCTAGCCTTTGTTTTTTTTTTCAAATTATGCAAGCAGCTATGCAGGTCTGAAATCAGTATCACTGCGACCTGTAAAATCTATTGTGATCGCTGCTATGGCTATAGTTCACTGCTAAGAGTTGCTTAGCTGTGAGCAATATGACTTCTTCGCTTTGGTTAAAGATTCAATATATTTATATCGTATTAATCCATATATTTTGTAATAATAATAATAGAATCCACTATTAATTATTACCTCGTGGGTGTCGCAAAAGACCACAGGGGGGAACGAAACAGGTGATGAAAGCTGAGGAAAGTTCAGAATAACAGAAAACTGCGGTTGTTGAACTGTCTGATAAGCGAGACAGCTACATATATTGTATGTAGCAAATTGCTATCAATGGGAGATTCTTTCACCTAAGCAATTTCATGAACCGAAACGTCTTATGTAAACTGTACTATGCACTGGCTGAATCGGTAATCAATTCTGAATTGAGCAGTTATGGGCTAACATTCAAAACACATTTAGATCGTAAAACATTTACAGATTAAACTACTTAAGCATTTAGTAGGTGAAAAAGTAAAAATACAGTGTAAACCAAATTATGACAAATTATTTAATATATGTAAAATACTGCCTGTGCATGAAAAAGTAGAATACCTCATTACTTTAGAACAATATAAAATAAATAAATATTAAGAACCTATAATGCATAAATATCTTACCAGGCAAGTTGAGAAGGGTAAATATTTGATACCAAACGTAAGAAACTATTATGGTAAGAGAATTAGGCAATATTTAACTCCGCTAATATTTAATGGAATAAATTTTATTGTAATATAAAATATATATTAATGAATAAGGAAAGAGCGCCATTATAGCCAACAAACTGTTGCACAGGTGGTCTATGTTTTTTATTAAAGTAAATGCATGTATTAAATGTACTAAAAATAGTTACGCATAAGAGGCTATCTATAATTGTCTTATGTTTAGCAGGATAATTAATTAATTAATTAGTAAAACCCTGTTATTCATTAATGTGTTTTAAATAATTTTGAAAATATTTTTAATGAATTTGTCAAAGTAATGCATCTCTTTTCATCATTTTAGACGAGAGATGACAAGTAAACTAGCGGCGTTAAGTAAAGTAATGGGCAGTTCATCTGATGGTATGTAGCTAAAGGTTTTTGGACAGATCCAACTGACTATAGACAACGAAGGCCACCTGCACTTTTTATTAATTGCACAACTATATTACGCACTACAAAATAGCGTTGAAGTTAGTATATTATATAGTTATAGTACTTACTTACTTACTTATCTTCACGCACAATCCCTAACGGGGTAGCCAAAGAGAACAGATCGCCAAGTGTCACGATCCTTACATACCTCTTTCGCTTCTTTCAGGTTCATTAACTTCTTCATACATGCACGTATGAAGAAGTTAATGATTATAGGTATAGTAGTAAATTTAAAATAAGATTCAATAATGGTTAAAAAGGCTTGAATTATTTGTTTAAATGCAATGTTTCTTGCATCGAATTTATTATTTCACGCAATATTCCGAAGAAGCGATAATTATTATTGATGTCACTTTAAATGACATTAAGATTCCGACGTATTTTTAATGTACTAAAATCAAATTCTAAGAAGACGGCATTTGCACAATACACTACAAATGAAGCACATAATTCGATTTGGTGTTTATCTTAGCCTTAAGTGGATTTATATCTCTGCAATAAAACAAGGGTTCACATCAAGGATGAAACCATTAATTGTTTGCGAGAGACGTTTCTAAATTCATTTCGATACGTAAAGCTTTAAAATATGGTAGTTACTGTAACAATTTAGAAGAAAAAAACAACAAGATTCTTACATTATTTCTGATACTAGACACTTGATATTCATTATTTGTTAAAAAACCGTAATTCCAAAAACATTTTTGGATCACAAGCCAACACACAGCTTATTTCATGGTAAGTGGATGCTGTGGCCCATAGACATCTACATCTATCCTGTGCTAAGATCAAAACGTAGTTGCGTTGCTCTCTTGGAGACTATTATGATATATATCATTGTCATAATAGTCTCCAAGATATACCAATGAAAAGGATTTAACATTAACATCATTAGAAGCTTAATTTGACATAAAGCTCCCGTGGCGATTGACGAACTGGAAGTAAATTTGACCCAGACACTGGATTACAGTTCAAAGAAGCAATTTTATTTCCTTTTCTGAAAAAACAAAGTACCAAGCAAACGGAAGTACAGATTACGTCTTAAAGATAATGAATACATCATTAAAATAGACGGTTTTAAAAGTCATAAATCTGCATTACTCCGGTAACATTTTCAATGTTCCGGTTCCGGTGGCAATTTCCCATCTTGGATTTTAGCCCCCTGTTCTTCCGATAATGTTAACACAAATCGGAAATAAGTCGGAATGTTGCACAGATCTAGGATCTTTTAGTTATCGTCGTCTGCTTGTAGCGGCCAGCTTGCTCAAGTTCGCCATAATACTGGTAAGCTCCAAATTTATAATAGTCCTTTTTTACTCGTAAGTATATCATAGAACTTATTTCAGTTACCGGTAGATCTATTATCCATGTCGATTGTATGCTATATACTATTAATTTATATAATATTATGGACTAACTATATTGAAACAGTAGAGAATTTGAAAAATTACTTTTGACCTACTTAATATAATGTTCTATGTCGAAGCCTATATATGTACTCTTTTCATTTCATTTCTTCAACATCGAGCTTAGGTGTCAGTCGGAAGTCATGGTAGTTTTGCTTATAGATGACAGGAACTACTTGTGACCAGGGAGTTCCTGTCATAGAGAGTATATTTCACGCGCTTTACATCATGAGACAGTTCAACCAGTGATATGTAAATCGAGACATACCAAGTCCACACTAAAGTTATATTACAGGATCACGTCACTGTAAAAGAAATCGTCATAATTTAGTCAATTACTCGGCATTATATATTAACATAACATAATAAATCATATAGTATAATAGTGCATTGATTTGTATTTTTGTCCGATGAGTTTTCAGTGTTAAATTCAGGCAATGAGCATCTTAGTTCTTAGAAATAATAACGCTTATGTATCCTTCGTTTTTATAAGGTGCTTATATGTGTCCATGGGCTGAAGTAGACACTGCAATGAAACGAAATATATTAATCTTTTTGACGCAAAGAAATAAAACTTCGTTTGTTAAATGGCTTTTCTTCAAATCTGTAATAGATTGGATTGGATTGATGAGGTTCTCTGAACGGAGAAAGAAATTCAGCATATATCCTCTTCAACTGACTTCCAAAAAGGAAGAGGTACTCAATACGACTGTATTTTTTTAAGTATATTACCTGAGAACTTTTTTCTAAGTGACACAATTCTGATGATTTTTTTATAGAAGAAGGGATTCTTTCTTTACTTGAAAGTTGGTGCTTCTCATGTGGGCCCATATAAATTTGATCAAGATCTGAACAGAAGTTTTTGAGTTATTTTTAATAATGCTTATTTGATTGACTTCGACTACAATTTTACCTCTTGTTTAAAGCTAATATCACAATATCGTATTGTATACGTAATACGCAAAACAATATTATTGGTCTACCATCGGTAATTGGAGCATATTCTATGATACACTCAAAAAAAAAAAACTTTAAAATTTGGAACTTAAGCAGACCTAAGCAGACCAGCCCCCACAAGCAGCACTTCGTCATAATACGCTTTTATTATCTCTAGATGATCAGACAGACATTGTTCTGCCCTAAAGGGCATAAAGGGTCTTCGTAAACGAAGACCCTTTATCCTAAAAAATCATAAAAAAATGTGCGGGTCGCTAATCGGGATAAGAACTATCCCATTTCGTGTTTGGAGCAAGCAATACACATTAACAAAATTTAGTCAAAACCGGTTGAGCGATTTCGAAGATTAGCGTAAACGAACATCGTGACACGTGATTTTCTAAATCTCTACGTAGTATAAAACAAAGTCGCCTCCCGCTGTCTGCACGCTTAGATCTTTTGAACTACGTAACGGATTTTGATGCGGTTTTCATCAATAGACAGAATGATTTAAGAGGAAGGTGTATATGTATAATAAATGTAATTACAGTAGAGTAACGCCGAGGATTTATAACGCCACACAGGCGAAGAAGGCACTAAGTAACCGTGTAGTGGTTGTGGAAGAACGTGTGCCGCGAGTGTCGTAAGAGGCGGCAGGGGGAAGCCAAAGTAGTGGGTGGGCAGCAGCATTTTCGTGATATCAACTGAAAATAATAAAAACTGCAATTGCCAACTCGCCTGCCAAGTTGGTAAACCTTGGTAAAGTACCCCCTTATGAGGTAATAAAGTATAGATAACCTAGAGTTCGAAGCCCATCGACAGACATGAGCTGAGCAGTCAGAGACGGAGGTCCGCACTCCTCCCCTCGGACAGCGGTTAGATAGTTCAATAGCGCCTAAAAAGGCGACATGATGATTGGAAACAATACCAAATGATAAACCATTTCATCATCATCCTCACTCCCTGAGTCAGATAAGGCTATGAGAGTCGCATAGACTAACAGCGTTAACATCCAGAAACTAGAACTAGAAGAGCTCGAAGAACCGACAGTTGATGGGGAAGAAAGCTTCTTGAGTGTCGGAGGCAGTGGCTCAAGACCGTGCTTTATGACATTCCTTTGGTGAGGTTTATGTTCAGCGTTGGACTTGTGAAGGGACGTATAATGATGATGATAAATAAGGTTATGTGATTACCTAAAAGATGAATTAAGTACAATATATATATATATATATATATAATAAATGTTCATACGCTATTAATAATTAAATGCGAATTTTTGTAAGTATTTGCTTTGTAAGAAAAAGTATGTAACAGAATGTAACATTGAGCGGGACTGATGAGTCACAGCATCAACGATTGTACAAAAACAAACTAAGAGAGGTACATTGTCTATGTCTCGTATTTATTTAAATAATATAAAAGTGCTAAATTAACAAATAAAAACCAAGCGCTTGCCAATTGACTGTATGAAATAAACGGTATTGGGTTGTAAAGAATAACGGTACTATTTAAATTAAACCTGTCAATGAGGTATGTTTAGTGTTACTTTACATAGAAAGTCGTGGTAGCTCTGGGGATAAATACCAGCCGCAAATATGACAGGGTTCGAGCGATACGTGATATATACGTGGTAGAGCCACGGTGCAGGCATATTTTGTTGTGTATGCAGCCATATTTGTGTGTGTTGTTTGTCATGCTGCTACATTACTGGTATAGTTATAGCAAGAATGCGACGAATCGACCGCGGAGGGACCACACTCTCACAGAATACCAGCGTAAAATAGTAGCTTAATGCTGCTGTGTTTCGTATGGTGAGTGTAGAGAACCGAAGACTCCTTTCACTGGAAATGAGGCATTCCATCTTAGTCCTCGTGGGTGACGACGCATCTGTATTTTGATTACTAATCGAGGATAAATGTAGAAGTTTATGAGTCTTATCATCCACTTACCATCAGGTGGACTGTGTGCTCGTTTGTCACCCTTATGCTCGTTTACTTTGGTTCTGTGGATATTTTTATTAGAAGCTTGTGATCCCAATATTAATAAAAATAAATCAAAATTTAAGCATACTTCTGCAAGTCTCAAAGAATATTAAGATCGTTCAGTAAAGAGCGAACACAAATTGCTAATTAAAAGCCAAAGGTATCTTGGGTTAACTATGACATCATGGCGTCAAATACCTCAGTCTCCCCGTGACCATGGCAGCTGCAAAAAACGTTGGGAATTAAAAATAAGTTAAAATAAACGCGATAAAATCTGTAAAAGCAGTTTCATTCAAAAGATAGAGATGATGATGATGAGATGTGTTTTTATTTTACGTGTCTGTATTTGCTCATACTACTTGCACTCGAATACACAGTTAAGAAACGTGTTTTTTTTCTAAATGGGTGATCTTTGGCTTATGACTTCTAATAACAATAGTCATGCAGACCGAATTTCGGTCACAGCGGCTAGTCTCAGCGGAGAGCACAGTGTACGAGTGCGTGTGCAAGTTATACTCTCGCTCTCGTAGTTTTCTAATTTCTTAACAGAAAAACGCAATAACTGATTTTTGGATAGACCGGGGATCCGAACCGGGGACTACACGATCAGCTGTCGCGTTTGCGACCGCTAGAACAATGAGGTAGTTATTCGCCTTCTATGATTTAAGTGGTTATAACGGTATATACGCCTCAAATATAATAATTAAGATAACTGGAAATGCTTATCTCCGAATTCACGTTGTCAGTATTTGTAAAACGGTAAAACGGCGACCGCTTTGTGTATATTATTATTGACACATCGATTAAGGGCTGACGGTATGTTCTCGATGTATGACAGTGTAGAAACTGAGTGAAGAACGTGCAGTGAGTTGGGGGCGAGCGGTATGAGAATGTCGTTCCAAAATCAGACAGTGAATGTGTTTTTATATCTGAAAATATTCTGAACACATCATATCTGGTTTGTTCTGTAGTGATGGCGTGAGAGAATCCATCAGGTGTCGTTAGAAGCAACTATGGGAATGACCAGAACGACCTCATGAGCTATAAAATGGCAGACCATCATTACACACAAACACACAAACAAATGGAGTACACAATTTCGTATAAGCCAGATTTAAAATACCCAAACCGGCGACAAAGCGTCAAAGGTACGAGGCGCCTGGTGACGTGATGGACGCCATGCTTGGCAAGTGACGTAGCATGTGTTAATGCCGTCCAGGCTGCTAGAGCCAAAAATGCCGCCCCCACCCTTCGTCCCAAGAATTTTGAAAGTATATGTAAAATAAAAAATAAGTCATAGACAATAATTTTTACTGGCATTTAAAAAGTAATTTAGGTTATATGGTTAGTAAGTTAGTTTATTAGTTATGTGTCCTCTGTGTTTTAAATGTTTATTAATTAAATTTCGTACACAGTTTTATAGACATGAAATACTTTTATGTTTTTCTTTTGGAAATATTGCTCGTAAGGTTGCATGATTTAAAGACTTTATCCTCAAATCCGGAAAAAAATAAAAGACTACATCTTGATAAGGGTCGCTATCAAGATGCTAATCACATTCTCGTACTATACCAGTAAGTGATAAATGGGTAAAAATTAGTGTGTTAATTTAGTGTTTGGTTTTTTCCTTACTATAAAAAAGTGACTAATCCATTCTTTCTTTTTTATTTTCTTTAACAGTAAGAATAACATAGTTCATTATCAATAGCCGTAAAACATAATTCATTATTAATATAGAGCCATGGTAGTTCAGATGGTTAACGCTTGCTGTAAATATAACAGAACTCGAGTAACCAGGGTTCGATCCCCGCCGGCACTAATGAAATTTTTAATTGCAATTTTAAGTGGTGATTTACCACGTGCTCGACGGTTAAGTAAAACATCGTTAGTAAACCTGCATGTCTGAGCAATAATAAAAAATATTTCAAAGACATGTGAAGTTCGCCAACACGCATTGAGGCAGCGCGGCGGACACTTCCTTGCCCTAAAACCCTCTTAGAAATGATGGAAGGCCTGTGCCCGGCAGTGGGACGTATATAGGCTGTAACTTTACTTTACTTTTTTATCATCAATAGGTGTAGTACTTATTTTTTGCATAGGAACACATCTAGGTAACTATCACCCTCTTAAATATGTCCGTCAGTCAGCATTACCTGTTCTGCTGTATTCCTGTCTAAAGGTTGTATAGATCCGGTATAATTACAGGCTGAAGCCTTCTCTTTTTGAAGTTGGTTGCAGGTGTCCTTGGACTACAGTAACCAGTTATAACAGTTAGTGGGACTCCAAATTCTCTTGTTACTTCTTCCTCTACTAAAATAATAATAATTTTTATTTCAGATATCCAAGTAATCCATGTAATACGTTGCTTAAATATGAAACTTGTAATTTATGTTAGTACCTAAATCTAATTCTTAAATACAAAGTACCTTATAAACTAAGCATAGGCGGTAATATTGCTTAATAATAAATGAGTCATATCAATCAGCAATTATTTTCATGATAGAATTGGAGCTAGTCCACACCCTACCGAGCAACGAGGCTGTTTTATAATGGCATAGTAGGTCAATTAGGCATAGTAGTAAAGTATGGCAACTATGTCAAATACTTAAATACTTCCCTATGAGTCTTAATATGAGTCTCACAGTATAATCGCTGACCTTCTTCTACTTACATATACTGCAATTATAAATGTTACATTTGTTAATTGATAAATTTAAATTTATAAATAGATATGTAAATACTATGGGAACATAACAATACACAAAGTTAAAGATAAACTATCTCAGTCTCATTGCGAAATTCCAAAGAGTGTTTAGTGCCAATGCCACCATATTATGTGCTATGAAAAATAAATTACAATGAAAATTAATTAGTTTAGTTTCGTATGATGAGTGTTGAGAACCGGCGACCCTCTTTACTGGAAACGAGGCATTCCATCTCAGGCCTCAGGGCTGGCAACGCATCTGCATTTTGATTTCACTAGTTTACACGGTTTTCATACCCCAGCTGAAAGTTGTTATTTTGTTATTCATTTATGTAGAATTATTTAAAAAAATAATAAAAAAATTCTGTCACGTCTAGTTTATGAAATATTTATCAACTTAATTAAAAATAATTTTGGTATTAATACCTCCTAAAAAAATTAAAAATTACTAATTTTTTCCTACTTTTTATAACCATTTGAATTAGTTTCCCTTATAATGGACTAGCAGTAATCCCCCAATACGTTTTATCCCAAAATCCTTGATGTCGTTCTTCTAAAACCTTTAAATCTTGGTGAAAACATTCCCCTTGTTCATCACTCGTACTTCCTAAGTTTTCAGGGAAAAATTTGGATGCGAGTGCAGAAAATGAATCTTTAATGACATGTTTACTCCCACCTTTTGAAAATTTTCCAATAAATCCCTAACAATTTCTTTGTAATTTTCACTTTTTTTATTTCCCAAAAAAAATCCTACAACCATTTTGAATGGCTTCCAAGCAGATTTTTCATTAACGGATAAAAGGCTTTCAAACCGAGAATCTTTCATGATTTTACAGATTTATATATATATATAGCCTCTTTCAGCTTTCCCTCTGTAATGTTTGGAAAGATTTTTCGAAAATACCGGAAAGCATCACTGTTTTTGTCAAGCGCCTTCACAAAATTTTTCATAAGCCCCAATTTGGTGTAAAGGGGGTGGTGATGTTATTGGCATCTACCAACAACGTATTTAACGTTCATTTTGCCCGGAATATACTCATTCCGAATAGGCCATTCTTTTCTAACATGATGATGTTCTTTCGCTCTACTGTCCCACAAACAAAGGAAATAACATTATTTTGTGTAACCACCCTGCAATCCAGATAACACACCATAGCATTGGTGAACCAAATAGAAGGTGAACGTTTTCTCCTGATGACCACGGGAATAAAACGATTCTACAGCTGTCGCAAAACACGTGAGGCACCCACTTTTTATCTTGATTTGCAACAGAAAATCCAAAATAATGAAGATATGCACTTTTTCAACGAATCTACAATGGGTCTTCTCTTTTTTGAAAATATAAACTGTCCATAAACATAACAAAAACGATCTGAACTTTGTTTACACTCTCCACTCGACATTTTAAATCAATGTGAAACAAAATAATTGTCGTTTGAAGCGAACGAATAAACAATAACTGTCATCACCACGTTAGGTAGTTAAAAAAAACATTCGACTGCAGAAAGAAATTGTGACGTGATAAAATATTACTGCTAACACTTTTAGGTTTAAGAAACGTATATTAACATATTTATAAACATTTATTTTGGGGTATAAAAAAAAGTTCAATTTTGTAAACTAGTGTTTTTAATTGTAGATAAATGTCTATGGTCTACAGCATCCACTTACCATCAGGTGGACTGTGTGTTTGTTTGTCATACTTATTCTATAAAAAAATATTGTAACGCATATTTGAGCTGTGTAATGATAGCGTGAAAAAATCGATTTCACCATAATATCATCACGTAGTGCCGTAAGAGGCGAAAGAGGGGAGCAGCAGCATCTTCCTGACAAATTGCTTATTAATACTTCGGCTGCCAACCCACCTGCAAAGCATGGAAACTATGTCAAATACTTCCCTAGGAGAGAAGCTATGGGGGAGGTCTATGTCTAGTATTAGACTTTTGATAGGCTGTAATAAATAGATCTATTAATGGGTGCGTTTGGCAGAAAAAAGCGCTAGCAAGCGCTTGTAAGCAAAATGGCGATCGTAAGCGGTAAGCGCTGTCAAATCGTAAGTAGCTAATTTCCTCCAGGACACGATGTTAGTTTTAACCGGGGAAACTAACCTAATTTAAATATATGTTTGTAAAGTATTCATATTAAAAACTTACCAATCATGAATTTTTAATAACATATATATGTCTATTCATGTTATTATATTACTTAAAACTAATATTGCACAAAACAACTTATAAACTCTACTTCAAACAAACAAATTAAATAAGCAAAATGGCGGATTGTGTCAGCGCTACTGAAGTAGCAATCGTGTCCTGGCCGAAAACTATTTTAGCGCTTGTAAGCGCTTGCTAGCGCTTTTTTCTGCCAAACGCACCCAATAAGAGAATAAACATTATGTATATATTAACTTTTACTGATCCTTTTTGTTAAGAATAACCATCGTTAAGGCTTTTGTTTTAATATAATTTAAATGTATTTCCGTATAAAGTATCACTTATTAACGACCTTATTGTAATATTCATCCCAATTTTTTAGATTAATATATCTAAGAATATAATGGGAATTTTGTTGTGTATTAGATGGCCGAAAATGTCAATAAAAACACTTTGGATGTCAATCATTTCTGAATGTAATCATATTAGATAAATTGACATTGTCTGTGACATAAAGGCAATGGTGGGTGGACAGTTTTTGGGCAGAATAATGAAGTTACTTTTGCGAGTCATGACATAAATAAACAATGTCCATACGATGATAAATAACTAAAACCAACCATTTGGGAGTGCTAAAACATAACTAAAACCAATATGATATGAAATGGTTTAAAATTAATCAGTAACGAAGGTAGCTTAGGGTATTTTTATCGAACATTTGACAAGATTAATGTTATTCAATGTTACGCGCCGAAGTTAACTGATTTTATATATTTATATTTGCGGTGGATCCGTTAATTAAATTCGGATTTGGGCAGCAGCACACTAAATTTGTCACCGGTATTGTTGATGTATTTGATGAGATAAAACTGTTTTCACTAATTTAAACATATTTATTAATTTAAATTACAGTATAATTTATTTTATCCTATAGGGGATATAAATTGATGTTTACGTACATTTGCATAATTTACTTAAAAAGACATATTTAAATATTTAAAGTAATCTGAAGTAGTTTCACCTACAAAATTTTAAAATATTTTGTTGGGAATAAAGAGATTAAATTGTGTCGCCTATATTACATACGGTATTCTAATTTTCGCACTGTAATACATACAGAACATCGTCATATTTTGATGAATATACTATAAAAGGATGAACATCACTTTTTAAAATATGGACTTTTGGCAACAGGTTTCATATTACAAGTTATTGACCTCACGGCGATTCAACACTTGCTTACCCTACGATTATTTTTGTATAATTATACAATAACTGAAGAGCCTTTCAAATTTTTATCTTTATTAAATATTGCCTTTCTAATCTAATTCATAATTTTTCTTGTGTTATTTGTTTTGAACGGTTTTTAAATTTTTTGCCAGTGTTTTTGGTTTCAGAGGTTGCATACATAATGTATACATAATAAGTATAATTTCCATATTAACGCACGAACTTTTGTACACTCGTATTTTGTGATATAGCTTTGTTTATAACGGTGTATGTATAATAATATTGTTGTTTACATTCTTCACGAACGCTGCAACTTAGTAAAAGAAATAAAAGAGACAATTATTGTGATCGCGCTCTCGAAGTTTAGCCGACTTCAGAAAAGGAGGAGGTTTTCAATTCGACTGTATGTTATACGTATATTATATATGAACATATATGAATGTTACATGCTATGTTATAGGCTTATCCGTTTAAGAACCACACACTACGAATGTTGCTGTGTTACGTATGGTAAGATACCTGGAAGATCCATCTTAGTCTTCCGAGTTCTTGGTGACAGCACTACTGCATTTTAATTCTTGGTCGAGGACGGGTATAAAATATAGATGTCGATAGGCTGCGGCTTTTACTTACAGTCAGGTGGAGACTATCATAAAAAAATTTAAGCAATAAAATAATTTAAATCGAAGTCCAATATTATCTCTCAGCAGCAAATTCGTTTTTTTAAAGTCGCCTTTTCTGTTTTAATAATGATGATACACTATTAAAAAGTGTACAATATATTTTCGCACCCTATCTCACACATATCAACAAAAAGCAATACCAGCGTCACCTCGTTTTGATTTCTTGGTCTGGTAACCACACTTGTTCATTCTCGTTGTAACAGCGACGCAGACAGTGCGTTTGACGCTGTAGCTTATCACAATTATTTTTGTGTAAGACCTGATTGACAAATAAATACAGGGTCAACAATTCAATAAAGTCAAAAAGGGAAGAATTGCGTCCATAACTCAGCAAAATTAACCCATAATACAACAAAGTATATTATTTAACGGCATTGGTATAAGTAGGTATAACTTTTTAGCAAGGAAAATAAAAGAAGAGTAAACTATTTGATTTTTTTAAATCTTATAAATGTTGAATGACAGAATTAGTAATAATACAAATAAAACAGCACTCTTAAAAGTCTTATTGCCTTGAGTTACGGTCCATTTCAGTTTGTTTTGACTGTACAGATTTAGTGTGACTGTAATTTACGTAGTTTTAATTATTTTTGGGATAAAAAATTACCTATATTAAAAATGATAGGCATCGATTCAGTAAACGATTCTGAACAAACTACTTTCTCAAAGTGCGTTAATTATGTTACGTGTTGTATATTTATAATAAGGTACATACGTGAGGATAATATGCTCACCTTAAACTTTGCCGCCCTATAAAACTAAAACTAGGAGGACAGAGGCAAAAACATGAAGTCGTATACTCTATCTAATATATTAAGAAATAAAGTAGCAAACAAGCTTTGGAAATAACTAGGAACACTTCAAAAACTTAAAAAAACTATCTACACTACACCATACTAAAATTGACCAAGATATTTACTATAATGTCAACTGTCAAAATGGCGTCGATAAAGCATCGCCCTTTTGCCCTTTATTAATTGATTGATCGATGGAGAGCTATCTTATCACAAAGCCATATATCCAAATATGGATGTAGTGTTTGAGTTACAAGAAAGTGACTGTATTACCCGAATGACCATATTACCCTTACGTATAGTAAATTAATTGATAATGAAGATTTTTTCTCCTGTCCATAATAAATCAAAATTCTGGTGCGTTACTTCTTTTGTTTTAACTTAAGTGACAAATTCTATGGACAGGCGTCCAGCTTACTTCAAACAGACAAGGCTACAGATGCGTGGTCACCTCTGAGGTACACCGTCCTGTAATTATGTGGCTCTCTATACCACAACACAGCAATATAGTAGTGGGAGAAAAGAATAAGAGGATGGGACCTAAACAGACTCCTAGAAAGAACTTTGATAATATAGGACTCATTATCAAAGTTCTTTCACTGCACTTATAAGAGTGCTAACTACTAGTGATAAATCTAACAATTTCTTTTCTCAAAGTACACGTTTTCGTTTCTGATATCCCGGCTAAGTTAAGGTTAAGTAGGCACGTGGTATATAAGTGGTAGAGCCGTGCTGCAGTTATATTAGTAGTATAGTTGTAGTACGAATGGGTCGGCTCGACCGGGGAAGGACCATGCTCTCACAGAATACCAACGTAAAATAGTAGATTAATGCTGCTGTGTTTCGTATGGTGAGTGTAGAGAATCGGAGACCCTTTTTACTGGAAACGAGGCATTTGTTCTTAGTCCTCACGGGTGACAACGCATCTGTATTTTGATTTGTAATTGAGGATAGATGTAGATGTCTATGGGCCACAGCAACCACTTACCATCAGGTGAACTGTATGCTCGTTTGTCACCCTATCCTATATAAAAAAAACGTAAATGAACGTCATAGACAGCCTATTTTTATCATGTATCTTTCCATTTCCGTTATTACTTATATGAGAATTGACAAGCTACCAGAACAAACAGCAGTGTTTTAAATCAGAGAAAATGCAGCTACGAAGTTAAATCGTCCTGGTTACTCAGACTTAGAACGTAATTACATAAAATAATTAATCTGTGGTTACTAATGATGTGTGGTGGCGGTGTCAGAATATCCAGTACTACATATCGTCACGTGGGTGTCATCTAGGCAGTGGCATCTTCTTGATAACAACTTAACATTATGAAAAAACTGTGGTGGCCAACCTGCCTGCCAAGCGTGGCAGCTGGGCAAACTTGGCAGATCCCCCCCCCCCTAAGAGGAAAGTCTTGGGATGCCTATATTTATCAGTGGAATTTTCTAGACTGTAATGGATGGAAGCATCTTAATAACTAAGAATAGTTATTAAATTGGTAAAACATCACCTATATTTATCGGCCATATCTTAGTCATTTACCATTTTGTTAATTAGAGAAATAAATTAGAGAAATAAAAACAGGTGGAAACCGGGTCCGAGTACATTAATTATTTACCGTACCCACCAAATCTCACCATCCACAGTTAAAGTTATAACAAAAAATATAACTTGCTTTGTGGTGAGGAAATAAACTTACATTACAATAAATGTGTATCTACTTATTGTATTATTAAAAGCCTAAACATTTGGTAGAATGTCTACGATTTTAAGCATTTATAAACTTTACATAACTTTACTATGTAGTATTTGGCTAACTCGTTGGTCGACCGTAAACTCGGTTGCCATTCATGAGTTTTCGGGTTCGAATCCCGAGTCCCGGTTTTAATGTCAAAAAATTATCTCAGCCTCGAAAAGTATATAAAGGTGTAACTTGTGCTAGCGCATAAGCTCGGGTACAATAAACCTGTCCTTCGCAGATGGCCGTCTGCAGTGGGCCGTCGTGACCGAACTTCGGTCTGCTTGACTTTATTTTTATTGTCTGAATAACACCAAAGTTATAGAGGCGTTCATGAGTTGGTTCATACTTATAATGATGAGGTTTAATCGTACGTGAGGTTGTTCTAACATTATGCTATGCGGTTGTGGTCTTTAATATGTATTATTCAATATTAAGATTACGCGAAATTAACCCATGTGATATGGGTTTGGAATTGGCATTTTTTGGCATCAGAAAGGTTGCCAAAAAATGCCAATACCTATGTCATGTCTATGTCTCCCCTAGGGGATTCAAAGCTCGTCGCCAACCCGGAATCATTCTTTCTCTTTTGCTTCTCCCTTTTTCTTCACTTTTCTTTGAGCATCTTCTTCAGATAAATTCATTTGCTCAAATATTAATAGGGATGACATTCATCAATCATATAATATTATTTATGACGACATACATACATATATAATTATTTAGGTCTTCTACTATTTTGCACTGGGTATTTTGTATACTAAGGCTTTTAGTTCCAGCATTGTCTGAATGGTTTGAATTGTCTGAAGATCTCTGTAGGATCAAAGGGACAGAATCTTCCTCTTTACTCTATTATCATTTAAATTAAAGCGGCGAAATGAAATCAAATTTATAACTCGTATTCCAAAACTTTACATGGAATTTTGTTTTTGGATATTATATCTGATTTTGTGATGGTTGTGTTTTTATAAATTATAAGTTGCCTCTAAGTTCGAAAGGTACTTCTCGGTAAAATAATGTAAAAGCTGATATTACTAAAAATCTTAAAATTGAAACTGTATGCGCAGGTATTTAGTGACAAAAATAAAAGTGACAGCGGCCACAAAAAAACAGTGTTCCAAAAATGCCAAAAATTTATTACCTTAGCCGCAAAGAGGTCCGCCAGCCAAGGTCAAGTTGAAGGTGAACGAACCCAGTTAGTTCAAATCCTTACCCAGTTGATACTTTAAACTAATAAGAGTAATACCTGCAGAGATGTAAAATTAACTAACTTAAAATGTGGCATTATATATAATAGATCAAATACTATGTATTAGATCTAACCTCTAAAATTAGTGTAATTATATATAAACTTGGAATCACAGTTCAATGAATCACAGTTACTTCTGATTACTTTAATTATAGAATTAAATGTTAGAAGTAAAATAGATTGGTCGGTTTTAGGCTCATTTAGGCTCATACTCAAGAATCTATAGTGACGATTGTCTCATAATGCTATCAGATTCTAAGGTGTCAAATACTTTTAAAAGAAATTTTACCCAAGATATTTTTCGATATAAAAATGATTTCGTAAGTCAAACGTATTTTAACCTTAAATTTTAACATTAAATATGTCCCGTGGTATAGTGGGTTTGATGGTTACCAGGATTTCTGACGTTTTAAGAATAAGAGAACATGTAAAGAGGGCTCCTCAGAAGTTGTTCGTTACCTCTGCAACTCTAGTCTACTTGTCGGTGTGTCGGTGCACCTGCCTGCAGTATTAATGAAGTCTAGTTTCTCACTCGTTTGTCACTGTAATGCAGGTGTGCTATTTGCAAAATTAAGGGTATGCTAGCGGGCCAAATTTTAAAATAATTTACGCAAAAAGAAATCATTAAAAAATCTTTATCTATAAACTTAAGCTCAGCCAGCGTTAGTAATAATGCCCACAATTTTAAATAAGCAGAATATCACTAAATATTTCAGTCACATGTTTCTACTATCATCATTATCATCAACGTGATTAGAAACCATCATAGTCCACTGCTCTACATAAGCCAAGCTATGCCACACAGTACATCCGGAATCTTTTATCAGGTCGTCACTTCATCTAGTCGGAGACCACCTACACTCCGCCTACCGGCACGAGGACTTTCTTCCCTATCGGTTGTTTGTTCCTCGAGCTATACAGACAGCTCCTGGTCACTTCAGCTTACTGAACCATTGCGCTATGTCGTTTACACTGCTCTCTTTAAACAGTGCTCTAGTTCTATATTTATAAGTCTGTCACGCATAGAAATTTTGAGTATTGCCCTCTCCACAGTACCTTTCCAGCATCTAAGTAGGTAAATAGCCTTTCTACTATCTAAGCAGGTAACTTTAACGTGGTAGAGCCACGATGCAGCTATATTGCGGTTGTAGCACGAATGGGTCGGCTCGACCGGTAAATGACCATACTCTCACAAAATACCAACGTAAAATAGCAGCATAATACTACTGTATTTTGTATGGTAAGTGTAAGGAACCGGAACCCCCTTTTTACTAGAAACGAGGCATTTCATCTTAGTCCTCAGGATTGACAACGCACCTGCATTTTGTTGATAGATGTAGATGTCTAGGGGCCGCAGCATCCACTTACCATTAGGTGGACTGTGTATTATTCTATAAAAAAGTAAATAGTGTTGCATTGGACCATCAGATTTTCATGTGTTTCATGCAAAAAGAAGCCAGTTCACCTTGGTTCCTTCTTTCCGAAATGTATCACTGGAATACACCAACCGCCTTCTGTTGTTGAGGGTTGAGATATCCTCAAACCTGAACTTTGGGTGGTTCATTGAGTCCAACGCCAAAGCAGCTGCAAAGAAGCTAGGAGCCCTTTTAAAGGTGCATGGAGTATTGCTGCCATATATGGGCTGGTGCTGCAAAATACCTCCTAGCAAGTTTGGACTATTGAGTTTATATTGGGAAAGGCCTGCTAAGAGGCTTATTGGTGGCCCAAATCCGGTTAAAACAAATCTTATCAGCCTCGAACACAGGCGCAAAGTAGCCAGCTTTGCGGTTTTCTACAGAATGCATTGCGGAGAGTGCGTGCAGTAATTGCATAATTTAATTCCTCCCTCTCCCTTCCACCATCGGACCAGACCACTGTTACCAGACGTTCGGCCAGTCTTCACCCTTTCGTTGTGGACTTACCACGCATTTGAACCTAACAGTTTGCTACAGCGTTCGTTTGCGTATAGCAAAGGAGTGGAATAAGTTTGCCAGCATCTGTCTTTCGTTAGGCTTTTGTTAAGTCAGTGCGCTTCATCATCTTAGGCTACATCACCATTTACCATCACGTGGTGAAGTTATGCGCTTGCTTAGATTAGTAAAAAAAATGTAGGAGTTACAATTTTGCTGTAAAAAACGAAAAAGAGTACTTTTAAAAGTTTCTGTATTGTCCTTCAGTAGTTACTTAATTTCACTTTTCTTTACTAAGCATAATTTCACATAATTTTTCTTGACCGGTTCGACTGTACATTAGCGTCACGCCTGTTATTACCGAGGATCTTTGTTGAGAGTACTACTCGAACCACGTTTAGCTAAAAAAATATCTTAAATAGAAATAGTGTGAATGAAGTGATAAGTGTACGGCTCATTTACACAACCACAAACCTAATATACCATTAGTTGACTTTTATAATATGCCAGGAAAGTAATAGTTGGCACATTATTTTCTTTTATAATCCCAACAGAAACACGGCAACTAAAAGTAAATAAGATGGTTCCATTTTATTTATCAAATTCTTTCTTTTCATTACAAGAAGCTTTGAGTGGTAGTTTTTAAATCTAAGTAATTTAATTTAGTTTGCAATATGCAAGGCTTACATACTGCCTGATCAATGAAGCAGTATGAAGTATAATATCTTTATACTATTAGTATTTTTCTATTTTTAAACCGAGTTGCACGTTTCACGTGGTAGAGGCACGCTGCAGCTATATTATGATTGTGGCATGAGTGGGTCGAATCGACCGCGGTAGGAACACGCTTTCACAGAATACCAGCGTAAAATAGCAGCTAAATGTTGCTGTGTTTCGTATGGTGAGTGTAGAGATCCGGAAACCCTTTTCATTGGAAACGAGGCATTTCATCTTAGTCCTCGGGGGTGACAGCGCATCAACATTTTGATTCTTAATCTAGGATAGATGTAGATGTCTATGCGCCCTAGCATCCACTTACCATTAGTTGGACTGTGAGCTCCTTTATTACCCTTATTCTGTTAAAATTATAATATGTTCCAAAAAGGTAACTTTTTGACTAAGTCGAGTATGTGTAAAGTACCTACTGCTACAAAAAGGTAACTTTTTGACTAAGTCGAGTATGTGTAAAGTACCTACTGCTACAAAAAGGTAACTTTTTGACTAAGTCGAGTATGTGTAAAGTACCTACTGCTACAAAAAGGTAACTTTTTGACTAAGTCGAGTATGTGTAAAGTACCTACTGCTACAAAAAGGTAACTTTTTGACTAAGTCGAGTATGTGTAAAGTACCTACTGCTACAAAAAGGTAACTTTTTGACTAAGTCTAGTATGTGTAAAGTACCTACTGCTACAAAAAGGTAACTTTTTGACTAAGTCGAGTATGTGTAAAGTACCTACTGCTACAAAAAGGTAACTTTTTGACTAAGTCGAGTATGTGTAAAGTACCTACTGATACAAAAAGGTAACTTTTTGACTAAGTCGAGTATGTGTAAAGTACCTACTGCTACAAAAAGGTAACTTTTTGACTAAGTCGAGTATGTGTAAAGTACCTACTGCTACAAAAAGGTAACTTTTTGACTAAGTCGAGTATGTGTAAAGTACCTACTGATACAAAAAGGTAACTTTTTGACTAAGTCGAGTATGTGTAAAGTACCTACTGCTACAAAAAGGTAACTTTTTGACTAAGTCGAGTATGTGTAAAGTACCTACTGATACAAAAAGGTAACTTTTTGACTAATTCGAGTATGTGTAAAGTACCTACTGCTACAAAGAAACATCTGAAATATAGAATTGAGTAATTTAACTATCTTATATTTCTAAACACGTATACAAGTTCAGATTACGATCGTTCTTTTTCACAAATGTTTATGAATCTAATGGCGGATACTACTTTAAAAGCGGTTCAAGGTTTAAACCTGAGAATTTTGAAGGTTATAACTTATAACCAACATAAAATAAATTTTATTTTCATAGTTTTTATTATGACAAGTAATATTATGTAAGAAAAATATTAAAGCATTAGTCACAATAAATAAATTGAAATGTCCAACAAAGTTCGTTATTAAAAACCTAGAGTAAGATAAACCGTATTTATACAGATACTTATAAAACTACTAAACTTTTTACGATAAATATCTTAAAGTCTATTATATTATATGCTACTATTTTAATTGAATTATAAATAACTAAAAGTTATTCACCGATTTCGTATTGCTCAGGATTACTTTCTCCAAAATACTGCAGACGAGGGTGAGAGAGAGAGTTTTCGGTTTTACCGTGGTTAAAAAGCAGTTGTTAATCACTGGTATCTAATTGGGAACAAAATATCGCGGAAAATATTTTAATAGAATTAAGTTATCATGTTAAGTCAAGTCTTTTGTATACAGTTCTTATATATTTGACTTTGAGTTTCTATAGTTTTGAAACACTGTGTTTTTTGTAAATATTGCTCGTAACATTGCATGAATTAAAAGATTTATCCTCAAATCCGGAAAAAATATAAAACATCTTGATAAGGGTCGTTATCAAGACGCAAATCACATTCTCATACAATATCAGTTAGTCACTTTATCAATGGGGGAAAATTAGTTTGAGGTTGATTAGTCACTGGTTTTTCCTTCCTATAAAAAAGTGACTAACCCATTTACCCTCTTTTTAATTAATATTTTACAGGACACCGTAAAGAATAACATAGTCCAACATTGAAAGATGGCGGGACTTTTTTCTGCCTAGAATTCCGTCTGTAAAGGTTTAATTCACTTATTTTAGTTCTATCCAATATTTGTTATGGCTCAACTCTAGTGCAGGACGACCCTAAGTAACTGGTTTGTGTAACCTTATGCAATCGAGGGCAAAGGCAAAGGGCAAAATGGAGGGCAACAATCCAGGGTTTGGGCAGCATCATTTTCCTAATAGTAATAAAAATATTTTATACGTAGTAGAGCCACGCTGCAGTTATATTAGTAGTATAGTTGTAGCAGGAATAGGCCGGCTCGACCGAGGAAGGACCACGCTCTCACAGCGTAAAATAGTAGCTTAATGCTGCTGTGTTTCGTATGGTGCGTGTTGAGAACCGGAGATCCTTTTCATTGAAAACGTGGCATTCATTCTTAGTCCTCACGGGTGGTAACGCATCTTGAATATGATTCGTAATCAAGGATAGATGTAGATGTCTATGGGCCACAGCAACCATTTACCATCAGGTGGACTGTGTGCTCGTTGTCACCCTAACCTATTAAAAAAAACCCGGGTTTGTCAACCATCCTGCCAAGCATGGCTATTTTGGCAATATATGGGGAGGTCTAGGTTCAGCAGTTGACTTTAGATAGGTTGTAAAGCTAACGGTGACGGATCTTAGCAATACTAAACCTTTTGCATCATATAATCATCATTGCAACTTTACCTACAAATAACACATAATAACAGAGATGGTAGATATGAAAGATAAAGGATTAATTTTATGGATATAAAAGAACGAGTACCCAATCTTACCTATTGTAGCCGTTGTGCACTGTTGTGTCACAGTTTGAAAACAGAAGACCAGTATAATTAAACACTGCGAGGCATTGGGTGCGTTTGGCAGAAAAAAGCGCTAGCAAGCGCTTATAAGCGCTGTAATAGTTTTCGGCCAGGACACGATTGCTACTTCGGTAGCGCTGACACAATCCGCCATTTTGCTTATTTAATTTTGTTTGTTTTGAAGTAGAGTTTATAAGTTGTTTTGTGCAATATTAGTTTTAAGTAATATAATGACATGAATAAACATATACATGTTATTAAAAATTCATGATTGGTAAGATTTTAATATGAATACTTTACAAACATATATTTAAATTAGGTTAGGTTTCCCGGTTAAAACTAACATCGTGTCCTGGAGGAAAATAGCTACTTACGATATGACAGCGCGTACCGCTTACGATCGCCATTTTGCTTACAAGCGCTTGCTAGCGCTTTTTTCTGCCAAACGCACCCATTCCATCTTAGTTCTTAAAAGTAACATTGCGTGTGTAGTTCTTTGAATTCGGTTGCAACTGTCCATAGACTGCAGTAGCTCCTTACAATCAGTTGGACTGTAATTTTGTTTGCCACTTCAATTAAAATTGGATACTATGGCCCACAGACACTTATATCCTCCATTAATTTACCATCAAACAGCATTTATCCATTGTCACCCACGAGGATTAAGATGGAATGATTCGTTATCAATAAAAAGAGTCTCTCTCGTTATTTACCATACGTAAATAACGAGAGTTGGCATATGTAACCCAGCAGCACTGAACTATTCACGATGGTATTCAGTAAGAGCGTGGTACTTCCTCGACGTTACACCCCCTACCGTGTAAAAAATAATTATGGTAATATGAAAGCTGAAAGTTCATGCATCCATTCAACCATTATATCCCATTCAAAGCCCATTGTTGATTTTTTTTTGCGCCCGAAGCAAATATGGGCAACCCTCCGGAAAGCGGGGGAGGGAGGTTGAGAATGCTCATAGCATACCACGCAGCCGGCTGCGTGGTTATGTGGTGACTCTTACCCACTAAACTCAACCTTTTAGGAATTGGCTTAACGATTAGACTAGAGATCTCTAAGCCGTATACGAACGCGACCCTCCTTGGCAGAAAGGAGGGCGCAATTTGTTGAACATAGGCCTACTCCATAGATTGCCTTATAGTATGGATATTTGCCATAGTTGCGAAATATGGCAGGCTCGTTGTCAACCACAGGCAGCAGGGAAGATTTTGCTGCCCATCTCCTGTTGTCCAATTTTCCAATATAACCTGTTACGACACCTACAGGATGATATATGGTAGTGATTATAGATGAAACGGATAGCTGTTCGGTCGGTTATCGGATATTCGGCCAGTCTTATCGCCGGATAGCCGGATATCCGGCCGCAGGATATTCTGCTGAACATTGCCATTTGGTGCATCGCAAGAAGCGAAAAGTAAAGTCAGTGCAAACTGTTCGCAATCGTGGCTCTTATATTTGGTGGCAGGTATTGCTTCATATTACCCAAATTTATCAAAGTATGCCAAAATCTATATTTCAGCACCCTGCAACAGCGAAAGACTTTTTTTCTGAAGCTAGCCCTGTTTATGAAGATAGACGAAACCACTTGTTACCTTTCAATGCAGAGAAATTAACAATTATTCACCATAATTTGCCCTTAGCTACGTAGTAATATTATTTATGCTGGGCCTTAGCGCATTGCAAGTACTAATTTTGTAAGTTTTAAAATGAAAATTTTGTGATTACTGGTTATATTTGTTAAGTGACATAAATGAAGTACTTAACTAAATTTGATGTTTTGTTTTTTAAATCCTTCATCTGACCGGGTAGCTGTTTGTTATCCGGTATCCGGCCGGATAGTCATTTTAGGCCAGATAGGCCGAATACCGGATGGTCACCGGATATCCGTTACATCTCTAGTAGTAATTTCTTTTAAGTCGCCATTTCAGGGCACGACTTATGAGTTCATGCAATGCAAAAAAGACACCCAACAAATCCACGTTCAGTACTCAATACCGATGGCATCTTTGATGTTATTATATGCAGTTTTAAGTGCTGACTTACCGAAATAAATACCTGTACATCCGACTAATAAAAATATGCGATTGAGGAAAAACTGCAGTAGGCGTAGGCGTCCATACACATTATACCGACCTTTTATGACACTTGTTGTTCTTAGTATAGCTAGTTTAGTTCTTATACACACTAAAACATATTAATGTAATGTTGTCCTCAAGATGTGATGATATATGAGTCTAGATTGAGACAGAGATAAAATACGCCATATATTTTACCATATTTTTTTTACAAAAGGTTATTTTGTTACAAAGTTTCCCTGTGGTGCAGTGAATTAACAATGAGTTGCGGTGCTGGGGCCGCGGGTTTGGATCCGCACGGTATTTGTATAGTCAACAAATGATTCTTCCGAGTCTGGATGTTTACGTGTGAGGGAAACGTTTTTTAACGTTAGTTGGATTTATTATGGATTTTTTAATTTTTTTAATAGGTGACGTATTTAATAAAAAAGGGATGTTTCAGATAAGTTTTAAGTAAGGTGGTTTGGATACGTAGAAACAATTAACGAGGAAAGTGTGACAAATCAAATAGACAAATTTATCTAGCAGACTTAGGTCGTGTATTAAAAATATTAAGAGCACCTATGCATAGTAAGCTATCAGGAATGGTGTGTCAGGATTTTGCAATCTCTGTCTACCCTTCTTTTTATATTGGGATAGGCGTGAGAGTTCATGTATTATGTCTGTATTAAGTAAATGAGTTTTCGGAACTGGCCGCTGAGTTGCATTTTCAGATTTCAAATTTCTGTCGTTGCATGTATTTAATCTATCTAATCATAACAAAACATTTTTCGAATACTAAAAGGTGAGTACGATGAAACTCGTCATCATCATTACAGCCCATCACAAGTCCACTTCTGAACGTAAGCCCCCACAAACTAATGTTAGTCATTTACAATCAGTAGTATAATCCGTACTTTCACTGCTGTCCAAGCGCAACGCGTCGTACTTATAGCTATACATATACAGTGAATTTTGGTTATAACGACGGCGGAGGGACCACTTTAATGTCGTCGCTATATCCGGAGGTCTCTATATCTGAAATAATAAAAAGTCATGTACATATTTACTTATCATTTATTTAATTATGTTTACACGGGTGTTTTGTGATTTTTCTTTATTTTCAGGGATTTTGATTCAAAACAATCCATAACTTTAGCGCGGTTTTTCCACATCGTTGATATTGTAGAATGTGAAACTCCAAATTGTTTACACAGATCAACATTGTTTTCTCTATTTTGCAGTCTCGAAATGATGTCCACTTTTTCTTTAACAGTAAATGTACGTATATATTCACAAGTTTAAGAAACACTGTTCACTCACTGGAATTTCTATGTTACTGATTCACAAGTTTAACTTCGTAAACATGCTACGTAGTCCTACATACAAACAAAGCATTAGTTTGACCATCTGTGAATGTAAACAAAGGATAAGAAAGCTTAATAGTTTTATGAATGATCTTTGTCTTTCGACTCAGTGGCAATATCTCAAGGGATTTCTAGGAATTGGTCATAAATGGTTCCTAATAACAAGTCCCTATACCCGAAATTGACGCTATAACCGAAGTCGCTATTACCGAATGAATTTCTTACGAAAGTATGCTTTAAATTCAAGGGACATAAGTTTGACGTCGCTATAACTAAAAAGTCGTTACAATCGAGGTCGTTATTAATGAAATCCACTGTATTCCTATTACAGCATTTTTATGACGAGAACTCATATGATTTTACCCATCTAATTCATCTTTACAAGTACTTTACGCGCAATATGTATTTATTTATTTATTTGTTTTATAGAATTAGGGTGACAAACAAGCACCGGATAGTAAGTGGATGCTGTGGCCAATAGACATCTACCTTTATCCTCGATTAAGAATCAAAACGCAGATGCGTTATCACCCACGTGTCCAGTAAAAAAGGGCGTTCGGATCTCTACACTCACCATACGAAACACGTGCTACAACTATAATATAGCTGCAGCCTGGCTCTACCACGTCGAACTCTTTTTTTACAACACGAGCATAAAGTCTATTTGACGGTGAATGGATGCTGTTACCCAAAGATATCTACATTTATCCTCGATTAAGAGTCAAAATACAGATGCATTGTCACCCCTGAGGACTAAGATGAAATGCCTCATTTCCAGTTAAAAAGGTATCCGGTTCCATACTCACCATAGGATACACAGTCAGCATCAGGCTATTATTTTACGCTGGTATTATGTGAGAGCGTGTTCCTTCCCCGTTGGAGCCGACCCATTTGCGCTACAACCATAATATAGCTGCAGCGTGGCTCTACCACGTAAAAACTTATAAACTAACTTAGCAACGTTAAAATAGACAATTTAAATAATTCTTTTACTATTTTCAACGGATACGTTTCGAGTGGATACTCGTAGTATTTTTTCACTTTCTTGTTTGTATGTTCGCTGTCGTTCCATGTGAATTTAGTAATGGATTTTAAACTAACTTCCCAAATAACTAAAATCCCAATTTTAATATAGCTCTAATTCGGATGGCAAACCGTAAAGTAGTATGAGTCGAAACCCGTGAGACAATTTTTTTAAATAAAAAAAAACACTTTGTCTACCTTTAAACGAGCAATTCTTGTATAAAATATATATATATATATATATATATATATATATATATATATATATATATATATATATATATATATATATATACTATACGATTTTCATAAAATTTAGTGTCCAGGGGGTTTCGGGGGCAATAAATCGATGTAGCTAGGTTTCATTTTTAGTAAATGTCGTTTTGTCCGTGTTTTCAGGCAATGAAAAACTGCTACAGTATAAGAAGGAAAAATTTTGACATTGTGTTAATGATTACGATAGCTCAATTGGGATATCGGGTAGTCTGATCCGAAGATCCGAAATCGTAGTACCATGGTTCGAGTCTTGTCTTCGGTTAGATGTTTTTTCAAGTTCCATTCTTTTGTGAGAAAATCTATTGTTTCGAGCCCTTTTTTTAGTATTTTTTTAAAAACACCAAAATTTAAATTAAACTAATTGCTCTCATGATTTTTTATTCAAATAACCAGTTCAGTTTTTTCTATTATGTCGGTAAGATCAAAAATATTATTCATATTTCATCAGTATGTAATTTGTATCTAAATATAATTTCCAAAACACACGATTTCCAAAGAAATACCGAGAAAAGCTCGGTCATCCAGGTACTAAAGATACATATGCGAGATAGGTATACGAGGCGAGTATGTAAGATGATTAAAATTGACGGTGTTCGATTTTGTTTTAAAATATCTCTTACCGTTATAATTCAGTACCGAGAAGTTACGATTGTTTTACTTGAAATAATTTGTAAGAAGGCGTGGTGAGGCAACCACACCTGGAATTTTTGCACCAACATTACAGTTACTTAAGATAGCAGTTAAACTTTTTACTTCCTCGTTTCGGCAATAATTCAAATCCACTGAAACTTGTAATACAAGAAAATATTACTTTTGTAATACCTTTTGTTTTTTAAGTGTACAGGATTGTTTTTATAAACGATTTTTTTGATATTAATTAATATTTAAAGAAGAATAATAAACAAATGAAATTGTGATAAATGAGAAGAAATAATAAAACTAAGACCCAAAGCATCACAAACGTTGGAAGTACATAAACACAACATAAGAAAAATTAAACGCAGTATAATTGGTAAAGTTAGTCATATTAAATAGAAGCATTTACAGTTACAGTCTAAATATATAATTCCTAAAACTTTGAACAGGCTCTCCTCTCATTATTCCATAACTTTAAAACCATTTCGGTTTTAGGGCAAGGACGGGTCCATCTCTCTGCCCCATTGCGTGTTTACAGACTTCACATATTGGGTGCGTTTGGCAGAAAAAAGCGCTAGCAAGCGCTTATAAGCGCTGAAATAGTTTAGAATAGAGATTTGATTTGATTATTTAATTTGTTTGTTTTGAAGTAGAGTTTATAAGTTGTTTTGTGCAATATTAGTTTTAAGTAAAATAATGACATGAATAAACATATACATGTTATTAAAAATTCATGATTGGTAAGTTTTTAATATGAATACTTTACAAACATATATTTAAATTAGGTTAGGTTCCCCGGTTAAAACTAACATCGTGTCCTGGAGAAAAATAGCTATATACGATTTGAGAGCGCTTACTGCTTACGATCGCCATTTTGCGTACAAGCGTTTGCTAGCGCTTTTTTCTGCCAAACGCACCCAATGTCTTTGAATTCTTTTTTAATTTTTTTACGTGGTAGAGCCGTGTCAACCGGGGAAGCACAACGCTCTTACAGAGTGTTTCGTATGGTGAGTGTAGATAGGACCGGAGACCCTTTTTACTGGTAACGAGGCATTCCATTTAAGACCTCAGGGGTGATAACGCATCCGCATTTTGATTCTTAATTGTGGATAAATGTTAATCTACATATCAAACTAGTGGCGCGTTGTTACCTAAGCTACTATTTTACGCTGGTATTCTGCGAGAGTGTGGTTCAACCACGCCGTACCGACCTATTCGTGCTACAACCATAATATAGCTGTAGCTTTACTCTACCAAGCATACACGTACCCTGTAAGCACGTTTGCCCTTACCTTTATTTGTATTAAAAATAATAAGTTCAATCTGAAAACGATGGTACGCATATATTTGTTGTAATTTTAATATAAACTTAATAATAATATTATTATAAGAGTGTATTTTAATATTTCAATTCGTTATGAGTCATAATTTGTAAGATAACAAGTATTCGTCGTTTGAATACAAGGTGTCGTTGATATATTAAGGTCTTGCTTTTTGATGCCACCGCCGTTATCGAATATGGCGTAACCTTAATATTAAATCATGTGCTTAGTATAATACGTAAAAAGTAAAAGAATTTTTGTAATTGCATTAGGGTGGATTTTGTATATACATTGCCTAAATACAATATTATAGTATTCTTGAAATGTGAGCCGCGGTAGCTCAGCTGTAAATTTCACAGTACACGAGCAACCCGGGTTCGATCTCCGCCGTCACCAATAAAATTGTAAATTGCAATTTTAACTGAAGAAAACATAGTAAGGAAACCTGCATGTCTGAGAAATAAAAGGATATTTCGAACACATGTGATGTCAGCCAACACACATTGGGGTAGCGTGGCGGACACTTTCTTGCCCTAAAACGCTCTCAGAAGTGAGAGGAGGTCTGTGCCCAGCAGTGAGACTATTAACTTTTTAAATTTTCTTTAAATGTAATAAAACGTATACGCTTTTAATTTAATTAACATTTTTACGTATTGTCAAATTGTTACTCTTAGGGATGTAATTTATTCACTAAATTTTTATCGGACTACTCATGAAGCTGAATAGGTTGTCTTTATAACAAAAAAGTATAAAGTAGAAATGAGGTCTTTCTCCTCCTTGTATAAATAATAATTACTTTGGTATACGTTGAATAGAAAAAGGGGGGGCATATCCTTCAAAAGCCTGTATTTCATCCACCATGGGCGGCAGTATCACTTGCAATCAGATGAGCCGCAGGCTTGTGCACTGTCTTCTATAAAAAATATATTTTCGAAGAAATTTAGACAAAATATTGTAAATGTCACTTTCAATTAATTTATTACGTCACACGTATAATCCCCGAGGGTGTAGGCAAAGTTCAAAGAGCTATGAACTACCCGCACCGCCAATCAATTTATTACGCATTAGGTATACTTTGTATTGGTAGATACCACCTTTTACACATGGAATTAAAGGCTGATGCATTCGTTTGTGTTCAAATCAATACCGATTTAAAAAGATTTTATTGCATTGATCATACAAAACCATAAAAATTTATTGAGTGCTATAACGTCAATCATGGTCATACAACAAAAGAGAAAAGGTACGCCTTTGGTAATAAATGAATTGCAGATTTTACCTGTAATGGTGGTTCTTTGATATGCAGTGCATATCCAATATTTTTTTTTATTTTTTTTTTAACATTAGTGTGCATATATCGAACATTGATTGTTCAATATATTTCCATCTGATAGGCGTGCCAAACTAAGTGTTATTATTATTCGAGCGATGATTTGTAAATTGTATTGAGCTTATTTTAAGGGTATTTTAAGAGAACATAAGCGGCCGTAAATATGTAAGATAAAACCTTGCATTATACATATTTCAAAGAAGATTATTAAAAAAAACCTAAAGATATTTTTGATGTTTTTCAAATTTTAGGACCTATAATTTTTTTGATGTTTGCAAATTGCTGTTTTAAACTAACAAGTAAGCAAATTATTATTTTACATGAAGATGCTGCGGGGACGTTGTGGGTCCTGGTTAAAATCCAGAGCTATCATTTGTGCAAAAAATACAAATTGTCAGTATAATTGCAGGCTCATCAAGCAACTCATCTTAAACCTTTCTTAGAATTTGGTCCCATTGTTGTTTTCGGCGACGTTACTGGTTTTAGCTAAGAGACTTCTACAACTTCATCCAACTCATGGTATCCATTTGGTTACAGGTACCGGCTTACCATTAGTTACAGTACTGACTTACAGTTAGTTCGTTTGTTACTGTAATATTATATAAACGTCTCTAAGTTATTCGGGGTAGACAACAGTACATCGTTCAAAGCAATAAGTAAATAAGGTCGTAATGAAATGAAAAGTACTCGAATTCCAGCCTCGTATCGGCGCACCTAGTGTGCAGAGATCCTTATTCTTCTTGTTCAACAGCCCGCAAAAGACCATTACTGGATAAAGACCTCTTCTATGATAGGGAAAAGCAATATGCCAACTCTTCATTGTTGGGATTCGATCAATGCAGGTAGCATATGAGCAGCAGTTGACCTGTGATAGGCTGCGATGATGAAGAAATTCTGTTGATAGATTAAAGTGATTGAGATTGAGCTATTATGTGGGTGTCCTGACTTAAAAATCAGTTAAAGCCAACGTCTGTGTAAGAGGATAAATTGTTTGCTTTCGGGTTCTGTCATGATGATTGATGTTGAGATTGCCGCTATGTCTAATGATTTACTAAGGTTTAAGGATTGCTGGAATCACGATACTTGGTAGAGGAATAAGAGATCGTCTCGTATCTAAGATTTTTAGATGTAGCTTCCGTTATCGGTCTGGAGTTTAAGACGTTAGATCTTAAAATAGTAAGCACCATCTGCCGGATACTTAACAATTCATTTTTATATCGGCCGTGGTTACTAAACTAACGCATTCATATTTTATCTTAGTATTTTTAGTTTTCTTAATATACGACGATATACAGATATCACATTATAATTTAAGCTTTCCTTTAGTATCAGTACATACTTTTAGGTTATATACTTAAAGAGGTTAAATCAACTATGTTTCTTTTAGTAAGGACCTTTAATTGGCTTACTGTGGTTAAAGTATAATCTTTCATAATGATTCTGCTCGTTGTTCTTCCAAATAAAAAAAATAAAAAAGAATAGTATGACATACTAGGTGTGTTACCTAAACAACGGCGAGTTTTAAATGTCCCTGTTACATAACAAGTTGAATATACCAGGGCGAGTTTCCACCTAGATGGAGGGAGAGAATATGATATGTTTTCTTATAAATTACAAGTTTAGCAAAGACGTTCTACATCACCGGTCATTTGTATAAGAACACGTCTCTTTCTTGCTTTGCTAGAATTCAGTTCGTAGTAATTTTTATACTATAATGGTGCATATTACTAGAAAGTTTTATACGTGGTAGAGCCACGCTGAAGCTATATTATACTTGTAGCTCGAATGGGTCGGCTCGACCGGGGCAGGACCACGCTCTCACAGAATACCAACGTGAAATAGCTGCTTAGTTCTGCTTTACTCACAGCCGAGCAGCACATATAAATAAAATTGGAATTAACAATTTCATTGTTACTGGCGGCGTACGTACTTGATTTGCTCGCTAACCGGCCCTTATCTCCTCAGGTACTTCGGTCACCCTGCTTTATATAATATTGTGAAAAAAAAATCACACTCATGTCATTATTAAAATTATTTGTAAATGAACTAAAACAATTGATTAATTGGTGGGACCCCTTTTGGTCTAGGACTCGCTGCAACTATACAATATTATGGTTGTAGCACGATTGGGTTGGCTCGACCGGGGAAAGAACACGCTCTCACAGAATACCAGCGCAAAATAGCAGCTTAACACTGCTGTCGTATGGTGAGTGTAGAGATCCGGAGACTCATTTTTACTGGAATCGAGGCATTCCATCTTAGTCCTCAGGGGTGACAACGCATTTGCATTTTGATTCTTAATGAAGGATAAACGTGGATGTTTATGGGCCACAGCATACACTTACCATCAGGTAGACTGTTTGCTCGTTTGTCACCCTATACTATAATATATAAAAAAAGTGAGGGATGTATGGAAACTAATATAGTCCTTTGTTTATTGAGTTTTTGAGTTTTGAAATGATATATAGTCTATGCAAAGCTCGTCCGCCCTCCCATTGTTTCGGGATGATAAATTAGCGTAGCTTACCTGCCGTGCCTGGATTAGAACCCCTTGGCGTCACCCTCACTCGCCGACGTATCGTTTGTAGCTTTTATTTGCGTTTGATTGTTTGATTAATATGTTTTAACGGTGCTATGTTTATTATGTCGACAGTAGCTACGGAAGATAATGTTCTTACGTTTGTTTCAACCCTTTTCATCCCGTGGGTGTTATAATGTGATTATAGGACGTAGCGGAAAGGTCTCATGTTATCCGACAGATGGTGGCGGATATAGTCGTCTCGGTTACGACAGAAGTAAAATCATCATAGAGTAGTATCAAATTATCAGCATGCTAAGCGTGGCGATTAAGGCAGCAGGAGAGACCCTCTTTAGTATACTGTTACAGAAAATACTTGAAAAGAAGTTATTACGTTGGACTATTTATTAAGAAAGAGAAATATGGTTATATACATGAATTGCACATGAAAAAATATCCAGAGCTGCGGGATTCTAAGCAGCGACCCACAGCTCTGCAGCTAAACAGTTATCCACTGCGCTATCAAGCCGTTGTATTTTAAATCAGGCTGACGCTAGATGGTGTTAACGTCATGTATTGGTAGTCATGAGATATTTTTTGCATTTCCCATAGTATTTTACAGTATCTACGAAAGTAAGACGCGTTAGTGGATTCTCTTACGGAAAAGGGACCAAATATTTTTTTTTACTTATTATAAACCAGTACTAGTCTACAATCAACACCAAGTAGTAATGAATTGGGTGGTAAATCAAACTATCTTAAAATATCGTAAAAATGCCTATTCGCTATTGAATTGAAGACACCGCCAAATGACAGTGCTTGCATTGCTGTTTTCTTTTAGGGATATAAAAATTCGGTATAATTACAGATTAGTAGGAATTACATATTCCTCAGATCTACCCCCATCTATAACCGTCTTTATTTAAATTTGGCTGCACAGTGCAGATGTTTTTTTTAATTATTAAACTAGGCTCCCTCTTGACCTCCATCCGGTCCGAAGGCAAAGACGAGGTCTACGATGGAGCGAGTTTGTCCAGGAGAAGCCTTTTAACACGCATCTTAAGGAGGTTAAGGTTATATGTACTCGAAAAAACAGACAACTGCAAGGCATTCCACTCCTTGACTATGCGTATTATGAAGGATGACTTATACCGCTTAGCGAGAATATTCGGAATATCAACCAAGCGATGGTAACCTGCAAAACGTCTGGTATTTCTATAGAGAATGGAGATAGCGGTATGCTTGTGTCATTTCAGATTTATAAAAATAAAATATCCACACTGTAATACGTATTTGGGCAGACTTCTTATGATAGAAGTCAGAAGTAAATTGGTTTGAACGCATATCAGATTAACCTGTATTGTTGTTAGTGATGGAGTACGAAAAAGTACGAAAACTTTTGATCCCATGTTGAGATACGCTGTCCACAGTTATCGATCAAGTGCACGACGTGTAGCCAGTAAAGGAATCGAATTTTACAATAGATTAATCGGTTAAGATCGTACGATAAATAAATGTAGATTCAAATTAGAGCTACATTCCTACTTTAAACATTTTTTTTTAAATTATAATTAGCTATACCTGGCATACAATGCAATGCCTCTTATTACCAGAAACTTTCGTAGACGCGCCGCACGAACTAAAATTTTCACCTAGTCCTAAAAGGTACGCGAAGAAGGCAAACTAACTAACCATGATTTTATAGTGGATGTGTAAGAATATATATTGTTCTATGGGTGTTCTAAGAGACGACTGATGGACACAGACTAGACGGGCAGCAGCCTCCATCTAGTAGCAATAAAAAAAAATAAAAGTGCCGTGGCTACTAGTGGCAAATATACTCTTTACGAGGCAACTCCACAGTTCCAACACACAAAATCCATCCAATACAAGGTAATCGAGTCAATTCGCGATTCTGCTTAATTCGACACATCACAATACCATCAAGAGAGTTGTACGCTCATTTGCCCCCTTTTTAAATATCACAGTAGGCTTGAAACCCATTTGGGTACTAATGTTCACACATACAAAGTGATGATTATACTTCGGTCTAAATGCTTCCAAGGTATTTGGAACTATTTTTATCTAAATACATCCATAGCGTTAAAAGTCATAATTTTTTTTTATAGGATAGGATGACAAACGAGCACACAGTCCACCTGATGGTAAGTGGTTGCTGTGGCCCAGAGGCATCTACATCTATCCTCGATTACGGATCAAAATGCAGATGCGTTGTCATCCGTGAGGACTTAGGTGGAATGCCTCGTTTCCAGTAAAAAGGGTTTCCGGTTCTCTACACTCACCATACGAAACACAGCAGCATTAAGCTACTATTTGACGCTGGTATTCTGTGAGAGCGTGGTCCTTCCCCGGTCGAGCCCACCCATTCGTGCTACAACTATACTACTAATATAACTGCAGCGTGGCTCTACCACATAAATGATAAATAGTTAAAAATCAATTAAAGTTAAGACTTGAGAAAATCTTGAATAAAATAATTTGTATACAAAGCGTCTCAATAATGAGCTGTGATGTTTGAAAGAGCGAAGCAAAAAGAATGGTGATGTTGGTCCTTTGAAAGTCTATCGAGGGTGCTCTCAAAGCTGTCACTTCCAGTAGAACATTTAGCTTGGTACGTAAACATTGTGTTCAGTACTAACGTTTGTTAGGTTAAGGTTTCTATTACATTGAAGCTTTTTCATAACAAACCCATAGATCAAACAAAGCAAAGTTGCAATGTACGCCTTTCCTAGCCGAGCGAAATTTTATTTAATTTTGCGGCGCCGTGGCGGCTAGCGTGGCACGCATGCGTACCAAGTTTCACCCTATTGGTCTAGGATGACGTCATCGGGGTGAACCCGTAAACCGGAGTGTCAGTAATAGTCACCCCGTAGAGGCCGGAAGACTACCTCGCGACTCTTGTTGCGACCAAAACAATAACAACAAACATCTGAACAATTTGTTATTCCCGCTAACAGATCCTTAAAGTACAAAATTGTTGAGTGGTAGCCCGTGTCGCAAACAGTGTGATTAAAGAGAATTCAAGACAGATGCGTCGTTCCTGAATCAAGGTACCGTTACGTCTGTTGTTTACCGTTGAGGCTTCTGGCTTTATATATTGTTTTCTGGGATATGTTTAATAATACAGTTTTATAGGTCCAAGTTTCAATAAATCTTTATACTTATACTATTTTTGAACTTTACTTAATGAAATATGTATTAAAAACGCATTTATATTCATTATAATTTGATACGCCTTCTTTCAATGCACTAAATAAGCGTGTACTGTTCAGTACACGCTTAATCATATGACAAGTTGTTTTATTGTTTAAAACAACTTGTCGTATTAGTATGTTACTGTAAACTGTAGTAGTGTAAAAATATAAAAAAGGAGACTAGTAAAAATATGAAAAATATCTTTTTGTAACACAAAAAGTAAAGTTGAAACGTGTTCATTTTTAATTTTAAAGCCATTTTAATATTTGGTAACTTGATATTATGGTACTTACCGTTAAGATTCGGAGCTGCGGGTTGTAGATTCGATTTATGAATGAGATGATTATCCATGTGTATTTATGTTTGCAAAACTTGTCTACGACCTGGGAAAACTTCGTATAGTGAGTAATATCTTAAAAACACAATAGTACGTATAGTGCGGTTTTTCATTTTTAAGATTATTAATTATATTTTTTGGTCAATTTCTGTTGAGCATCGTTTACTAGCAATACCCATATAATATACGAGATTGCGTATAGTTAATAGTGTTTTCAAATCTTAAATATTATTTTCCTTCTTTACCACGTTGTAATTGAAAGCCACAAAGTAGGTACCTAACATTTTTAGGGCTTAACTATCATACAAGAGATCCTCACAACGTCGTTCTGTATATAAAAATGTTTCTCAGTATAACTTCCATAGTTTATGACGGAATCGAAAAAAAAGAATTCTATATGGGTTCCAATTTGAATATACGAAAATATTGAAATGTTTATTTAAGTGTAATTATAATGAAAATTTATACATAGAGAGTATATATCGAGTAAACCATTATATAAAACAATTATGAGGATCTACAAACTACTTTGAAAGTAACGTGCAGTAATTTGAACGATGCGAGTGCGACTTAAAAGTAATGCAACAGAAAAACAAGCCGTTCTGAGTAATCATCAAAGTATGCTCGTATATATACTTGTATGGCTCCATCCGTAACCATGTTTTTTTAGAATAAAGATGACAAACGAGGACGCAGTCTACGTGATGGTAATAATGTCCTCCAGACCGAATTTCGGCCACGGCGGCCTGCCTCAACGGAGGTTAGCCATCGGCGCAGGATAGGATTATAGTGCCCAAGTGTATGCGCAAGCACAGGTGCACTCTCTATTCCCTCACTCTCATAAACCGATGGGATGGTAAACCGACACGACCGGAGAGAAATCAGGTGCAGGACCAACGGCTTCACGTGCTTTCCGAGGCACGGGGGTGAGACACCGCCAACTTCCTGACTCCGGCTACAACTGAGAATTTCTTGAAGGAAAAACTCAATAATTAATTTTTTGGCCCGACCTGGGATTCGAACCCAGGACCTCATGATCAGCAGTCGCACTACACAACCACTAGACCAACGAGGCGGTCATTTTTCTTTAATACTAACGACAAATAACTAAAACTAAAGACTACTTGATAGTAAGTGACCAACGAGGCAGTCTCCATACTACATGTACTACATGTATAGTATGATGGTAGGTGTATGCTATAGTATGGACATGTCCATCTATCCTCGATTAGGAATTAAAATGTTGATACGTTGTCACCTCTGAGGACTAAGATGGAATGCCTCGTTTTCAGTGTAAAGGTATCCGGTTCTCTATACCCACCACACAAACTATGAGGCAAGTCCCCAGAGGTGACAACACATCTGAAGGCTCTTTATTTCAAGTTGGCTGCAGATTTCCATGTTGCAGTAACCACTCCCCATCAGATGAACCGTAGCTTCGTTTATAAAAAAATATTATGTTTAAATATGAAATATGCAAATGGCTTATTTTTCTGTATGAAATAAATTTAAAAAAAAACATTTTAAATTGTTATTTGTACTTTATTTTATGTGTACTTCGCTGTTGATTTCCTTAATAAAAATGACAAGATTATAAAAGTTCGGTTTTAATAAGCACTCCGGTGTTTTAGTAAGTCACACCTTTACTGCATATAAGAAAAGTTCATGCGGTATCAAAATTATACTTACAATGTATGTATTGAGGTATGTAGTCGTGCAATTTATAATTTTCACTCTTGTGATTCGAAACGGGAACTATTTTAACTTTTACAAACCAATATACCTATATATGAAAAAATTATCTATTTACTTAAGTAAAAACGAATATCTTATACCGAATAATAATGATCGGTAATATCATAATTTGAGAAATAGTAACAAAATAGATATTCCGAAGTCTATGTGGCACTAATGTAGTCATTTATAAGGAAATGTACGCGAATATATAATAAAATTTCTTCTCATATTATGTAGGCTGCCTAAGAGTAAAATATAAAACTTACATTAGCTCCAAAGTTTACTAGGGTTTAAGGATGAATCATGCTCACCTTATTGTAAGAACACGCTCTCGTGTGCATGTATGCATCTAAAACCATTTACAACTATTAACATGATTTTAATTGCAAGCTTTTATGGACTGATAAAGAAATAAAGAAAAAAGATATGTGCGAAAGTGCGTGTCATGAAATTGAGCATAGTTTCATCTTCACTTAAAATGTAAAAGAAAGAGGGAGGCTGCCTCTTTCTTCCCTTGTTGGTCTGAGCCAGCATCAAGTTTGGTTTGGTATAACATATAAAATATAGCGGGAAAACCGTTGTGTGTGTGCGTAAGTCTGCTTACGACTTCAATATCTAAATACGAACATGTCAAAAATGTAACAACGTCCTTTGATGACACAGGCTCACAAAGGAGCATTAATGATATCGATCCAGTTCAACGCTAGGCTGTGCAAAAGCATGACGTTACTTTTGATACGAGTATAATATGCTGAAGTATTAATATTATGTATTATGAACATAATATATAGCTACACTCTAAGGTCCTTAGAAAGGAGTTGTAAATGATCTCATGGACAATCACAAGTATGAGTTTAGTCATCTTTAAAGTGTATTTTAGGATATTATTCTCAACGTGTGGCGGACTTGGTACGTTATGCTCGTTTGGTGGTCTCCGGTCATGTGACGGGTCGTCCACTTCCACTTCTCTTTGATATGGTCGAATGGGGGCAATAGCCAAAAATAAAAATACCAAATTCTTGAGTAACCGATGGCTTCATGTACTTTTATATATTAAATGGAATGTTATTGTAACAAAATCAATAAAAAATAAAAAATAAAAGAAGTACCTGTGGTGTTTCTTTCGCCGTTTCGTCTCCAGTAAAAGGAACTCATTCAGGAATCATTACAAGAAATGAAATTTCGATTTCTTACACTGAAGAAATAAATACATTTGATTTCACTTCTTAAATAAACTATCTAATTTAATTAGTCACTAGAATGGAATAAAATAAAGGCAATTACCGGAATGAACGGCCACATGTGCGCTCTTGAATCCAATAATTGAGTCTAATCACCGAACTGAAGATTGCCAAGCCAATTGAATGCGGATAAAAATGTTTTAGTTTCAATTCCTGTAAGTATTTTGTGAATGGTAGACAATCCTGCTATATTTGCCAATTTTGTTGCTGTTTTTACTTAACATTAAATAATTTGATACAATTCGTAATAAAAATTAAAGAAACAAAGGCCAGCCTTTGAAACACTCTACATATAAATAGAATGGAATGAAATATACACTCATAGAATACCATAACACATACATAATAGAACGGGGGAGTGGGCGGAGCCCGTGTAGCCACTATTATTTAAAAAATGGCAAATCGTGCAATAACTAAGTATCGAAAGAACAGCGGGAAATGGAGTTTAAATAAAGGAGACAAATACACAACAAACTACAACCAGTAAGTCAAAAATATTTATATTTTGTGAATATTAGAAACAAAAATAAAGAAATATTTATGTGTCAAAAACATTAATCAAAAGTCTAAAATGTGTTTGTAGTAGTGATAACTGATAATACTACGTAATTGCTTGTGTTTGTGCTCCCGGCGCCGCTGATTCTTGTACAAAATAAGGTTGACAGCCATTCTATTGTGTAATAGTATTCTATGTATACACTATTATGCATGTTTGTAAAAAGAATATTCCTGGTTGATCACCAGGACAATTCCCGAATAATCAATCGAAATACTGCAACCACGCAGTGCCACAAGTGTACGAACTGTCCTAACACAAGTGCCGTATCCAATAAGTTTGGAAGTAGGTTTTAAAAAGCTTTAGGTTCTGAGTTAAGAAGGCAATTACTATGCAACCAGACTCGAAAACCAATGTTTTTTTTTTACATATGGTGGCTCTGACTGGGATTCGAACAATGTAGCCGGCTGATTTGTTCACATCCACATTCATATTAAAGTTGGCCGAGGGCGGTGTTCTTTTTTTATTTATTTCTCCTACCAAGGATGATACGCGAAACTCTTGAAATAAAAAAGCATCCTAATTTCAATAGTGAAGATGGATGGGTGCTGCCATTTGCTTGGGATCCCATAATTAACAAAATTAAATCCAAACCTAAGCATACCACTGCAAGGCTTCAAGATACTGTAGGCTCGTTCTGCGTAGATCGGAAACAAAATTAATATTCAAATACTGAAGGTCAGACAGGACATCAGTATAATTATAAACACCTCAGTCCCCCCCCCCCCTCCGTGACCGTGGGTGCTGTAAAACACCCGAAACGTCGGGAATTTAAACGGAATAAAGTCCTTATAAATAGTTTTATTCAATATGTAGTTAGTGGTCGCGTAAATATAAGAAAACATTGTATTAAAGTTTACGAGCCGTTGTTATGGATATTTTATATTATGGATAGTTGTTATAATATACAATGTGAGAGACAATGTAAAAGGTACACATTAAATTTATGAAATTATGAAAACACTAAGAAAGCATGGTACCGGTCACCTCATTCGCAGGAGTATATATCAATCATATATTATTTAGTAGTATTATAACTCTCATTAAACAATTTTGCTAAATTGCTTAAATATTTATATAAAAATGTTTAAAATACGGTATTTTAAACGTTTTGATTTATATTTATTGTTCGTATTTTCTGGAACTTTGTTGTAAAAGCGACATTACCCCATGAAGTAATTCTTTGCGGCAAGTAACTCACGCTTGTGCTTGTGTCTAGTATTTACAGAACGTACATCGCTATTATTAATAAAAACATGTTTTTGTGTACGTACATAAAATTGTCGTAAATATACTGAGAGGTCAAACTTTATAATTTACAGTTTTAAATGTTTTACTAAGTGACTTCTTTGGACTTCTTTGATAAAGTTACAGATTAAGAAAAATAAGTATGCCATGAGTTTTTCATTCCTATTCCCTTTTTAGGGTTTCTTAGTTAAACAACAGGGAACCCTTATAGTTTCGTCATGTCCGTCCGTCTTTCCGTCCACGGTTTACTCAGAGCACCTTGGCATAATTATAGATATTAATCACGCCTACGAAGTTGTGAAATAAAATTATGAAAAATACTTTTATTTTCCGTATCTCCCATACAGGTGATTTTTTACACGTCACGTTAGGGGTATCGATGGATAGACCTTTAAAAATATTGGGGTATGGAATAACAGTTTTTCGACCCAGGGGTCCGCACAGCTAGGGCTTTTAATGTTATAACATTACTAATATGTCTTTAATAAAATAAGGAATACTGCAAGAAGTAAAAAAATAATCCTTAGATTACTTGATTTGTGAAAGGGTGGCTGTCCATTTACATCAAATGTAACAAGCTTCCAATCGATCGACTCTTTCGCAGCTGGCGACTAGGGGTTATTTTTTCTGTATTAAAACTTTGCTATTAAACGTTTAAGATATTTGAAAGGTTTTTTTAAAGGTTAAAGGTAACCTTTTCTTTTTTATTTTCCTTTCGGCACTAAAATATATTTATAAATATATTTGTTTGACATACGGAAATTAAACATGTCAATAGAATCGAATCATGTTGTAGTTGGATCCAGTATTGATGGCAACAGGTGACGCAATCAAAGATGGCCTATTCACTTTTGCCTAGAAGTTAAAATTAAAAGTTAAAGTCAGAGCCTATATACGTCCCACTGCTGGGCACAGGCCTCCCCTAATTTTTGAGAGGGTTAAGGTCACGGAAATGTCCATCGCCATACTCCAATGCGTGTTGGCAAATTCACGTGTCTTCTTTTTTCGTATTTCTCGGACAAAGTTTCCTCATGGTGTTTTCCTTCACCACCAAGCACGTGGTAAATCAGCACTTAAAATTGCAATTAACAATTTCATTGGTGCCAGCGTGGATCGAACCCAGGTTGCTCCCGTACTGTGAAATTCACAGCGAGGGCTAACCCCTGAGCTACCACGGCTTTTGCTTAGAAGAAATCCATTGAATGAAGACATTGTAGTTATTACCATACATGTATGCGCCAGCAATACCAAAACAAAAAACCACAAGGAGAAAAAAAAACCCAAAAAACGGGGGTGTTGGGCGGCAGGGAACAAGCTTCAAGACGCCGATATTATGAGTAATTTCTTTTTACGATTAAAATAATGATAATAAAACTTGAAAACATAAGACCTGCGTTATAGTTCAGTTAATATGCAAAGTTTCATGATCTAATTTGAAGTATTTTGTGAATACCAGCGGTTTATTGTGCGGTTTGGAGGTAGCTTTGGAGTTTTTTTCTATCAAGAAAATTTTATAGAATCGTATTTTCGTCTAACATGGTACTTAACATTAATCCTCAACTTTACCATAAATATTTTTCAAAATGAATACTGCGGTAGTTTCGGCATAACGGAGGATGATACTAAGCCATTTGAGGTAGTATAGGCTCTCCTAGTATTCCTGTAGGATAATTGTTTTTTATTAAATTTTATCTGTATATGGGAGTTGTTTCTTTTTTTAATTTTAAATAAAAAATGACAAAAAATGATAAACGAGATGTTATATTAAATATTAGTCATTTTGCAGTTTATCAGTTTGAAGTGAACGTCATACATATATGAGAAGGTAAAGCGTCAGGTAAACGAACTTTGCGAATATCTGTCCACTTAAGTAGTAATAAATATCAATTTTTCAGCGCTACTTCCAATTAATTACGGAATTAGTGGCAGAGAAATAATCAATATTAATTACACGGCCAATCTCTCCCTTTTGAGAGTTACCCGAGAAATCACTTTCCCTGTTTGTTCTCTGTCCATATTGACTCTGTATGGTCATAATTAAGCTTTTGTAGTAATAGTGTGCGAAATAGCATCATTTGTTGTATGTTTAGTGTTGAAAATGAAGATAGAAAAATAATTTCGTTATTACAATAGAAACAAGATAATAGGAAAATATATGTGAACAAAGCAATAATGTAGATGAACTTAAATATTTTCTGTATTTTAAGGTTTAAGGGAGAAATAAAAAGTAGCATCACAGTAAAATAAAATCTAGTTTCTTTAGACGAACCATATATTTTGTTTATTATATTTATATACCACCCCGCGGGTGTCGTAAGACGCGACAGAGGAAAACAGATCAGAAGATGGGCATCAGCTTTTCTTAAGGGGAAATATAATCTCAAATAGCTTAGCAAGATCCTTCGTTATGCCGAAAATATTGCAGCATTAATTTTGAAATAAATATATGGTACACTTGAGGATTAATGTTAAGGATTATGTTAGACGAAAACACGATTTCGTAAAATTTTCTTGATAGAAAAAATATCCAAAGTTACCTCCAAAATAAACAATAGACCGCTGTTATTCATAAAATACTTTAAATAAGATCATGAAACTTTGCATACTAACTGAACTAACTATCAAGCAGTGCTTATGTTATTTACTTTTTTTTAAATACCATTATTTTCAATGCAAAAAGAAGGAATTACCTAAACTACCGGCCTCTTGAAGCGTGATTCCTGCCGCCCGGTTACTTCGCTTCGGCCTTTGAAGGGGGAGGTTGTGTCGCTTACGATCAGAATACACATTAAGAATACGCAACAGGACGACGTAAAATTAAAATGGGAAATAACCGTAACAAAAATAAGAAGCGACTGGCTTGGCGTTAAGAAACAGGCATAAATATGATAAACCTAATGAAATAAGTATCTAACGACCTTTCTACTTACAGTATTAGTGATTACAAACATGTCGGTATATAGCATACGACGCGCGGGCAAGTGGGGACGAAATTAGTATTTGAGCTGACTTACTATATCCCCTTAATAACGGCTAAAAATAAAAATAAACTGTGGTTGCCAATTACCTTGCCAAGCGTGCAACTATTTCAAATATGAAGCAATCTATGTTGGAGGCCTATGTTCAGCAGAGTGCACTTTAATAGACTGTAACGGTATTATATTTAATATGCTATATTTTAGGAAATATAATTAGGTACGTGAGGGTAATACCTTAAGCTTTGGCTCCCTATAAAATCAAAACTAGAAGGACAGAGACAAAAACACAAAGACGTGTACTATAACTAACATATTTAGAAAAAAAAATAGCAAACAAGCTTTGGCAATAACTTGGAACACTTCGAAAATTTGCTTAAAAAAACTAACTACACTATATCATACCACTATATATAAATCGACTATAATATTTACTATTATGTCAACTATCAAAATAGCGTCGATAAAGTATCGCCCTTTTGACTTTCTAATATTTGATTGACCAATGAAGAGCTTCCGTACCATAAAGCCATCTATGCAAACAAGACTGTAGTTTTTGAGTTACAAGAAAGTGACCATACAAACCGGATGACCATATTACCCTCACGTACTATATAAAAATATGTTCATCATAAAAGAATTGGAAATAGATGAAAATGCCTAGACTATCTTAGTTATAACCATTTCGTTTACGCGAGGTGTAAAATATCCAGGTAGCAGAGGCAAAGGCGAGGATCTGGGTTCTGCCATCGTTTTCAGCTGCCAAACGTGGCGATTGAGTCAAATTCAATGATGGCCATGTTCCCGTGTTTATCCCATGTGATATAGAATGATGAAGAGCATATACGATGAGTATAAAACCTTCTATCAGAGACGTTTATGAAATCACGGAATGAAATGCGGTTTTTTTTGGATTATCGTAAGCCTTGTGAATATAAGCAATTAATTGAAGCGAAGATGATGTGTAAGTTCCTTGTAGTGATCAATCGTTCTGTGATATATTCCTAAATATTACACACTCAGTCTACGAATACAGCGTTTCCCTCCGAGGGATTTGTGATTGAAAAATTGTAGCGTTCGGAAAGCATACATAATTTCGCGCAGCCTGAACGTCGTAATACGGCGCCCGAGGCTGGCCAACTGTGCTAGGACGCCGAAGGAAGGTGCTAGGGGAAGGTTGATGTTAAAAAGGCGAAAAGCTATTTATTTTGCGTGTAAAGATTATTTTTATCACTTATTTTAGTTCATTAAGTGATATATATATATATATATATATATATATATATATATATATATATAAACAGTATGTATATAAGTGGGATATATATATATATATATAACGACTGCCTCGTTGGTCTAGTGGTTGTAGTGGTGCGACTGCTGATCATGAGGTCCTGGGTTCGAATCCCGGGTCGGGCCAAAAAGTTAATTATTGAGTTTTTCCATCAAGAAATTCTTAGTAATTGCCCGGAGTCAGGAAGTTGGCGGTGTCTCACCCCCGTGCCTCGGAAAGCACGTAAAGCCGTTGGTCCTGCGCCTGATCTCTCTCCGGTCGTGTCGGTTTACCGTCCCATCGAGAGTGAGGGAATAGAGAGTGCACCTGTGCTTGCGCGTACACTTGGGCAGTATAAACTTGTCCTGCGTCGAAGGTTAGCCTCCGTTGAGGCAGGCCGCCGTGGTCGAAATTCGGTCTGGAGGACATTATTATTATTATAATATATATAATGAATAATCGTACATTTTTAATATAATACACTTCATGTGTTTTTAATACAACACGCTATCATGTCTAACGTCTATGTCACACTTATGCCAGTAGTTGTGCCACTTATGTTAGTAATTGTGGAGCATTAAGCTCGAAATTGTTGACGAGTATGTTTACCTGGGACATATATGTAGTTCGATTAGGTAAGTCCAACTTTGACCGAGATATTAATCTACGGATTCAACTCGGCTGGGCAGCGTTCGGGAAATTACGACATATTTTCTCGTCAGGTATACCTCAAAACTAAAAAACGATATTGTACAACCAGTGCGTGTTGCCAGTGATGACTTATGGATCTGAGACATGGTCAATCACTGCTGACTGCATGAGGTCGCTCAAGGTCGTTCAGCGAGCTATGGACAGGGCTATGCTAGGAGTTTCTCTGCGTGATTAACTTGGAAATGGGTATATACGCGGTAGAACCAGAGTGACCGACATAGCCTAACGGATTAGTAAGCTGAAGTAGCAATGGGCCGGCTATATATCCCGAAGAACCGACAACCGATGGGGAAAAAAGTTCTCGAGTGGCAGCCTCGTACCGTTAGGCGAAATGTAGGGTGACCCCCACTGGATGGAGTGACGACCTGATGAGACATGCAGGAAGTCAATAAGTACATAAATAAATTAAATGAGCAAATATTTAAGATGATATTTGTATTGTTTTAGTTTTTCAAGTAAACGACGGCGTTGTGATTGTTATAAAGGCGTGAATCGTCACATTATTTCCATTCAGTTTAAAAAAAAAAAACGATATTTTAAAGACATGCAAAGTTTATCAACATGTACTGGAGCTATCTCTATACATTCATATATTTTCGATGCAAATAATATGTATGTAGGTCCTCTTTATGAAATTACCGTATATACCGGATAGTTTGAAGTTTGATAAATTGCATTCGACTCAGATTACCTAATTTAAATAAATTTCATATTAGAGCTAACGCTCTGAATTTATAAAATTAACTGAAATATTTGCTATTAATTTTATAAAAGCAGTAAATATGTCTGTATTTGTGGCTATAAATATACATGTTGTTTTTGATTATAAGTTCTGCCATGGTAACAATGTGGCACTAATGCTTTTTGCGAAGCAAGTAAGGTACTAATTCAATGATGTTATGAAGGTCCAGGGTTGTAGATGGCGTTTGAAGTATTGCGAATAGACGCGCGATGCGTTTTTCTGTTTAACGTTTCTTTTCTGGAAATTACGACTATATGTAAAGGTTTTCGTAGACGACCGGATGCTAGAGTCAAAAATGATGAAAATAAAGCTATAGTAAAAGCAAATTCACCACAATCAATGTCAAAGTTTACTAAAGGTGGAAAAATATTCAATACAAAAAAGTTGTCCTAATTTTTTATCGAATGTACGATCAAAAGATGCGATGTCATCGCACGATCAAAAAGATGGTCCAATAGGTGTCCTAATATGTTATGATATGACGCGATGCTGCCGCACCGTCAACGCAACGGCGCCATTTCAACAATGGCTGTTTACTGAGATGCATAGTTCTTTTAGTCTCTTAGGTCTCTACTCGTCTCTAACTCGACTCACCGGTGCCCTTGCGTTGCTGCGCTCGCGCGATGGCGCGCGAAATCGCATCTTTTGCTCGTACGATCGTTGTCAAATAAGACAGCACCTTTTTTATAGAATAAGGGTGACAAACGAGCACACAGTCCACCTGATGGTAAGCAGATGCTGTGGCCCATAGACATCTCCATTTATCCATATCCATCCTCGATTAAGAATCAAAACGCAGATGTGTTGTCACCACTGAGGACTAAGATGGAGTGCGTCGTTTCCAGTAAAAATGGATCTCCGGATCTCTACACACACCATACGAAACACAACAGTATTAAGCTGCTATTTTACGCTGGTATTCTGTGAGAGCGTGATCCTTCCCCGGTCGAGCTGACCCATTCATGCTACAACCATAATATAGCTGCAGCGTGACTCTACCACGTATAAAACCTAAAAGTATTTTCTGTCAGGAATTGCAAAAGATGACGAGCTCGATATCAAATAACTAAGACTTCTCAAGCTCTAAAGCGGTGTTTTTTCTAAACAAAGCTCAACTAAAACCCTTCATAATGGACTGTTACAAAATTACGGTTGAAAATTTACGTCTACCGTACTCGTTACACTTTCATCTTCACCATCATCATCATTACAGCCTATCAAATCATCTGTTGATTATAGACCTACTCATAGACTGCCCCATAGGGTGTTAATCATAGGTACAATGTTTGGCGGCCGCAGGTTTTTTATCTTGAGTTGTTGTGGAAGATGCTGTGTGCCCATCTCCTGGTTCAATTTCCCTCTGTCACCACCTTCCACACTTTCGTTATAATTCAGGTTAGTGGATTTCTTACGTCGATACCACACGCCGCTACCAATACCCATACCTTACTTGCACTTATTTTCAATTTCTTTGAATTTCAATAAGTTTTAAAAAGAAAAATTTCTTAACTCTTATAAGACAGCGAAAACTTCTTTAAAAATTAATCCAATTGTATCTTCATGGTTTCTATAGAAGAGACATCAATGAAATCCTTTTAAAATGGCTAAAATGCAACGTAAATAATCGCCAAGACTTCGATTAATTAAATACATTATGTAGTTAAAAAGTAAAAAAAGTTGGGAAAATCCAAAAGTGTACGCCTCACAATCTCATTTGATTATATAAAAAGAAAAATATCTCTTTTTCCATATTTGAGACGAAAGAAGAGATCCATGAGAATATTATTGTAGAAAAGTACCAGTTGTTTTTTACATTTTCAATAATTACAATTAAATAACACCAAATTACAGGGATTTTTAAAAGGAACCTGTGCGTTAATATTCTAAACCTAATAAAAAATAATTATTTTGATACATTAATTCTAACGACCGTAATCGTGCGCCGTCCACGCATACGGATATCCGGACACCCTCGATTTTTTTTTCAATCGGTTTGTTTTTACACCAAATAGAGAAAATTACTTTTAAAAATAATAGAAACATAAAAACGAGTGATTTTCCTCAATACATGTATATTTTTATTATTCTAAAAGTGCAATAGTAAAAAAATAAAGACATTTTTAGTTCAGAAAATTACTGGATTTCCATTAGGTGAGATTAGAGCACAACCTCAAAACTTCACTTATTCATCAATTTCATAGGTAAGAGTTGTGTCTAATATTTAAGAAAATGTTTTTATAAAATTGACTTTAACAATATGGCAAATAACACAGTTGGCATATTTTTTTTCAATTGTTTCAAATAAACCTATAAGTCCCTGACCAACATGGGATATAATAGATTGTAATCTGCTTTAAGATTAATAGCATCAAGTAATTTTTGTAATATGATCTGGTAACGTGATATGTGCTACAATAAACACATCGTTGAAAACTAGAAATTAAGTTAAAAATGTACACGTATACCTATGAATCACATCACAATGCATGTGTCTTAAAACCTGTATTTAAATGTGGTATAAATTTTTGATTAACGTTAAGATGGCACATGGAATTGAACATAAATTTTCCACGCTTCATAAATTTCATAAATAACGACTAAATGAGTGTTTTTGAGCCTTAAAAAGATTCGCGTAAGACGTGAATTGCATCGATTTCTCAGAATTGAATATGAAAAAATATGTTCAATATAGTATATTATAGTAAATATTTTTTACTTTTAAATTATGTTGGTTATTTTTTGGCCATAAAGAATCAGCAATAGACTACTAAAAATTAAAGAATTTCCTTAATTATATATTTTAATGCCATTTTACAGTTATAATATTGTCAATTAATTTTTTTAACTGTTAATAAATATGTATATAATATTATGTTACCATTAATTATAAAAGAAATATTGGCCATTGAAAATTCACCGTTGTAATAGGGAAATATATTAAGAATTTAAAAAAATTTATAATTTATATTTTAATATTTATGATCTGTATAATGTCCTCTAGACCGAATTTCGATCATGGTGGGCAGTCTCAATATAGCTTAGGCCTTACATGTTTTCAAGACACGAGGGTAAACAACACCAACTTCTTGATACCGATCTGCTACTGAGAATTCCTTCACAAAAAAAAATACAGTAAATGATTTTTTCTCGACCCGGAATTCGAACCTCCTGACTCACGACCACTAGATGTGTTATGAGTTTGTTTTAAACTAAAAATTATTTCCACAACTTTTGATCTTAGGTAACATTTATTGTAGTACTCTATCTATCTAGTACTTATTTCAGTAGCGTTATGTTCCTATAACATCACAGGGAAGTGTGTGTTGAGTAAACGTGAAGATTGCACGGATTGAGCCTTTACAAATATGACATTCCATATTATGAGAGTTTCATAATCAAACATTGGCTAATATTCATACACCGTGATGATGAATCTTCGTCATTACCTGTATCGCCGCCCTTGGCTCTCTTTTTTATTTTTTGTAGATTTCTTTATCGTAGGTCATTTTGTGAAAAGCCTTCATTAATTTCATGAAATGCTCCAGTATCTAATCCTCGTGACATGATGTGCCTAATATGAAATAGGGTGGATAATGAAAGCAAAGATTAATGAAACACGTTCCACAAACATCCGATACATAATAACCTGCCCAATTTTACCATTGGGCGATTACAGAGATAAACACACAGAACACTCTTATGTAACTAGTAATAAGGCTTTTACACTTAAACTCTGTCTACACGAAAAATCAAGATACATACTCGTTTTTTTATAGAATAGGGTGACAAACGAGCACACCTGATAGTAAGTGGATGCTGTGGTCCATAAACACATACATTTATCCTCATCTAAGAATCAAAATGCAGATGCGTTGTCACCCCTGAGGACTAAGGTGGAATGCCTCGTTTCCAGTAAAAAGGATTTCCGGTTCTCTACACTCATCATACGAAACACAGCAGTATTAAGCTACTATTTTACGCTGTTATTCTGTGAGAGGGTAGTCCTTCCCCGGTTGAGCCGACCCATTCGTGCTGCAACCATAATATAGCTGCAGTTACACGTATACCACGTAAATAAGTATAGGAATAGTTTGGATTAAGAATACCTTGTCTTTAATTGGGTAACCGATTGAAAATACTTTTCTTTTAGTCGTTTGAAATTTCGCCACGCCATGACGCGTTGGAGGAGAAAAAAGAACGCACTACGCGCGCACTACTATTTGGCGGCTGTACCTAGGCTGCACTAAAAGTATCGGGAATGGAATATTTCCACTGTTCCTGTCATATCAAAATCTTATTAATTGAAAACTCCTTGGTTTTAAAAATCGAATACCATTTATTTATTTAAAAAAAGATTCTCGGTCTTGTCACAAGGTTTTGTCAAACTTGTTTAGTCGTTGAGAAATTGGAATTGACTCGAGAAAATTCAAGAGCGATGATTTATTATGACTTTCGAAGTCTTTTCCAGGCGCATGATTGCGGAGAAGTTTTTGGCCAAAAACCAGAAAGTTTTTTGCGCGTTCATGGACATGGAAAAGGCTTATGACAGAGTGGACAGTAATGTGTTATGGCAAACACTGAACTCATATGGGTTGAGCGCTGGTTTAATACAGGTATTAAGGTCTCTTTATAGGGACTCTAGTGCTTGTGTTAGGATCAATGGGGTCTACTCGGACTGGTTTGATATCCAAAAAGGTGTCAGACAGGGCTGTGTAGCTTCCCCTTGGCTGTTCAACCTATTTATGGACAGGTGTTTGTAAACTTTGAAAGATGAAAAATGTGGGTTAAGAATGGGCGAGTTAACAGTCAAATGCGTTTTGTATGCCGATGATCAAGTTATATTTGCGTCATCGGCGGCTGAGTTGCAAATGATGGTTACATTAATGAACTGGAAATTAAAAGAAAGGCGAATGAAAGTGAACGCAAGTAAGACGAAAGTGATGGTTTTTGAAAGAGAAGAAAGAAAAACGGTATGTGAAATAAGAATATAAGGAGAGTTAATTGAGCAAGTGGATGAGTTTGTGTATTTGGGATGTGTATTTAGCAGGGATGGAAGATATGATAGGGTTATAGAACGACGAGTAAATGCAGGTAATAGAGTGAATGGGGCACTACGCTCTATTATGAAGAACCAGTATGTGTCCAAAAAGGCACGTATGGTAATTCATAATGCTGTGTTAGTCCCTACTTTATTGTATGGTAGCGAAAGCTGGGTGTGGCAGAAGAAGCATGAAAGTAGAATAAATGCTGTAGAAATGCGGTCTTTAAGGAGTATGCTAGGGTTGAATCTGAATGACAGGGTGAGAAATTGCGTGATAAGAGATAAATGTGGTATGCAAGATGATGTTGTGACCAGGATTAAGAAAGGAATGCTTCGGTGGTTTGGTCATGTAGAAAGAATGAATGAGGAAAGAGTGACAAAGCAAATTTATATGGCAGATGTGAACGGCCGAGTCGGGAAGGGACGCCCTAGAAAAAAGTTTATCGACCAATAATGATTTCTTATATTTACGCGAACACTACACATTGAAATAATACTAGTTTTTACGGAATTTATCGCGTATATTTTAACTTTTTAAATACCCGACGTTTCGAACGCTTTACAGCACTCATGGTCACGGGCAGGACTGAGATGTTCAACGTCCATATTTCATAGTTAACCGCGGTTACCATAGATTAAAATTTAACTTTTGTTCCGATCTATGCAGTATGAACTTATGGTATCTTGAAGTCTTGCAGTTGTATGCTTGGGTTGGGATTTAATTTTATTTATTATAGGATCCCAAGCAGATGGTAGCACCCAGCCATCTTCTCTATTGAAATTAGGATGTTTTTTGATTTCAATAGCCTCGCGAATCATCCTTGGAAGGAATCGGTGTTCTTTAGCGAGGATTTGTGGTCTATCAAATCTGATGTAGTGACGGGGGCGATCCTGTACGTGTTCACAGACTGCAGACTTCCCGGAGCGTCGATTCTTCACATCAGCTATATGTTCTTTAACGCGGGTTTTTATTGATCTTTTAGTTTGTCCTATGTAGGAGAGACCACATTCACAATCAAGCTTCTACACTCCTGCATCTTGCAGAGGGACATTACACTTGACCTGATGGTAAAAACTGACCAATCTTCTTCAGCGGCTTGAAGTATGTTTTGATGGAAGCGCGCTTCAAGATGTAGCCAATCTTGTCAGTGACTCCTCTAACATATGGCAGTACAGCAGGTACACGCTCGACTGTTGCCGGCTTCACTCGTTCACTGTGACGTAGGCGCGGGACTCGAAGCTTGTTGTCATGCAAAACTTGCTTGACATGGTGGAGCTCTGCAGCCAGGTGTTTACTGTCACAGATCCCTCGTGCTCTCTGAAACAAAGATTTACCCACAGTAGTTAACTGTGAAGGATGGTGGTGAGAATCACCGTTTAAATATCTATCTGTATGGGTCTTTTTTCTATACACAGTATGGCTCAAGGTGTTATCAGGATTCCGAATTACTAACACATCTAGAAAAGCTAAGGAATTGTTTGCCTCTAACTCCATTGTGAACTGAATTTTAGAATTTATAGAGTTAAGATGGTCTAAAAATGCAGTTACTTTATCTAAAGGTAGAATTGTGAAAGTGTCGTCTACGTGCCGCTTGTAGAACCTTGGATTTATGGGAAAACTAAGCAGGGCTTTCTCCTCAAAGTCTTCCATGAATATGTCGGCGACAATGGGAGATACAGGTGAGCCCATCGCCACACCATCTACTTGCTTGTAGAACTCATAGCCAGATGTAAGGCAGTGTCTGAGTAATACTGCATATTCTACGGGCATGTTGTTTTCTTCCAGCCTTCTAGTTACAATTGAGATGCAGTCTTCAACAGGTAAGCATGTAAACAATGACTGCACATCAAAACTGACCATAGTTTCATTGTCTGCCAGATGTAGGTCTTTAATCTCGCTGACAAAATGGTAGGAATCCTTTATGTGTGCTCTTGTATGTCCCCTGAGTGGTGAGAGTATTTTCGCTAAGTGTTGAGCCAATCTGTAAGTTGGTGAATCGATTTGGCTCACTATGGGACGTAATGGAGCATTGGGCTTGTGTATTTTTGGTAACCCATACAATTTTGGTGATTTGGCGCACGTAGGTATTATCCATTTTACGTCCAGATTTAATTTTTCGGAGTGTTTCTTTATGAGGTCACTAGTTGTTTTTAGTGTGCTATTTGTTGGGTCGTTTTTAACCTTTTTATAAGTACTTACATCCGACAAAAGTTCTTGTATTTTAGAATTATAATCTGACGTATCCATGACTACCGTGGCGTTTCCCTTATACGGTAGTCCCGGTCCCGGCCGCAGATCCTCGCTAAAGAACACCGATTCCTTCCAAGGATGATTCGCGAGGCTATTGAAATAAAAAAAACGTCCTAATTTCAATAGAGAAGATGGCTGGGTGCTACCATCTGCTTGGGATCCTATAATAAATAAAATTAAATCCCAACCCAAGCATACAACTGCAAGACTTCAAGATACCATAAGTTCATACTGCATAGATCGGAACAAAAGTTAAATTTTAATCTATGGTAACCGCGGTTAACTATGACATATGGACGTTGAACATCTCAGTCCTGCCCGTGACCATGAGTGCTGTAAAGCGTTCGAAACGTCGGGTATTTAAAAAGTTAAAATATACGCGATAAATTCCGTAAAAACTAGTATTATTTCAATTTATCGACCAAATTGGCGATATTTTGAAAAGGGGCCACGTTAGAAGTACCCTTAATCGACGAGCATGTATGCGTAGATATATGGATGTAAAGGAGGCGAAAGAGGTATGTCAGGATCGTGCCAAATGGAAGTCCATAGTCTCTGCCTACCCATCTGGGTGACAGGCGTGAGTGTTTATATTATTATATGTATATGTATATATGTCCTTCCCCGGTCGAGCCGACCACATTCATGCGACAACTGTAATATTGCTGGCTATACGACGTAAAACGTCGCTTTTTTGTTAATCTTAAAAAAGGTTACACACAGCCTATAAGTTCACTGCTGAACATATGCCTCCCCCATAGATTGCATCATAGGAGACATTTAACATAGTTCCGATACTTAGCGGTTATCAGGAAAATGCTACTGACTGACTATCTCGTGATTTAGTTTACGGCACCAACGGCATGATATGGGACAGCGAATTCTTTTACGTCGCCATTGCATGGCATAATCTTCTAATAATATATCTATCTATCTATCTATCTATCTATCTATATATATATATATATATATATATATATATATATATATCGAAGTGGTTTAACACAAAAACAGTGTGTTGACCGGATGATTTCCGCATTTGGTGATGAAGCCCCATCCAAAACCACAATTTATCGCTGGTTTGCTGAATTTCAACGTGGACGTGTCAAACTCGGTGATGATCCTAGTCAAGGTCGTCCAAAAACTGCAGTCTCCCAAGAAAACGTTGATGCTGTGCGTAAGCTGATTTAGGAAGATCGACATGTGACATACCGCAAAATTCAGGCAACTTTAGACATTGGCATAAGTCAAATACAAAATAATCTTGCATGAACAATTAGGTGTAAAAAAGTTGTTTTCCCGATGGATACCACATTCGCTCTGTGAAGAGCAAAAAGCGGCTCGCGTTACTTGGTGCGTCAGAACTCTCGAAAGATTCCACGCAGGATCCTCAAATGCTGTATACAACATCGTATCAGGTGACGAATCTTGGATATACGCGTACGAACCCGAAACAAAAAACCAGTCACGAGTTTGGGTGTTCGAAAATGAGTTAAAGCCAACAAAAATTGTTAGTTCACCGAGTGTTGCAAAAAAATGGTGGCCACGTTCGTCTCCAAAACCGGCCATGTTACGACTATTCCTCTTGAGGGACAAAGAACGGTTAATGCAGAATGGTATGCTAGCATTTGTTTGCCACAGGTCCTTTCTGAACTTCGTAAAGAGAACTGCAACCGCCGCATCATCCTCCATCACGACAATGTGAGTTTTCACACCGCACACAGAACAAAAGAGTTTTTAGAGCAAGAAAACATAGAATTATTAGACCATGCGCCGTACAGCCCCGACCTAAGCCCTAGTAATTTCAATACTTTACCTAAAATAAAGAATAAATTGCGTGGACAGAGATTTTCATCACCTGAAGAAGCCTACAAAACGGCCATTTTGGAGACCCCAACTTCCGAATGGAATGGTTGCTTTTAAATAGTAATGTTCTGTCACTTCCTTGATTCCCGAAATTTTCAGTGCCGCCCTCGTAGTGGCGCTGTCGTCGCACTACAAGCGAAACACATCGAAGCTTAAATCACGCTATCAACATTCCGAATCATAAACAGTATATGTAGAAGATCTCCGAACTATCACACGGAGTGTCGGCCGCTCCCCGGGCAGAACACCTTGCTCGGCGGGAGAACTTTCCTTTTTCTTACCACGGCCACAGTGGTGACCCCGACGTGATCTGAACACTCAACCAAACAACCTTCGGAAACTTCAAGTTTCATCATCGTCATAGAATACCGCACCCATTCGCTCCCGAGCAGATATCGTCTGCAGTCTTCATATCCTGCAAGCCATCTAGCTTCACAAGGTTCATCGCAGTACTGGAATAATAATGCTTCCTGTTCCTTTAAGCTACTCTCTGCGCTACAGGGTTCGGCACGGCTCGGAGCCTTACTGCTCGCTTCTGCTTCACGGCACTTTCGCAGATTACTTGCCTTCTTCTCGACTCACCGCAGACTGCAAGGCAATCTCCTGGCACTTGCACATTCGTCGGCGATGAGGCTGCACTATCGACCTCAGGTCTGAGGATGGGGGTGATGTGGTGGCGCTGTCGTCGCACTACAAACGAAACACACCGAAGCTTAAATCACGCTATCAACATTCCGAATCATAAACAGTATATATAGAACATCTCCGAACTATCACACGGAGTGTTCGCTCCCCGGGCAGAACACCTTGCCCGGCGGGAGATCTCCCCTTTTCCTACCACGGCCACAGCGGCAAACAATATGTAAGAGTGTGGTCCAGACTAGTCGAGTCCAGAACCAGACGGACTCTTGGCACAGAAGAAATAATAGCTACTATGTAGAAAGTAAATCCTATAATTGGGCAAAATAAATCATGGGTGAATAGGATCAAGCGGTTCTTGCAATACATATAACTTGTATATTATACAGTTATGATGCCGTTATTATTGGATGTTTTTTGTTAAACTTTAAAATATTATGTTGTACTCGTATATCATCCAAGTCTAGTATTAATTGCTTATTTAAATTAATGTAGAGTTTTATTGATTTATATTGTAAACAAGTTTAAATCAACTCTCTCTAGTTATCTTCTTTATATATACGAGTAAATGTCAATCGTTGTCCGTTACTCTTGCTAAAAACCGAGTTTTATAATTTTTTGCGTGTGTTTGAGTAGGTCCTTGGATGGTTTAGATCATAGAATACTATAATACACAATAGAATGGCTGTCAAACTTATTTTGTACTAGATTCCGCGTCGCCGGGAGCACATATACAAGCAATTACTTCGTATTATCACTACTACAAACCCGATTCGCTGTTTTAACAGAGTAAATTTACACATTTTAGGCTTATGATTAATGTTAAAAATCATCATTAAAAAATCGTTTAAATTTTAACACATATTTATATGTAAATAGTGTGCAATTTGCTATTTTCTAAATAATTTGCATGCGAAATTTGGAAACGATTGTTACGTCAAAACGCATCTCGTGTTGACAGTTATACGTGTGAATTAACATGTTAGTGACATTTTAGTGGCTACATGGGCTCCGCCCACTCCCCCGTTCTATTAAGTATATATTATAGTATTCTATGGTTTAGATTCACAATTGGACTCGGTAGATGAAGCTGTTGTCGAGATCCAGAGATCAGCCGTAAGAAGCCGAGACGGATCGCTACAGCATACGTCCCACGACTAGTTACACGCCTCTCCTTTCCGAGAGAGTCTAGGACAAGGAAGTGTACGCCTGGGTGCCCCATACTTGTTGGCGGTCTGTACAAGTCTTCGAAGATTATTTTCCTAAGACACAAGTTTCCTCACGTTTTTAGTTGCCACTGAGCACGTGGTAAATCAGCACTTAAAATATCAATTAACAATTTCAATGAAGCCGGCGAAGATCGAACTCGTGATAATTTATTATTATAAAGCAATTGTAGTTTCATTAGCAAATAAAGAATTGATTGATTGATTGACAAAGTCAAGTGAAGGTTAGCATTTTAAGAGGAAGTTTTTGTACCACCTTTAAAATGAAGACAAAAATAAACATACTAGGAAGAGTGATCACATACCGTCTCTGGTGCTGGTATTGATATTGTATTGGCTTGGTTATTCGAGCCATGGTAGCTCAGGTGGTTAACGCTCGCTGTAAATATAACAGAACGCGAGTAACCCGGGTTCGACCCCGCCGGCACCAATGATTGTTAATTGCAATTTTAAGTGCTGATTTACCACGTGCTTGGCGGTGAAGGAAAACTTCGAGAGAAAATCTGCATGTCCGAGGAATAAGAAAAAAAATATTTCGAAGACATGTGAAGTTCGCCAACACGCATTGGGGCAGCGCGGCGGACACTTCCTTGCCCTAAAAACCCTCTCAGAAATGAGGGGAGGCATGTGCCCAGCGGTGGGACGTATATAGGCTGTAACTTTACTTTCTTTATAGGAAATGGGTGATAAGCGAGCACACAGTCCACCTGATGGTAAGTGGTTGCTGTGGCCTAAAGACATCTACATCTATTCTTGTTTGTGATTCAAAATGAAGATGCGTTGTCAGCCTTGAGGACTAAGATGGAATGCTTCTTTTCCAGTAAAAAGGGTCTCCGGTTCTCTACGCTCACCATACGAAACACAGCAGCATTAAGATGCTATTTGACGCTGGTATTCTGTGAGAGCGTGGTCCTTCCCCGGTCGAGCCGACCCATTCGTGCTACAACTATACAATTACTTTATTTTACTTTTGTTTATTTGTAAGATTTTTTTCTTACACCAATTATCTACTTTTAATTTGCTATTAGATTGAGGTGTCCAGTTGCCCTGAGTCGGTCTTTCTTTCTAGATCGAAGTAATATTTAAAAAAAAAAACATGTAAACATGTGAAATCATAGCAGCGTTGGAAATACTTTTTAGTACTTTTTACTTGAATCACTAATACTCCTTAATACCGTGTGTATTAACTTCAATATTATATATTCGTTAGTCTATTAGCAGATAACAAACATACGCTCCTCTGTAGTTCGCCTCATATTTGCTACAGTTGCTACGCTCGGAACGCGGGTTGACAGGGCAGTTTTTTTATTATTTTGAGCTGTTGTCAGGAAGTTGCTGATACTCATCCCCGGTTTCATTTACCTCTGTTACTTTTTACGACACCCACGAGATGAGATGGAGTAGTCAATTCTCTTATGCCGCCTCCGGCGTGGCGAACCAGGTATCAGATAATTAAAATTTTATTCTATGAGGAAATTGGACGCTATAAATTGTGGCCTATAGACATCTATGTCTATTCTTTATTACGTGGTAGAGCCATGCTGCAGTTATATTAGTAGTATAGTTGTAGTACGATTAAATCGGCTCGACCGGGTAAGGACCACGCTCTCACAGAATACCAGCGTAAAATAGTAGCTTAATGCTGCTTTGTTTCATATGGTGAGTGTAGAGAACCGGAGACCCTTTTTACTGGAAACGAGGCATTCCATCCAAGTCCTCACGGATGACAACGCATCTGCATTTTGATTCTTAATCGAGGATAGATGTAGATGTCTATGGGCCACAGCAACCACTTACCATCAGGTGGACTGTGTGCTCATTTGTCACACTATTCTATAAAAAAAATCTAAATTGAGAATCAAAGTGCAGAATGCACTGTCACTCCTGAGGACTAAGACGTAGTGCCTCGTTTTCAGTAAAAAAGAATTTCCGGTTCTCTACATTCACCATACAAAACACAGCAGCATTAAGCTATTTCATGACAGTATTCTATGAGAGCGTGGTCCTTCCCCGGTCGAGCCGACCACATTCATGCGACAACTGTAATATTGCTGGCTATACGACGTAAAACGTCGCTTTTTTGTTAATCTTGAAAAAGGTTAGAGGTGAAAAGATGGAGAAGTCGTTTAAGGAATTAAAATAATCAAGGACGATAACCCCAGTGACCGTACAAATAAGGTGATGACTCAATTATATAAAATAATAAATGGCTTTTAGGAATCCCTTCTTGTATACTGACACCCGAACGCGTTATAAATTTCCTCGAAACGTATACGTATGTTTATTTGGTGGGCTGTTTGTGATCTATGGATATTTTATGGTAACTTTTTTCTTTCTTCACACAGCCATCATTCATCTACACACAGCCTATAAGTTCACTGCTGAACATATGCCTCCCCCATAGATTGCCTCATGAGGAGACATTTAACATAGTTCCGATACTTAGCGGTTATCAGGAAAATGCTACTGACAGACTATCTCGTGATTTAGTTTACGGCACCAACGGCATGATATGGGACAGCAAATTCTTTTACGTCGCCATTGCATGGCATAATCTTCTAATAATATATCTATATATATATATATATATAAATAATTATACAATACTATTTTATCTTTTGACTTTTGATTGACTGCCTCGTTGGTCTAGTGAGTGTAGTAGTGCGACTGCTGATTATGAGGATTCGAATCCCGAGTCGGGCCAAAAAATTAATTAGTGAGTTTTCCATCAAGAAATTCTCAGTAGTTGACCGGAGTCAGGAAGTCTTCAAAAAGGAGTAGGTGTTCAAATCGACTGTATGTTTTTTCTATACGTGTTACCTCATAAGTTTTCTCTGGTTGAACCGATTTTGATGATTCTTTTATATCTGAAAGCTGGTGCTTCGCGTGTGGTCCCATATAAATTAAATAAGATCTGACCAGTAGTTTTTGAGTTATCTTTAATAATGTGTATTTAATTGACTTCGAATACATTGATGATGTTCTCATTTTAATAATATTGAAGTCGGTTGTACAAATTTTTTAATTTTATCACTGGTTATTTAGTTGGGAGTTCGTTGTCAGCGCTACACAGCAACTATATTAATACTGATGGATGAATGAGTCGGCTCGACCGATGAAGGTGCGATCGCACAGAATACCAGTTTAAAATTACAGTATTATACTAATGTCTTTCGTTTGGTGAGTTACGTGAACGAGAAACCCTTCTCGGTGATATTTGATGTTTGATTCTTAAACGAGGTTAAATATAGGTGTCTTTGGGACAAAGGATACATATAGTATACTTATATACTATACTTATAGGATATATATACCATACTTATACTAAAGTAAAGTAAAGTTACAGCCTATATACGTCCCACTGCTGGGCACAGGCCTCCCCCTCATTTCTGAGGGGGTTTTAGGGCAAGGAAGTGTCCGCCGCGCTGCCCCAATGCGTGTTGGCGAACTTCAAATGTCTTCGAAATATTTTTTTTTCTTATTTCTCAGACATGCAGGTTTCCTCACGATGTTTTCCTTCACCGCCGAGCACGTGGTAAATCAGCACTTAAAATTGCAATTAAAAATTTCATTAGTGCCGGCGGGGATCGAATCCTTTTTTTTACTTATACTATACTTATATAAATATAAAAACGGGAAAAACTCTTGCCTGTTTCTCAATTACAGGCTGGCTATCCGTTACAGCCTATAGAAGTCAACTGCTGTACATAGGCCTCCACCATAAATTGCCTAATAGGAAGGATTTTGCCATAGTCGCCACGCTTGGCGAGCGGGTTGTCAGAACAGAAGGTTTTTATTCATTTTCGTTGTTATCAGAAAGACGCTGCTGACCATCTCCAGATTTGTTTTCTCTGTCGTCACGACACCCACGGGATGATATCGGGTAGAGGACATTCTTACAGCGCCACTACACGGCACTCTACTGGATGGCAGACATTATATCTTGATACTTAAGGGGAAATATAACCTCAAATGGCTTAGCAAGATCCTCCGTTATGCCGAAAGTATTGCAGCATTAATTTTGAAATAAATATATGGTAAAGTTGAGGATTAATGTTAAGGTATTCCGTAAAATTTTCTCGATAGAAAAAAAAATCCAAAGTTACCTCCAAACTGAACAATAAACCGCTGTTATTCATAAAATACTTTAAATAAGACCATGAAACTTTGCATACTAACTGAACTAACCATAAAGCAGTGCTTATGTTATTTAATTTTTTTTTAAATATCATTATTTTCACTGTAAAAAGAAATTACCTGAACTATCGGCGCGTAAGCTTGGTTCCTGTCGCTCCGTTAGTATTGCTCCGGATTTTGAAGGGAGAAGTTGTGTCGCTTACGATCAGAAAACACATTACGTAACAGGAAGACGTAAAATTAAAATGGGAAATAACGTTATAAAAATAAGAAGCGACTCGGTTGGCGTTAAGAAACAGGCATATATATGATAAACATAATAAAATAAGTATCTAACGACCTATCTACTTAGAGTATTAGTGATTACAAACATGTCGGTACATAGCATACGACGCGCGGGGAAGTGGGGGCGAAATTAGAATTTGAGCTGACTTACTCTCACCTCTTAAGAGCTACCACGCTCCTTCCGCTTTTAATGTTAAGTTGTAGGTGCCTTTGCACTGTAGTAGCAATTTATTGAAATCAATTGTGCTCATTGGTCGCCATGTTTGTTTGCTTGTAAACCCGATGCGACCAAAGTATCAAGTTTACCTATCGAAAGTTTTAATTATAAACGATTCTACTGATACCTTACTTTATATAAGATCAGATCAACTGTGTTCTTAGTGATATAATAAATCAGTTCATAACGACACAATACGTCTCAGTAATGTGGTGGCTGTTTGGCAGCGGTGTGGCTGCTCGCCATTTTGAATTCCTCTTCTAGTTTTTGTGTGTAAATTTGAATTAATCTTCCCGGTAGTAAGACTCTCTTTCTACCAAGGAATCTATCTGAGTAGGTACATATAAATCATCTTCATTCCTATTATTGCTGCAAATATTAGTGCGCGCACTGTTGTCTGAAGATTAATAAGGAAACAGTACTATTACATGCTGTGAGTTATTTCATCTTAGTCCTCAGGGATACCAACCCATCTGTAGCTTCTTTGTATAAGGTTGGCTCAAGTATTCACTTACTGTAGTAAGTTTGTGTGCCACTGCAGTTTTATATATAAAAACGATGTAACAAGTTGCCGAATTCGACAAAAGAGATTCCGGACGTTTTTTCATGAATAAAACGTAAATAAAAAAATAGGTACCTATACGGCTACCTCGGCGGTTTAGTAGCTCGGTGGCTAAGGTATTGCTCGCGGTGCTGTTTGTATGGCCTACAATACATGTTCCGAGTTTGGATGTGTGTATGTAAACCAACTCAACGATACAGGGGGAAATGCTATTGTAGGTAAATGTTTTTAAAAACTAAAAAAATTATTATTTACTTCTGTATTTTAATCATCGCGCTTTATTATTTTCAGCAAATGATTTGACAAGTTTGGAATGCTGATGTTCCGTTAAGAGTTCTCAAGCGTATCCGGTGACTTAGAATATTAATGTTGTCAATACGCAAATTTAACCTCAAAATTATAACGTTAATTAATAAACCAGTTGCGCATCATATTTTAATGAGATATAAAACAAGGTAAAAAAAATTATAACTACCAGTGATAAAATTCCATGTCTGTTTCGGACTTCCCCGACCGGCGACAGGGAGTTGCTTCAAAATTATAAGACATCTGATAAATGCTGTAATTGCCAATCTAATTGCTTAGCATGTTAAATATGACAAATCCTACCACGAACCCCACAAACTATGGGCGATGCGATTGCCAAGCTGTGGAATCTCCACGGGCTAAATAAGAAAATAGAAAAAGCTGACTTTAAAGACATGAGTGCCTTTAAGAAAAGAGTAGTGATAATAAAATTATGAATGGTAAAACTCAGCTAAAGAAATATAGAGCCTCGTCGTAAAACAACAGAATATTGCTGTTGTGTTTCCTATGGTGAGTGTAGAGAACCGGAGATCCTTTAACCGGTAACGAGATCCTCAGGGGTGACAGCGCATCTGCGTTTTGATTCTTAATTGATGATAGTGGATGCTGTGGCCCATAGACATATACATTGTATATGAGCCACAACATCAACTTACCATCATGTGAAATGTGCTCATTTGTCACCCTTATTCTATAAAAAAAAACAGTAAAATTATACGTAACAATTAACTTGACGTAAAGGCACTGTTTTATATATATATATATATATATATATATATATATATATATATATATATATATATATATATATATATATATATTAATGTTTAATCGTAATTATTGATTAAGCAACTGCCGTAGAATGACTTAGAAAAATTAACAATTTTAAGAGTTTGTATTGTATTTTAGTGGAGCTTTTCCTAATCATAAAAAAATAAAGTTTTATCCATTGTACGTGCGACTGCTTCGGCTTACTTAATATCTCACAGGGTTATAGAACAGTAACAGTTTTATTGAAGTGAAAACTTCTTTAGGCACGGTGAACACTTTTGGGATGGGAAAAAAGCTGTGCACTCGTGTGACCGTAACGCTCAAATACATAAAACTGATGAAAGTGTAATGTTGAAAATTCAATTGATTAAATTTTGTAAAATTAATATGTACGTATTTATAAATTTTTGTTTGTATTATAAATTTTATTACAACACTAGCGATCTGTCCCGGCTTCGCACGAATGATATCTAGATTCTAGAAAAGTTTTACTGCATATGATGAACAGTATAGCAACGCATAAAATACGAACAAACAAACATTCTTTTTTTATATATTAGATTAATACGATGATAAAATAATTTCTAATAAAAATACTTCTTAAAAATATTTCTTAACAAACAAAAAGTTATATTTACAAGTTCGTGAAGCTAAGAGGTTTTCAAATGGTCCTACGACTGACAATTTTTTTATACACGTCATGCTGGTATTTAGGGATGGGCGTTGTGACGACCAACCGTTTACAAAGACTGTTTGTTTTCTGCGACGATGAAACCGTTTTACGTCCTGAGTTCAAACAGTCTTCGTTGCACAAACCAGTCTTCGAATTACTTGATGCGATTTTTCATTTTACGCCTATGATAATACAGTCGAGAACGCAATGATTCAAATATCTCACTCGTCGTGTCGTCGTCTTTAACGTTCCGCGTTTTATTGTAGTATTTGGTTCTGCATTCGCTAACAAACGTTAGTAAAGTCGACAATCGTTGATAGTTGTAAGAATCTGCAACAATTTCACTCGATGAAAACTATTCCATGTTGGATAAGTTTCGACCTTTAAGCCGTCTTCAAACCAGTTGTAACGACGACCGTTTTCTGCAACCGTTTTCGTCGACAGGAAAACGGTTGCGTTTCGTTCGTCATAAATTTGACAACTACCCACCACTACTGGTTTTTTATCATCATTTTCCACGACAAGCACTGACATAATTTAACAAACATTTAAAATTGCAATTCACAATTTTCTTGGTACTTGCAGAGATCGTAAACTTGTTCTAATAATAATATAAACTTATGTAATATTATCTTAGTGTATTCAATTATATTTAATTAGACTTTTAGATGTCAACTATGGCTAAATATCTCAGTTTCACATTATTGACTACCTCGTGTACCGTGTTGTTAAAAGCAAATACATTTTTATCTCCCTATCTAAAAATAAATTAAGGGGATATAGTAAGTCAGCTCAAATTCTAATTTGCCCCCACTTCCCCGCGTGTCGTATGCTATGTACCGACATGTTTGTAATCACTAATACTGTAAGTAGATAGGTCGTTAGATACTTATTTTATTAGGCTTATCATATTTATGCCTGTTTCTTAACGGCAACTCAGTCGCTTCTTATTTTTATTACGGTTATTTTAATTTTACGTCGTCCTGTTGCGTTCTTAATGTGTATTCTGATCGTAAGCGACACAACCTCCCCCTTCAAAGGCCGAAGGGAAACTGACCGGGCGGCAGGAATCAAGCTTCAAGAAGCCGATAGTTTAGCTAATTTCTTTTTACAGTGAAAATAATGGTATTTCAAAAAAAGTAAATAACATAAGCACAGTTTTATTGTTAGTTCAGTTAGTATGCAAAGTTTCACGATCTTATTTAAAGTATTTTATTAATAACAGCGGTTTATTGTTCATTTTGGAGGTAACTTTGGATTTTTTTTCTATCGAGAAAATTTTACGGAATCGTGTTTTCGTCTAACATAGTCCTTAACATTAATCCTCAACTTTACCATATATTTATTTCAAAATTAATGCAATATTTTCGGCATAACGGAGGATCTTGCTAAGCCATTTGAGGTTATATTTCCCCTTAATGCGTAGTTTATCTACGCATACATAGGTATCAGTTTATTCTACAAAGTACATTATTCTTTTTGTAATTTATTTCATTATATTTATAATTTTTTTTGTCGTTTGTGTACTGTTTGTCGTGTGTTGTGATGGTTGGTAATGGTTGGTATTGGAGAAAAGGACATCAATATATTTTTAAATAGACAATAAACATATGCTTCTCTTTTCTTTTATTTAAAAATCAATAATCGCTGAATATTACTCTTGTTAAAACTAGAAAGTGGCTCGACCTATTCTCATGATTTATTTGTGTGTGTTTAATGGATTTAGATTCACAATTCGATCCGGTAGGTGGAGCTGTTATTATCTAGAAATCACCCTAGTGAAAACGGGGCGGATCACTAGTATGTAGTGTTGCCCAAAATCGGTCTTGGTCTTGCAGTCTTGGTCTTGGTCTTGCATTTTTGCAAGACGCTTAGGGACTCTATGAGACGCAAAAAATATATAAAAAAAAATTGGAAAATTGGACTTATGCGCATTACGAACAATACCATAAACATACATAGCGGATGAAAATATCCATTAAAAGAAAAAACAGTGCATCCCTAGTTTTGACCATCGGCACTTTGATAGTGCGCGGCGTCTTGTTGTCGGCATCATCAAAGATCGAATACTGACCTGTCAAAGAAATTTTGCAGCTCTTCGGAAGTACAAGGTCAAGATACACGTGCCGGCGGCTTCTATTGATATCGCATTCAATCGTCGCCGCCGCGCCGCACGCACTTCATTTGACACGGTTTGAATGCCGCCACAGAGTACATGTTCCAAAGAATAAAATAAGTTTCCGGGTGCTCAGAATGGACACGAATACATTATGCTGATCTCGCAAGGAATATTGTAATTAGATAATGGTAAGGATAGGTAGATACCATAATAATTTATTCTAGTAAGTAATTATTATAATATTAATTATATGGGTTTATAATAATTACTTACTGTTATTATTATTACCTAATAGATAAACATGTTCAATAAGTTCACTGCAAATCTCGATTTTTGGAAGTGTGTGTTTTTTAACACAAAGTGTTCGAATATGTCGTCACCCATTTGATAAATATTGTAGACACTTTTTACACACTTGAAACGTGTAAACATTTTGTACAATGCTAATCGAATAATATAAAAAGTGTGCATATTAAAAAGCGTACAATAAGATCTATGTACTTTTTAGGAGCCCGAGTATCTCTTAGAGAACCGTTTAAAGAAATTGATTGCATTGAATTGACATTTTATATTTGACTTATCGCTTTACATAATTATAGAACTATTGTAAAAATATTTTGAAAAGAGCAACTACTGAGTTTCTTACTTTCTTCCATGATTCTTCTCAGTAGAATCAAAACCCCTGGACATGGAAAAGAAAAAATTGGGGAAAACAGTGATTATATGACTATTCACAAGTGTATTTTTAATGCCTACTTGAATAAAACATATTTAAATTTTGAATTTCAAACGAGTGAAGGCAAATTTAATTTAACTAACGTAGATTAATTCAATCACAAGAAGAACATAATATACACAACTTTATTTACATATTTACATTTCATTATTACGTAGGCACACTATACCTATCTGGCAACGCATCTACTTTATTAATCTTCTGAAGAATCATTAATTTTATCAAAGGATGCCGAACTTTCCTTTGTCGGTCTTTCGGCGTGTACTTACAAATAGTAGTATTTATTTTAATTCCAGTCATTCCCAATTGAGCTTTGCTTCGAGTCTAATGTATTAATTGTTTTTACTCTAATCCTTGTTGTTCTCGGAGTGATAAGTTTACAATTCGACATGAGTGACGAATAGTCGAATAGTTCTAGTCGGAGTAGTGAGAGTTGGAGTTATAGATCTAAAAGACCTAAAAGTAAATTTGATGAGTTTTTCGACATAATTCATGCATCCCAAATCGCTTTGTGTAAATTATGCCAACATAAAAAGGTTGAAATAAAAATGAAAAACAGAAACACTTCAGGCTTAAGGAAGCATCTAATATCTTTCCACAAAAAGGAATCACAAATATTTCTTCCTGAAAAAACAAAATTAAGTGGAGATATCACAAGGTTTTTAATAACCACCGGAAAAAGTGGACAGGTAAGAAAAAATATACTTATCACAAAATTACATAACACATATATTATGTAACTAGCGGCCGCCTGCGACTTCGTCCGCGTACACTATCTGATTTCCTATGAGATTTTGAAATTTTCTCGCTGCAAAAGTCTTACCTAAGTATAAAGAGGCTATATAGGTAAAGATTAACTATGCAAGTATTTATTATTTAAAACTAATAAAGTAAATGTCGATTTTCATATCTATACTTTAAAAATATAGGACTTACATGTAACCATTTTACCCCCGATTTCACCCCCTTAGGGTTAGGATTTCGTAAAACAGCATATTCAGGATTTTATTATTGAAAACTTATAACTTTAATGCCGATTTTCGTGTCTCTAACTTCAAAAACGTAGGACTTTCATACAAACTTCCAACTCCCATTTCACTCCCTTAGGGATAGATTTTCTCAAAACCGTTTCTTAACTGATCTTTATGCCATAAAAGGAACCTACCTTACAAACTTGAAGTTTGTATGTTTTATAGTTCCTGAGATATCGTTATAGTCAATCAGTGAGTGGTAGTTATATATATATATATATATATATATATATATATATATATATATATATATATATATATATAGTATATATAATTCACTCATATTTTCATTTGTTTTTATAATCGGCGAGACACATGATTTACTGTTTTATTTCAGTCTGAAAATAGCAGTGACAACATCACGACAGCTACAGTTGACTGGATGCTACCTCTCTTTTCATCAGCTACAGTATATTTTCTCAATTACCATGTTTATTAAAAGGTCAACACTTAGAAGGAAGGTCAAAGAACGGTTTGAAGAGCTTCAACTGAATCTTAAGAAACGACTACAACAATTTTCATCTAAAACGTCATTTACCATTGATGGATGGACGTCAATTGCTGGTAGGAGTTACTACGTGGTCACTATTCATTATATAGACAACGAATGGAAGTATCAATCTGTAGTCCTTGATTTTATACCATCACGCGGTCGATATATATTGGGGAAGATATTGCAACGATTTTCCAAGAATGTTTATTGGAATATGACATAATTGATAAAATACAGGGTATCACGGTCGACAACGCAACTGCAAATACCAAATTTATGTATGAATTGGACAAACAGCTGCCACACTTTGATTCAGACAATCAACATTTCCGGTGCTTTGCTCACATTTTGAACCTTGGTGTACAATATTTATTAAAGACCTTAGCATTACACAGTGAAACTGACAATAAGGGACAAGAACAGCAATATGAAGATAATGAAGACGAAATTGAGGAAGATGAAGAATATGCGCCAAGTATTGCTGACTCACGTACAGCTATAACAAAATTACGCAGTATTTTCAGTAAAATAAAAGAAGAGAGATATTGAAGAGGAAATTTCAGTCTGCTTGTGAAGCGGCTGGCGTGCCATCAAATCTGAACCCCATACTCGACTGTCCAACGAGGTGGAATTCCACACATGATATGATTGGATTTGGTCTAAAAGTGAGAACTGGCATTAACATATTGTGCACTTCTGTCACCGAATTGAATGATTTTCAAATCACAGATAGTGAATGGCCAATATTCGAAAAAATACATAAGTTTCTAATAAACTTTAAACTTCTATCAACGAAACTTGGTGGAGAAAAATATGTTACATTACCACTAGTCATTGTATCATTCAATCTCTTGCTCGATAAAATTGAATCCATGGTAAAACAATTAGATGAGAAACCTAATCGATCCGAAGTGGATGAAACGCTCATTCTGGGTTTTCAAGTAGCTCGAGATAAAATGCTTAAACATTATAAAAAGAGCCACTGGATTTATTGTACCTCTTTAATTTTAGATCCAAGGCATAAGACTCAGACTTTTGACATGATATTTTATGAACTTTATAAAGAATATAAAAGTCTAAACTCTGTGAATACATCTCTAGAATCACCAAGAAAGGAAAAGAAAGTATGTGAATATGATGAAGATGAAGACGTAATAGACTTTGAGAAATTGTATGCATGTCCCTCGACGTCATCTGGATCTGGATCTTTTCATCAAGGTTTAGTTATAGACGAGTACCTAAGTAAACCCAGAGCCGCCGATTCGGAAGACATTTTAGAGTGGTGGAGGACGCATGAGACAGAATATCCGACTTTATCGAAGATGGCCCGTGATTTTCTTTCAATACCTGCAACTTCAGTACCTGCTGAGAGATTATTTTCTAAAGCATCATTAGTAATTAGAAAACATAGAAATAGGTTAAGTGATGAGTCAGCCAGATGGTTACTTTGTATTAATTCTTGGTCAAAAGAATTAATATAAAGTAACAGTAACGTCAAAACTGTTGTGTACTGTTATGTAATTTAATTTGTATTGTATTTTATTTTTTTATTTAACTAAATGGTAAATTGTATAACTCTTTCATTCCATTTCATATAAGGGTCTATCAATCTCTTTCTAGACAGATAATGTTCTTTATAATACAGTCAAGTTAATGTCATTAATTTGTTTTTTATATGTTTTGACTAAGTTTTAGCACATGTAAGCTTATTAAATGTAACGTTTATTAAGAAACAGACTAACTCCCGTGGCCGTGAGACTTGGTAGACAGCTCAGTTGGTTAGAGTATCGGCACGGATCGCTTAGGTCGTGGGTTCAAACCCCACCCGGTATTAGTTGATTTTTCGAATTTCTCATTAAATGTTTATACATTTATTAATTTGGTTGGTCTTTCTATGGCTATGTTAATTCAAGCTCAAAATGTGCCTACTCTGTTAAGTTGTTCTAAGATCTAAAGTAACGTTTAATAAATAACAATAGGCTAATAGGTAATTGCGAGACTTGCGAGACTCTTGCTGCAAGACGAAGACCAAGAACAAGACTGAGAGCGCCAAAGAACAAGACCAGGTGTTCGCAAGAACCAAGACTGGCTAAGTCTCGTCTCGTTCTTGCATTTGGGCAACACTACTCGTATGTAGATAATTATAAAAGGACATATAATTTTTAAATTTTATAGAATTATATTTAAAAAAAAAACAATTTAATTCAATTTAGCAACAAAATTATTTCTGTACAATTTTATTCAAACAAAATTAATGGCATACACATTGTACATTATAATAAGGCCAAAGATATAATCAAAACTTGATTAATGATAGCTATTAAAATACTGGCCGAAATAGTTAAGTGGATAAAAATTAAAACAAGCTATAAATAATTCTCACCTTAACAATGCCATAAATTACTTGACTTTAAGTCTTAACAACTATAACTTTTCTTCGGCGGCTTGAATAACAACTAAGAATTCTTGATTCATGATCGTGTGGATATATTACAAGTAAAATCAACATAACGTCATATATCGTACACAAAAATGCTTCTCTTATCGTTTCTAGCCAAAATCAAACAATAAATTACATAGTTACTTCATGTCGATGAAACTTTAAATATAGTCAAAATATAAAAAAGTTATAATTTAATTTAATTTATATTTAAAAAAATAAATACCATTACAAAGTTCTCTTGTGTCGCGGTAATTTCGTAAAACAATAAAATAAAAATATGTTTGTTATTGTAAACACATAAATTACTCATAAGCTTAAAACTGATAGCTGGAGTTTAAAATCTAAGTTTGGAGTTAGGCATATGAATGCCTGTGCATGGATACAGTGTTCTACCATAGTTTACACATATAGATTTAGAGAAATAAAATACAGTAACCAACACCTGGTTCCTCAATAGTTATATTAATTCATTATTTACAAATACTTACCCCTGCGGAATTGGAACCAGCGAGCGTTCACGTCATAAACAACTTTAAAAAGTTTTAAGTACATTTAACTGTTTTAAAATCATTGATATCGTATTTATATAACGTAGTAATTTCCTCAGAAATGAGAGGAGACCAGTGCCCAGTAGTAGGACTTATGTGGGCTGTTACTCTACTTCAACATGTGGTTACTAAAGCCCATTCTACTGCAATTGAATACAAATAAATTAATCTACAAACGTACTGTACTCACAGATTGTCCCACAAGCCTATAATTATGAGTATATTAGCTCTCTTAACTACTAAACGTCGGAATGGACGGAAGACGACAGTAGATGTATGTATGTGCTTTTTAGCGGCATAAATAGGCAAAGGGATGGTAACCCATTCAAACGCACTCCCAGATAGAAAACCAACTCTCCTATTTAGGAAATACGAACGTCGTATCAATAATATAGCCGTATCAATAATATTAAAGGGCGTCAGAGATTAAACTTTGTTAGGTTTCTTGATATTCAATACTTTGATTGATTGATGATCAACCCATTTTAACCCGTTGTTATATAATTAACGCGGGTATAACTATCGCGTTTCAAGCATTGATGCATATGTTATCACATGTGTTGTATAACTCAATGGTTTCAAGACGTAAAATACGCGGACAGGCGATGGGGAGTAGCACTAAAAGTGGGAGATGTTTGGTTCTACAGTTCGTCAAGCGTGGCTGTTTAAATTTTTATAATTTTTGATGACTCTCTTTTAACAGGAGAGATCTATGTCCAGCATGCATCATGCAACATTTATACAAATGATTAGAAATAATTCAGAGGGCTGTGCTCGGAGTTTTTTCGCGTGGTACAAACCGTAACGAGGATATATGCAGAAGAACTTACTAGTTTACTAACTATATACGTGGTAGAGTCATGCTACAGCTATATACTTGTAGCAGGAATGAGTCGGCTTGACCGGGGAAGGACCACGCTTTAACAGGCCAGCGTTAAATAGCAGCTTAACGCTGCTGTGTTTCGTACGGTGAGTGTAAAAAAGCAGAGATCTATTTTACTGGAAATGAGAGTTAGTCCTTATCGCTGTAACGCTGATGTTAATGATCTAGGTGTAAGTAGAATACAGAAATCTTATCCCATTATATATTCAAGACCAAAAAAAGACACCATGTAATCGTCAGTCACAGAGGTAGGTATCATCTAATACTAGTAGCTGTAAAGTGCTCGAAACGTCGGGAATATAAAATATAATCCGTAAAAACCAGTTTTATTTAAATGTATTTTAACAGTAGCATGAAAAACAAAATCCTGTCTTACAATAATATTATAAATTTGAAAGTTTATATAGATGTTTGTATGATTGGATGTCAGAATGTTTGGAGTTTGTGACGAAGCTTTTTTGTTTTGAAATTGAAACGTAATTAAAATAGTTAAAAATATGGGCTATGTTTTTTTTACTAAAGTCTAAATGTATTCCAAATTATAGATTTTTAAACATTTTTTTTGGCTTGGTGCTATCTATAATATATAAAACTAAAAATCTTTTAGAAAGTTAGTTTTACACTGTATCTATCTATCCTAGATTAGTCACAACGACTGCGTTTTTGTTAAAAAGTAAAAATCAGAAATGTAATGCAGAAGAGTTTCGCAAATTTTAATTAAAATAATTTCCTTTAATAATTATTCGTCAGCTTTTAATTAAACGCTAGTGGAACTGCGGTTAGAAACTAGTATTATATAAAGTAGGGCTCAACCTACAAACTACAAACGGGTTTTTTCTTGTTTTTGTTAGTAGGTCGTTTTCTTTACAAATAGGTCACCACTCGACCTCCATTTAACATAATGTGCGATGATGAAAGGTAGGAGAAGGAGCAACACCTCCTGTGTGTGGCAACTGTAATTTGGAGAGTGGATATGGAGAAATGGGATAGGTGTAAATTGATAAAGTTAAATTAATGTAATATTTCGTCTTCCTTCTTTGAATGATAACGGTGCCCGTATCCGACTGATAAAATATTGTACACAAATTGTAGGTAAGTAGATACATAAAAGTTATGAATAAAATATATTAAAAGACAAGCCTTTACAGCCGTTGCTAGTGACAGTATTCCGTCCATCGTCAGATTAGCTCCCAATTATTGCATTATCATCGAAGGTACATAATAATTATGAAAGCTATACATAAATATTGAAAATTTATAAGCACTTGCTGACATTTTTGCATCGGAATATATACAAAGAATGCAAGGTAAAAAAGCTTGTAATAAAAAGCTCAAAATTGTAACGTTTTGAGTTATTGAAATATCATGTAACATGTATATATAACTTTTGATGGAACCACAGAAAGTCACTTATTTACTGTACACAACTAGAACAACAAAAAAAAACAATATAAGAATAATATGGGGGGATACTGTTACTGTTACAGAGTGTGTAGTGTGTACAATGTTACAGGGCATTAAAATCCACTGCTGGACATAGGCCTCCCCACAGATTACTTCTATGGGGGGAATTTTTGCTATAGTTGCCAAGCTTGGCAAGTGGGTTGGCAACTGCAGTTTTTTTTTGTCATTATCAGGAAGACGCTGCTGTGGCCTGTGGGTCTCCTGATTTGTTTCTGTCTGTTACTATTTACCGACACCTACAGGATAATATGGGCTAGTGCATATTCTTACACCGCCAAATACCGGTACAGATTTACTTATTTCTCTTTAGTGACACCAATATACTTATTATGTTAAAAACGAGCAACTTTGTTAGACCAATTATTGTTTATTACGATGCAATTTATAGTCGGTGGTATAGAGTTTAAAGGATCACATGCATAGCTGCAGTATGAATGGTTCGTATTGACCGCAGAAGGACCACGCTCTCGTAGAATATGCTGCATAAAATAGCGATATTGGTGCTGTTTTGTTTGGTGAGTGGCGAAAACCGGATACCGAAGGTTCATTTAATATCATCATCATCATCTGAATTTTGATTCTTAACGGAGATAAACAGAAATAGGAGAGGCAAACGCATCTTCCTGATAACGAAGTAAGTTCGTTTATCACCTTTTATAAAAGTGTTATAAAAATGTAAAAAATATGTGTGCAAAACCCCTTCACGATAGAGGAGTAAATCCTAGTGTGAGGGAAAAATAAATAAATGAAATCAACGATTATTTCAAAAAAAAAAAGCTCTTAGTCATATTCCTGAGCGATGTTTAAATTGGAAGAAATTATCTGAGTAAAAATTTAAAATGGTGATCCGATGAACCGACGGAGAAGTGGAAATTTACAGAACCAGAAGCGAATATTTTGAGGGTAGTACTTGCTCTGTCGCTGTCTCTCTCTGTCTGTCTGCCTCTATCGGGGGTACGTAATACATTTTATTTTATCATTCAAAAAATAATTTACGCCAACGAAATTAAAAAGCGGTCAAGTGCGGCGGAGTTTAGAACAATGACAAATTTCGCCACCCGCAGACTTTTCATTCAAGCATTTTTGAGTCAGACATTTTTTATCTGATGGACTTGAATGACAGAATTATAAAATATATTTTGTAACTATTAAATATAACTACACGGGCACAGCGGCACACCCTCCTTATTTAAAATCTTGCGCGCTGCTGTAAAAAAAAATCCAACACTATGCTTCAACATGGAATGGTCTTTAACCCCTTCGGCTTGGGTTCATTCTGGGGAAAAAAAATTTCTGCGGCCATAATTATAAGTCATTATCTCTAGGATGCTATAGCAAACAGGTTAATAGATATTCAAGTGAAATCATGAAAGGTTAATTTCTAAATGTGATACCGAATATTATAAATTACACAAAAGTATATACCTATTTATTATATTAAGTCACAAGCGGGAAGCGCAGAAAACAGGGATTATGATATTAAATTTTGAGCGTGTCAGGTGCAAAGTCCATAATTTCCCCAGGGAACAATCCAGGATTGCGTTTTAAGGGTTTTCATGAATGGCAACTTTAATTTCGTCTGTGGGCTGCATTGTGCTATAATTATTTAGGGGTCGTTTGAATTTTATTTGCATCGCCTATGAAATCTTAGACTTGCAAATTGTAATTATGACATTCAAATTGATGACTTTTATTTAGGCATTGCAGTAAAGTTAAATAAACAATTTGATTTTGCACGAATTGTTAAACATAATGTTTTTTTTTATATTTTATAGTGATGTAAATACAACTTTTTTATAGAATAAGGTTGACAAACGAGCACACAATCCATCTGATGGTAAGTGGATGCTGTGGCCCATAGACATCTACATTTATCCTCGATTAAGAATCAAAACGCAGATGCGTTGTCACCCCTGAGGACTAGGAATGCCTCGTTTCCAGTAAAAAAGGGTCTTCGGATCTCTATACTGATGATACGAAACACAGCAGTATTAAGCTGCTATTTTACGCTGGTATCCTGTGAGAGCGTGGTCCTCCCCGGTCGAATCGACCCATTCGTGCTACAACCATAATAAAGCTGCAGCGTGGTTCTACCACGTACAAAAACTTAGGTTAATTAAAGGAATATATGAAAGGTTATGGTAAAGGGAAGGTATAACGTAAGAAAGTAAGAAACACTTTATTTTAGCACTTGCAAACCAATGCCGTACACAACAGTAGGTATACAAGTACGAGTACTTATAAAACAACTTTGTACATTGTAAGTCATGCCAAAAGGATCTTATCTCATCACTCAGCATCAGGTACGGTAACAAAGCGCTGATTTTTAGTTATGATGGATCGATTTCAACAACATTTAAAAAAATATCTCAACGTAATCACAGTAATCACAACAACAGAGTACAGTTAGAACTTATAGCGCCTTAAGAAAAACGTACATAATATGTAATGTAATTGCTTTTGCTACACAAATAGTTAAAGGCGCCAGCATATCTAACATCTGAAATCAAAATTTTTTTAAGACTAACGTAATTGATTAAAAATCTTTTAAACGTTTAACTAATTCGTTTGAAAAGTTTGACAGTAATATTGAACTAAATTCAAATGAACATAAATGATGTTTAATCGGCAAAAGAGTGATAGGTTTTATTAAATACTTATGTAATAAAAGCTACGTAAAAATTACATTATTAATGTCTTCTTTCTGCAACTAAATTAATAATAATAGTAATTTTTTTTATTTCATTAGGTATTTAACAATTTGCATAGGGTAGCGAGCACCTTTTAAGTACCTGCCTTAAGGCACTGGTGTCAGACATCAGAGATGTTCTCCGAGTCGTAACTTCGTCAATGTTGCAAGTGTGAATCTTTCCTGGTTGAGTCCGGTTTTAATAGTAAAACAAATATAATTAGTTTTGAGTGTATTAAAGGTGAGAGTAAGTCAGAGATGTTAACTCCGAGTCGTAGCATACTTACGTCAAATCGTCTGTTGCGTAAGTGTGATGTAACACACAATCTTTCCCGGAGCAATACTAACGAGACACTTACGCGCCGGTTTATAATAGTAAAACAAATATAAAAAGGAAAAAAACTTAGTTATTGAGCAAAGTTTATAATTTAAAGTATTTTATGAATGTCAGAGGTATGTTCTTCCGAGTCGTAACTTCGATTTCGAATTTTACGGCAAGTGTTGAAAATCTTTCCCGGTTGAGTCCGGTAACTTTACCAATAGTTATTTCAAAATTATTCCAAACTTTGGATAAAGATCTTGAGCTTTTGAGGTTATATTTCCCCTTAACTGTCAGAAAATTGAATTGAAGCCAGTTTGCAATTTTAGTAAGGGCAGACTCTATATCTTTACGAATGTCATCCCATGATGCTCCAGTAAAAACTAAAGCAGTTTCATCGGCATATGTGAACACATCCTTGCTGAATTATCCACTCAATCCGAGACCGTACAATCATGAATTGCGCGTGATCTTTATTTATAACATTAGATTTTTATTTTAAGCTGGCTTTCCGTGTAAGCCCTGCCCCGGTCGAGCCACCTCTACCTTACCAGCTCACTACTGAAATGGTTAAGGAGGTGATGTAGCCAGACGGGCTTCTTGTTAGTAAGGGGTGAGGAGCTTGTTGCTAGCACTTAGTAAATTAAAAAAAAATAGAATAAGACTCTTTATAAAGAACCCTGTTCCAATATTGGAAAAAAATCAAATAAATTAAATGCGATAAAATTTGTAATCTAGTTTTAATCAATGTGTAGTGTTCGCTTAAATATAAGAAACCTTTTAGATGTTCATTTGTTATCATTACGTTAAATGTATTAAAAACGAAATAATATAGTTGATTGTGTATAGTGACGCAGAACGCCAGCGATGTTCGTTACGTAGCAGACATGAAACTTTGTCCAACATTGGAATGGAAATTTTAGTCAAACTTGCTAACAATGTAAACATGTCGGGGATAAGAATATATCTACATAGTTACGTAAAATTACATCGGTATATATTTCTCACAAATACTCCATTTCGTCCCGTGGATATTGTTAGAGGTTAGTATGAGGAGTGCTAGGAAAACCTTAACGACTTAATATAGATCCCGGTTTACTCGACCCGTAAAACATCTTGACGGGCGTTTTTTTCTACAATGAGAAATGCATATGTCCAGCCGTGAATTCTAATAGACTGATGAAAAAAATTATTTTATCTTAGTACGAGATTCAATCTTCACCCCATTCCATCTTAGTCCTCAGAAATGACAGGGTAACTGTGTCTTACTTTCATTTATTATTTTGCGGAAAGCTCCTGGCCTGGGCATGTCTGCTGTACGTTAGACGAAATGTGGGTTACTTACTAAGTGAGCTTGTAAGCTTAACTCATACGGAGGAGTGGGACACATAAACAATAGACTGAACACGATGGACGCAGTGAAGAGAATATAATAATAATATAATTACTAACACGTGGTTAGTGTTAAAAGTAAGACTTAATTTTTTTATAGGATATGGGTGACAAAGGAGCACACAGTCCACCTAATGATAAATGGGTCCTGTGGCCCATAGAAATCTATTTTTATCCTCGATTAAGACTCAAAATGCAGATGTCTCATTCGTGAGGTCTAAAATTGAATGACTCGTTTCCAGTAAAAAGGATCTCGGGTTCGCTATAGTCATCCTACGAAACACAACACCATTATGTTGCTCTTTTGCTTTTTTATGTTCCTTCCCCGGTCGAGACGACCCATTCGTGCTACAACCATAATATAGCTGCAGTGTGGCTCTACCTACTCTACCTTCTTCTTCAACACTAACTGTATTTAATTTACGACTCAGTAGCTTAATAGCCTACAAAATAATTGTTTCGGTTCTGTACGTTTTTCCATGTGCAATTTATGCATGTAAAACGAATATCGGAAAACTGATATAACACATATTGAGTAAAGAAGAGGAAACCAAACTCAAAATTATTTCATTCAGTTTCTCTACCGCTTTTTTAGTCTGTTTTAGCGTACCGATGGATGTCTGAATTTTTAATAACGCGTCAGCTGGCATGACAAACATCTCTTGAACGAGGTGACCATCACGCCCCAGCAAAAAAACAACCAACACACCTCCACTGATTAACCCCAACAACAGAAAAAGGGGCCCACCACCTTAAGCACCGGATTAAAAGCGAAAAAAACACACAGAGAGACACCCAAACCCAAAAAAGCCAATGAGCACCAAAAAAAAACAACAATGGTCCAGTCTGTGGGACGTAGGTTGGATAATTTTGGTTCGGTGTGCCTTAACAATCAATCGCCAGAACCTTGTTGATTGAATTGATTACCGAAGTGTTTTTTTTCCGCACGAAGCAAATCAGGGCAACCCTCCAGTAACGGGGGAGGGAGGTGGTGAATGCTCATAGCATACCACGCAGCCGGCTGCGTGGTTATGTAGAGACTTTTACCCACTAAACACCACATTTTGGGATTGGCTTAACGATCTAACGAGAGATCTTTAAGACGTAAACGGACGCGACCCTCCTTGGGTGAAAGGAGGGCGCAAGGTGTACCTGGGGTGTACATTTGTAGAAAAGTTTGCATATTTCTCTTTCACCCAATTATTTACTTAATTCTCTTAGTCCTCAGCGGGGTGACAACGCATCTTAATTTTGATACTTTATTGAAGATAAATGTAGATGTCTATGGACCGCAGCATCCACTTAACATCAGATGGACTTTGTAATCGTTTGTCACCCTTACAAACAATTACAAAGTCCATTTAATTTTAAGAAAAATAATATAATGTTAAGAAAAATGTGTAATGTTTAGCGACATGCAATTCGAAAGGTTACGTGCCACATTTAACTCTAGACAGGATTCGGTGAAATGAACAACAGTGCCAGCTTAAACCCTCAGTATCCACTTAGCTCTAAGTATAAAGGACGCTTACTGACGTCTATTCAGGACTACCTAAGCCCATTTTAACGCGTTCCTTCGCACTTTAGTGAACAACTGGGATTTAGTAGGGATATTCATCTGAATACTTTGTATAACCAAATTTTTAACTATAATATGTTTTTATTTCTATGTAATAAAATGCAATTAATATAAATATAATGAATAGAATCAGGCAATACCTTGCGGAATTCCATTAAATTGAAAATGGTAACATTTCTTAGTTAACGTCCGCGTTAAAAATAAAACGATGTCTTACCTAGTTTGAAGAGTAACTCGCGCCCATCCAATTGCTTGCACTATCCCAGTCACTACTTGTACTAACATGACACTATCAAAGACATACCACCGTCCATAATACGATATGTATTTTTCCTCTAAACTAGAGAACTAAGAGAGAGAGAGAGAGAGAGAGAGAGAGAGAAACAGACTTCGCGATAGATGACCGCTAAGTGACATACTTATTTGACTTTTTTTGATGATCCGTTCTCTGCTGCTACTTAAGATGTTGATCCTAGTACTAAAACGATTGCATGGGTGCCGCCCATTTACGTACTTACGTTACTGCCACAATGTGCAATATGTTACAATTGTCAACACTCTTGATAAAAGTGGATAAAGAGTTTAGAGCATTGCCAGTTTGAGTCGCTACGAAATACCCAGAGTTAAGATCTGTTTAAATTATATTGTAAGGCTTTAGTTTTTCTTCTGTATCTATATTTCTTCTCATTTTGTTCTATTAGTCCTCTGCGGGACGCATGCCACTTCCGTCATAGAGAGGATTTGTCGAAGTCAATGCGCTTGGTAGTTTTTTTACAGAATAAGGGTGACAAACGAACACACAGTCCACCTGATGGTAAGTGGATGCTGTGGCCCATAGAAATCTACATTTATCCCCGATTAAGAATCAAAATGCAGATGCGTCATCACCACTGAGGACTAAGATGGAATGCCTTATTTCCAGTATAAAGGAGTCTCCGGTTCTCTACACTTACCATATGAAACGTAACAGCATTTGGCTGCTATTTTGTGCTGGTATTCCGAGAGAGCGAGGTCCTACCCCGGTTAAACTGACACATTCGTGCTACCACGTGGCTCTACCACGTAAAAATGATTGGATTGTGATGGTGGATTGATTGGTATGTTCCCCGTATGTCTTGGTATTTTACAGGTGAACGGGATGGTCTCTTACGACACCCACAGGACGAAATTGAGTGATGTATTCTTTTACTCCGCCACTACACGGCGTACAGTGAATTCAAAAATGATGATATTTGTATACTGTTGGGACTACACTTTTTTATCAAAAACAAAGAATTACGTAGAAACACCAAATAGTAATGATTTGCCTTGTGATGTGAATTTTAAAACAAGGTGTGCATGACTTTTCTGTTAAAATCAACTTATTTTTTCTGTATAATATTATTTGATTGTATCGTACGAAAACTCACTTAGCCTTTCTTTTCAGGCGTGATAAAAATCTCTGATACCGAAGATTTAGAACCTTTATTATATGACATTTTTTATTACATAATATATTGACCGTGTCTTGCTTTTCATATTACGAATATAATACATTCCTTGCATTTAAAACCATACAGTTTCACGTCTATGTCTATATACATATAATGAATCTGTAGAAAAATTATTTTTTCACGATTCACGCAAAAACTATTAGACGGATTTCCATGAAATTTGGTGGTGTAGGCAGTAAATGATAGTGTATAACATATAGGCAACTTTTTATCCACTTACGGAAGAGTATAAAGAAGGGTTATGTTTTTAAATTTTTTTTAAATTTATTGTCGTAATGGTTGCGGTGGTTCTATTAGTCATAAAGAGGATTTAGCTATACGTATTACTATAGAAAAGTGTGCGTGTGTAAATGTAACTCATCGTAACTGACCAGAAAGGTCAGAATAACGTCTGTCGGGCCAGCTAGTTCTATAGTATATTTATAAATTTTTTACAATGGAAAAAATCGAAAATAATATAATAGATAGTATATGTGTCGCGATTGTTTTAGTAATATCATTGCGATGATATTTTTACGTGGGTTTTTCTTCACTGTATCATAATATTAATAAGTTTTCGGTTTTGGAATTGCTTTTTCAAATGTGTTTAAATTTTTAATATACAAAACATCAACAGAATCTAGGGATATTTTATATTTCGTCAAATATCTAAAAATCTGTGAATAATTTTCTGATGTAGTAAATGGAAGAATGATAGGTTATTTTAAGGTATTTAAAAAAGTTAAAAAAACATTTCGTAATTTTTGTTTTAAATAACAATGTTAATTTTTTAATCGCGCTAAAAAAATTAATATGATAAAACACCTTCTAATACGACAGTTAAAATTGAAAAAATTTTATAACACCTAATTATTAATAATAAGTAGAGATGGGCCGAACATGGATTTCACCGAACGATACGAATATTCGGCTGAAAGTTCGATAAAACTTTTACCGAACCGAATATTCGGTCGAATGTTATTCGGCAGGATCACCTTGGTCCCTAACCAATTTATGTCGAAAATTGTTACCGTAAACCGCGCGGGATTAGCGCCGGACCCTGCCACTCTCTCCATCGACTCACCTGACTCCGTTATTGCATCATCTAGTACTGAGCAAATTGCCGGCACATGCTTATGTTTTGACTATTTTTGTGTTATTCTTAGTGAAAATTGATGATTATAATATGATAAAATAAGTGGCAGGAGATCTACCATTTGGACTTATTTTAGAGAAACTGAGGACCAAAATAAAGTGAAATGTACTAATGTAATGTAATGTTTCTTTGTTTGATTCCAAAAAAAAAATTATCAAGCTTTCTATTTGCTATAATTAGAAATAAATCTACAGCGCATCAAAACATAACACTATACAAGTAGATTTAACCCATAAATAAAATATACTTTCAACAGTAAAATTATGAAAGACATGGCATTACTCAATTCGTACATTTCAACACAGTGGGCACTTTGAGTCCCACATTAACGAATCGGTAATTTAACCGAATATTCGGCCTCGGTGGATTTTTTCCTACCGGAGAAAATCCACAACACATAAATTGCACAAGGACAAACATCCAGACCCGAAAGAATTATTTGTAGGCCATACAAATACTTGTTCCGTGCGGGATTCACCCGCGGCCCCAGCGCAGCCACTCATTACTAAGCCACTGCGCCACGGAGCCGTCCTGGCCCAATTCCTGGCCCATTTGGATTCTGTGTGGAACAATAACAGGCTCTATTACCTTCTCGTGGTATTTTTGTGCAGTCATGCTGCCTTGGATCTAAACGAGCTGGGTTTGTCCGCCAAGACGAATTCCCGCCCATACCATGATTGTCCCGCCCTGGTATGAGTGGACCTCATGAGGGTGCCGTAGAAGGCTAACTCTCCCCGAAGTTCTCTAAACACGTGTTCTTCGTAAATCCGGGTGAAACCCAAACCAGGACTCATCGGTGAACAGCAACAAAAACCATTGTTCGTCACTCCATGGTAAATACTCCCGAACCCACCCACAAGCTGCCGAGCACGATTGCCACGTCGCAATGCTGGAATACGATGTTTGGTCGCTTACCAGCAGCTGTTGGTCCTCCTAGAGTCTTTGTAGAAGTTGCATCGCTGTGATTTTGCGTTGTCTTCTAGCGGTCATTTGGATAAATCGATCCTTTCTCTGCGTAGTAACACGATATCTCCCGTGTGCCGTTCAGCACTTCCCCAGCACTGCGACAACGTACCACAACCTTGATATCACGTTTTGGCTGGTGTGTGCGGCCTCAGCAACGACACGTTGAAAAGCACCGTTTTCTAACACGCGCACTGCTCGTAACATTTCATCAACAGCTCACACGGCACGTTAAATTAAAAAAAGAAAAACAATGTGATCCCTTTTCATTAAATAATATCAGTAGAACAATTTTAATTTTCCTTTACGTAACGAATAACTAACAATTTTGCTGTCGCGTCTTGTTTTTTATTTTTTTTTATTTAAAGTTTTAAAATTTGAAAATAGAATAAAAGATGTCTCAATCTGTATAAAGATTTTTATGGAAACTAAAAAAGTTTTTAAACTAAATAATTTAGGACTAAGGTATCCCTAGACTCTGTTGATGTGTTTACTATAACATAATACAGCATGTTCAATATTTAATAATCTGATAAAGCTATGATATGGTACGAATCGGTCGAATATACCGGGGAAGGACAGCATACTGCCACTGTGTTTTTTATGGTGAGTGATGAGAACTGGGGTCCTTTTTCATTAGTAACGAGGCTTTCCATCTTAGTTCTTAGGGGTGAAAACCCCTTTGATTCTTAATAGATGATTTATTCCTTATATATCTATGAGCCACAACATTTTGCTTACTATCAAGTTAAGTTGTTGTTCGTTTGTCACCCCTGTTTCTATAAAAACGTATTGTAGTACTGAGGCTATCGTGGAAAGAGAATGCAATTCGGACACTTGATATTAGTTTTTTTTTCGAACATTTGCCTTTTGTTACTATTCGAATAATATCAATGTAACTGTTCGGTAAACTTGTAAAACTCATGGTCTATGTAATAGTCTAAGTAAAGTTAAGGTTAATAAAACTGAAGAGGATAAAAAAATAAGAGAATTAGTAACGCGCTTGTATTCATTTACCTTTGTAGGTAGGTATAGATTCTAGGAGGTCCTAGGAGCATCCTAGGACGATGAGAGAACCTACTGATGGGGACAGTGCCCTGTACACCTTGTGATAGGGAGTACTGCCTACCCTGACGATAATTAATAAAACTTATTATTAATTAAACTTGGACTGTACTGAATTAGTTTTATTCGTGTTACAGGGATAACCCGACAATGTAACCGTGCGATCGTTATCTAAAACTGTGTCGTTCTGTGCGACCGGCGAACCGCTCCCACCGCTACCGTCTCTTCCGTACCACTCCCCCTCCTGCCGCTGCTAAACTACGTGACGCATGTTTATGCAGTAACGTCTCGCACAACCTTGTCTTCACCACCTACCTACAGCCTATTTAGGATTTGCGATTTTGATAGATGATGTGTAGATTACATTTCAGTGTTGACACTGCACTGATGCAAAAATCAGGCGTAAAGAAAATACGTATAAAACTTGAGAGATAGGATAGTTTTTTTGCCCATGAGTGACCCAAAATTTTTTTGCGAATTTAAGGATTTTTAATAGGTCATGACTAAGGGTCGTCGAAAAGGGCAGAACAACGTCTGCCTGGCAAGCTAGTTAGTTATATATAAATATTTATTACATTTATAAAATTTATTCAAGTAGTTCAAAATTAAACTCTAATTATTTTGAAGGACATCAGAGTCGAAGTTCGAGGACATAATATGAAGTACGTCAACAGGAATCGAGCCTAAGCCCTAAAAGCTCTCTGGGGCAAATGCAGTCTGTTACTTACAGAGTCCGAGTACATTTCATTTACATTGTATACTTAGTTTTTACTCTTGATTCTAAGGCAATCGATCAATACAGCTATACCATAGATATATAAAAAAAAAAAAAAAAGTTATATATATTTCTATGAGCTAAAAAGTTTAACATTTTGATAACGTTCATTTATTTGTAAGAAAAATTCGTTTATAAAGTTATGTATGTAATTACTATAAACTATAATCTTTAGCTCCCATATTTCCAGTTTGAAGCAAAATTAGAACCTAATTGAAGAACAAGCTAATGCTTGTTACTCTCTTGCTTATTTCACATATACCTACATTACAGTATTCTTAATATGGCCCATTTTCAATATATTGTTAACTAGTCTATAATCTTTTATCTACGGCGTCGCTTGCCTTTAATAACTTCTGCAGCATAAGTTTGCTTTATCACTCTTTCTACGTGTCCAATACACCGAAGCATTCAAAACATCTTGCAATGTTGTGACAAGGATTAAGAAGGGAATGGAAACCGCAATTTTAACAGAAATGAGTTGGAAATGCGTAAAATACAGTATTATCAGCTAAGACTAATCTCACAGCAGCGTCATTGGTTTTATGTCAGCGATTTCGCATTCCGCCCGGGTAATCGGAAACTTTGTCGTAAGCCTATAGAATTTCAATAAAGACGCTACAAAAAATATCGCCGATAGGGATAGATCCCTACGTTACAATAATGGGCTATCGTTTACGAAGTAAAGTAAGATTTTGGGTTCAATATGACGTTGTGTTTTATGAGGAATTCGTATAACGCATTGTGTATTTATAGGGTCATAATATTGGTCTTAGCATATGAGATTGGCTTTATATGGAAAAAGCAAAACGAAAACAAAATTATGATATTATGCATTTATCTACGCACTTTCGCACTATAAAATGTATAGGCAGTTCATTGATTCCTTTGATGAAAAAATTGTGGGAGTGAAAATCAATAAAATGATTAAAGGCTGTTTTGACTACCTCATAGGAATAGAACTTTTTCTGGCAAGATATACTCCTAATCCCGGAAAAAAGTGGTAATATATTTCAAAATCAAAGATTTAGGGTGCACTTTTTTTTAAATAGCGCTTAATTTTATTACAAGGGCAAAAGATGTTCAACTTCAATTACAAAGTAACCTAACAGCCTTTTTATGCGCCTGCTGGGCACAGGCATCTTTATATTTCTGAGAGGGAGTTGACGATATCATTTACTTTCAATTTTAAAAAGTTAGGTTTCGTCACAATGTTTTTCTTTACCACAGAGTACGAGGTAAATCAAATTTGAAAAATGCTATTAACAATTTCTTTAGTTTCGGTTAGGATTGAACTTAGGTTCTTCGCGTGTTATCCTTGAACTTATCGCCTGAGCTACGAGGGAACTCCTTAGTCCTTACGTTATACCTATGCTCTGGTTTATTGGAAACCTGTTGTAGGGGTTCTTTTAAATAATTTATTTGCGACAGTTCGTTTTCCGCTAATATATGGCCAACGAACTGTCGTTCCGTCCTTATGTTTTCATAAATTACCTTTTATAAATTAGAGCAATTTTTTTATTTCATTTTCTTTTACATTATCTTAGTGCATATTAACATTACTTGGTTTTATTTAAATATAATAATGAAGGGACATGACATCATGGGTATAAAAATATCGATACTATTACTGTTTAAGTTGGAATAGTGGTGTAGTTTGTAAAATACAGTCAATAATTCCAAGAAATAAAACTTCAATACAAATAAGACATTCTATGCGAAAGAAGTCGTGGGCACAGCTAGTTTGAAAAAAATAAAATTGAATTTGAAATTTCTAACATTATTTGAGATTAAAGTGGCCAGTACGACAAACGACCAAATTGTTAAGTAGGTCCCAATTTTTAATATTTTTAATATTTGTCGTTACGTATTGGACAACTCCGTTTTTGGTCATATAATATGTACTCGTATGTAGGTTTCTTTCTTAGGACTGGTTGTTTCACGAGTACATTAAGTAAAGGTAACAAATAAAATCTACGATAACAATGTTTAAAATAAAAGTATCCGGTTGACCGAGCTTTGCTCGGTATTTTTCGCTCGGTTTTTTTTAATTAGTGTGTTTTGGAAATTATATTTAGATACAAATTGCATACTGATGAAATACGAGTAATATATTTTGATAGTAGCGACATAATAGAAAAAACTGAACTGGTTATTTGAATAAAAAATCATGAGTGCAATTAGTGTAATTTAAAGTTTCGTGTTTTTAAAATATACTAAAAAAGGGGGCACGAAAAAAATAGATTTTCTCAAAAAAGAAAGGAACTTGAAAAAAAAAATCAAAAAAAGTCGGTCGGTCGGTCTGGACTCGAACCATGGTATTACGATTTTGGATTACGATTAAGGTATTTGTAAACATTAATAAATCGTCGAAATTTACCTTCTTATTATAATGATTTTGTAACAGTTTTTCATTACCTAAAAACACGGAAAAAAAGTCATTTTCTAAAAACAAATCCTAGCTATCGATTTATTGCCCCCGAAACTCCCTGCACACAAAATTTTATGAAAATCGTTGGAACCGTTTCCGAGATTCCGATTATATATATACAAGAATTGCTCGTTTAAAGGTATAGGATAATCGTTGATTCACACTTTGTTGATTGTCACTCTTGACTTATGTCAAAATTTAGCTATAACAGTAGGTAACTGTTGCTCCGACCACTGGTCAATGCGGTTAGTGTCATTTGTTCATTAAGTGATTTTCTAAACTTGTCAATTACGTATAGTATGGAACCTTTACTTTTTAATTCTACCTTTTTCGACGATAGTTTATCTGATGCAAAGTGTGATGGTAACTTTGACAAAAAGTTGTAATGCCACGAAAAAACGTTCTGCGTTTTACGGACGCTAAAAATCCTACGTAATAGTTACTATTTGACTAACGTAATATTATAATATTACTGATTGTTTCGACTAAGTATCTATTGTATAAACTTTACATTCAACACTATTCATACCTTCAAATCAAGATTAAAAATATTTTATTTGATTAATAACAGATCGCAAAGATACCATTCTCAACTTTTGGACACGCACTCATGCAAACATCTTCTTCCTTCTTTCGTTATCAGTCCGTAAAATTTCACCGCTAGACGCACATGAGCATATGTCCCTAAACCTTATTGTTAGATTAGATGCATAATATGTGTAGGTGGGCGCGGGTTCTTACAATGAATTGAGCACGATTTAGCTTGGTTTTTGCGTCACTTGAAATTTATGCAGCGCTCCGTCGTTCTTTCTTTATTCTTCTGAGTTTTTTCTTTGTTAGTGATCATTGTTAGAAGGTTGATTACATTCTAGTTCACATCAAATATTTATTTTGTTTGAAGGGTAGATCAGAAACGAAAGAATCAGAGTCGAATCGTAAATTTCTTTTCCTTAGTAAATTCACTAATATTATCGGTTTTTTTTATATAATATAAATTTTCAACCAAACAAATTGAATTACAAAAAAAGTATCGTAACGTAAATTCAATACCAACAGCCATTCAGACGGTTGAAGGAAGGAAACGTCAGCACAAGTCATAAAAACCAATCGATGATATGAATTTAACCCTCCGTTAAGGCCCTCCTTTTTCCGCGTTTTGATTTCCTTTGATTGAGTTTAAAATGCCCTCTTGCAATTTTGATAAGCTCCAAAACAAATGTTAACTCTCTCGGACATTCCGTGTTATTTAATGTATTCAATAAATGTTCTGGTCCACTGCTGAAATGCTATAACATGGTCTTTAACCCCCTCTATTCATCGACTTCCTGCATCTCTTACTAGGCCACACAATCTAGGAGGGGGGAGGAGGTGAATTCAGAAACCTAGTTTTAAATAATCGTGTTTATTAATTTTGGTGCAATAATTTGTTTGCGTTGTAAATGAATATCAAAAAATCTTATTTATTCTTTGTAATTTAGCTAAGGATTTAAATTCAAGTTAGATATTTTTATTTTGGTTATAAGGAAATGAGAAAATCAAGCAATGATCTGTGCTACCATTTTCGAAAGGCGAAAAAAGGAAGGGACGCATGACGTGACGAACGTCTGCCCCTAAACTCCAATATGACAAATTTAGAAGTACGTGATGGGAATGTGCAGACAGTGAATTCATTTTTGTCTTGTGTTGTCAAGTTTTGCGGGAATGCCACCTGAGTCTTAATTGAACACTTCCAGGTTGGATTTTTTATTCAATATGTCGATTTTAGTATCAGTTCATTGCAGATTTAAAATTGTGCAATATAAATGGACGTATATTTATACAAAAATATTAAAGGCATTTTAAAACGAAATAAGATTATATTTTAAAAATCTTTCTCTGCCTATTACTTCCTTTTTAAATTAGATGCTGGCTGATGAATTTGATGAATACATATATTAAGGTGTTATATTGTTAGTCTTCTTAATAAAATGAAATAAATTGTTTGTGCTACTATTGTGAATATAGTATTCACAATAGTAGCACAAACAATTTATTTTATCTTTCTTACAACTCAAAGATACAATTTTTAACGCTTTTTGTTTATTCGTTAAACACAAAGTATTTGATTTCTGACGTCTCAATCTATAATATTCCTGGGAAAATAAATATAATTAACTGTTTTATCACACTCTCCTGTTATGGCTTGATAAAAAGCGGTAAAATTAAAAATTTTGTACAACCGACTTCAATACGGCCGAATCAGTGTATTCGAAGTTAATTAAATACGCATTATTTAAGGTTAACTCAAAAACTACTAGTCAGATCTTGATCAAATTTATATGAGACCACACAAAAAGTACCAGCTTTCAAATAAAAAAAAAACATCAAAATCGGTTCACCCAGAAAAAAGTTCTGAGGTAACACACTTAAAAAACATACAGTCTAATAGAATACGTCCTCTTTTTTGAAGTCGGTTAAAAAAGCGCAGCTCATTTTATGAAGTCGCCTTGCTAAAATAAAATATCTCGTTTTTAAAATTCAAATAAAAAAGTTATAAAAATATTTAACAGATAAGATTCTACGCTATTTATTATTTATATATTAATTTTTAACGTTACCCTGATCTGGGATTTTCTCCTGTAACGTGGAGGCAGTTTTTATACATAAAACTCACAAGGACAAACAAGTCGTATTATAGCTACAGCACGAACGCATAGGTCGGGTTGAACCACGCATTGACAAAATATTTGTATAAAATAGCAGCAGACCGGATTCCTTTTCACTGCTAGAGGCTAGGGGCATTACATTTTAATCCTCTGATCCTTAATCCTAACAACGTATATATATATATATATATATATATATATATATATATATATATATATATATTGGCTCTTAATTATGGATGTGTGTTAAATATGATTTAGATGTTGAAACACTTACCATAATGTGAATTGTAGAACACTTATGTATACACATCGATCACTAATTTTATTAGTGATCGAAGTGTATACATTACGCACACAAACACTCACGCCTGTCGGCAGAGACTATAGACTTCTATTTGGCACGTTCCTGGCACACCTATCTCGCCTCAATTACTTCCATGTAGCTACGCCTACATGCTCGTAGATTTAAGGGTACTATTAATTTGACCCATTTTCAGTAAATTGCCAACTTGGTCGATAAACTTTCGTCCGGGTATTCGTTCCCGGCAGCCTTTCACTTCTGCCACATAGATTTGCTTTGTCACTTTTTCTCGTTCATTATTTCCACATGACCAAACCACCGAGGCATTCCTTTCTTAATCCGGGTCACAGAATCATTTTGCAAACCGCACTATTCTCTTATCACCTAATTTCTCAATCTGACGTTCAGACTCAGCCCTAACATACTCCTTGATGACCGCATTTTTGCAGCATTTATTCTACTTTCGTGCTTCTTCTGCCACACCCAACTTTCACTACCGCACATTAATGTAGGGACTAACACAGCGCTGTGAATTGCCATACGTGCATTTTTTTGATACATTCTGACTTTCAACAATAGAAAGTTATGTATGTAATTACTCTAAGTAGAGAGATTTTACCATAGATTTAGTAAGAACTGACGGTAAGGTTTTTACAAAAAAGTTCGAAGTGAATTCGGAGTGAAATTTCGCGGCACCTTCTAGAAAGGGTAGAACAACGTCTGACATGCCAGCTAGTAAGTACGATATATTTGTAATAATAAGCGATCAATAGTTCTTTCAATTTGCTAAAACAGTTAAAAGTGCACAACAAACGTAATAAATATTTGTTTCCAAGTAAACCCAAATACAGAAAAGGCATTAAGAAATCAATTGGTAAATGTAACACTGCGAGCCTAAGGCAACTGCCGCGGGGTGTATCCTTGATGTTCACAGGCATTCCGGCGAGTGAAAGATTTAGTGGCAATAACGTGCGATGTTTGCTCTAAGCAATTTGATCTTATTGTACGTTCGATCGGATTAGTCTTGTGCACAGATTTCTCAAGTACATTGTATGGGTACCGTGATATATATGCATATTTTTCACGACTTTCAAAATTGAGTTGTATTGGATTCTTATTGTAAGTATATACAAATCTAATTTTAAAGTACATTTTCTTTTACTGTAATCTCAGACCAACTAAAAAAGATGGACGCCGCGAACTAAGGGTGAGCATTGTGACGACGAACCGTTTACAAAGACCGTTTTGTGTTCTGCGACGATGAAACCGTTTTCTCTCCTGGGTTCAAACAGTCTTCGTTGTACAAAGCAGTCTCCGAATTACTTGATGCGATTTTTTATTTTACGCTTATGATAATACAGTCGAGAACGCAATGATTTAATTATCTATCTCACTCGTCGCGTCGTCGTCCTTAACGTTCCGCATTTTATTGTAGTCTTTAGTTCCGCATTCGTTTACAAACGTTAGTAAAGTCGAAAATCGTTGATAGTTAGTTGTAAGAAACTGCAACCATTTCACTCGACGAAAACGCAATTCTATTTCATGTTGGATAAGTTTCGAACTCTAAGCCGTCTTCAAACCACGACGTAACGACGACTGTTTTCTGCAACCGTTTTCGTCGTCGGGAAAATAGTTGCAATTTGTTTGTCAAAAATTCAACAACTACCCACCATACTGCGTACATTTCAAGTGATTCCGAAACCATGTTCAACTTCTTAACAAGCACTCACGCGCACAACTTTCTTTTTTTTTGTTTTTTTATAATATTAGTAATTCGACTGCCTCGTTGGTATAACGATTGTAAATGCGACCGCTGATCATAAGACTCCGGGTTCGAATCACGGGTCGGGCCAAAAAATATCAGTTATTGAGTTGAAGTTGGCAGTGTTCCACCTCCACGCCTCGATAAGCACGAAAGGCCGTTACGCTTCACATACACCTAATCCGTCGTCGGCCGAAATTTGCTCGGGCGATGACGGCCGAACTCGGACGGTCGAATCTTGTAAAACAAAGGGAGCGCGTACACAAACAAGACCCTCATCGTCCGATAACGCACGAAAACGGCCGATCAACAGTCGAATCCGAACTTGTTGGGATTTCTCCCCCGACTGCCGGCGTCTACAGTGCAAATTGAGTGTATTTATAGTTTAATTTGATCATTTTGTCTTTATTCTGTTGTTTCTGTCAATGTTGTTACGAGTATCTACCTAAACGACTATGGATATTGAAAATAGAAAATATAAAAGAATACCTGCAACGTCCAATGTCGGCACAAGTGGTACACTGTTTCAGTGTAAGCACTTACACATCCGAGTTACTCGTCCGGGTAGTTCTGTCCGCCATCGGCCGACAAAATCGGATTTGGTGTACACGTACCATTAGTCCTGTGCCTGATCTCCTTCCGATCGTATCGGATTGTCGCCCCATCGGACTATGATAGTGAGTGAATTAGCGTGCTCCTGTGCTTGCACATACAATCAAGCGCTATAATCCTGTCCTGCGACTAGTCTTCATTGAGACTGGCCGCATTTACCGAAATTCGGTCTGTAGGACATTATTATAATATCAGCCCGTGTAAAACATGCTTATATTTTCAAGATCTTTTCTTGAGAAGTTTTACCAAAAACTGTGTAGGGTCAAAGAAAATATACACTACGCGAAGGGTCTTAACAGGCAACAGAAAAAAACGAAACAGAAAATGGGTAGCTAGGATAGAGTAGATAGGTAGTACCACTTCTGGCTCACTGAGAATCTGCGGTCCGTTTTTGTGTAGGATGCACGGTTCCGGAGATGTGCAGATCAATTAACTCTTATCTAATTGATATCCGGTGAGGCCCTCCACCGTCATTAGCGCCCCATTGTTCTTACCTATTTATCTATTGTTCATTGAATACCGTCATTGTCTATTTCTCCTCGGCGTATGCGTCGGCTTATCAGTGCTATTGTATTATACTTCTTTGTTCCTGTCTACAACGCTAATCTGAATCATAAATAAAACACATTACCTATTTTTGTTACAATTTTTATTTACAAAATATGAATTCTTATTACTTATTGTCTATAAAACTATGCATTGAACATCCCTGAAACTTATATAGCAAATACATTAAGCAATATTCGCCACAAACTGAAGTCCACTAATTCTGAATACTATCAACATTCCAGTTCCATCTTTTACAATTCCTTTTTAAAAACTCTAGATGATATCGTACAGGTGACCGTCCATATGAATCAAAATATTGACCGACGTCATTTGTATCGATATATAAAGCTACCCAATGTGACCCTGGTTTATCATCTGTATCCAAATTGCATATTATATACGTTGGTACGTGGGTATACATGGGCAGTCTATTAGCAGCATAAACATTATTTTCTAGACTGGGGTGAATCTTTTTCAGATGTTGTTGTACATCTAGTGTATCCATGATATTACTGCTATTAGTAGATTATTACAGTACCAATCTACTCAATGACTAACATAGGAATGATCAATTATAGTGATTTCTAAATATTAAATTGCATTCTTTTATTGAGTCATCGATACACTGAACAAGACGCAACACGAAGGAATGTTCAGATGAGCAACAGAATGTGAGATAAGCTTGTTGACGCATAAAGTTACTCGTACTATCAGTTCCACTGCAGAAATTCTTTAGATTAGAATTATTACTTACTGGTACTATATAAGACCGAGCAGCTGCAGTCATGGAGTTAGTGTATGGTCGTTTGACCGCAGTGGATCTATCAATACTACATTTGTGTTACTTCAACGCATCAAAGGCCATGGATGTAAGTGTTTATTCTATTGACAAACTTACTTTTCTTTCTGTTACTTTCTTAATTGTGTATGATTTAGTGATAACAAATTATATTTAAATATTATGTGTGTATATAATTAGGCCGTGGTAGCTCAGATGGTTTACGCAAGCTGTATATTTCACAGTACGCGACCCGGGTTCGATCTCCGCCGGCACCAATTAAATTGTTAATTGCAATTTTAACTGCTGATTTACCACGTGCTCAGCGGTGAAGGAAACCTGCATGTCTGAGAAAATTTCGAAGGCATGTGAAGTTCGCCAACACGCATTGAGGCAGCGCGGCGGACATTTCTTAGCCCTGAATACAAAGACCATAGCAGAAAGTGAAAAAGTAAAAAAAATACATTATTAACAATGACAGTCATTAGTTATCATTAGTGAATGTGATTCTGTTTACTTAAATTACAGGAAGACAAGAGCAGAAGGAAGAGATGAGATAATGGGAAGTAATGAAGCGTTATTATGTGAAGTTTGTTGGAACAAATATATTTTTAGTCACGTGTAAATACTTTTAACTTTTTGGTTCAAAATGACACAAAATCTAAAAAATATTAGATACATCATCGACATGGACGGATTTTACATTACATATCCTCATAAACATTTTCAATGTAGAGAAATGGCTATTCTAGACGTAAAACTATCTAATAAAAATTATGCGTTTATCGATCATTATTTGTTTCGGCCAAGTTATCCTTTCAATTATTTGTTGCCAAAAGACAAAAAAACTGTTCGTTATTGCGAAACACACGTGCACGGCATTCCATATTTTGACGTGACCGAAGAATTAAAATGTGCCTACAAACAAGAGAACATCATTCCCATATTAAATTCCACTCCCGTACCTCTTTAACTTGTCACTGACTCAGTATAAGTATCCAGAAATTTGGAAAGTTTCTAGGGTTACTCCGGTTCCAAAAACTAATGGTGAAAATGACGTTTCGTCTTTTAGACCGATTGCAGTCTTGTCAGTCTTTGCAAAATTATTTGAAACTGTCTTATGTCAGCAAATTAATAAGCAAACTCAAAAATTATTGCATGATAGTCAACACGGTTTTCGAACTGCCCGTTCTACAACTACCAATCTTGTGTCTCATCTTGACTATACATATGCTGAATTGGATGCTGGTAGGCAGGTGGATGTTGCGTACTTCGATATTAAGAAAGCATTTGACCTGGTCGACCACGATATCTTGTTGCGTAAATTGGCGGTGATAGGCTTTGCCCCGGCACTCGTCAAGTTTTTTTTAAATTACTTACGCGATTGACGTCAGTTTGTTAAAGTGGGTGCATTTGAGTCTAGTGACTATTACACAAGATCTGGAGTGAGCCAGGGAAATACGTTGGGGCCTTTGCTCTTTCTTATTTTCATTAATAACTTACCGAATAGCGTGACTGAGCCTCCAAATGTCTGTTGTTCGCGGATGATCTCAAGTTAAGCCTAGGTATAGATGACCCGTCTGACTGCGAGTCATTGCAAAGGGACATCGATGCGGTTATGGATTGGAGTGTATTAAATCATCTTCCGTTTATAGTAATAAATGTAAAATAATAACATTCACGCGTAAACGCTGTCCACTAAAAAAAAGAATATAAATTATCTGACACGCCCTTAGTAAGGGTAAGTGAAATTCGTGACTTAGGATTATTGTTAGACGCTAAACTTGACTTTCATAACCATGTGACTACTGTATGTAAAAAGACCAGTAAATTGCTTGGCTTCGTTATTCGCACTTCTTCACAGTTTGATAGATTAGAGGTCGCTTTGGTACTTTACAATGCATATGTTCGTAGTAAGCTTGAGTACGGTGCCATTGTATGGAATCCCTATGAGGAAAATATATTTTGATGATAGAGAGAATACTGCGCAAATTTGCACGATGGCTATATAAACAGAAATACGGTTACTACCCCTATCTATATCCGTCCTTATTTGTTAATGGTATGGTGGGTTTGGACACGCTTAAACTTAGACGAACTATGCAGTTGATAACACACTACCTAGCAATCATCCATAATCGTATAGATAGTCCGATGATATTAAGTAGAGTAGGGTTGTTGGCTCCGAAGCGGCTGGGCTGTGATGTGGAGGGGACGGTGGAACCACGGCGGCGTCCTCGCCTTCTGTGGCAGCCGCCGGCGCGCACCAGGTACGGCGCTCACGCGCCCACTTCTCGTGCTATACGGCTTATCGGAGACATGCTGGCAGATTATAACGAGACTGATTTATTTGCTGATAGCTTAGGGCAACTGTGTAATAAAGCCCTTCTATTTTTGACATCCCATTTTGACAAATTGTAATATTATTAGTATTCTCTTAATCCTATCTTGTGTAATCAATCTGACAATGACATTTTGCTTAACTTATTTGACTTTTAATCTATTTGGCATTGTATTTTTTTTTGGTATTTAGTTGATCTACTGGACATGTATTCTTTAATTTGTTTGACCTTTTGACATGTATCTTGTATTATTACTATTATTTAAAACTGTAATTTGTTAATTAGCATGCTGACGTTTTGGGCAAACTGTAAGCCAGCATGTACACTGTTTTTAAAATATAAATATAAATAAATTGGTACATTAGAAATTTGTGCAAAGACGAAGTGATCGCATACAAAGGTGGTTCAGCAGAAAAACAATTTTTAAAAATATTGACGACGAATGATAGAATTTTTAATATCGAAGAATACAAATGTCCAAAATACAATGATTTGGTAAATGTCATAAACTTAAACAAACGTTATGTGTGTAATAATCATATATTTGCAGAAAATAATCACAAAATTTTGCATTGTTCTTGTGATGAAGTGTGGGTTTTTTACAAGTGGTTATTGCTTGAAAATAAAATTTTAAATTAATCATAAATTTTGTTTGATTTCCCAAAAACATTAGTTATAGTACACAATATATATTAATTGTTTACCTACACCAACACTTTCATTTTTTATTTCACCCCTTAGAACTTTAGACGTGTGTTAAGTTTCACTTTATACATCCGTTTACTGCTATTGTGGCAGGACCAAGTGGATGTGGGAAGTCAAATTTTGTGACAAATTTCATAAAATCAGTTACAGAAATATGTAATTACGATTTTAATCAGATCACATGGTGCTTTGATGAAATGGTCCGGACCACGGAAACGTCGGGATAATAAAAATAAATTAAAGTTGAATTAAACGCGATAAAATCCGTAAATAATAGTTTTATTCAATGTGTAGTGTTCGCGTAAATTTAAGAAATCATTATGTCTTTCCTTCATAATCATTCTTGCGAGTGCGTTAAGTCAGAATTGGATTTGTTTGCTTTACCGTTTACACAAACTAGCATTGAAAATGGATTGTGGATTCATTATAAACCAATTTCATCTCTTGGTGATGATGGACCTATCGATTCTTAGGTTCCTGGGACAGGCGATGACTACATAGATTTGTCTCATACATTACTCCACATAAAGGCAAAAGTATTAAATCAAGATTCAACTAACTTGATATCTACTACAATAGTAGCACCTGTAAACAATTGGCTGCATTCACTTTTTAGTCAACTTGATGTTTATTTAAACCAAAAACTTGTGTCACCACCCAATAATACCTATGCATATCGAGCATACATGGAAACGCTTTTAAACTATGTTCCCGCTGCTAAACAATCTCATCTTACTTGTAGTCTTTGGTATAAGGATACAGCAGGAAAAATGGATTCTACGGATGGTAAAAACATAGGATTTGTTGAAATGCAACCTTTATATAATTTACCAAATGTTAACTATCATCAAGGAATTCCAAATCTTAATATGATTGATGGTGAAAACCCACATCTTGTTATTATTGATGATCTAATGAGAGATTCCGATGTAACTTTAAACTCGAACAGTATTTTGTATTAGATTAAATAGAAGATTTATAAAGAAATAAAAAATAATATATTGCATACAATTTGTTTTATTTAATTTTATAACGTTTCACATAGTTACATACACACAAAATGCATTACACATAACACATAAAATATAACACACAACACATGTTATAACCTTAACTACTATAGTCTACAGTAACATTTCTGGTTTTATCTATCTCAATAATATTATCAAACTCAGCATAAACTATACAGTTAATTGTTTATATTAGTGAGGATTCAAATCGTACTTCTAATCTTACACTACCATGCTTAATGAGATTCCAATGAGCTTGATGAGTCGGCTGATAAATCAGGAGTTAAGTCAAATGCTAATAGACAGTAACCTTTGGCATACTGTTCACAAGAGATTCTATTTCCTTCATTAAGAAAGTGAATACCAGTTCCCGAGAATAGAGTATGATATGCTGATATAAATATACTATTATTAAAAGATGGTTGCTAAGCTTTGGAAGGTATTTGTTGACCATCAATATATAAGCTGAAAGAATTAATACCATAGTTTTCAAAGTTAAATGGATTTTTAGTAAGGGAACCATTAAATGCAGAATTGGTCACAAATCCAATTATACATCTTTTGGGTACCTGTCCTAAAAATATATTATCAAGAGTTTCTCCTTGAACATCCGATGTAATTGTTTAAACTTTTACTTCAGCTCGACTAATAGGATATTTAGCAGTGGTAGAAGCTAAAACTTTTTGATGTGCGAGTAATACACTTGGATTAATTCGTGCTCGTCGAACAATAAGAGTTGCGTCCGTAATGCAAACTTTAAACATTACATCGTTTGACCCAGCAATTAAATTAAAACTCTCTCTTGATCGAACCAATTTAACACTCATTTCAACACCATTAATTAAAAATTTATCTTGGTTGAAAATGTCACCGTGAAGATGACCAATCATTTCTATTATTTCTATACTATGTTTTTACGATCCGTAGAATCCTTTTTTCCTGCTGTATCCTCATACTAAAGACTACAAATAAGATGAGATTGTTTAGCAGCGGGAACATAGTTTAAAAGCGTTTCCATGTATGCTCGATATGCATAGGTACGAGTATTATTGGGTGGTGATACAAGTTTTTGGTTTAAATAAACATCAAGTTGACTAAAAAGTGAATGCAGCCAATTGTTTACAGGTGCTACTATTGTAGTAGATATCAAGTTAGTTGAATCTTGATTTAATACTTTTGCCTTTATGTGGAGTAATGTATGAGACAAATCTATGTAGTCATCGCCTGTCCCAGGAACCTCAAACTCGATAGGTCCATCAACACCAAGAGATGAAATTGGTTTATAATGAATCCACAATCCATTTTCAATGCTAGTTTGTGTAGACGGTAGTGCAAACAAATCCAATTCTGACTTAACGCACTCGGCAAGAATGATTATGAAGGAAAGACATAATGATTTCTTAAATTTACGCGAATACTACACATTGAATAAAACTATTATTTACGGATTTTATCGCGTTTAATTCAACTTTAATTTATTTTTATTATCCCGACGTTTCCGTGGTCCGGACCATTTCATCAAAGCACCATGTGATCTGATCAAAATCGCAATTACATATTTCTGTATCTGATTTTATGAAATTTGTCACAAAATTTGACTTCCCACATCCACTGGTCCTGCCACAATAGCAGTAAACGGATGTATAAAGTGAAACTTTACACACGTCTAAAGTTCTAAGGGGTGAAATAAAAAATGAAAGTGTTGGTGTAGGTAAACAATTAATATATATTGTGTACTATAACTAATGTTTTTGGGAAATCAAACAAAATTTATGATTAATTTAAAATTTTATTTTCAAGCAATAACCACTTGTAAAAAACCCACACTTCATCACAAGAACAATGTAAAATTTTGTGATTATTTTTTACAAATATATGATTATTACACACATAACGTTTGTTTAAATTTATGACATTTACCAAATCATTGTATTTTGAACATTTGCATTCTTCAATATTAAAAATTCTATCATTCGTCGTCAACATTTTTAAAAATTGTTTTTCTGCTGAACCACCTTTGTATGCGATCACTTCGTCTTCGCACAAATTTCTAATGTACCAATTTAATATGGGAATGATGTTCTCTTGTTTATAGGCACATTTTAATTCTTCGGTCACGTCAAAATATGGAATGCCGTGCACGTGTGTTTCGCAATAATGAACAGTTTTTTTGTCTTTTGGCAACAAATAATTGAAAGGATAATTTGGCCGAAACAAATAATGATCGATAAACGCATAATTTTTATTAGATAGTTTTACGTCTAGAATAGCCATTTCTCTACATTGAAAATGTTTATGAGGATATGTAATGTAAAATCCGTCCATGTCGATGATGTATCTAATATTTTTTAGATTTTGTGTCATTTTGAACCAAAAAGTTAAAAGTATTTACACGTGACTAAAAATATGTTTGTTCCAACAAACTTCACATAACAACACTTCATTACTTCCCATCATCTCATCTCTTCCTTCTGCTCTTGTCTTCCTGTAATTTAAGTAAACAGAATCACATTCACTAATGATAACTAATGACTGTCATTGTTAAAAATGTATTTTTTTACTTTTTCACTTTCTGCTATGGTCTTTGTATTCAGGGCTAGGAAATGTCCACCACGCTGCCTCAATGCGTGTTGGCGAACTTCACATGCCTTCGAAATTTTCTCAGACATGCAGGTTTCCTTCACCGCTGAGCACGTGGTAAATCAGCACTTAAAATTGTAAATAACAATTTAATTGGTGCCGGCGGGGATCGAACCCGGGTCGCGTACTGCGAAATATACAGCTTGCGCAAACCATCTGAGCTACCACTGCTTAATCATATACACACATAATATTTAAATATAATTTGTTAACACTAAATCATACACACGTAAGAAAATAACAGAAAGAAAAGTAAGTTTGTCAATGGAATAAACACTTACATCCATGGCCTTTGATGCGTTGAAGTAACACAAATGTAGTATTAATAGATCCACTGCGGTCAAACGACCATACACTAACTCCATGACTGCAGTACCAGTATGTAATAATTCTAATCTAAAGAATTCCACTCCAGTGGAACTGATAGTACGAGTAACTTTATGCGTCAACAAGCTTATCTCACATTCTGTTGCTTACTTCAACATTCCTTCGTGTTGCGTCTTGTTCAGTGTATCGATGACTCAACAAAAGAATGCAACTTAATATTTAGAAATCACTATAATTGATCATTCCTATGTTAGTCATTGAGTAGATTGGTACTGTAATAATCTACTAATAGCAGTAATATCATGGATACACTAGATGTACAACAACATCTGAAAAAGATTCACCCCAGTCTAGAAAATAATGTTTATGCTGCTAATAGACTGCCCATGTATACCCGCGTACCAACGTATATAATATGCAATTTGGATACAGATGATAAACCAGGGTCACATTGGGTAGCTTTATATATCGGTACTAATGACGTCGGTCAATATTTTGATTGATATGGACGGTCACCCGTACGATATCATCTAGAGTTTTTAAAAAGGAATTGTAAAAGATGGAACTGGAATGTTGATAGTATTCAGAATGAGTGGACTTCAGTTTGTGACGAATATTGCTTAATGTATTTGCTATATAAGTTTCAGGGATGTTCAATGTATAGTTTTACGAGTATATTTACAGGGAACATATTCTACAATGATATTTTAGTGGATGAGATGTTTCGCTCCTATTTTATAGACAATAAGTAATAAGATTTTGTATTTTGTAAATAAAAATTGTAACAAAATTAGGTAATGTGTTTTATTGATGATTCAGATTAGCGTTGTAGATAGAAACAAAGAAGTATAATACAATAGCACTGATAAGCCGACGCATACGCCGAGGAAAAATAGACAATGACGGTATTCAATGAACAATAGATAAACAGATAAGAACAATGGGGCGCTAATGACGGTGGAGGCCCGCCCTCACCGGATATCAATTGGATAAGAGTTAATTCATCTGCACATCTCCGGAACCGTGCATCCTACACAAAAACGGACCGCAGATTCGTGATCAGAGCATGCCAAAACCGTATTTTTTTAGGATTGTTCTGACTCCGTGAGCCAGAAGTGGAACTACCTATCTACTGGATAGGATAGCAGAGAATAACTCAGTAATAATATTGCAAAATCTACGATTGCCAACCCACCCACCAAGCGTGGCAATAATGGCAACTATGGCAAATATTCACCCTAGGAGGCAGTAATAATAATGGATAAAATGAAATTATCAAAAGCAATCTCTTCATTTATTCATTTCAGCAAGTCTATGCTTGACATACTCGTAGGCCTCCCTGTAGATAGGCTTATATTTGTAAGAGTTGCCATGCTTGGCAGGCGAGTCGACATTCGACTGGCAACTCCTTGTTTACAAACTTTATCACAAAACCACGCAACTTCTGGATGACATACAAGTTTTCCGTGAGCATACTGCATCATGTAAAATTTCTACGAACTACCAAAGCTTTTTAGCTTTTTAGACCGGTCTTCGTGGAACAAATCCTATTACATATTTCATTTTAGCATAAAATATTACATTTTGTTATATCCTAAACTCTTTAAAAGATTATTAGTTGTTTTTCAAGCAGACAGTAGCAAGTTAATAAAGAGAGTTTAGTCATAGAGTTTAAGTTCGTTCTGGCCCATTCCAAGTATAAAGTTACTTCGTTGTTAGACTATATTAAGTTTTGTGAAGTGTTTAGTATTAATATTTTGCTAACATATTGAGCTAATCGCCAACTGATGTAGACTACTGTTAGTTATATTCCTTTTAGTGGGAACATAATTACGAATATTATAAATTTAATCTTGTTCCTCAGGATTGACAAACCTGGATTCTTCTTTATATGAAGTTACAGTTTTTCATGAGCTGTGCATCCCACTTAATATCAAATAAACTTATGTAGTTTGTACGTCATAAGTGAATAGGCGCTTTTTTTTAGGCTAAATCTTTGCGCTTTACCATAAAGGACTATATCACTTTTGAGTTACTTCGCAACCATCCGCTCAATAAAATAAAATGATGTGCCTTACCTAGTTTGAAGAGCAGCAGTGGGGCGGGACTACCTCAATTACGTGCACTAATTCCGTCACCACTGATCCCAGCACCACTACACTCAACACCGCTAAGCGGTCAGCCATCGCAGAGTCTACATCACCTGAGGATGCCTCGTGTAGAGGCTAAACACGTGTCGAATTATCGACGATGGTGTGTCTTTCCTAGAGTAGTGGTGTTGAGAGTAGTGGTGCTGGGATTAGTGGTGACGGGATTAGTGCACGCAGTTGAGGGAGGGCGGGAGGTGCTCTTCAAGCTAAGTAAGATACATCATTTCATTTTATTGAGCGGATGTGTGCGAAGTAACACTTAACATATTTAATATAATGGATTTCCGCAAGGTAACGCCTGATTTTATTAATCACTTTGAACAAATAATGATTCAATCAAAATTATAAATCTAGCCAAGGTTTATTACATTCGGTTGAGTAAATTCGATTTAACATCTAGAACTCTCCGTACAATGCTATCCATATAAAGTAATTATCGTAATTGTCTAATAAATGCTTAGTTCGCATTTCGGTCCATCACAAGTCCGCTGTGCAACGTAAGCTTCGCTGACAGATTACCACAGGGCACAATCATAAGCCAGCTGCATTTATGAACTGCTGCTGAGAATGTTTTGACAAACTCAGGTTTGGTTCTAACCATTCAAGAGAAGGAGTCGCGTGAAGGCAACTAGACCAACAACGCAGTCGATTTAAAATTCGAGGAGTTCGATTCGAGATATATACTGGCATACATCATATCTGCAGATTATATATATATATATATATATATATATATATATATATATATATATATATATATATATATATATATATATATATATAATAGTTAGTTTGGCCGCGATGATCCAAATAAACCGATAACAGCAGACCGTGTGCAGTTTGGTTGACGCAAATGACGAAACGACGTATTTTTTATATATATATATATATATATATATATATATATATAATATATATATATATATAAAATACAATTCTGCGTTATTTTTGAAATTATTATGAATATTATAATTTCCGACAAAGTTAAAGGTTAAAAATAAATAAAAAGTAATCGCTGTCCATTATAAAGGTTGAAGTGGTTGGCTTTGTGTCTGAACGATGCCGAAGTCATTCTGTCATTCTTTTCTTAAAGACCCAACGAGAGAGGGTGAAAATGAAATTAAATTCTGAATGAAAGGAGGATCTCACACTAAGCTTAAGGGGGTCCGCTATGAATTATGCTCTTGTAATTTAGGAGGGTTCCAATATAACAATAGTGTAATAGCCCAATTAAATATTTGTATGGGTGGATTAATTTTGTCTAGCAATTCGAAGAATTTTAAACTTTTGCTATCTGCATAAAGCACAGTGTACGATACTCAATTCTAATCCTAGGTAATATAACCATTTAAATAAATGCTAGTAGAATAGAAATTAATATTATTTTTTATGCAATATATAATAAAGTATATGATATAATAAGAATATAATAAGAATGCTTTAACTTACTATATTGCATATATATCATTTATGCTTTTACCTTTGGTACCTATATATTATCTAAATATTTTTTACTCGTAAAATATAACCTTTTAGAAAAATATCTCGACTTCAATATATATTTGACCTTTATTATTAGGTATTTATTTTGTCAACAGTAACTTATGGCGGAATAGTAGTAGCATGTATTCCAATAACTTATTTTTGTCTATTTTGTAGCTTAGTATTATGTAGCCAAAATTCGCATAGAACTGAAAATTTGCAGAGACGCTAAATACATCATTATAAATAAAATATCAAAAATCCCCTTCGATCCTATTTCTGCAAAAAAATTATTCAGGGTCAAACGTACAAAATTAGTTTTTTTCCATTTTTATCGAAAAAATAGGTGAGACAAAAGTTATAGATCATAACTCTTACGACTCACCATTCGTGAGATAACGCGGTTTTAATAATTAGAGAATTCATAATTTACATAATTTGAACTAAAACTTGAAACCTGGTCAAATGTCTATTTTGACTGGACTAATGTTGTTGTTTTTTATGGCAGAGGAAGCAAACGAGCATACGGTTCACCTGATGGTATTTATTGATCACTTTCATGATAATCCGCAACACCAGCGGTACTTTAAGAAAAGAAGTCTCCGTCGTTACAGTGTGGTCATGCGCGGCAGAAAATTCCGTGTACCTAAATGGCAACGTAGTGGGCCGCCAACCACACTTATTTGTCCTAAAACCCTCTTAGATAAGATGATACCCATGCCCAGGAGTGGGACATATATAAGGCTGTAACTTTAGCTTTAACCTTTTAATATAAGAGTACCATATATTATTTTGCTTGTGAAGGCATTGATGAGTATGTGCTCTACTGTATAGCTTCACAACATATATAATTGAGCTTTTTTCTCTTTAATAACTTAGTCCACATCGTATGCTTATTTACAAAGAAGGTCGATTTTTTGGGTTAGATTTTCATTTCAGCATAATCGATATCGCCGTCTGCGAATTGGCACACAGAACCCTTTGTAAATATATTACACCTATCACAAACATTCGGTGCACACACATTTACAAATATTCGGTAAGACCGATTATATTCGTAGACATTGCGTAGTGCTGAAATCAGTCGGCATAAGAATACTATAAGTACATATCTATATTGTCAATTTAGGAAGGATGTGAAACAAGAGCCTGTATATCATTTTGAGAATATTTTAAATAAAGAGTGGTATAGTTTAAAGTGAATTAAAAAATCAAAAATTTCAGGTATTATGTAATTGTAAATGTTTTTTTTATTATCTAAATGAGTTAGTATTTATTTCATTCGTAAATCTGCGTAGTAACTATGACGTATTTTTATGTTTTGAAAACTGTTCTATCCATCCATCCATCACAGCCTATAATAGTCCACTGCTGAATATAGGCCTCCCCCATAAATTACCACATAGGGAGGTATTTTGCCATATTTGCCACGCTTGGCAGGCGAAATTGTCTGTCATGAATTCAGACCAACAAAGAAAGAAAGACCATAGAACACGCACGTAACGTACTTATGCATCTAAAATCATTTGCAACATGGTTTTAGGTGCAAATGCAAGTGTCCAGTGACCTTTAAAATTATTTTTTTAATTCCTGCGGCTTCCTTTACCTTTCTTCTTTATTCTTATCTATTAAATATTTTTAAATTTATGATAAGTACTTTACTTATTTTATTAATATATGTCAGTATTGTAATTAATTTAGGATTGTAAGAAGTTTTTAAAATTAACCAACGTTTATCAAATAATTCACACAGAAATGTTCATGACGGACAAGTCCATTTTATAAGCTTAATGATTATATTTTATGTTTTCAAAGAATTTAAAAATATGTATATTTTTTATTTAAGATCTACTAATTAAAGGTACAGAATTCTTTAAATTTCCAAAGCAGCCTTGCGTATTGTACAAATAAGACTGTTCTCCAAGGGGCTCATTAGTTGTAATTCAATTTACTTGCTACGGTCTGTAGATACCCAAACAAATATGATCCTTAAAATTCACAAAGCAGTTTGAAAATCGAGTTGCCAAATCGGGAATCTAATTTTCTTTTTCATTCAGTCTACGTCTGCCTCTTAAAAGTTTGTGATTAGAAGAATTATGGATGCAACTTATTAGCTTATTTTATATCTAATAATTATACTATTTATAATATTCTAATAGAAGTAGACATATTTTTGCACTTTATCATTGTCATTTTGATGATGATTATTATATTTGCCATGTAGTGGCGGTACCCCATATCATCGCGTGTGTGTCGTAAGAGGCGTCAGATCAGAAGATTGGTAGCAGCGTATTCCAGTTGGCAGTTGCTAACCAGCAGATATCCCTCATATGAGACAATCTATGGGCAGGGGGGGGGAGGCTATGTTTAGCAGTGGACATTAAAAGGCTGTAACGGTAACGGTATTATAATATTAAATTGTAAAATAATTTTAACTCAAAATTAACATTTTCCGTCCTATTCTCTTACGGTTTTATGTTAAAAAAAATCCAAAAAAACACACTTTTACCATATTCGGCTGAATCACCACTTACTTTTTGGTGGTAGTAGTCAAGAGATGTCTTATAATGATTAAAAAAATTTAGAATTCTTTATCAAACGAAAAGGTTAGACAGATTTTTTTTAAAAACAGTTGATAACAGACGTGGCTTTAGCGAATGCATCACCCCATAAATACGGTCCCATGGGTCTCTATGACAAAAGCTATGTGAAATGAGAGAACGATCATCTAATGGCTTTCAATAGTTGTATAACTATTGTATGCACCAGGTAACAATACCAATTCCGGCGTCTGACAGCAGTGCCAAGGGTGCAATGTGCGGTGTAAGGTCTTAGTTCTCTAGCTAAGATTAGCAAATTGCAAATTTCTTCCTACAATGGGAGAGATTCATGCCCAGCAGTGAAAATTAATTTACATAATGATTTATATTTACGCGAACACTAAACATTGAAATTTTATTATTACATTACATTTACATTGAATATTAGTTAAAAAAAACTTTTAATTTACGGAAAAATTTAATCATACCGCGTTACTATATTTTAACATCTCATCCCCCCGTGACCTGTAAACCCACTCGGGTATATAAAAAGTTAAATATACGCGACCGTAAAAACTATATTATTTCGAAAAAATACACAATTTACATTAAAAAATTTTTTTATACACCAATGGTAAACCACGTAGTCACCTGATGAAAATGGATGCTGCGGTCCATGACATCTATAATTATCCGATTAATAATCAAAACGCAGGTACTACACCCCTAAGGACTAAGATGGAATCCTCGATTCCTGTAAAATGGGTATCCGGTTCTCTACACTCACTACACGAAACACACACTTTAAGCTGCTATTTTACCTGGTGTTCTGTGAGAGGACGGGCCCTCCCCGGTCGAGTCGACCCATTCATACTACAACCATAATATATGTAGTTGCAGCGTGGCTCTACGACGTGGTAAATAGGAGCCTTTATAGCACAGATGATAATCACTTGCCTTCAAACTTCAAAGCACACTAGCAAAAAGTGTGATCTGTACCTACTGGTTCTTAACCGCCTCATTGGAGAACGCTTAAAAGCTACTGGACTAGAAAGGATACGGTAATAACGTCTACCTTCGATTTGCCGACGATATAGATCTTATCGCGGAATTGCTGGAGGACCTAAGCACTATGCTCAATAAAACCTCAATAGTGATTCCCAACAGATAGGTCTTAAGACGAACATGGACAAACAAAAGTCACGTTCAATGTCCATGTCACACCTAAGCCGGTGTTTGTTGGGAGCACTAAGCTCAAAGTTGTAGACGAGTAGTTTTACCTTGGACAAGTATTCGGAATACTTGTATAGGTAAGTCCAACTTCGACCGAGAGGTCAATCGACGGATTCAACTCGGCTGGGCAGTGTTTGGGAGATACATACAGACACATCTTCTCGTCAGGCATACCTCAAAACATCAAAACTAGATTGGAAGTATGTGTTGCCAGTGATGACCTATGGGTCTCAGACTTAGTCCTTCACTGCTGGCCATATGAGGACGCTCAAAGCTCAATTGCTAGGACTGATTTACTATGTGTTCGAGCACTCGTCGAGTGGCATGGGAAGTAGCGAGGAAAGGAGGCAGAGACGTAGTGTGGCCACAATACTCGTCACACCGTACGTCAAGCTCCTCGTCAAGTCCATCGCTTCCTGTTTTGTCGGCTTTTTGGACGCGAGTCAAAGGACTGGCAATATGAACGCGAGTGGTCCGCCAGATAATCGCGCGAGCGCATTTCCAATCGAACACTCGTTACGAAAGCGTTGTTATATTGCGATCAATAGATGTCATCCACCATCTCCCTTCCCGTCGGTGACCCTTTTTTACTATACGTGTTAGAGCCACGCTGCAGCTATATTATGCTTGTAACCGGGTTTAGACAATGGTCGACCGGGTAAGGACCACGCTCTCACAGAATACCAGCGTAAAATAAAAGTTTAATCCTGCTGTGTTTCGTATGATGAGTGTAGAGTTCCGGAGACTCTTTTTTACTGGAAACGAGGCATTCCATCTTAGTCCTCAGGGATGACAACGCATCTGCGTTTTGATTCTTAATCGAGGATAAATGTAGATGCCACAGCATCCACTTACTATCAAGTGGACTGTGTGCTCGTTTGTCACCCTTATTCTATAAAAAGGTGGCATATGTCCAGTCTTGGGGCAAAAACAAGCTGCTACTTTATTTAACTTAAAAATGTAAATGTAGTAGTGTAGTGACATTTTTATTAACTGTGAAGTATTCTTTTTATGACCTACAATTGTGTAACTAAGAATATAATAAACAAAAATTATTTAAAAAATATTGCATCCCAATAATTTTGAACTCCACTGAAAATAAATCTCTGTAATATGCAAATTCTATTTCATTAAGCCGGTAGTACTATGAGCAATATTGCCAGGGTGAATTATTGCAGGGTCGCCTTTGGATTAACTAATGGCTGTTTATCTTATATAGGTACCTACCACGTTAATGTAAGTTTAGACGTGTTTCGATTATTACGTCGACAAGCAATAAGCCATTGTTCAGTTTATTGACGTTTGGTATTTACGTAAGTATGAACATATTTAATAATTTGCAAGCACAATTACAAAATATTGCTTGTACTTTTTTTATATCTCTGCTTGTTTCATAATCTTCTTCTAACTACCAAGTTTGTATAGGTTTGCATAGGTACCAAATATACTAAGTATTGTATAAACTGTTTAGGTTACACTATAGGCAAAATATTAAGAATAAATATGTAATTTTATGTGTCAAAATTTTATTTCATTTAAAAGGCGTTAAGTTCTCCCTTTGTATACTTTTTGATAAAGGGAACACACAAAAGAATAAATAAATGTTTCAATTTTCAATTGTATATTATTAATTTTTTATAGTTGTATGTAAGTATTTATTTTTCGCTTACCAAGATATACAACCGTCACACAACAGGGTATTGTAGAAGTATTACAGGTAGTGTAAACTATTTCGAAGATTTTAAAATCCTGCACTTAAATAAGAAAAGCATTATTTTTCGTTCATTTCAAACATTCATTTCACAAAGGTCTTGCAGATATTTTATGTACCATGGAAAGCTTTGGCGGATAATATACTGCTCTTTTCTCGATGAGGACGCAACTGTTTATGTTTTCACGCAGTGATTAAAGTGAAGTGTGAAAACAAAACGGCAACATGGCCGCCGAGTTGAGCGTCTTTGAGCTTCGAAATACAAGGGGTAACGCTTTACGTCTGCGAACCTTTGATCGTAGGAATCGTTAAACATTTTAATTTTTTTGTATCGTGCTATTGAAATTCCAATGCGTTAAAGCGTAGATGTGTTAGGTCTATTAATGTTATGTTTGTCATGAACTTCAAGATTAATTTATAAAAAGTCTTTTAAAATGCACTGCATCAAGGCCCACGTCCCCGTAGACAAGTGAAGGGTATTCACATCTTATCTCCTGGGTTCAGTACTTTTAAAAACAAAAAAAAAGGGAAAGTCGAATATCGCTAGGGTGGCGCGATCGCGGTACGAAGTAAGCCCTAAGAGATTACGCACTGAGTGATTGCTCTTCTCAAACTCTCGTGGCGATGTTAGTGGAAAGTGAATGTAAAAGATGATGTATCCCATGATTTAACTACGAGGTAATTCTGTTCTTGTCTCATAGAAAATTATACCTTAAAGTCTTTACCTTAAAGACGATTTCTGTTTCATTAGGGAATGAGCTAACAAAATTTTGGTAGTTTACTGTCTTTTGTAAAATGGGGAAACTTTTCTGATTATTTTTCTATGCAAGTCAAGTTATCATATAAATATTAGGTTAAAAGTTGGTTTATTACAATATTAAAAAAATCTATAGACAATATTGGTTATAACATAACTATTAAATTATGTTTCACATAAAAATTATACATATTATGATTTCTTATATTTACGCGAACACTATACATATTTATAATTTATACTTGTGAGCTTCATGTGATACCGATATATACAGTACTTTTTTTACAAATTTGAAGTGGGAAATGAACTTACACTACACTTAGTATAAGAAAGTGTTTATGGTTAAGGTGACCCATGGACGTCTGCAACCAACTTCAAACACGTGGTTTTTACGTGGTAGAGCCATGCTGCAGATATATTAATAGTATAGTTGTAGCACGAATGGGTCGGCTCGACCGGGGAAGGACCACGCTCTCACAGAATACCAGCGTCAAATAACAGCTTAATGCAGCTGTTTTTCTTATGGTGAGTGTAGATAACCGGAGACCCATTTTACTGGAAAAGAGGTATTCCACCTTATTCCTCAAGGCTGAAGACGCATCTTCATTTTGATCCGCAAACGAGGATAGATGTAAATGTCTATGCGCCACAGCAACCACTTACCATCAGGTGGACTGTGTGTTCATTTGTCACCCTTATCCTGTAAAAAAAAAGGAAGACGATGGCCAACAGCATCTTCTGGATACAACCCAAAATAATAACAAAATGTGGTTGTTAGCTCGACTGCCAAGCGTGTCAACTATAGCAATATCCTCCCTATGAAGTAATTTATAGGGGGAGGGGGGGTCCTACGACATCGCATCTTCATTTTGATTCGCTAACGAGGATAGATGTTGATGTCTATGGGCCACAGCAACTGGTCCTATGGTTATACTGGTTCTATATACCCTATTTATGTAGTTATGTATAGTATTGATAGTGTGTTATTATACCGACTATGCTAATGTTAAACACTCGTTATCCGCGGTGCCATAAATCATCGGTGCGGTAGGGACAGACGCGTGCGGTGCGTCATTTATCGATAACCGCCTATTGATTCCTAGAAGGATGTGGAACTGTGGAAAATTAGTGATAATGTGTTCTACACGCCACAGCATTTCAAGAAGAAGATTTGTAGAAAGCATATTTATGTGACTGCCTTGTCAATAGCGACAGTGACTGACTCCAACAAATTTAATTATTGTGTACCTATTTATAAAAATTATTCATTTTATTTAGTCTAAATATGTAATTTTGACCTATAATAAATGTAATTATTGAATAGTTTTATTTTTATTTTGCAGTCGACAGTGGCGCGTCACTATGCCTGCCGTAAGGCCCGTAAGTGCGACAGAGAGCGCAACCAGCAACTGTATACAATAGTACATTTGCTTATAAAATATTTTTAAATCGGAAATATTTAATCGGCGGATCATATCATCCCTATTTGTACAGTACTGGCATTATACGGTTATGTCACCAGTGCAATTATGACAAATCGATTGAGACATCATTGTCCGATGCATAAAATCTATTAATGCGACGCAAAAGCTTCTAAAATTTATTGTTTAAGTTGTTGAAAATGTAAAGTGTTTTCAACGTCCGTCCGTGATGCATAGAATTTCTTAGGCATGATTATTACTGCATTTTTACGCCTACTGCCACTAAGTGCATAATTACAACTAAGTGATGCTAGCTATACTTGAAAGTCAGGAAACGTAGAAATACGCAATCATTAACAACCAACTACCATAATACGTATGGTTTTACTGTTCTGTTTTATACAATGTGGTTTGTAGTTGGTATCTCAAAAAAGATAATTAAAGTTTGAATAAAATTAAAAATACACGTAAAAATTGTTAATTATTTTAATCTGTTTAGTTTTGTTAGTCGACAAAACTAAAAAGAATAAAACAATTTTCACATACTGAAAATTTCGGGAATCAAGGAAGTGACACAACATTACTATTTAAAAATGTACTTATAGCTTTTCGAAGTATTCTCCGCGAAATTTGACACATTTTTCCACACGATGGAACCAATCATTGAAGCAACCATTCCATTCGGAAGTTAAGGTCTCCAAAATGGCCGTTTTGTAGGCGTCCACAGCTTCTTCAGGTGATGAAAATCTCTGTCCACGCAATTTATTCTTTATTTTAGGAAAAATATAGGAATCATTAGGGCTTAGGTCGGAGCTGTACGGCGGATGGTCTAATAATTCTATGTTTTCTTGCTCTAAAAACTCTTTTGTTCTGTGTGCGGTGTGAGAACTCGCATTGTGGTGATGGAGGATGATGCGGCGGTTGCAGTTCTATTTACGGAGTTCAGAAACGACCTGTGGCAAACAAATGCTTGCATACCGTTCTGCATTAACCTTTCTTTGTCCCTCAAGAGGAATGGTCGTAACATGGCCGGTTTTGGAGACAAACGTGGCCACCATATTTTTTGCAACACTCCGTAAACGAACAATTTTTGTTGGCTTTAACTCATTTTCGAACACCCAAACTCGTGACTGGTTTTTTGTTTCGGGTTCGTACGCGTATATCCAGGATTCGTCACCTGATACGATGTTGTGTACAGCATTTGAGGATCCTGCGTGGAATCTTTCGAGAGTTCTGACGCACCAAGTAACGCGAGCCGCTTTTTGCTCTTCACAGAGCGAATGCGGTATCCATCGGAAAAACAGCTTTTTTACACCTAATTGTTCATGCAAGATTATTTGTATTTGACTCATGCCGATGTCTAAAGTTGCCTGAATTTCGCGGCATGTCACATGTCGATCTTCCTGAATCAGCTTACGCACAACTGAAAGAACTCGGTCATCGATGATTCGAACCACTCTCCGTCAAGAAGAAGGCGCCGGCACGGGGATTTCCCGGCTCAAAGATGAAAACAGTTTTCATGTGAGGCCGATCTTGCTTTTGGGCGCATTGCTGCCATAGAAGAAACAATTTTTAAAATATCGTTTTAAATTTGGAAGAGTTATATTGTTTAATTAGGAATGATAGTATTAAACAACAACAAGTAACAGTAATGATAGCATTGAAATTAAACGATCTACAACTTTAAAAAAAATTGTCAATACGATATTCGCGCTACCTAGTGTAAGTTTACTGTACTATGCCTGTAACTTTCGCACAAGTGCAAGCAAAAACTTGACAAAGTTTTAACGTAATCTGATGGCAATGCATAAAATACGAACAAACAAACATAAATTTTAATATATTACATTAAATTTGTAGCTTACTGAAGTTGATGAAGAATTAACTTATATAATAAATTTAATAATTGTTAGTCATTCTTTTCATCTATGTAATCTTCTAATCTATCTCTATCTATCTAATCTTCTCTTCTTCATGTGTTCTTCTTCTTATCTTCTTAAATATAAAAATCTATAGCTGTTAGTCTTGCTAAAACTCGAGAACGGTTCGAATGTTTTTCATGAGTTGTTTTGTGTGCTTCCCTGGATTTGAGTGGTCCCTGGATGTTTTAAAAACTCAATTAGACCAGGTAGGCGGCGCTGTTGTCGAGATCCAGAAATCACCCGCGCGGAACTAGTTTTAAATAGGAACAGTAGCAGTTTATATTGATATAATCAATACATATAATGCTGGTAATACAAATACAGTGCATTTTCGATGGTGATTGCAAAAATGATTTTTTCAATTATTTTATTGTTATAAAAATGTAGAAAATGAATCTTGTATTATAAAAAAACGAGGTGGTTTTAAATATTTTTTTTCTATAGGAGAGGGGGCAAACGAGCATACGGCTCACCTGATGGTAAGTGATTACCGCCGCCCATGAACAACTGCAACACCAGGGGAATTGCAGATGCATGGCCGGCCTTTTAAAAAGGAGTAGGCCCTTTTCTTGAAGATCCTTAAGTCGTATCGGTCCGGAAAAATCTCTGGTAGTCGATTCCACAAGGAAGTTGTGCGAGGAAGAAAAATTCTATTAAATGAACTCATACTAAATGAAAATACTTCTATGTACTAAATGAAAATAACGCAAACATTGATTGATTTCTTTTTCGTAAAACCTCTCGTCTACTGTTTTAGGTACATTAAATTTAATTTATTCTTACCACTGTTTTTAATGAGCTTTGCCTAAAAGCATTTTGAATATTCAAATACGTGTTCAATTGTTTCAGGTGAGTATTCAACGACGGCTTTCGGTGGAGGGAACAGGTTTAATTTCTTCCTACTAAATAAAAATTAGAATAAAATATGCTGAATGAAGGCGGTGTGGTTGCGGCAGAAACTCCATTTCATCCTATGGGTGTCGTAGTCGACTGTGTGAAAGGCCAGAAATTACTCGGCGCCTCCCATTGATGGTGATATATTCTCTTGTATATGACATACATTAATTTCCAATAATGGGCAGCTGCAAAAATGCGAATAATATGTATTGCAATCATCTATTCGCTTGCCAAATGAACGCTTGCGAATGTAGCAAATTCTTCCTATAATGGGAGAGGCACGTGTGAAGCACTGGATACAGGATAAAGATGATAAATATAAGCGGATAAAGAAGAATACAACCTAAAAGTATTTAAAATACAATTTTATAACATTATATACATATACGGGGATATTCTGCAATAACCGGCCAAGTTTGCAGAGAAGGTTCGGAATAAGTAATATAGGTAAATGGTGAAGAAAAATAATTAAAAAAATCTCCAACATTTTGTCCTTTTTTATCCTTTTAAATTCAAAATGCATGTAATGCATCATTTTAACACACATTAGTTAAGACGGACGACGAAGAAAAACGTTGTTGGCCATAAATCGTATTATTTCAAATAAAAGTAGATGCTTTAATTACTAGTATTTTCAAAAATTGCTATAACGGTATATTATTATTTATATATTTAAACTTAAGTTTAAAATTTGGCTACTCTTAAAAAAATATCCATGTATATTCGTTTTAAACATGGTAGTAGTTATATATCCTGCGGTAGCAGTAGTTAGTGCGTTGTTCTGGTTTAGAAATTCTCATCTATTCCATCTTAGAGAGGATGAAAAAGAAAATACTTTCCAATTTTAACAGAAAAGATCACATGTGCTACATTTGAGGTTATCCTATTATCAATAAAAATTACGACGTCCCAACACATGTATTTACGGCTAGAAACTGTAGGTTCATTCTGCGTAGATCAGTTTAAAATTAATTAAAAGCTGGAGGTAGACGGGATTAAATATAAAACCCGTTGACCCTTTCAGCCACCCATAACTATGAGTGCTGCAAAGCACTCGAAATAGTAGGAGTTTGTAAAAATAAGGAAAATTAAAACAATAAAATCTGTAAAAATTAGATCTAATCAATAGAATTTTTCACTACTCATTACATGTATTCCGCCAAATGACATTAAATTTGTCTCCCATTTTCATTTATCGTATATATATATCTACCGTAATTTTCTGGCAATACTAAATAGATTTTCGCATTATTTCTTTTGATTTATTTCTTTCAATCGCGTGAGTTTTTTGACCAATAAGAAAAAAGTCGATTAAATATTATCGACAAATCAAAGGATGAACTCGATATCGTCATCAGCTATACAAAACCTCGACAAGGCGGACGTCGCATCGCTATTGTACTGACCGATCAAGTAACGGTCTACACTGACAAACGGGTGTCTCGGGTAGCGGATCCATAACAAGGGTTATTACATCATAATATTCATTACAGAATTCTGACGTTGTCGCCCCGAGACTTTTGACCCTATTAAATGTTTTGTAAAATATTAATTGGATACTTGCGACGGGTCATCAACGGACAACTTGATTGAGAATGTAATAAAATATCAAAATAAATTAGGCGAACAATTTTCCAGTTTAAAATTACAATAGTTGGAAGACGATGATCTCATGAGCATTAACCGAATTTGGAGATGGTGACAACATTCGGAGACAGGAGTGATGTAGTGTCAAAAGATTTATGCACTTAAACAGATGCACTAACATATAACTCCTCTGCGTAACCAACGCTTTCTCATCGTAACTACATATGATATGCAAGGTGACCGTAGTATTTTTATACTTTTCTGGAGCACATGAACATAGAACTAATAGAACATACAAGTGTTGTCTGAAAACTAAAATCATAATAATTCGCTTAAAAAAATGAAACTAAGCTATTTAAACATGTACCTTGGAGATTTCAAAATGAAACCGAGTAAAATTTATATAAAAGGGTGGCTTATTATTTTTAGTCAAAATATTTTTATTTCTACATACATATATACATAAACACTCGCGCCTGTCACCCAGAGGGGTAGGCAGAGACTACAGACTTCCATTTGTCACGATCCTGACATACATCCATATACCTCGCATATATGTTAGTGGGTTAAGGGTACTCTTAATTTGACCAATTTTCAATAAATTGCCAATTAGGTCGATAAACTTTCATCTGGGCCTCCCTTCCCGACTATGCCGTTCACTTCTGCCACATAGATTTGCTTTGTCACTCTTTCGTCATTCATTATTTTTACATGACCCATCGAACCCATCGAAGCATTCCTTTCTTAATCCTGATCAGAACATCATCTTGCATCTACAATTTTTAATAATAACACATCGACACAACAGTGGCGCGTCACACTTTTCTATTATCACACAATTTCTCACCCTATCACTCAGGTTCAGCCCTAACTTTTTGCACTAAGGCTTTGCACCAGTCTTCCGGTACCCGCTTCAGCCCAGCATAAATTAAACGAAGTGTAAAGCAAGCCTGCCACCACTTCCACTCCAGCCTCAAGCATTTCGAGTGAAAATCTATCATATCCAGCTGCCTTACCTGCTTTCATGCTTTTCATTGTTTTCATTATTTCATTCATACTTATCTCCATTACAACTCATAAATACGCTTTCAAACGATTCCTTTGAACTCAAAACTTTATCATTCAGATTTCAGAATACAGCCATTCTCGTCTCGTATAGCATTAATTCTAGGCTGTTTTGAGTTTCGTACGAGTTTTCAGAACATTTTAATATTTACCTGGAAGTTATCCGATATTATTTTATCATTCTTATCCGTTCTTTCTTACTTTTTCCTTTCAAATACTTACTTTACTATCTTATTTAGACGACTAAAGACTGCCTTTTTATATGATCATTCGTACCGTCAGAATTACCAGCCTTGGTTGCTAGTAAATCTAGACATGCTCTCTTCTTTGACTGAACTTCCATACGTACATCATCCCAACTTGACGTATTATTTTTCTTTTCATTCGTTCTCTTACTATCACTACATACTTCGGTATCTGTATCTACCAAACCTTTCTTAACATTATGCCACACATTCTACAAGTCTAACTCATTCATACACAATTCATCCAAAACACTTATATTTTCTTTCAGTCTACATTTGTACTTCCTTCCCTTCCTTCATTTTGTAACCTGAGGTTCTAATACGCTTTAACGCAGTGATAGACACAGATGTCCGATGCTGCCAACGTCTGAATAGAATCTTTATTCGGCACAAGACCAAGTAATGATCCGTCCCTACATTGGACCCCCGGTAAACCCTTGTATCTACCACTGCGCTCCTCATTCTTTCATCTACAATTATGAAATCCATCATGCTTCTATCATCACCTATTTCCCAAGAATACATGTAAATCTTCTTATGACAAAAGAAAGTGTTCATCACGAAAATACATATACGGTGAGGAGGCGTCCAACAATATCATTTATACTTTCATCACCAAACATTCCCAATATCTTTTCATAACCAAGCCGCTTCACCCTAACCATTCCATTAAAAACTCTTAACATAACAATATTTTCATTTACTTTAGATTTCATAACACTATCCTTACCATTTCCCAAAACACTCTCGGATATAAGTGGGCTTAGACATGTCTGGGGCGTAGACGCCTAGAACAAACAATTTCTTAAAGCCCACTTCTTTTTTCTTCTTTCATTCGTATGCATAGCAGTCTCGGGCTTACACATACTCTTTCACACATTGACCCATTATTTCTGAAAGGGTGATACTGACTCCCTGGCATGCCCGCTAGGTCTCGTCTACACCAGACCAATACGCGATATATATGCCATGTGTAGTGACATCCTTTCCTTTCCGTTTTATTTCGTTTTTATATTTTTATTTTAAAAATATTAAATCCAATAATAGTTCAAACTCTAGTTCAAGGTTAGGCGTAAGTTTTTTGCTCTAAATATCTCCCCGCTTTTGTGCCTTTTGTTTAAAATTAGGGGAGTGAGGTAACGTTTCCATACCCATACACCGTACTACAAGACGGCCTGGGGACAATCTCGACTTAATCAGATGCGATAGCATAATTTACGTTTTACTCAAACATTGACTCCGGTTGGTACGACTAGGCCGCGGCTACGTGGTTCGAATAAAATTATACAAATGTGGCGAATCATGTATTGTCTATATCTAGATATCTAGATATTAGGAGCTACACCACTTGCATTGCGGTTGTGTAACTCTGATAGGAATCGTTGGCTTCGTTTTGATGTTTGACGTTTGTACTTTGTAATTGTGTAAATGTATTAATATCGATTTTAAGTCGATGTCTTTTATACATTTCTAACGCGAAGCTGAGAGGTAGGGCTTTACTGTCGACTTTTCAAGGTCACATTTTTTAATTATATTTATTATACTTATTTTAGGTTTCAGAATATTGTAATATAAGAAACGGAGATTCGGAGTGATTCCCATCGGCAAACGGTTCCTACCAGAGTTACGTAATTGCGTCGCTGAATCCTTTCCAATTTTATCGATGACTTTTATCTAGCCCTAACCTTCTCGAGGTACTTACTTTTCTAGGTTCAGTAACACTTCAATCTAAGGCTTTAATGTAATTACGGATACTAAACTTATTTACGCGATTTTGGCTTTAATGAAATTATTTCTAAAGGATTTTAATTAACAACTAACAATTATGGAACAGTCTCTAGGATATCTGAATAGATACTATCATTTTAACTATTATTCTATTTATTATTAAAATAGTCCTCAAGAGAAACAACGTATCGGTTGCATCCAACTTCAAATAAAGAACATTTGAAGTTAGCTGCTTGTGTCCATAGGCCGCAATAGCTGCTTACCGTCAGGTGGACTGTCTGTTTGTGTCACTGTGTCACTTAAGTCTAAAAAAAATTCAATGTATTGCCTGTAAAAGTTGTTCATATGGGTTTCCGTTATGGTATACCTGTCTTCTTATCAGCTTATAAATACTCCTCTGCTGGTCATGCGGCTGGTCTGAATTACACAACTTTTATCATAATCGGCAAAAATGGTAGGCATTTTGTCTGGCATAATTAAAAGATGGCGACATGTGTCGCTGTACATCTATCAGGCATTTCCCTAAGGTGTTTATTTCGAAACCTACGTGATAGATAGTTTGATATTTTTCTTATCCCACCTTTCTTCATAATTTTTTCATCTTTTATCGCATTGATGTAAATTATTATGTAGGTTGTTGCAGAGCGCCTTCGTCACCATCATCATCATCGTTATTATCCACTACTTAACATAGCCTCCCCCCCCCCCAAAATACATAAAGACCTCTGCTCACTGCGAACTAACGCCTGCTCGTAAATATTAGCAAATTTTTCATTCATTTATTTGGTGTTAAGTGCTCTGCAGTAAGTAAGCGTAGTATAGAGCGGCCCCCTGATAGATGGAGTGACTACCTGATAAGACATCCAGGAAGTCGATGAATGCAGTTGGCTCATGATCGTGTTTTGTCGTTCTATGAGGGAGGTCGGTCAGCAGTGAAATTGTGAAATACGGAAATGATGATAATAATTCGATGCGAGTGTGATCCTTCCTCGATCAAGCCTACCCATTTATACTGCAGCAGCCGTAATATTGGATGTAAAGGAGGCGAAAGAGGTATGTCAGGATGTGCAATAAGTCAATCCTGCCTACCCCTCTTAATTTTATGTATATGTTTTATGTATGTACATAATACGGCTGGAGCGTGGCTCTACCATGTACAAATTTTTTCTTTACAATTTCCTACATATCACTGATATTTCCATGTTCAATATATTTTACGATTATGGCCCATCATGTCAAATTTTGTTTGGTTACATACGGTAAAACAAATAGATAGGTAGACGATGAATTTGTTTCAAACTTTGACATAACACATTTCGTATTATTACACTTTGTTTTTGTTGTCTCTGTAGAAAAATTTTTACGGATCGACACTCGACAAAAAAATGTTCCGTATTTTTTCGTTACACTGGGTCCAAACGGGTGTAACGAGATATTTATGGCGGACGGCGCGTGAGGTCACTCCGGGGGTGTGGATGTGACGTTATTGCGTCCAAAATGTCCCTGTTTTACTATTATTTGAGTGTACCAGGATGAACTAATGCTTTACGATAAGTTACGACTTAATACACATCAATATGTGTTGGCTTGGGTTTGACTTATTTATTTATTGTTCATGTTGTTTCGGTAATCGTAAATATTGAAAAAAAATCGTTTGATCAAAAATAAAATAGGAACAATGAAATTTCAAGTGAACTTGGATTTAGTTTTGATATGATTTAGAATTCAGCAATGAAGTTCCGCATCTGAAGATTGCAGTTTGAAATTGAATAAAAGATTGAGTAGCTATTGCGGATCTTAAAAACGAAAGCCATAATATCTTTTTGTCATTTCATCTGATGTATTTAATGATATTCGCGAGTTGAGATGGATAGTTTCTCTTACTCCACCGGCTAGTTTGTTAGTAATCTATTAACTATCTTCTTGTCCATTTTACTTTTAATTAGCCTATTAATTTACATAGACTTAGCTGTGGGATCTATCAGTTAATTTCTTAAATCACCTCGTACCGATAGGACGAGATGGGGGATAGATTACCATATAATACCAGTTACTCGACTTCATCGAGTCAGTAATTTATTATTGGCACGATGTATACGCTTTTACAACAAAATCTCAGAAAATATACAAAATTTGACCTCCTCAAAGTTCAAAAACTTTATTAAACGAAGTTTGTACAAAAAGGGTTATTATAGTATTAAGGTATTATTTATAATAACCCCTGGGAATGAGGCGATCGCTACCAAGGTATTTCTCATTAGTTTTGTGTTGTTAATTGAGTAATGTTATATGATAAGCTGTTTTTTTTTTTTTCAAAATAAAGTACCTCTGGAGTTCTTGCTGGTTCCTCCCAGGACAGAGGTTTTTTTCCCGAGCCAGTTGTGAAAACAAAAGAGTGACTTTTAATGCGTATTTATTTAAAGGTAATCTTTAAATCTATCATCATATTGAATAAAAAAGTTTCTGTTTCCATTATATTAATGTATTAACATTAGCATAAAGCATAGTAAGAATAAACAATTATTTAATTTGATGTTTTCCGCTATACTCACCTTTTCGTATTATATCAAAGTTGTCAGATTTAATTTGATGTTTTCCAGTATATAGATCTCACCATGTTTCGTATTATAGTCGAAAGTTGTGAGCGAATTTGAAACTGTATTAAAACAGAGTAGATTTGATTTATCACCATTATCATCAATACTGTTCTTCACAAGTAACGCTGAGCACAGGCCTCCTCGAAACAAGGCCATAAACCACGGACACGCATCCATCGACTTCCGGCATGAGTCATGGAGGAAGTTGATGATTATTTGGATATTTTACTCGTAACTCCATTTATAAATGTATCCGCAATTACCTAGCAATTTTATTAATACATAAAATATACAAGTACTGTCTGAAACAAAAATCATAATAATTGACTAGAAAAAGAAAATGACATTATGCTATTTAAACTTGTATAAAACTTGTAAAAAAATGAGCCTCATCATTTTTAAGTCAAATTTTGAACATATTTTATAAATTAGTTTTTTATTTATAATACAAATATTAAACCGAACAGTTCAAGCGTTTGCGCTGGTCCCAACCAGTTACCTATCAATCCTACCCTACCCTACCCTAAATATGCCTGATCAGCAAGGAAAGGAAGCAGGAAAACCTCTAGAAAAATATATCCTATTGTACTAATATTGATCTAATTTTGTTGACTGCAAGATTGTTACACCTTGATATTTTCTGTAAACTGCAAAAATCTTACGTCTCGAACAATAAAATTGATCAAAATGGCATACATTTACATCACTGTAAGAATATTGTACATATATTGGATACGTGGTAGAACCACGTGGCAACTATATTATGAGTGTAGCACGAATAACTCGGCTCGACCGGGGAAAAACCACGCTCTCACAGAATAGCAGCGTAAAATAGCAGCTTTATACTGCTGTGTTTCGTATGGTGAGTGTAGAGATCCTGAGATCCTTTTTACTGGAAACGACGCATTTCATCTTAGTCCTCAGAGGTGACAATGCATCTGCGTTTTGATTCCTAATCGTAATAAAAGTAGATGTCTACGGACCACAGCATCTACTTACCATCAGATGGACTTTGTGCTCGTTTGTCATCTTTATACTATAAAAATATTTATAAATTATTAATAATTTTTATTATTATTATTAATATTTTATATTATTTACCTGCCGTTCTTCATATTTTTTATTTATGTACACACAACAAGATACAAAAAGTCTTATAGTAAGTTCGTACAAAGGTTACTACTACATATTCCATAATTTGCTAAAATATCTTCCAGTGACAACATTACTCAGCGATATGCGTGGACCATGATAAATGGTGATCAAATATGACGCCTAAGTTTTTGACAGTATTGGCAAACAGTATAGGAACGCCACTGAAACAAACATGAAGTAATGATGTTAATTCCTATTTATTACGCCAATGCCTGCTGCCTATTATGATGGCCTGAGATTTCGTGGGATTAACTAATAGTCTGAAGGATGCAGACCATTCACAAATGCGGCTCAGATCCGCATTCAGGGCTGCAATTTCATTATTTGTATCACCCACCGGAAAATGACGATGAAGCTGTAAGTCACCCGCGTAGAGAGGGTAATTAGATGTAATAACACTCGTAATAGAGTTAATAAATATGGAAAATACAAGAGGAGAAAGAACGCCACCCTTTTTTTTTTTTTTTTTTTTTTTTTTTGCGGATGGAAAATCATCTAATGACCCCTTTCGCTCTGGGTGGAGCGTAAGGGAGTGTCAGACTTTTACTGACTAAAAACCATCCGTGTTCCTTCAGTGCCCTTACGTTCCGGAGCCGCGGTATCTCTTTCGAATAGCCCGCAGCCCCGGCAGGCGTCGGCCCTTGCGGGCCCCATCACGCTGCTGACAGCTCTTTGAGGCGCGCGTGGAACAAAACGCGCCGTCGACACGGCCTGTCGTCGTTAGACGGACGGACGACGAGCTACCCATTGCTCGCCGTCCACAGGCCCGCGCCTACGGTGGCCGGGGGCCACGACGTAGCCCCCGACGCCCGGGGCGTCTCCCGCGGCGGCCTGGGAGGAAAGCTGCTGCTCTTTCCTTCTCCCGCTCCGCCACCTCCTTCGCTAGCATCACTGCTTCGCAGAAGGTGGTGACGGCATCCCATTCCGTCTCGCTCCGGACCATGGCTTCGACCAGGGCCGGACGCGAGAGGTCGCCGCCGCCTATCGCCGCTACGAGGACACGGCGGTGCTCCGCCCAAGCAGGGCACACCTCCACGGTGTGTTCCACCGTGTCCTCCGGTCCATCCTCGCAGTGGGAGCACCCGGGCGTTTCCTCCCGCCCGATTCGGTGCAGGAACCTCCCGAACACACCGTGTCCGGTGAGGACCTGAGTCAGGCGGAAGGTGAGGATGCCGTGGCGTCTCTCAAGCCACTCCTCAAAGAGGGGTCTTATCGCCGCTATAGTGGCGTGCCCAGCACGGGGTTGCGACAGTCGCTCTCTCCATGTCGCCATGAGATCGTGCCGGAAGACTGTCCGCTGCGCGACAACTTGCCGCGGCAGCGGGGTTTCCCCCCGGCATAGTGCCTCCGCGCGCCATTCGTGCAGGCGTGCGAGGACTACCGCCTCCAGATCCCATGGCGGCAATCCGGCAAGGAGGCTCGCCGCCTCGCGGGAGATCGTGCGGTAGCCGCGAACCATTTTAACGGCGACCACCCTTTGGGGCGCGTTCAGGTGGTGGACGGCAAGCCGCGCCAAACCACGCGCCCACACCGGGGCCCCGTAAAGGGCCATGGATCGCACGATCCCCGCGTAGAGCCTCCGGCAGGAGGCGTTTGGCCCCCCCCAGGTTCGGCAGGAGTCGCCTGAAGGCAGCCCCGGTCCGTTCCAGTTTGGGAGCCAAACGTCGGAAGTGCTCAACGAAGTTCCATCGGCCGTCGAGGACGAGTCCTAGGTACTTCAGCGTCGACTCGACGCCGATGGATACCCCTCCTACCATTACTGAGGATCCCGGTGGTGGCCTGTTCCGAGGACCATGGAAGTGCATGGCCTCGGACTTGTGCAGAGCCACCTCGAGACCCAGTTGCCGAATCCTCTCAACGACTATCGCAACCCCGCGTGTCATAGTTTCCGCCGCCGCCTCGTACGACCCCCCCTTGTGCCAGTACCAGCGTGTCGTCAGCGTAGCAAATTACGCTGACGCCGGTAGGGAGGTCGGCGCGCAGCACCCAGTCATAACCGATGTTCCACAGAGGTGGCCCCAGAACCGAACCCTGTGGGACACCGCACGACATCTCTCGCCGGTTCCACTCACCGTTGCGACCGGGGTAGATGACGGCCCTGTCCGTCAGATAGTCCCCGACTATACGACGGAGATAGGTCGGCACCCGGTGATACCGGAGTGCCTCCCTAATGCAGCTCCAGGGCATGGAGTTGAAGGCGTTGGCGATGTCAAGAGACACCGCCAAGACAACCCCCCTCTGGCCACTGCATCCCCCGTCGTGAGGGCTCTCACGCGCATGATGGCTTCCACCGTAGAGCGCCTCTTGCGGAAACCAAACTGGTGTTCCGCAAGATCCGGCCCCGTCCCCGCAAGGTGCTCGGCGAGGCGGTTTGCAATGACTCTTTCAAAGAGCTTGCCCACCTCGTCGAGCAGCACCACGGGCCGGTATGCGGACGGAGAGTCCGCAGGGCGCCCCGGCTTCCGAATGAGGACCAGCTTCCCCCGTCTTCCAACGAAGCGGGAATTGGCCTCTCTCCAAGCATGCGCTTAGGAGCCCCTCCAGTCGGGGCCCGAGAGCCTCCGAGGCCAGGACCCAGGCTTTGCCAGGCAAGCCATCGGGTCCTGGGGCGGTATTCCTGGCCTTGAGCCTACGTACCGCCACTCTCAGGTCTACCCCGGTCCCTTCCGGGATGTCGTCGTCGTCGTCCCGGTGGTCCGCTTCCGGCACCGCATGTGGCGGAGCCATAGGCGGGGGTGGATGTTCCCGTCGCGCAGGGAACAGAGCGCTCACCACGTCCTCCACGAGCTGGGGCCGGAGACTTTGCGTCAGCGGGGGGCCCAGGTGCGGAGTTTATCCCGCACCATCTTGTAAGGGCGCCCCCACGGATCTCTGTTGAGAGTCTCCAGCATCTCCTCACGGGCCCGATCCCGGGCCCGCAGGACAGCCTCCCGGAGGGCGTTCTTCGCCGCTCTGTATCCCTCGTACAGCTCCGCCTCAATGGCTGCCGCATTCGGTGGACGAATGCGGAGCCAAGAACGCCACCCTGAGGTACACCCGTAGTAATGCCAGACCAATCGCAAAAAGTGTCATTAAGACGGACATAGTGTTAGCGACCATGAAGATATGACTCAAACCACGCAACGGCAGATGGGGAAATGTTTATAGATTCTGGGATCCGGAGAAGAATAACGAAGTCTACTGAGGTAAAATCACTGCTAAAGTCAAGCAAAACTAAAAATGTGAGAGATTTGTTGTTCATAGCCCAACGGATATCATCGGTTACTTTAAGTAAAGCAGTGACAGTGCTGTGTCCACGATGAAAGCCCGACTGATATGTGGAAAGCAAGGAGTTAGACGATAAGAAGAGAAGAATTTATGTATTTGGTATCTAAAATTAACTTTATTTCTCATGATAAGATTGTTTGAGGAATAAATGGCTGAAACTGTAAACATTCGAGAAATGTGTTCTGTTTTTAAGGTCCTCATAATTGTGTTTCTTACTGGCAAAATTCTATCTCAAATAATCTCTATTGTCAAAAAATTTTTTTTTCAATTTATCTTACAATGGCGGTGACAACGGAAGCCTACACACCCACACAATGACACTCGTACGCACGCACACAAGCAGGCATGGACGCCCTTGATTGACATGAGAATGTGACATAATTTACGCCTGTATACACTTATTCTATACTTGGACGGATACGAGGTTATTATAAATAAAAAGTAATAGTTTCGTGTATAGACAGGACAGTGTAAGAATATCAACTTCCGTCGTCAGAGATGACTAAGGGAAACTCTAACAAGAGATGGGAAGTAGCTATCTTCCTGATAACATCTCAAATTAATAAAAAACCTGCGGTTGCCAACCCACCGACCAAGCATGGCAACTATGGTAAAACTCTCTTTTCTTTTCTTGTTCTGTGTTCTTTTTTATAGCATTTTTGTTACGTACCTACAAAATATACAATTAGCTTTCGATTTGAAGGTACTATTTTCAATAGCCTAATACTTTTTTTTTTAAGAATATACGCCTATTCATCTGCTATTGCGATTCTCTATACACCAGTCAAGCGTGGTATAGCTAACCCTTCTTACTATGGGAGAATATCATGTTCAGCAGTGAAATAGGGCGAGGTTTAGCGACACGAAACATCAAAAATAAGTCATGTTATTTTCTAATTTTGTTTATTAAAAGTAGCGCTATTATTCAGAAGTATTTTATTTATATTAGAAACAACAAAGAAGGTTAATCAACCAAAAAAACTAGGCCATCACAAGGTTTGACCATAGCTCACTTACAAAAGAAAGTTTTTTTTTTAAAACAACAACAGCCAACGAGTTAATACTGTTACATTTTCGTGGGCTGAAAAGCAATCAACTTTTTATGACAGCAGTACGTCGAGATGACAAGGGCAGAAAGGTATCGAAAAGTTGAAATGTTTTTATTATTCTCTTATTTTTTTAAATATATATATCACAGCTATATTTTCTAAGCCGTGATATTACAATTTCACTAGCTATATTATAATTGAATGGTAAATTATCAACTTCATTTCTTACAATTTAAAAAGGTAATTTTATACTTTCGCGGTCCCCTCGTTTTTTGGCTCTAGAAAATCCAAAAATCATCCCATTTTGATGATTTTTTTTAAATCTACGTTTATATAGTATAAAAAATTACGTAATAATGTTTATTTACTAATTTTTAATATATATATAAATTTTTGGTTATTTTTTATAAACCACTCAGAAGTGCCCTCGACCGGCCTGTTAAATTGTAAGAAGTGAAGTCGATTGATAATCTACCGTTCAATTATAATATCACTAGTGAAATGGTAATATCACGGCTTTAACATTACGACATATACATACTGAAAAAATATAATTCTATTTATGCTAATTGTTCGTGGATCGGTTAAAAGAAATAAAATTTAATGTTCTTTTTATAGAATTAAGGTAACAAACGAGCACACAGTCCACTCGTTAGTAAATGGATGCTGTTACCCATAGACTATTACATCGTTCTCGATTAATATTCGAAATGTAGATGCGTTGTCACCCTTGAGGACTAACTTGCTTTCTATACCCTTTGCCATAGAAATATAAAAAACAGTTTACTTTCTATATCTTGGTTACTGTTCGCACTGTTCCTTTACGGCGGAAATATGTTGAAAGGTAGTTTTACCCACTAACAATTTATTATGATTTGATTAACTGCCTCGTTGGTCTAGTGGTTGTAGTAGTGCGACCGCTGATCATGGTCAAAAAAATAATTATTAAGTTTTTCTATGAAGAAATTCTCAGTGCCCGGAATCACGAAGTTGCCGGTATCTCACCGCCGTGCTTTGGAAAACACGTAAAGCCGTTGGTCCAGCGCCCGATATCTCTCCGGTTGTGTCGGTTTATCGTCCCATCGTACTATGAAAGTAACAGTATAAATATGTAATATTAGCTGTGGTAAGGGAATAGAGAGTGCACATGTGCTTGCGCATACACTTGGGCAATATAATACTGTCCTGCGCCGATGGCTAGTCTCCAATAAGGCTGGCCGCCGTGACTGAAATTCGGTCTGGAGGACATATTATTATAATAATTATGATTATGTCAAACTAAAATTAGGACAGTGGAAATATCTTGTGATATTGCTATTCTGAGTTATGTTATGCTAGATGTTCGGTAACACAGTGATAGATATCGATATACATATACATATGTATACTGTTGGCGGGTCGTGGATTCAAACGTCGCACGCAACAAGCATTTGTTCAACCCACAAATAATTTTTGCTTTTTTTAAATCTATGTTACATTCATACACCACTACGATGCAGAAGAAATCACTTTTATTGGATAACGGTATTATACTCGTAAAAGATGTATATAACAGCTGTTGATAATTTATGGATATAATGAACGCACTTCCTGTACGAATAATTTCCCTTCTGTGTAAGAATACCTTTAGCTTATCAACACAGACCCGTAGCACAGGCCCTTGGCAGTCTTTTCTAGTCCTTACCTCTGACATAAATTGTAAACAGCAAAAATGAGACAATTTGATAATACGATGGCGCACTGAAAATTTCGGGAATCAAGGAAGTGACAACATTACTATTTAAAAATGTATTTATTGATTTTCGAAGTATTCTCCGCGAAATTTGACATATTTTTCCATACGATGGAACCAATCATTGAAGCAACCATTCCATTCGGAAGTTGGGGTCTCCAAAATGGCCGTTTTGTAGGCGCCCACATCTTCAGGTGATGAAAATCTCTGTCCACGCAATTTATTCTTTATTTTAGGGATAAAATGTTTTCTTGTTCTAAAAACTCTTTTGTTCTGTGTGCGGTGTGAGAACTCGCATTGTCGTGATGGAGGATGATGCGGCGGTTGCAGTTCTCTTTGAACGTCTGGCACTCGCATACCATTCTGCATTAACCGTTCTTTGTCCCTCAAGAGGAATAGTCGTAACATGGTCGGTTTTGGAGACAAACGTGGCCACCATTTTTATTTGCAACACTCCGTGAACGAACAATTTTTGTTGGCTTTAACTCATTTTCGAACACCCAAACTCGTGACTGGTTTTTTGTTTCGGGCTCGTACGCGTATATCCAGGATTCGTCACCTAATACGATGTTACGAAGATTCCACGAGGATCTTCAGCTGTACAGCATTTGAAGATCCTGCGTGGAATCTTTCGAGAGTTCTGACGCACCAAGTAACGCGAGCCGCTTTACTTGGTGCGTCAGAACTCTTCACAGAGCGAATGCGGTATCCATCGGGAAAACAACTTTTTTACACCTAATTGTTCATGCAAGATTATTTGTATTTGACTCATGCCAAAGTCTAAAGTGGCCTGAATTTCGCGGTATGTCACATGTCGATCTTCCTCAATCAGCTTACGCACATCATCAACGTTTTCTTGGGTGACTGCAGTTTTTGGACGACCTTGACGGGGATCATCACTGAGCTCGAAACGTCCACGTTGAAATTCATCAAACCAGCGATAAATTGTGGTTTTGGATGGGGCTTCATCACCAAATGCAGAAATCATCCGGTCAACACACTGTTTTTGTGTTAAACCACTTCGAAAGTCATAATAAATAATCGCTCTTGTTTCTCGAGTCAATTCCATTTTCTCAACGACTAAACAAGTTTGACAAAACCGTCTGACAAGACCGAGAATCTTTTTTTAAATAAATAAATGGTATTCGATTTTTAAAACCAAGGAGTTTTCAATTAAAAAGATTTTAATATGACTGGAACAGTGGAAATATTCCATTCCCGATACTTTTAGTGCAGCCTAGGTAGAAAGTAATTATACCAAAAATACATAATAAAACTGACTTTAAACTTTCATGGGATTCGATTGAATCTGCGACTACATAATGTTATACGTATATTATGTTATAATTTACGTATAACATTATAATATAACATTTCACGTGGTAGAGCCATGCTGAAGTTATATTAGTAGTATAGTTGTAGCACGAATGGGTCGGCTCGACCGAGGAAGCACCACGCTCTCACAGAATACCAGCGTCAAATAGTAGCTTAATGCTGCTGTGTAATTTCTTATGGTGAGTGTAGAGAACCGGAGACCCTTTTTACTGGAAACGAGGCATTCCATCTTAGTCCTCACGGGTGACAACGAATTGTATTTTGATTTTTTATTGAGAATAAATGTAGATGTCTATGAGCTACAGCCTCCACTTACCATCAGGTGGACTGGGTGCTTGTTTATCATCCTATACTGTAAAAAAATTAATGTTTACAGTCTAATGCGGTAGAATATTTAAAACCGGCTTAATTTGAGGTTATCTCGTCCAAGGTGGGCAATTTCAAAATTGGGTGATTCGTAATAGAGGATAATTGTAAATGTCTATGGGCCACAGCAACCACTTACCATCAGGTGGTCTGTGTGCTCGTTTGTCACCCTATGCTATAAAAAAAATTGTAGCGCTATTTTATGTTCTGGTATGATAATGATAATGAAAAAAGAATACAAAATTCTATGAAGTTTTGTTTGGATTGTCCTCCACGCTACTTTGCTACATTTTCTTTTCTTCATAACCGAGGAAACCATTTTATAGTAAGGTCAAGGAATCTTGTCTATAAATAGAAAAACTGCATACGGTAGAAAGTCCGTAGTACTATTCGTAATATTTTAATATGTCGCTCGTGTATGTACAAAACTGCTTTGAAAAGTGTATTTACCTGACACCGAAAAAAGGAGAAATGTTATCTATTCAACTATATGTTCTTATTTAATGCATTTAACACCATACTTTTTAGGTTAAATAACTGATTTTTCTTAAGAAAATATCTATTTGTCGATATATTGTAAGTAAGTGAACTGTAAATAGTAGTTTTATATCTGTCGCTGATACTTTGTACTTGCACTATGTTTCTTTAAAACGATTCCGTTACGATTATAACCGTTGCATGAATTATCCTAAATATAATGCGGGAATTCATTACTCAAATTATTATCATGTGTATCTTGTAAGTAGACTAAAACAAAAACATGGTATTTGCAATTAAGGTAGGGAAGGAGGTGCACTCTAAGCTAGGTAAGACTTACAATTGTATTTTCGATCGGATCTTGGTTAGTTAAATTAACATCTTTAATACTTTTCCACAAAGTAATGACTGATTCTATTAATACACAATACGACACAAGCTGCAGTTCAATGCAATAAGTTTTCCTGACCGTCCGTGGAACAAAGCGCTCTCGAGTTGAACATGTTCCTTTACATGTTATACTGCACCGTAAGTACGCTTACAAAAGTTATGCACAGCTCAGCTAGAGTTCTTCACAAAATGATAGTGAACAAATGTGCTGCACACAATTTTAGTATAATCACGTCTTTACGTAGCCGGTTACGATACCATTACGATATAAATCCTAAGCTAAATTAAAAAAAATATTTTTATTTATTTATCGGCCCATATAAGTCAGTTGCTGGATGTGGGCATCTTCTTGAATTTATACGGATATTATCGCGTTTAATCAACTTAATTTTAATTCCAGCACCCATGGTCACGGGGAAACTAAGATGTATGACGTCCCAATGGTTAGCCTGGCTACCTTCAGGTTTTTTAATATTAATTTTTGGGGCGACTTACAACAAACAAAAAATACATAGTGTTTTTGTTTATCTACAAAAACCCGCGTAAAAGAACCTATAGCTGACTTGAAGCACCGAGGCTCCGGGAAGTCTGCAGTCTGTGAATGTATTCAAGATCGTCCCCACCATTACATCAGATTTGATAAACCATAAAGCCTCACAAAAGAACACCGATTCCTACTAAGGATGATACGCGAGGCTATTGAAATTAAAAAATATCCTAATTTCAATAGAGAAGATGGATGGGTGCTGCCACGATATGTTTTTAACCCTGAGCCTCATGAACCCCCACCAAGCACCCGAAACGTCGGGAATTAAAAATAATTTAATTAAACGCGACAAAATCCGTCTAAATAGTTTTATTCAATGTGTAGTGTACGCGTAAATATAAGAAATCAGTATGGATGTCTTCTGTCAGGCGGATTAACGATCGTAGTGTCAGACGTTTGAACATTACAAATAATTAATTAAAAGTAAAATTAAACCTTTGAAGTAAGTTATTAGGGTATGAACTCGATCACGCTGTCACCATATTCCATATACCATTTCATAATGCAAACGACGTATCGCGGCTTAGATTTTACTAATTCCCTTTTTTAATTCGATCACTTTACGGTGCTTACTGGAGTACTCACTGTTATTTTCATTGTCAAACTCCCTTAACGTATCAGGTGGATTGCATGAATATCTAATCTTAATGGGAAGTATGCACGTATTTTGAGATAAGGGTGGATATAAATCCTCGGCTGAAATGTTTTATGAACTTCCCTGTGGGAAGGATCAGCTTGCACCGTGTTAAACAAGTATTCCATTTGCAAATAGAATGGTTTTATTTTTTTTTTTAAAACGTTCAGTAAGTGAAAGTAAAATATTTTTTATGTTAAACACGATATGGAGTTCATCGTGTTATTGGGCTTGAGACAATCGGGAAATATTATTATTGAACATTTTATAACCATAAACTATAAGATGATATGCGACAATATAAAAAATATTAGAAATAATTACAAAATGATGAGGTTAGTTAATAGTTATCTTACTTTACCACGAAGTAAATTTATTTTTCTTTCCTCTTTAAAGATAAATGAAATAAAAAAGTTGTTGCTATAAAAATACTATCGAGTATTTTTCTTTAACAAGTGTTGTTTTAAATTCTGCTTAATCACGTTTATGTTAGGGTTCTTAATCGGCCATTTTGTGTGATCTAGGGGAAGAGTCGTTGGCGTTCATCACGTTGGAATATGATTTATGCGAGTAATTTAGGTAAGTACGTAACGATATTAAGTGCTTTCACTGCGGTCGTCTAGATTAAATTGTTCGGTTTATCTCAAAACTTTTGCGGATGAGATATATTAGAAAAATAAAACTTACTTATTAATGTACATATTGTGTTTGTATAATAAATTTGAGTTCGAAAACAAAATATTTTAATCTGAAAATAGTAAAGTTAGGCCGATTATTTAGATTCAGAAAATAATCCAGTGAAAAATTAAATAAATTTTTATTATGCAATACATACTTTCTTATCACATTTAAATTATGTTTAGAATAATCGAATAACTCAGTGAATATGTAAATCATAATTGGATTATTAAAAATATAAAAACATATAATAAATGATCATTACGAAGTAGAGTCATACATGGTATACATGGTAGACTCATTGCATATTACATAATGCTGCTATACTTCTTCTTTTTACTGGTAACTAGGCATTCCATGTTAGTCATCAGGGTTGAAAAAATATTTGCAATTTGATTCTTAATAGAGGATGGTTGTGGGTGCCTATGGGTCGCAGCGCTCGCTTGTTATTAGGTTATGTGTTTGTTGGTCACCCTTCCCTCTAAAAAATTATACTTAAAAAAAAGTAAAAGCCAGCTTCAGAAACGAAACGAAGAACTAAAAAGCATACCACAATTTTCACATAGCATTTTATGTCACTGCTAACATATAACGTATAGAAGAAATCTATCATGACTTCAGAAGCTCTTATGATATCTTTTACACCTACACTAGTAATTCCTCCTGTATCATGTAGGCTGTTTACAAAAAAAAGTTATGATCAAACATCCAGACCCAGAACAAAATTTGTAAGTAATACTTGTATAATGTAGGCTTTACATACGAAATTGCCGTTCTGACATAAGTTAACGTAATTTTTTTCTATATTTTTTATTTCTATTAATCAAAGAGATCGATCAATACAGCCACCGCAGTGGCAGTTATTGATGCCCTTCTTGAAGAAATCCGATGGACGGGATGCAACAAATTCTTCAAAGGTATTTTGTACTGCCGCTCTGGTATTGAATTTTTTTTTGCCAAAAAGTTATCCAAATTCGGAAGGAAAAAGAAGAAGACTGTGGGCGCAAGGTTTGTTGAGTACGGTGGGTGACGGGAGCTTTCAATCACAGCTCTCGTAACTTGGAAACCGTCTGTTGTGCAGTATGAGGTCACGCGTTGTCGTGTAGGAGCAGTGGGGACCAGAAATGGATCAAAGCTGGTATATTGCCTTCACAGTACACATCTGTAGTAATGTTCGTCCCTTTTGGTAAGAAGCTGTGTTGAATCACACCGGCGCTAGACCACCAAACAGTGACCATCATTTTCTAGAGGTATTTTTACGTTTAGGACATTGTTTAAGTGCTGAACCAGGATCCAACCAACTAGCTGAGCGCTTGCGATTGTCAAACAGAATATACTTAAATTCAAATGGTTCAAAATTTCATCGTTTGTGTGTCTGTTGAGCAGTACAAGGCACGTATTGACGCGTACTTCGCGCTGGCGACCATTGAGTTCGTGGGGCACCCATTTGTCAGCTATGTTACCTTGCCAATTTGACGCAAACGGACCAATATTGTTTTGATAATAACGTCAAATGCTGCTGCTAATTCAGCCGTAGATTGAGTATTATCAGCTTCGACAATCGCATCTTATTCGTGATTGTCAACCAAAGTTTTTGGACTACCACCGGACTACCACGGGGTTCATTTTTGAGGTCGATATTTCCAGAATGGAAGTAAGCAAACCAATAACAGGTGGTGCGTTCGTTAGAAGTATTTTCTCCGTAAATGTCATTGATATCACGTGCCGCTCGTGCCGCGTTGCTGCCAGGACGGTACTCAAATTCCATAACTACTCGACACGTTAACGTATGAATGATGACGAAAAAGGTTTAAATGCGATGAAAACATAACGCTAATCAATAAACAAGTACTAATTTTTTAGAATTCCATGTTTTTAAAATAAAATTAATTTTATATTAGAATTCTTAGCTAAACAAAAAATATTTTGATTTGAAATTTGACTAGTAGGTGCAGAACGGCAATTTCATAGGCTAGGACCAATTGTGTAGAGCGGTGGTAGTTTAGGGCTTTAAATTTTAGGGCTAACGCTCGTTATAAATTTCACCGTACGCAAGAAAATCACACTCGATCCATCACCTATGAAATTGTTAATTGCTATTTTAAGTTTTTGTCTCTATCTTTTAAGAAAATCATCGTGACGAAACCTACATGTCTGAGAAATTAAAAAAAAATTATCGGAGGCATGTAAAGTCCGCCAGCACACAAGGCAACGCGGTGAAAATAACTATGCCCTAATATCCTCTTAAAATTGAGAGGATATATGTGCCCAGCCCTGGGATGTAGTATATGGGTTATAAATTTAATTTGCTTTACATTTTTATTAATACATATTCTGTACGAAAATCAAGCCCGCCGCAGCGCAGTAACCGAATGATTGGAACCGTCAGAATTAGCCACTTACCACTCCGTCATTCTTATAATGTGAAAAAAATACAAATTCCTTATCCCAACCCTTCACATAATTTACAGTAATACGAGTTGTATTGTCAGTTTTATTTTTGATTTACCCGTGTCCTCGTTAGATTTCCTATTCGTTTTATTTTTCACGGCAACGATAATACGTCTTGTCATTTCATTAAACAAACGCCTCGCTGGCAGGATTTTTATTACTGTTCACCAATTACTGTTTGGTCGAAGATTTATTAATTCCTAAAATCTATTTTTACTTGCTTTTCGGACACCTGAATTAATCGGTTTTTTCCGATAGGTATTTTTATAGATACGATATTCATAAAAAAATCCTTTTTCTTTGAAATAAATCGTTGTGTACGTGACATCATTTTACGCTTTTACTTATTATCATTGTTATTAGGCGACAGTACCCCAATGGTTAAAAGTACAGACAGCAAAAATGTCGTGTGTAGTAAAATAATTCGTTTTGCGACTATTGTCTACTACTGTCGAGAACACGCATTTTTGATTACTTGGAGAGGTTATTTGAACAGTGCTACTGAGATTTCTACAAATATCATTCGCATAACACAAAGACAAAATGATATAATAACTTAAGTTTATGACTTGTACCAACCGTAGTGAGTCATTTGTCGGGCCCCGTTACTCTGGTGAGCTTAGAACACATGACGTCACATTCCATATCTATGGATACACACATTCTGTAAACTTCTGTGTCATTTTATAATACAATTTTTTTTTCAAATTTTACTTAATCAAATACATAATAAGACATATGTTTTCTTCTTCTTCACCAGCTTGCGGAAGTATACTGCTGGACAAAGCCCTCTCACTTTGTAGGAAGGATTGACCTTAATCTTTATCGATCTCAGTTACCACAGATAATGTGGGTTAGTACTAGACGTAATAAACCTTTCTCGCTCCTCGAAATTCTCTCGTACCTTTGACACCGCTCCTCGCCGTTTGACTTCCGTAATTGGAAAGAACTCACCATAATAAAGATAATACTATTTAATTCGCAACCATCCGTTTAATTAAATACAGTGATGTGTCTTACCTGGATTGAAGAGAAGAGAAAAGCACTTCCCGAGACATCATTGTATTTAATTAAGCGGATCGTTGCGAATTAAATAGTAATATCTTTATTATAATGAATTTCCGCAAAGTCAAGCCTAATTCTATCAAAGATCTGACCATACTCACTTTGCTGGGTGTACAGAGTCGAGGGATTCCATGAGTTAGTGAGAGTAGTGCCAAGAGTCACACACTGGTGATTCTATACGCTATCATATGAGATCAGCATCGACATTGGTTACTAGGTTGCGTTGGTAATTTCTATATGTGGTAAAGCCACGCTGTGGTCATATTATAGGCGTAGCACGTGTGGATCGGCTCGACGGGGAATGACCACGTTCTCATAGAATATCAGCATAAGTTAATGGTGCTGTGTTTCGTTTCGTGAGTGTAGAGAAACAAGGACCCTTTTTACTGAAAAAGAGGCATATCCACTCTTAGTCCTCAGGGGTGACAATGCATTCGCATTTTGATTCTCAATTGAGGATAGATGTACTCCACTTACCATCAGGTAGACTGTGTGCTCGTTTGTCACATTCAATGTAAGAAATAGCTGTTATCACCCTCACATCGTTATATTTATAACTCAATATGTTTCTAATGGTGTATTATCCAATGTATGGCAATTAACTTGCAGTTCCCGAAGTAGTATAAGTGCAGGGATACTTAAGATCAGATGAATGGTGTCTTCGCACGCGATCGTATTTCGACCCGAGCTTGTGGCAGATTAAATGGTCGGTCAGTACATGCGATGAAATAGATTCGTAGAGTATTTTACGTTCTCTGTTTTTCACATCGAACTAATATTTTATAGAAGAGATTTGTATATATTTTATAGCGCATTGGTGCCGCAGGAGAAATATTTGCCGAAATATCGTTTTAAATTTGGAAGAGTTATATTGATTAAAACTACTTTTACGGATTTTATCGCGTTTATTTTTACTTTTTATTTACTTTTATTTTTAATTCCCGACGTTTCGGGCGCTTTCCAGCACCCGTGGTCACGGGGGACTGAGATGACTGACGTCCCGATGTCATTGTTAAACCCAGAGTACCTTCAGCATTTTTAATTATTGTTTATGGTCCGATCTATGCAAAATGAACTATGTCCTGATGTCTTGCAGTGGTATGCTTGGGTTTAGTTTTAATTTTATTGATTATAGGATCCCAAGCATGTGATAGTACCCAGCCTCCTTCTCTATTGAAATTAGGATGTTTTTTAATTTCAATAGCCTCACGTATCATCCTTGGTAGGAATCGGTGTTCTTTCACGAGGATTTGTGGTCTATTAAATCTGATGTAATGGTTGGGTCCGTCTAGGATATGATCACAAACTGCAGACTTCCCGGAACGTTGATGCTTCACATCAGCTATATGTTCTTTTACGCGGGTCCTAATTGATCTTTTTGTTTGTCCTATATAAGAGAGACCACATTCACAATCAAGCTTGTACACTCCTGCATCTTGTAGAGGAATATGACACTTGACGGATGGTAGGAACTGACTAATCTTCTTCGGCGGCTTGTAGAATGTTCTAATAGAAGCTCGCTTCAAGATATAGCCAATCTTGTCTGTGACACCTCTGACATATGGTAGTACAGCAGGCACACGCTCGACTGTGGCCGGCTTCACTCGGTCACTGTGACGTAGGCGCGGGACCCGAAGCTTGTTGTCGTGCAGAACTTGCTTGACGTGCTGAAGCTCGACGGCCAGGTGTTTGTTGTCACAGATCCCTCGTGCTATCTGTAACAAAGATTTGCCCACGGTAGCTAACTGTGAAGGATGGTGGTAAGATTCACCGTTTAAATATCGGTTTGTATGGGCCCTTTTCCTAATAACACCATTGGTCACACCAATGGTGTTATTAGGATTTCGGATGACTAACACATCTAGGAAAGGTAAGGAATTATTTGCCTCTAACTCCATAGTAAATTGAATTTTAGAGTTTATGGAATTAAGATGTTCTAAAAAATGCAGTTACTTTGAATTGTAACTGAACATTGTGCTGGAAAGCGCCCGAAACGTCGGGAGTTAAAAATAAAAGTAAATAAAAAGTAAAAATAAACGCGATAAAATCCGTAAAAGTAGTTTTAATCATGTATAGTGTTCGCGTAAATATAAGAAAAAAAAGTGTTATATTGTTTAATTAGGAATGCTTTACATAATAAACATATTCATTGAAATTTAATGATAATATATAACTTACAAATAAATTTGTCGTTTTGATACGCGCGCCAGCTACTATAAGTTAATTGTACTATGCCTAGGTATAATTCGCGCATGTACAAGCAATTAGTTGAGAAAGTTAACTCATAATCTGAAGAAAGGTATGGCAGGCCCTTAAATAAGAACATACAAACATTCGTTTTTATATATTAAGATAGGCACCTATCAGTAGTGAACCTACATTTAAAATTACATTATCAAAATGTAAATTATGCGTCATTCCTAAGGACTATTACTCCTTAAATACTTATTTTGTTTTAGCAACCTATAATATTAATATAATATAAAATTAAAAAAATCTAATTTATTAATTGTTAAGATAAAATTAAAAATCAAAATGTTTACTTAAAAAGAGATCAAAAATGTTAGACGTAGTAAGTAACTAAGGGGGTGCCGAAAAATCAAAGAGTATGCTTTTGGTAGAGCCACGCCGTATATTAATGACTTACGCCTAAAGAAGGAATAGGTTGGCTCTATCGGAAAGAACCATACTTTCACAAAATTTAAGTTGATATACCAGTATATTTATACGTGGCAGAGCCATGCTGCAGTGCATTAGTAGTATAGTTGTAGCACGAATGGGTCGGCCTGAACGGGGAAGGACCTCGCTCTCACAGAATACCAGCGTAAAATAGTAGCTTAATGCTACTGTGTTTCGCATGGTAAGTGTAGAGAACCGAAAACCCTTTTTACTAGAAACTAGGCATTCCATCTTAGTTCTCACGGGTGACAACACATCTGAATTTTGATTCGTAATCGAGAATAAACGTAGATGTCTATGGGCCACACCAACCACTTGCCATCAAGTGGACTTTGTGCTCGTTTGTCACCCTATACTATGGAAAAATTACACTGCTCTGTTTTGTATGGTTACTGATGACAATATTTGCAAACAATCTTTAATGTTTGCGTGATATTAACCATTATTTTTCTTCAACTCCGTTACAGGCAGTTTATCAAAAGTTCACTGCTAATCCTTGCCAATAAGTTGCCATTATCATCATGGCGGGATATTTGCCATAACTGTCACGCTTGACAGTCGGATTGGCAACTGCAGATTTTATTTCTTAGTCGTTATTAGGAAGATTTTGTCGTCCATTTCGTGATTTAATTCATTCTGTCGCCTCTTACATACAACTCCCACGCGACGACATGTTGTAGTGGATATATTTTTTAAATCTTTACAAAGTAAGTCTTTTTTATAATTCTTATATAAAATTAATTGTAAAAAATATTTGTTGAAATATAAATAAAATTGGAAGCCTTATTTATTGGTAACGAGTAACGAGGCATTTCATTGTATACTCGAGCGTGACAACGTATTTGCATTTTATTTCTTTATTGGCGATCCGCCCCGACTTCGCTCGGGTGATTTTTGGATTTCGACAACATATACATGTATTATACATATAACCCTTCCTCTTGAATCATTCTGTCTATTGATGAAAACCGCACAAAAATTCGTTGCGTATTATAAAAGATAGCGGTACAGACAACGACTTTTTTTATACTATGTAGATAGATATCAAAGACAGCATTCACTAACCATAAGGTAGACTTTGTGTTCGTTTGCCTTCACTTGCATAAAAATATACGATAAAACCCGAAACAATTTTTAAGTAAATTAATTCTAAAAGTGCCTTTTCAACTCCAGTGCTGGTCACAGACCTTTCATTCACTAAAAAATTCGCTCGTCAAAATTATTTGAAAAATTTGTTTATATTCTCCATGTTGGATAGGAGAGGCTGCTCTCCATAATAATTCTGTCGATTTTTGTTTCAGCATTTTCTGAAAGATTTTCTAAAATCACTTTGGCCTTATCCATCAATCATCAAGGTGCAACGCGTGTTAGTGGGGTTGGCATTTGGGTAAAAAGGGGCATAACCCCACTTATACTCCTGATGTTGTTAACGAGTATTAAAATAGATATAAGAGCACAAGTTAAAATTACCAAATGTAACAATAAAAAAAATTGCTTAAAAGGTAAATACAGCAGATTGAATTTCACACTTATTGTGAATCAGATCGTTTAATCCAGAAGTGAGACAGGCGATTTAACAATGAAATCTGTTATACTTTTGCTCATAAAAATCAGTGTAGAGGATTTGGAGCGTTAAAAAGTATAATAAATTCAAATGATAAAGCTTTTTGTAATTTTTAGCTGTCTCTATCCAAATCTTTTATGAGATTTCTTTTTTTAACAGATACAAGATTGTTTTTATTAACTATTTTGCATCTGATGCCAGTTAGCTTGCGCCAGATTGTCACTTGAACTTACGTTGTTAACTCAGCACTCGAAGACACAATGTCTTAAGCGTAACGTTACCCTAGAAAACACTCTGTCAGCTTAATGATTTCTTATATTTACGCGAACAGTGTTTCTGTCGCATAAATATGGCGTGAGGTAGGAAAATACAAACTTTAAAATAGGCGTTCGCTATATTTTGGTTCAGCTATGACTCGCCACCGAAGACTTGAAAACAGCATTTAAGATAGCAGTACTAAATCATCTAAGGCTGACTAAGGATGACTTGGAAACAGCTTACAGCGTTGCCTCAGTATTGCAAGTGCTATACCTACTTGCACTTGCAATACTTATTTGAGCTAATGCTGACTTAATTATAGCATTTTATGCCAAATAGCTGTGCTGATTGTGTTATATCGCGCCTCATATACTTTGTTTAAAATTTTATTTTTATTTTATTTATTAGATAGGTTATTTATATAGTTATTTATTAGATAGGTTACACGTTAACAGATGGTAGCATCCAACGCTATTGTAAGCTTGTAACATTAGATACATTAAGTTAACATTATCTATTTTAAGTCATAATCTTAGTCAAATAAAACACAAAATTAAACTACAAAATAAATCACATTAAATTAAAATTAAAAAATTAAAATTAAATTGAAATAATTGCACAACAAATAAAAGTTAAAAAATAATAAATAAAACAAGAACAGTCAAATTAATAAAACAACAAAGGCAAAATATTCAAACAAAATATTACACATCATTAAAATAGTAAATGAAATAAATGTCAGGCTTAAAAAATTAAATCAGCAAATAAGTCAAGATCATCGTACTGAGCAAGTATGTATGTCACCAAGCATAACCCTCCTAAAATTCAGCGTTTCCATATAACCATGCTTGATACGAACAAAGAAGGTTACAGTTGAGGATAGTACCCGTATCGTTTCTTAAAGCACCATCGGGCAAACTTATGCTGTATCTTCTCTATATAGAATATATATCATAAGGAAATTCTAATAAATGACATAAAATAACAAAATAAAATACTCACAATTGATTTTATCGGTTCGAAATTTATGACAAAGAGATAGAATTATAACAAAAACTGTGTTACTTGTGATATACTAATGAGATATTGTAATTGTGTATGTGATGGGCTAACCTATCACTTCTTTCACTATTTTCCATCTAAACCTATTTTTTAGTTAAAAGTAGCCAATGTCGTTAGTAGCAGTAGCTCTTTGAACTGTACCTACTCCCGTGATCGCGGCGTGATGTTATGTTTGATCCTATTGCTTCTCTGTGATCTTTGTGTAGAGCTGTCTCAATAAAATGAATTACCACGTTATCTTTACATTATAAGCACAATTACTGACTTGTGGGTCTAAAGGTTGGATTTGAATCCTGGGTTGGGCTGAAAATCAGATAGTAGGTTTTTCTGTCAAGGAATTCCCAGCAGAATTTTAAGCAGTGCGGGATCAGACAGTTTGTAGTGTTCATCCCGTGTCTCTCAACACTTGATCCCGGGCCTAATCTCTCTCCGGTCGTGTCAGATTGCACTCAGATCGGTATATATGACAGTGAGGGAAATAACTTGCTCACTAAAATCCTGTCCTTCAAATTTTTCTAAGCTATCGTTTTGATGATATGGGTGGGGCACAGCAATTTCATCATCAGGAATTTTTTTGTGACACTCTTCTTTAAGCCCGAAACTATCATTGATCTTTTTAAAAAATTTCAAATACTATAGCTTAAACCCGAGAATATCAAAAAACTATTTTTTTTGTAATAAGAGGAAAAGTTCATATTAGATTTAAACTTTTTTTAAATTCGTAAAGTAAATTCAAAAGTCTGAATCAGAAAGACACACAGGAATTCCTAAATGGTTCCGTTTTTCTAACGAATTCTAATAGAGTTTACAGTTCGTTGAGTTTTTCTAATTATAACACAAGACACTATAAGCTCAAAGGTATTATCGTCAAGTTAAAATGACCGAAACTATAACGAAGACGGTTTTTTTTATAGAAAATCGTATTTGCTAAGAAAAGGTTAGGAAGCTTTCAAACTATGTGAGCGAATAGTTAGGTATTAGTAACTCCTAACTAAAAAATTAGTCACGCGTAGTTTCAAGCAACAGTTTCTTAGAACCGTTATAAGTAAGCATTAAAGTTTTTTCCTTCAAAGCTATGATTCAAAAATTTACAAATATGAAGAATCATTGCAGAAAAATCTTCATCCGTCCGTCAGCATGTGTCATGCTTTAATTCTTGGTACAAGGGCGTGGACCATATTGTGTTCATCTGTAGGGTTCTTTATTATAAAATAATAACATTAATAGTACGTGGCTGTACTTTAAAATGGCCGTGCCATGCGCTATTCTGATTGGGCTACCATCACGGACAGGACTATTCTGGCGAATAAACCTGATATTGTGGTTAGATACAAAAACCGCACAGACATTTACCATTCCGTATAACAAAAACCACGTAGAAGACAAAATATCTGGACCTGGCTGACGAAATGACCTGAATGAAATGGATAAACGAATGAATGAATGATGTGGGGTGGTCTACCAGTTGAAATGATTCTTGTAGTCGCCTCTGTGAACGGATTGATCCCAGTCAATATTGATTAATCTAAGGCAACTAAGACTGCAGAAGGCGATGGTCCTCGATATTGCATGCATCGCCCGCCGTTTGGTTTCCCTTTTCTCCTTACTCCCATCCGTTTGGTATCCCTTTTAAAGAGCTTCTGTTTAGTTGGGTTTATTTAAGTATGTATTTTAAGTAGTGTATATAATAATGGGTATAATAACAACCTCCAGACTAAATTTCAGCCACGGCGGCCAGTATCAACCGTGACTACCCACCATGCGCATGTCAGGATTATTGTTCGAGTACAATTGCACTCTCTTTTCCCTCACCCTCATAGCTCGATGGAAGGGCAATCTGACACGACTGGAAAGAGATCGGGCACGGGCAGGATCAACATTGCCGACTTCCTGACTCCAGATTGCTACCAAAAATATTTTTGACATAAAAACCTAATAATTTATCTGTCTAATCCGGAATTCGAAGCCGGGGCTACTTCACCTGCAGTCGCGGTAACGACCACTAGATCAAAGAGGCAGTCGTGGACACTGAAATAAAATGTTTAATATACCTTCAAGAAGACGATTCATATCATTTGTGTAGGTTTCGATATTCCTATTTTCTGATTTATTTGCGTTACGAACGCTGAAACTACTTGAAATTGTAAGTATTAGTTATGTAAGGCGTTTTATAGTAGAGCTGAAAGTGATTCGCTACGCATATTATCGGATTGCGTCATACTACATAACATAAATGTATTATATAAGGAATGTAACTATTCTCTTTATATATTTTCTGTGTTATTCTTCATAATCCTGTTCAAGTTCCGCGTAGATCAGGGTTTTGGATGCATGTACACTACTGTATGGTACCTAGGTTTTATATCAGATGTAAAATATTTCGATGAGCGTGCGTAGGAAATATGCGTCATTTTCTCTTTGCAATGCAAGATATCTATTTACAGCAATGTCCCGTTACTGTATGGTCAAAAATAATAAGATTTAAAAAGTTTGACCTATTCTTAAATTTACGCGAACACACACATTGAATAAAACTAACCCCAAACCAAAAAACAAACAAAATTAACCCAAACCAAGCTACCACTGAAGACTCATGATACATAAGCTCGTTTTGCGTAAATCGGACCAAAAATTAATATTCAAAAACTGAAGGAGCCGGACTAACTATGACATTGGGACGTCAAACATCTCAGTCCCCCCCGGGACCATGGTTGTGTAAAGCACCCGAAACGTGAATTAAAAATAAGTAAAAGTAGTGAAATAAACGCGATAAAATCCGTAAATTTAGTTTTATTCAAAGTTTAGACCTTATTTTACAGCTTTTTCTTGAACGACATTAATACTTACCAGATATTATTGCATTTAATTTTATTTCGGAATATCACGGGGGATTAATGTCATCTGATGCACGGTCATACTGCTTAAAGTTAATGGTTAAGTTACTTAACGTGATTAACATAACTTTATATATTATGGATAAAAGGATCAAAGGATCAAAATAATAATTTCTTGAAAATGCCTGGAGACGTGAAGTCCTTATTGTAAACCTAAGCAGGGTTCATGCGTCTGACAGCGAATTCTTTATACAATTTGAAATAATGCCACTCAACAAACTTAGAAGAGTATTTGTCTTTTTCGTATTACCCTGACTTGTTAAATATCCATTGCTCTTTTTTATTGGATAGGGTGACAAATGAGCACACAGTCCACTCATATAATGGTTAGTGGTTGCTGTGGCCATAGACATCTACATCTATCCTCGATTACGAATCAAAATGCAGATGCGTTGTCACCCAAGATGAAATGCTTCGCTTCCACTAAAAAGGGTCTCCCGTTCTCTACATTCACCGTACGAAACACAGCAGCACTGAGCTAATATTTTACGCTGGAATTGCTGAACATAGGCCCCTTCCATTGCCTGATTGAGGCGTTTTTGCCACAGTTTCTTAGAATAATAAATAAATTGAATAAAACTATTATTTACGGATTTTATCGCGTTTAATTACTTTAATTTATTTTTTCTATTATCCCGACGTTTCGGGTGCTTTACAGCACCCATGGTCACGGGGGGACTGAGATGTTTGACGTCCCAATGTCATAGTTAGTCCGGCTACCTTCAGTTTTTTTAATATTAATTTTTGGTCCGATTTACGCAAAACGAGCTTATAGTATCATGAAGTCTTGCAGTGGTATGCTTGGGTTTGGGTTTAATTTTGTTAATTATAGGATCCCAAGCAGATGGTAGCACCCAACCGTCTTCTCTATTGAAATTTGGATGTTTTTTAATTTCAATAGCCTCGCGTATTATCCTTGGTAGGAATCGGTGTTCTTTTGCGAGAATTTGTGGTTTATCAAATCTAATGTAATGGTGGGGACGATCTTGAACATGTTCGCAGACTACAGACGTCGACCGACGCTCCGGGAAGTCTGAAGTCTGCAGTCTGCGAACATGTTCAAGATCGTCCCCACCACTACATTAGATTTGATAAACCACAAATTCTCGCAAAAGAACACCGATTCCTACCAAGGATGATACGCGAGACTATTGAAATTAAAAAACATCCAAATTTCAATAGAGAAGATGGTTGGGTGCTACCATCTGCTTGGGATCCTATAATTAACAAAATTAAACCCAAACCCAAGCATACCACTGCAAGACTTCATGATACTATAAGCTCGTTTTGCGTAAATCGGACCAAAAATTAATATTAAAAAAACTGAAGGTAGCCGGACTAACTATGACATTGGGACGTCAAACATCTCAGCCCCCCCTGACCATGGGTGCTGTAAAGCACCCGAAACGTCGGGATAATAGTAAAAATAAATTAAAGTAATTAAACGCAATAAAATCCGTAAATAATAGTTTTATTCAATGTGTAGTGTTCGCGTAAATTTAAGAAATCATTATAATAAATAAATGTATCAGTTACATCTAACAGAAAATATTTTTGTGCTAAATAAAGTGAGAATGTCTTACACGCATACTATGCGCCATCATAAGACGAATCGATGTTCAAGAAACATCATTCGAGCGTCAAAATATGTTTGCAACATGCTCGCTTATACTACATCCGACACAAAAGCAATAGAAATAACTTAACCGGTGTACTAAAAATAACGATTTCATAGAAAAAATCGATATTATGCAAAGGGCGTCATTTATAACACTGAAGGTCGTTGTTTCCACCGACATACTTGAAAGTATGAGTCACGTTAAGAAAATTGGGGCGCGTAATTTAGTGGTGTTTGGTTGTGTTTGGCCGTAGCCAATGTTCATCGCCCGTGTTCCTTGCCGACAGCTGTGACTTGAATTTGTAGCGAACATTCGGTATTTTATCATAAGTAACATAACAGTTTTGTGATTAGTAATATGTACATATTACTAATACGCAAAACGGGCTGATTTTTAATAAATAGGTAAATTTTATTCATAAATTAAAAAAGGATAAATTATAACATAAACAAATTCAAAATTACAGCTAAATGAATAACATAGTTCAATTGTTTAACTCTTATATTTAGTCAGGTTATAATTTATTTGTTGGATATGTCCTCTAATCTGATTATTTTATACTTTTATCGTGGTAAAGCCATGCTGCATATTATAATTGTAGCCCGAATGGCTTGGCTCAACTGCCGGAGGACCACGCTCTCATAGTATTCTTTTGATTTTCGTATGTTGAGTGAATAGAACCGGAGAGCCTTTTTACTGAAAACAATGTACTCCATCTTATTCCTTAGGGGTGCAACGCATCTGCATTTTTATTCTTAATTAAGAATTTATAAAGATATCTATGGGCCACAGAATCCCGAGAAAAAAATATATTATTCATTCCCTCAATAAGACATAAACAAATAAAATCTTTTTCCTAAGCTGTTTAGACTACAGCGCGTGCCAAAAAAATAGACATATACTTATGTACTCCAGTAAAATATTACCCTCCTACTAAGGCAGTTGGGTAAATAGATCGAAAAAGAAAATGATGAACGTTAAATTATCTTTTCTATAAATATTTGTAATTTTATATCACCGTATTAAGTAAACACTATAGTGGAATAATTTGTCTCTTAATGTGAAACGTCACGTCACCTCACAAGGTAGACGGAGGGTACGAAAAGATAAATACCACTATCTCGACTTAATGGCTTTCTGTCCTGTGTCTTAGAAGGGTGCCCGTCCATGTCCTGCCTGTCAGCTCATCGAAACATTGATTTGTCTTCGTTACTTGGACGTTTCCACTTGCTTTGTGACTAGACTTTCAGTATTTAAAGTAATGGTGATTTTATGTATCGGTAGAAAGGTTTTTTTGTATTTAACGGAATTTTCCAATACTATTGTAATTAAAACTACTTATTGTGAATGAAACTACTATTATAAGTGTTTTTGGATTAGAATTTAGTAGAAAATCAGTTTAGTAATTCATTCACGGGCTAACGCTTTTCTTTTACAACACAATCACAGAAAATGTTCATAGACAAGCATTGAACAGTTTCATCAACAAGTTTAAAATATCCTTAAACAAAAATGGTCTTATTAAAAAAAGTATTTTATTAGTTTCAAGACTGTGGCGTAGCAGCTAAGGAACTTTTTTATATATTTTTTTAAAGTATTCGTTTGTAATATAAAGTACATAGTTAAAACCCGAGACAATCAATCAGGCATGACTTGTAATAATGCGGCACTTAACTATGAAAAGGTTTGTTATAATATTGAGGAATACATGAATAACAAACACTACAATCACAACGTACTAAACTGTTTTCTTACAATATTGTTATAAACCTTATTATTACATCGCTAAGTTTTCTTTTTAACCCCAAACGAAAACAAAGGGATGTTATAAGTTTGTAGTGTATGTTTGTGTATTTGTGTGTGTCTGACATTATAACTCCTGAATGTTAAACCAATTTTGATAAAGTTTTTTTTTCGTTTGAATGGTATTCTTAATCGAAAGTGTTCTTAGCTATGTTTCAAGAAAATCCTTTCATCCGTTTGAAGAATTAGCTGTTTTTATTTCTGAGGATTGAAAAAAATTTAGTTTAGGTTTTTTCTTTACTAAACAGAGGTATTTTATGAACAAGTGGTAAATAAAACCTTACTTTAAACAAGTATTATGTAATAATCTACCTTTTTTAATCATCAGCTCGCGAAAGTCCTATCTGGGCACGAGGCTTTCTCGTTATAGAGAAGATCAATCGCAATACTAGACTTCATACTTCTGACTATGCCACCCGTAAGACTTGGTATTAATTAAGTTATTCACAAGCAGACAATAACCTTAATTGCTATAAAAGCTCCCATGGCGCACGAAAACGATTCTTTGAAATCTATCTCCTCCGTAACCCGTAGGCCAATTTATATAATTTTTTCGGCAATATTTGTAGCTCAACGCAGACAAGGTTTGTAAACAATAAAAATATGAATTTGTGTATGGTAATATACATGCAGCAAAAGCGCGCGCGTTAGACTTTTACTCCGGTTTTACCTTTGTATCTGCATTGGCACTACTTTACTTACAAATGTTAGTACAAAACGATATATTGTATGTACATATAAAAATCGTTTACTTGTTTAAATTATTAATGCAAAAGGATGGCAGATACCTATTACACGGTTCCCGATATTTTTTTCAATTGATCTAAAACGAATTTTAACTTGGATATATTAAGGTTGTTATTTGTTCGTAAATAGCACTGTAAATATGCAGGCATCGTCACCTGAGCAAACGGAGCGGGCCCCCACAACAGGCTTATATCAATTTTCCGCCGAGTGCGTCTGGGTAGCGAAAAACACTTAAGAATGCAGTTTGCCTACGTTCTTTTTAGTAATAAAAGGTTTGTTATGAGGGTTGATGGCGTATATTATAATAATTATTTATTTCATTTATTGCTATACATGTTCTCTAGACATCAGCTCTATTTTTAGCCAGTCTCAGTGTAACTATCATTATTTAGGTCACTACCTAGATAATATGTGTACAACTAATGACTCGCCCCAGCTTTACATGGTGAAATTCACCAGTACCAGTATACGATTAGAATCTTTGGTATCTACTACGAATTTAAATGATGTCGGATACTGACACGAACGTTCAATAAATACCGTGACGACAGTCTCTTTTATTTTAGCGTAATTTTATTAACCTGTAAGCTGTCCAGAATAAATTCGTTAAGAGTAAGCCTAAAGCTTGAGTAAGGTGAATTCTTATATTTACGCGAACACTACACATTTAATGGAACTAATTTTGGTCTAATCGATGGGATCAAAAATTAATATTCTAAAATTGAAGGTAGCCGGTCTAACTATGACATCGAGACATCAAACTTTTCAGTCCCCCGTGATGGGTCCCCGAAACGTCGGGAATTAAAAAGTAAAAATTAAACGCGTATTTCATATATGGGGGTATGGCTGCAACACGAAAAGACGGCCCTTCAAAACACTGAAATACTAGACGTGTTTTACCTTGCACACTTCTCGCCCCGCTGAGTTCCCTTAACTAAGGCCTTATTCTTAGTTATGCAGCTATGCTGTGTAGTGATCGCGTAAGAAAATTTGTAAACCATATCCATCTGTAAGTAGTGTAAGATGCGATTATTGGTAAAGTCAGAATTACCAGTGTAACCAGCCCGTGAATACCAGATTAAATAAGGCTAACTAAGGTGCACCAACGGAGAGCAGCAGAAAGTGCGCTGCGTCTGGCACTGCAATCGTCAAGTTCCAGCACAGAAATCGTAATAAACGATTTGTATGAGTTCCAGTTTCAGTTATACATTGTTAGTAACAATAACGTGCATTATACATATATCATATACAATATGTAAAGAAAACTCCATCCGATCCGAAAGGGGCACATTAGTGCCGATAAGGCATAACCAAAAATTTTAAAACTAAATCATAATAATATCTCCTGTCTAATATATTAAAAATAATATTTGTTTAATGATTTATTATGTTTACCCGAACACTAAACATTTAAATAATTATAATTTTTGCGGATGTTATCGCGTATATTAACTTTTATGTATACCCGACGTTTAGAGCATTTTACAGCACCCATGGTCACGGGCAGGACTGAGATGTTCAACGTCCAGATATCATAGTTAACCTCAATTACCATAGATTAAAATTATTAATTTAATTCATTTTAAAATTATTAATTTTTGTACCGAAAGATCTGTTTCACGTATGGTAATCACGGTTAACTACGACATCTGGACGTTGAACATCTCAATCCTCCCCGTGACCATGGGTGCTGTAAAGTGATCGAAACGTCCGGGATATAAAAAAGGTAATATACGCGATGAAATTCTTAAAAACTAGTATTATTTTGATAATATTCGTATTTTATGCGCTGCCATACCGTTCATCATATTGCTTGCACTTCCAATTTTAAATTCTTTTTTTTACAACGTTCAATTTATGTTACAAAAATTATAATAAAGAACTTAACTAAAATAATAATTAAAATTATAATATTTACGATTAATACTAATTATATACAATATAAAGATTAATTGATGTTCGTTAGTCTTACTAAACTCAAAAACGGCTCGATTGATTTTGATGAAATATTTTGTGTGTGATTGAATGGGTCCCTAGATGGTCTAGATCTACATTTGGACCCGTTGGGTGGCGCTGTTGTCGAGATCTAGAAATCACATGTGCGAAGCCGGTAATAATGTTATTGTAACGTATTTTGGAAATTTATCATCAAACTAATATTTGAACGTGACGCAGTGTTGTAAGTTTTCCTTTTATTTTGTTTTTTGGGGAATCTTTTAACTATTCTCTGAAAAGGATTTACTGCACAGAATCATATCATGAGACCCAAAAGCATTCTTTCGCATCATACAAAGTTTCTTTTACATATTGTATATTATATACAACTACAAATTTACCTACTCTGTCGGTTGTGACTTAACAGTGTGTTGTACAGCGTATGAGAGCAGCAGACATTTAATTGTGTATATTTCCAAATGATTCTCTAATGCTGTATTGTTCTTTTTTATTTTTTATATAAAAGTTCATAGTTTTCACAAAGAAATTATTGTGTTTGAAGTTATAGCTTACATACGAAATTCTAAAAGGGTTATGGGACAGTAAGCCCGCCGTGCTACTTCAGCGCGTGATAGCGGATTTCACACTTCTACGAAATATTTTACTAAATATTTAGATATGTAGTTATCCTCATGAAGTGTTCCTTCACCACCGAGCACGTGGTAAATTAAGGTTTAAAATTTCAACTAACAGTTTTAACAGTGCTGATGGAAATCGAACCATTTACCAAGAAATACACAGCGCGTTAAACCCCGAGCTACTACGACTCTTTTTATGTTTAATGGTAACTTAATTATAAATATATAAAAGCTTCTACCGGCAAATTTGGTGTTGTACCAAAACAATTCTCGTAATTAAGGGCATGTCGCCGTAACCATGTTTTTTCCGAAAACGCTGCGTCGACTGCACCGGTAACAGCGCCGACTGGATTACGAAGTTGACAAGGCATACTCGTATATTTTGCCGTGTAGGTCCCAGGAATTTACCATTCTAGTCTATACCTCTTAATTGAAGCCGGATCAAACAAGGGAGCGTTAATTGATTTTTTTTTTACTTTATACAACATCAAAAATTTTATTAAATGTTTTAATTATTTTCTTCTGTATATATATATATACCTACATATTATTTACCCACCTACCTATATATTGTTTACCAATATATATCCTATTTGTATTCTTGGTTATCGGAAATTTAAAATAACTGAAGTACTTTGAAAAAAAAATTAATTCTTTTGTCATCAATTATTGAAAGTACCTATATATAAAAATATTATGTATGTTTCCGATATAATATCTAAATAAATGTAAAATATGTATGTTTCCGAGTTCAGTATCGTTTCGTGAGTGCAGTGTGGGTCGACTACGAAAGCCAGGAAGATCTTATTTCTTGTAATAGATAGCATCTCGTATACTATTATTCTTATCGTATTGTATCGTATCTTGTATACCATTATAATCCGTATTTGTTACGTGGTAGAGCCACGCTGCAGCTATTATGGTTGTAGCATGAATGGGCCGGCTCGACAGGGGAAGGACCAAGCTCTCACAGAATACCTTTGTAAATGTTGTCAATTGTACTCAATGATCTTATATGTAAAACTGTACTCCTATTACTCTCCGCGTTTTGACAATGTTTAATAACAACACAACGGTAGCTTCGAATATTGGTGATTATCAGTTATTACACCATCGAAAAATATTTTTTCAAATTCTACGCCACGTAACTTTTTCATGCAAATGACTTCTCAAAGGACAACTTTTTGTATTTTTAACCCAGTTCAAAATACGAAAAGATATCGACGCGTAAGTTTTTTTTTTATCTATGTTCACCGATTTTTCTATAGTTTCAATAGTGATTCTTCTTTTATTAAATAGTAGATCAGGGGTAATTTCATATAAATATTAAGAAAAAAGTTCACCGCTAAGGGTTAAATTTTTTAATGTATATTTAGACGCCATTGTAGGTGTTGTTCATTACTTTGAACTTATAATATTGCGTTATCTGCTCAAAACGGTAACAAACTTTAAAAAAAGTGAAACCGACTTCTACCGGCTAAGACATTCTTTATACGTGGTAGAGTCCTGCTGCAGCTATATTATGGTTGTAACACGAAAGTGTCGGCTCGACCGGGGAAGGACCACGCTCTCACAGAATACCAGCGTAAAATAGCAGTTTAATGCATTTGTGTTTCGTATGGTGAGTGTAGAGATCCGGTGACGTCCGATCCGTTTTACTGGAATTGAGGCATTCCATCTTAGTCCGCAGGGGTGACAACACATCTGCATTTTGATTCTTAATCGGGGATAAATTTAGATGTCTATGGGCCACAGTATACACTTACCATTAGATGGACTGTGTGCTAGTTTGTCACCCTTATACTATTAAAAAAAGATCAGATAGGCTCATGACCATGCTTTGTAGTATTCCTTGTGGAAGGCCTTTGTTCAGCTGTGGACCTGTGACGGGCTGTAATATTGATAACAAATCTGGTGTAGATCCATACAGTATTTGCATATAGTAAACACAATATTTGAATTATAGTACCGAGAGAAAAAAATACAATTTTAGGTTAAAGCTATAAATTAATCTGTGCTACAAGGCTTTACAAACTTAATTTTGTAGCTATTAAATGTGATGACATTTTTATTGTTTTGAAAAACTAAAAATTTGCTAATAGCAAAGGAAACATAAATTATTCTTAATATATCTTGATTGCCGTGTAGTAGAGGCGTGAGATTATGAAGTAGAAAATAAGTTGCTCTCCCGTCTGCCAACTGGAAACTGTGTAAATATCCCACTTATGAATCAATCTACGGAGGAAACCTCAGCAGTGAATTTAGATAATCTGTAAAAGAAATACCTCGAAGTACATGGTTGCTTTCTTGAACAATTTCTAAAGATGTGTTTGTATATCTATATAGACGTGACAGTCTGTCATCGTTGCGTGATGACGTAGTGTTTAAAGTGCGCTCAAACAACCGCCTCTTTTGTCAAAGAAGGCCTTGTTTTCAGCACGTTATAATAAACCAAGTCTCTTCAAATTTGGCACATTGTGATACCGACTCAAATTGTCAACAATGTTTCTATTGATATATCCTCATTTCAAATACAGATTTCAACTTCAAAGTTAACAAAAGGATTCCTTTGGTCTTAAACTTATTTCGGTTTGTTTATTTATTAGATTTGTATAAATGGATTATTATTATATTTTTATGAAATATAATATTATTAAGTGGCTATTATAGTCAATAGAGACCTGCAGCCTACTTCAAACAACAAAGGCTACATATCTATGCGTTGTCACCTCTGACGACTAAGATATCTGCCTTAATTATACTAGCTGTTAGACAGCCAGTATACCCTTCATATAGTAACACAGCTGGACAAGCACTATTATTTGGTGTTAGAAATAGGTCAGGGTGGTATGTAATCAGACGGATGTAGACAGGAATGGAGTCATAGTAAATTATTTATTTAAACTTTCCGTCTTTGGTAAGATTCGGTAGTATTTGGTGTACACCACCCTACCTTAGAGAAGTAAGAGGAATGCTACTTTCGGGGTTGGCTTTGTCAAGCTTTCTAAGGACTTATGAGTACGGAAAGAATGAATACAATGTTTTGTCTTTAATAACAGTTATAAATATCAAATAGAATACCAGCTGTCTTGCGGTACTCACGACATTCATCCCGCGGATTTGCGAGACTACATCTAACATACATAACTACATATATTTAATTATATATATTACTATTCAGTAACTGCTCTATTGTTATTTAGCCGTTTCGTAGTAACGCATACATTTAAACTACTATGGAGGTAATTTTTATGTACAAAAGTTACGTTTAGAAAACACCTATTTTAGGTTTGTATATCAAAATTTTGGGAGATGTTAACGACCATACTCCATCAAGATGATAAATGTTTTTAGCTCGAAGCACTTATATCCCTATTCATATGTCTCAAAGCTGTGGGAAATACAGCATTCTAAGTAGGTACTTCGGAATCGCCCAAATACGATATAAATAATGTTTCATCACTTTTCCTCATACTTATTACGTACGTGATATATATATATATATATATATATATATATATATATAATATATATATATATATATATATATATATATATATAAATATATATGTATATTCATTGTTTATAATTTTAATGATACTTTTATACTATGTGGCAGGACTTTACCTGCCCAGGAGTCAGTCTGGGTAGATATCAGTCTCTGCCTATTTCTCCTGCGAAATAGTACTTAGTGTTTGCATTGCTGTTTCAGACTGAAGGCACGGAATAAATAATAGTACCACGTACTGTAAGGTTTAAGAGCCAGTACAATTACAAGATGTTAGGCATTCAATCTTACTCTTCAGACGTGGCAACTTACCTCTGTTGCTTTCAGTATTTGGAGTTGGTTGCAGGTGTCGATGGATTGCAACAGCCACTAACCAGCAGGTGAACTATAAGTTTGTCACATCGGTTTTATAAATAAAAAAAAACAACAAAGTATTAATTATTTATTTATAAGTAATTCGAAAATAGCAAGGTATTCACTTCGCCGATAACCATATTGCAATTCAGTTTTCTAATTTGCTTAATTGGGGCTATGTTGTTTTGCGATCATGATTTAATAATGGTTAAAATGGATTTCAGTGTTAAAGTGCCTGTAACCGCAGCAGGATTGTATTTCAGTTATTGCAATATTGCATAAGTGACGGTTCACTGATAAATATATGTGATTAAGATTAAAAGGAAAATTGCAAAATATTGGTTATCGGAGACCACCTTTGTGGAGGACGGAAGGAGTACAACATGATTAAACATGAAAGAAAGGACACATAAGTTAAACAAAGATCACTCCCAACTCTAACATTGGAGGCCATCTTAGTATAGAACGACAGAGTTAGAATTTGTAAGAAAAGACACTTTAGTTAAACAAAGATCACTCCCAACTCTAACATTGAAGGCCATCTTGGTATAGAACGACAGAGTTAGAATTTGTAAGAAAAGACCATTGAGCTATTATGTACTACATACTAGAGGCGACACTGCGTTCAGCTGCTCTGTTCCATTCAACTGCGGTGCTTACACCGCACTTTAATCAGTCACTCGCTAGGCGCTTGTAGAGTTGTCACGTGTTGTGTTGATTTAAAAAAAATCTCTTGATAAAAATATGCCGTCGTGTGTACTTAGATATTGCACAAATAATTCAAGAAATGTCAGTAAAATCCAAGGAATTACTTTTCATCGGTTAATAAGACACTTACTCAATAAAAAAAGTATTATAGTTTAATAATAAAACAAATTATTACTAAGACACCATCTCGTGTCATAAAATATAGATTATGAAATTAATTTGTTCAGATGCGACATTTCTGTGGGTATTTAAGTACAGGACGAATATATTATTATACACATTTTTTTTGTAGAAACATATATAGGTTATCATAATTAGGCTAATTTTTTATATTTAAATCTGCTCATTATTTTATTTTTAGATTTCCACATCAAAGTCAAAGTGGAATAAATTCGTCCATTTTTAACTCTCGGGGGCCCGGCATTAATGAACGACTCTTATTCTATTTTAAATAAATACATTTGTAATTTAAATGTAATATTAATAAGTTTTGTTAAACATACATTTAGTACGTTTTTTTTATATTTAACATAAATATCTTTTAAAATATTCAAATAAAAATATCATTAAAATGTAATTGTGATATAATATTATATTAAATAAACAAATATAATATGCAAAATAAATGACAAAATTTAAAAATATTTCTCGATATAATTTACCTATTTAACAATACAATCTACTACTACCTACTGATCATTCTACTTATGCTTATTCTATGATAAAAAAACCAACCGCACGAACACAGAGTAGCGCACATTTTTGGTTTGAAATAGCTGTTCTAGTACGTAAGTACATATTACTTCAATGGAAAAGACACATTAGTTAAACAAAGATCACTGCGCAATCCCAACTTTGGCGACCATCTTGTTAGAGGACGGAGGAGGTAGAATTTGTAAGAAGCGACACTTTAATTAACCTAAGATTACTTCGCAGTCCCTAGATCAAGGTGAGAAAAAGGTCACGAGTCACGGGGATTAGTCTCCCTACCCATACATCGTATAGTAAAATATTATGTTACAATAGGATTGGAAGAAACCGTACAAACTCAGAAAAGAGCAATCGCTTTTTTATAGGATAGAGTAGACAGACGAGCACACAGTCCACCTGATGGTAAGTGGTTGCTGTGGCTCACAGACATCTACATCTATCCTCGATTACGAATCAAAATGCAGATGCGTTGTCACCCGTGAGGACTAAGATGGAATGCCTCGTTTCCAGTAAAAAGGGTCTCCGGTTCTCTACACTCACCGTACGAAACACAGCAGCATTAAGCTACTATTTGACGCTGGTATTCTGTAAGAGCGTGGTCCTTCCCCGGTCGAGCCGACCCATTCGTGCTACAACTATACTACTAATGCACTGCAGCATGGCTCTACCACCTATAGAAAACTTACGGAATAAACTTTTAAAAAAGAGGTAAATCGATATAAAAATCAAAATGGTATAAAATAACTTCCACATAATACGTGTAGCTTTTGAATTTAAGGCGAAATCTTCGATATACGAGTACAATACCGGTAGAAGACGGTTTTACTTTTTTAAAGTTTATTACCCCTTTGAGTAGATTAAGCATTATTATAAGTTCAAGGTAACACCTACAATGGCATCTAAGCAAAATATTTTCATCACATTTTCTAACATCAAAAAATTTTCACCCGTAGGTGTGAACTTTTTTCTTAACATTTGTATGAAATCACCCTTGATCACCTATTTAATAAAAAAGAATCATTATTGGTTTAGCAATTTCAGAAAAATCGGTGAACATAGATAAAAAAAATACGCGTCAAATCTTTTTGTTTTTGGAACTGGGTAAAAAATACAAATAGTTGCGCTTCGGTAGATGTCATTTGCCTAAAAAAGTTCCGTGACGTAGAATTTAAAAAATATATTTTTTGACGGTGTAATAATTGATAATCACTAAAATTCGAAGCCACCGTTGTTGTTAAACATTGTCAAAACGCAGGGATTAATAGTTAAGTTAAGAGTACTATTGGCACCATTAACAAAATGTCTCTGGTTTTTGTGGGAAAAGGTATCAAAATTAATCAAGAGAGTTACTAACTAAACATCCTTGTAAATGTTTTATGGATACGTCAAAACGAGTTCGTTCTGCGCCAGCTCATATGATCTTTCCTGAATTTCGCAATTTCATCCACTAAGCAGTTTGGCCACCCTATTTGCCTGATCTAAATCTGTCCAAAGGATTATTATCTGTTCTGTATGTCCTGCTACACTACTTATAAATGTTTATGGACAAAACGGTAGTTACTTGGAAGACTAAGAAAGTTTCTTGTGTCAAATAAGTTTTTTTTAAATTATTTTTAAGATTATTTTATAAATAATATTATAACTGACTTGTAAGAAAAATAATTTTCTATAGGAATGACTGTTGTGTTAGTCAATTTATCTCTATAAAGCTATTTATTTATAGATAGATGCATACATAGATACATAGTTTATTCACAGGGAAGCAGTAACCAATACACAGATATAAACAGTGTAACAAAAAAGTGATAATGATTCATATTGTGAGTGTATACTGCATACTTTTATACGTGTTAGAGTTACGCTGAAGCTATATTATGGTTGTAGCACGAATGGTTCGCTCGACCGGCGAGGGACCAAGCTATCACAGAATACCAGCATAAAATAGCAGCTTAATACTGCTGTGTTTCGTATCGTGAGTGTAGAGATCCGGAGACTAGTTTTTTACTGAAAACAAGGCATTCCATCTTAGTCATGAGGGGCGACAACGCATCTGCGTTTCCATTCTTAATCGTGGATAAATGTAGATGTCTATCCACAGCATCCACTTACCATCAGGTGGACTGTGTGCTCGTTTGTCACCCTTATTCTATAAAATGTACTGCCACAGTAAAATAATTCTAGCTCAGTATAATGCTGTTGTGGACCACAGCTCGTTTAATTCTAGTGAGGCCTTTAAATTGCGCGCAATTCTATTATTATATTCTCTATTTAGTTGTATTTTATTTTACCGCGCTAAATGAGCCATTTGTTGGTAATACATATTTGATTTCATCCAAAACCAAAAAAATTGACTTTCGGGACATCTTAGATGGAAATTTATCAACCAAATTGCATTGAAGATGTTCCACATGTTGAGTATGTATACATATGGAGGTGAAAGAAGCGATAGAGCTGTGTCAGGATTTTGCCAAATGAAAGTCTGTAGTTTTGCCTATCCCTCTTGGAGAAAGATGTATGATTTTGTGTATTTATTATGCAATAGACTATATTTTTATACAATTTATTAATATTATACAATATAACGCACATTACTATTAGAAGATATTATTTGAAAGAAAGTTCAGTTTTTATCTATTAGTTCTTCCTAGGGCGTAATGTAATTCAAGGCAGTATTTAATAATATTAAAAAAATGTGTTTTACTTATAACTATAATAGAAGGAAATGTTCAGCTACAATAGCCTAATAAAATAAAAATGAGACCACGTACTTAAAAGTCGGGAGTTCAAATCCGTCCTTCGGCTACTTCGTCAACATATGCATTTTAAGTTTTCTGAAATTCTAGTAACGTTAATACAATTGTTGGTATTTTATTTTAAAAAGGTAAGAAAATAAACAAACTTTTGTTATCACTAATGAGCTTTGTAAACAATGGTAATCGGACTGCACGGTCATTTCAGACTTACTAAACAAACCTGACCCCTTACCGCAAAGACCTCACTCAATCGTTTGCAACCCAACCTTGCAATGTTAGTAACCTCGGGCGCATGGAATCCTACAGAAATTCTCCAACATTTCGCTTTTAATTCCAGATCCATTGTTTACCTTCGTATTGTACAACCGTGAAAGAAGACGCGGCACGTGTATTTGTCTATGTAGACGTGATGTTAATGAGTATTTTAGTCTATGCAAACATTAAAGTATATCCTGCATTCTACTTATGATAATAATTAATAACTAATACAACTAAATAAACCAAAAAATTTTAATTTATGCTATTTTTTTATGAAAAATTTCAGAGAAAAACATTGCACGTCATCACAGATACAAAACAACTCTGAAAAGGGGTAGCGTATATCTTCGAATTGATCAAAATGATCGTCCGAGTTGAATTTTAAGCTTTTCAAGCTCAAACATTCAAAAGTATATAAAAAAACGATTATTTAAAAATTTTCTGTGAAAAAATGACTAACACGCACACACGCGCACACACGCACACACACAACACGTAATGGTCGGAACAGCTTCCTAGGACCCCAAAACGTGGCTATCTGATGAAAACTCTCTTTCTCTTCTACTTTTGAATATTAATTTTTAAATCTCGATGTTAAAAGAAATTCATTGCCACAAATTGGAAAGAATCGTTCAAATTCACCACAGTTTCACCTATAATTTTCGCGACACGCACTGTAATTTATACAAGATGGATGGCAGGTAATTTTCAATGATATTTAGTAACGGGCAGGCTCTTCTCTGTACTTCACACGTTCCCTGAGCCTGTGTAGGACATTCTCTATCAATTTAACCACGTTTTCATTAATAATCGGTTCCCAAGACTGTTTTAGTGTCTTGACCACTTCTTGACGACTGTGGATGGTATTTCTTTCAGGATTCATTTGAGCTGACCCCATAAATGTTTCGCAATTTTCAAACCAAAATTAAAAAATAAATCATAAATACAAAGCATTTACCAACCATGTTACAATAGAATAAAATATTTAAATATATATTTAAAATATAATATATAAGTAAGGTTCTTACATACTTTAAAATTTTGTTTTCACTTTATGGAAAACAGTGTCATCTGCGATTATTAAGAACGTAAATACATAACCCAAGGAGGGTTATATATTTTATTGTTGTATGTTATATATTATATATTAGTTCAGCACTTCCGAAAGTCAGATAAAAATAAGCCTGTATTATCTAGGGTCACACACTATCTACACACCAAATTTCATTGAATTCCGTCCAGTAGTGTTTCTAAAGGTTTAACTAAACGTATTGTTTATTATATGCATATATTTTAATAACTCTACATTATCCGTGGTAGAGCCACGCTGCAGCTATATAAAAAAAAAAAAAAAAAAAAAAAAAAAATTATGGTTGTAGCACGAATGAGTCGGCTCCACCGGGTAAGGGCCACGCTCTCACAGTATACCAGCGTAAAATAGTAGCTTAATACTGCTGTGTTTTGTATTGTGAGTGTAGAGATCCAGAGACCCTTTTTACTGGAAACGAGGCGTTCCATCTTAGTCCTCAGGGGTGACAACGCATCTGTGTTTTTATTCTTAATCGAGGATAAATGTTACCATCAGGTGGATTGTGTGTTCGTTTGTCACCCTTGTTCAAAAAATAATATCCTCTTCATGACTAAAATGATGATTAGCAGCAATTACGAAAATAAACATAAAATAAGAAAACATATACCTTTTGTACACTTCCGAAGTCGGATAAAAACTAGCGCAGGATTAATTACTGCCTAAAAATCAAATTTCATGGAAATTCGTCATACAGTTCTCTCAAGTCAAGTATTTTCTACATATTGTATATTTTATTGTCATTGATCATTTCGGTGTGATGTTTGGCACGCGTAGCTTTACCTGTAAAATAAAAAATCATATGGAACAGCTTTCGATATAATATTATTTTATAACTTTGCGTTATAAACGTACGTAAATGTGTATATATATATATAAGATATTGTTGTCCTGAGTGATACTGTTCTTTAATATCCAATGGATCTTCACCGCTTTGTGATGTTTTTAAATATTGTGTGTCGGCGACATGAGAAAATCCATCACCCCACTTCGACCCGAGTGTTGTATACGGGAAATGTCAGAAAAAGCAGAGTAGCAAAAATGGTTGAGTCATACTGCAGCTATATTGTGGCTGCAGCACGAGTGTGTTCCTCGCAGAACTCTCACAGAATTCCAGCGTAAAATAGCAGCTTAATGCTGCTGTGCTTCGTATGATGAGTGTAGAGAACCGGTGACCCTTTGTACTAAAAACGAGGCCTTCCATCTCAGTCCTCAGGGATGACAACGCATCTGCATTTTGATTCTTAATTGAAGATAAATGTAGATGTCTATGGGCCACAGCATCCATTTATCATCAGGTGGACTGTGTGCTCGTTTGTCACCCTTATTCTATGAAAAAAAATGTTTTACCCTACTGATAAATTGCAGTGCACCATGTTGTACGTGGGATATAAAATACCTACAATATCTACGTGCGAGACGTCTCGAGCGTGAAGATGTACAACAACCATACTCGTACAACGGGAGAGACATACATCCAGCAGTGCCTGATGAAGAAAAAATGAATAAGGTTTCATATTATATATAATTAAAATAAAATTAAAAAAAATACATTTCATGATATTAGAACCGATTCTGTTATAAAATACAACATAAACAAATTACATATTTATTATAAATCAAATGGTTCAATTGTACTTTTACATTCAGGATACGGATAATTTTCAAAATCAGCCCTTAAAATATTCTTAATATTTTTAAAAACCAAATACTTAAAAATTAATCTCTACTACGGAAGCGTCCTTGCTTTGGACAGTTAGGAATTTAATTATCTCGTCCTTTGTTTCCGATGAGTTTATCTATGCGCTCAACTGAACTAGAGAGAATAACTGGTTGAACCTGGTTGAACTGTAATTTTTGACATTCTAACAATAGAGAGATATATTAGACCGATATTAGTTGATAAAAGGGTCACGCACTTCTTTAAGATTATAAACAAGGAACCTTCACGATCCAAACGGTAATAATTCGGAATTAAGGAACATTTGTGGTCTGATTGTGTAGTAGGATTATGCGAATGTGAGTATAATTTTGTCAAATAAGCTGCAAATAAAACATTTGGAACGCAGATGAAATTAAAAAAGTAATTAAATCAGAATATAACGCCTTGATTCATTGTAGATACCCCTTATCATCATTATACAGCCAGCCTATTGCCACATCAGCTTACTAATCCATTGGGCTATCTCGGTCACTCTGATTCTACTGCGAATATCCTCATTTTTTAGTTAGTTCATCACGCAGAGAAGCCCCTAGTACAGAGAGGTCGCCATAGCTCGCTGAGTGACCTTGAGCGTCCTCATACGGCCAGTAAGTAAGTCATCACTGGAAACACGCACTGGTTGTAAAATTTCGTTTTCAAGTTTTGAGGTGTAACTAACAAATAGAAGTGTCGTAATTTCCCGAACGCTGCACCATGAAAATCTCTCGGTCGAAGTTGGACTTACCTAGTCAGACTTTTTGTCCCAGGTAAACGTACTCGTGAACAACTTCGAGCTTAGTGCGTGGTAGTGGCGTTACATGGACATTACACATGATCTTTGTTTTGTCTATGTTCACTTTCCGTTGAGAGGCACTATTGAGGTCATTGAGCATAGTGCTCACCGTGGGCAAATTGAAGGTGAGTGATGGGAATGGAAGGTGAGGGACAATGAAAGGGTTAATTTACACTTTATTATTCATTTCTTCTTTTTCATAATCACCCAATAAAAGTTCCACCCAATAAATTTCTTTCATGCCACCTGCAAAAATCCGGAGCAGCGACAGGCGACATCAACGAATGATCATCATCCACATTCATGCATGCCTGCTTCTTTGAATCTACGCCTTTATTTTCTATTCCTGATTTAGTCACATTATTTGTTATATATATGTTGTTATATGACATTGCTTCCAAATATTCCAGTAGTATATAGTACATCAGTTATAAAAATATTTGAGCCAGCGGATGCTTCTGCGTTTGCTCTATTATACCAATAGTACCCGGTTGACCGGTATTTTTCGCTCGGTTTTTTTTAATTTGTGTGTTTTGGAAATTATATTTAGATACAAATTACATACTGATGAAATACGAGTAATATTTTTGATCTTAGCGACATAATAGAAAAAAACTGAACTGGTTATTTGAATAAAAAATCATGAGTGCAATTAGTTTAATTTAAATTTTCGTGTTTTTAAAAAATACTAAAAAAAGGGCTCGAAAAAATAGATTTTCTCAAAAAAGAAAGGAACTTGAAAAAAAAAATCAAAAAAAGTCGGTCGGTCTAGGCTCGAACCATGGTATTACGATTTTGTGACCGCCCAATATACCAATTAAACTATTTGTAATTATTAATAAACTATCAAAATTTACCTTCTTTTCCTAACAATATTGTAGCAGTTTTTCATTGCCTAAAAACACGGATAAAAAGACATTTTCTAAAAATAAATCCTAGCTAGATCGATTTATTGCCCCCGAAACTCCCTGCACACAAAATTTTATGAAAATCGTTGGAGCCGTTTCCGAGATTCCGATTACAAGAATTGCTCGTTTAAAGGTATAGGATTCTATACTTATGCTACGCATTTGATAACTTCTAGTTTGACAAAATAATGTCGCAAAAAAAATGTCGCTATGATTTAAATATGCTATCAGTTACTAAATTACAAATTATTGTAGTTATAATCATTTTGAGCTCATTATTAAAATACAGGCAACCGTTACCAGAAATTTTGCTATGAAAGCTAAACGTATTAGGTACGTAGGACTAAGAGATATTCGATAGTATAGATAGCGTCATCTGCAGCCTGTCTGCATAACTCAATATCAGAACTATGCGACCCGCCCATAATGGGTTCTTTGTATACGATAACTTTATGATAGTCTTCATGACGACGGGATCTGCCGTCAGTAATGAAAACTGTGTTCCTGCAAAATTTATAATATTCAGCAATATTAGCTGCTGTTTATCTCAACTTGATATTATTTATTTTGAAGTTTTTCTACATTATAGTTTCTTTTTTTATATTGTATATAATTAATTTTAATTGTAAATATTGTAATTTTAATTATTATTTTTATTTAATTTTAAACCTAATTTGTAACATCTAAGATTGACCTTTTTAAATTTTGAAGTTAGGTCAATATTTATCAGTAAATCAATATGGACAACACTTGCTTAGTGCCATCCGTTTTACCTTGTATATAATTTAACCTGATTAACCTGTGTAATTAAACCTTGAACAAAACAGAAACATATATTGCAAAAACATACGCATCAAATATGTTATAAACGTCTCGTTTTTTTGATCTTGATTAACAAATAAATAAGTACACAAATAGCATGTAAATCTTGTTATGCTAAATTAACGTACTATCTTTTAGCTTAATCTTTTTAACTTCCCAGTGGGAAGTTATTGTAATGGGTCCGATTTTGCAAATTGGAAGTTTTAACATATCTCCACGTTTCAAGGTCTTAAGAGTCAAATAGTATGGTTTTTAAGAGGATGTCCGTGTGTGCACATGCACGTATGTATGTATGTATGTACGTTCGAATTCAATTTTTGCCTTGTGTATCTCGAGAACAAAGAGATATTGACATGGGACCAGTTTCATTTAACGTATAATTATGTAACTTAGACGTCATAAAATTTTGAGCAAAATCGGTCAAGTCGTTTTTTGTGCCGAATGAAAATTTTTATAAAATAGGATACATATGATATTTTTTTATTCTTACACTGGGAAGTTAGTCGTGTGAACCTTTCGGGTCGCACCTAGACCGCTTTTTTATATAAAAAAAGTAAAATCCGGCATTATTTACCGTTACCTATTTGTATCGTTCAAACTATAATATCTATAAAGGTAGCCTTCGTCAGTAGATCAAATTGCGCCCTCCTTTCTGCCAAGGAGGGTCGCGTCCGTATACAGCGTAGAGATCTCTAGTTAGACCGTTAAGCCAGTCCCTAAAATGTGGTGTTTAGTGGGTAAAAGTCTCCACATAACCACGCAGCCGGCTGCGTGGTATGCTATGAGCATTCCCCACCTCCCTCCCCCGCTTTCCGGAGGGTTGCCCATATTTGCTTCGGGCGCAAAAAAAATAGATCAAATACAATCTCTAAGTGAGTAGGGTCACTCAAAACGTCGAGTTAAATTCATAAAATTAGTTTTAGTTATTGTTATCTAAACCCAATAAACTTTGTCGAAGAAGCAAATAATATGATAAAGTTTTTCTGAGTATCTTTAAATTTTATAAAATATTAAAAAAAAATCAATCCCATCTTCGTCTCGTGGATGTCGTAAGAGGCGACTTTATGCAATGCCGGAAAAACCTAATGGCTTCCGATAGATGGCGCTATAACCATAGTAAAAATAACTACGACTGACGTAAAATACGCACCGGCGCGGCGACAGGCGGCTGTGTCAAAGGCGCGAGTCGTCTGGTCACAGAGTATATTGAATATTATACGCTTTCCAAGTGACCAAGAGTGGACAGTTACGTGCCGATGAAGAAAGACATGGAGAACAAAGACTTAATTCGATTTAGACTTTAGTAAAACCCGGCTTATAATATAAAACCAATTCGGAAAAAAATGTTTTAGTCTAGGCAAATAACTAAATTTAATAGTTTATTTAGGTAGCATTAAAAATGAAAAACTGCAAATGATTTGCTTGTTGTCAACGAAAAATTAAAATACGCAGAAATAGTTTGTTGTTATAAAATACAAATGATTGTACCTAAATAAATCGAAAAAAATGGCCAAATAGTTTTCATAATTCTCTTGGGGAGTGGACGCGATATAACATAACGTAAACTCTGATTTTTCATTCCGTAGAATTCTGACATTTCGTAAGTGTTGCTACTAAAAAAAGTTCTCCACCGAAAAAGAGACAAATTTGAACCATTTGAGGGCAATAAATAATAAAATGCTACGTATTTTTTATGTTTCACCTACAAAAAGGTAAATCTAAATATTTACTTATACAAGTCACCTAATACAAAAATAACAAATATTTCAATATCACGAACAATATATCTAATTAACTTTAATTACTTAATATTTTATTCTTTAGCTGGCATCACTGTCTACTAATTCCAGGTTTAAAAAACCTTTTAAAAAAAATGTTAGCTGTCACGTCGCGTCTGTCACATTGATTGATTTTCATTCGACTTCTTTGAATGCTCGAATGCGCATGTGTTCTCGGTGTTTGCTGCTATTTGTTGTTATTATCTTGTTATATTTGTTAAGTTTCTGTTATTCTGTTAAGTTTTTTCTTGTTGACCTTTCGTTTTGTGATCGTTTGTTGATTTTTATAAACGTTATGGAGCCACAACCTGGCCCTTCCCGGGAAGCAGCCCCATCTGACAGAGCACAAGGCTTAGACTTTCTTTCTCCCAGAAAGAAGCGTCCTCGTGGTGCTTTTACGCCCAACGAAAAGACCATAATTCTAAATATTTACAAATATAATATAGAAAATTGGCCGCAAACAACTGATTGGAGTGCAACGGAATGTGCTAAAAAGACTTCTGAGATGACTGGCGTGGGTCTGTCAAGTGTCTATAAAATTACCAAAGAATATAAAGACACAAAAGAATTTCAAAAGCCGAAAAAGAGTGGACCTCAACTATCTTTCATACAAAAATTTGACGAATTCACTTTCGCCGCAACTCGACGAAAGGTTCACGCGTTTTTCTACAGGAACGAGATTCCGACTATTGAAAAGGTAAAGTTATTGCTAATTCTTTAACACCTCGTTGCTGACATCCCCCATTGTTTTAAAACTATACTTTAACCTGTGTTGCCTGTCTACATTTTAACTGTAATGTAAATGCTTATTTCAGATTCACCAAGAGATAACTGGTGATCCAGACATGCCTGTTATGTCGAAATCAACATTAAGAAAAGTATTGAAGCATTTAAATTTTAAATACACAAGTCGCAAACGTCGAAGTGCGCTAACAGATCGCAAGGAGATAGTACTATGGCGTCAAAAATACTTGCACCAAATTAAACAATATAGAAGAGAAGGCAGGCTTATATATTACCAGGATGAAACGTGGGTAAACGAAGGCAAGTATTGAATTATGTGGTAATTAACTTTTTATAACCTATCTTTTCTTCAAAGTATTAGTCGGAAATCGAATTCTGTACTTATGTAATACTTAAATTAACTTTGTTAATAAATTTTTGTTACCAAAATGAATAAATAAATAAAGAAATCCATGTTTACAGGTAATATTTTTCAATTTATATGCATATATAACTGTCCTCATGTATAAGTGAAATATTAAATATATTTTTATTTTCAGGACATACCGTCAATAAAGTGTGGTGTGATACCAACATTCAATCTTCACGACAAGCTTTCCTCGATGGCTTGACAACAGGGCTTAAGGCACCAACAGGCAAAGGGGGGGCGACTTATAGTTAGCCATATAGGGAGCGAAGAAGGATTTTTGGAAGATGGTTTATTAGTTTTTGAGGCAAAAAAAGGCTTGGCAGATTACCACAAGGAGATGACTGGGGAAGTATTTGAGGAGTGGTTCACAAAAATACTTCCAAAATTAAAACCAAACTCGGTAGTAGTGTTGGATAATGCTCCCTATCATTCGAGGAAGGTCGAAAAAGTACCAACGAGTGCATGGAGAAAAGGCGATATCCAAGCGTGGTTGACTTCAAAAAATTTAAATTTTGAAGAAAAAAATGCTAAAAGTTAATTTATTGGAAATTGTGGGTCAGGAGAAATACAAATATCAACAGTGTATTGTAGACGAGATGGCCACAGCACAAGGCATTACTGTGCTTAGACTGCCCCCATATCATTGTGAGCTCAACCCTATTGAATTGGTGTGGGCTCAAGTGAAGGGGCATGTCGCAAGACACAACAGAAGTTTTAAAATGGCGGAAGTTAAAAAACTATTACTGGAAAGTATAAGTAGTATTACTCCTGATAAATGGCAAGAATGTATCAGCCATACAATCAAAGAAGAAGATAAGATGTGCACTCTCGACGATTTCATTGACACAGTCGCAGACTCTTTAATAATTCATGTCAGCGATGATGACGATGATGAAGATAGTGATATAAGTATTAATGATGACTAAAGATTTTAATAAAAATATGTTATTTTTACTTGTGCATTTTTTACTGTTTGTAATGAAAAGGGACGTAATTATCACTCGCCGTAAAACCATGTAGAGTACCGCACTTAATAAAATGGATACATTTACTAACAAATAAAATGTATGTATAGACTCAGATGTTCAGACACGTATTGAAATTGAAAAATGTGCCCGGCCAAAAAGGTTTGTAATCTCTGACATGTCAAAAAATGATAGCTGTCAGAATTCTACGGAATGAAAAATCAGAGTTTAGTAGTAATATTTTATAAAACATAACAAGCATAAATTTAAAACTTATTCTCAATGAGTCATTGTATACGGCATAAATTTTCTAGGTATATAATAAAGTATAGAGTTTGTTCTGTAGAGTGTAGAGACAGCGCTCACGTTTAATTAGTGTCCGTCGGCTCGGCTCGCTAGAACATTCTGAAAGCTGATGATGTCTGCATGTCTGCCATGATTTATAAGGTAATATTGTACATAGCGGTACATATCTCGTACTTATCGTTTCTCGTGTTCAATTCTTATCATTTAATCCTTCAAATGTTGATTTGAATGCTCTATTGAGATTGTATTACTTATTATAAAAATTTTAAATTCCACGAAATAAATTTTAAATTTCACCTATGCCATTAAAATTATATTAAAAGGTAATTTTATCAATTACATTGAAAAGGGGAAGATTTCCCATTTATCGCTTGTAGGATCTATAATTTGTAATTTTCCTTCCTTTAAAGCACTTCCTTTTTCAACTTTTCTGTAGTAATTTTTCTTAAAAATCAACTTCATTCCATAATAACAAATAAAAAAATTTAAAAACTTACGAAACAAAAGGAGCTGATGATCTTCAAACGGCTAAAAAGATTTTCTTAGATCAAAAATATCTTTATCGATTCATCCATTTAGAAGCTACGATGCCATAAACAGACACAAATATACAGACATAAAGATACATACACATTAAACATATGACGCCCCTCTGCGTCAGGGGTTAAAAATAAAACTGATCACCGAAATCAATATAAGGATTAGACGACTAGTTCGGTACAACTACCAGGACTAGTTAGTACTAGGACTAGCTATACATTCGTTCAGAACCGATTAAATATTTTATCCTAAAAAGTTTTGATAGTTTGAGATTAATAATCGACTTATTATTTATTACGACTTATATATTTTACGAAGTCTCGTCGAGAAAATCATAAAGACTCCTACCATTCTTTAAGAACCTTTTATTAAAACTTTCATTCCCTAAAGCTTCGCAAATTTATAGCGAATAATTATTTCAAACTGTTAACTGGCATTGTTTTGCAAGAATATAATTAATGAATTAAGGGAATTTTATCAGGGGGTCGAAACGTAATGATAATTGCGAACAATTAATTATCTTGTCGCAGTCTGAATGATAATTTACTTTACTTCGGTGAATATTATTGATCTTCAAATTACTATCAGTATGAGAAGCTGATTTCAGCTTTATACACTCATACGGTAAGATAATATCACATTGTCTAATATATATATATATATATATATATATATATATATATATATATATGTTAATTATCCATTCAGTCCCATTCCAGTGCTGACACAGTATACACTTATTGGTTGTTTTTGCGGATTATTGCCGCGAAGGCTAAATAACTGGAATAATGTAGACGTTACAGATCCATTCCAGCACTGGACTGGACAAATGTAATATCCTATGTCACCTCCACAATGACAAATCTAACGACGCCTCGTATGTTAGGATCCACTAAGCCGATTAGGGAACTAAACTTTGCCAAAGAAATAATGAAACATCTCTACGTAGTATAAAACAAAGTAGCTTCATGCCGTCTGTACGTTTAGATCTTTCAAACTACGTAACGGATCTTGAAGCGGTTTTCATCAATAGACAGAATGTTTCAAGAGGAAGGTTTATATGTGTATAATGCATAATTATGTTGTCAAGAAACCGGAGTGGATCGCTATTACGTACATATTACTTAAGTCGCAGATTTATGGTAAAATTATGTTTTTGGTCGAAAACCCTGGTTTTTGATGAAGACAAAATTATTACTTAATTTTATCATTAACCTCAAAAGATCCTATTTTGTTGTTGTTAAAGTTTATGATAAAGTTTAAGCTTGGGTTAAGTTAGGTTAGATTATCTATTAGTTTTATTTATTTAAATAAACAGCAACCGACATTGATTTTATCATAAAACTAAATCAGTCTAGGTTTTTGATCAAAAAACTGGATTTTCTCAGGTTTATGATAACATAAAGTAGTAATCTTGTCTTCTTCCGGTTCTTGATCAATAATCATGTTTTATCATAAACCTTTGATATATAAATACATTCCAAAACCGTTCCCCTCCTTCTTATGATTATTTTCTTCAAGCAATTAGTTAACAGTTCACTGTTGGACACAGGTCTCTTTATCCTACGTGGATGTGGCGTAATTGGCAGCATGCCAGGCGGATTGGCAAGTTCAGCATGTCTCGCATCTTGACGCTGCTCCCTGTCTTAACTCTATACTAGCGTCCCGGCTTCGCACGGGTGCAATGTAGATAACAATTTTGTGTCAGTGTGGAATGATTAATAATAATATGCATTTAATAATAATGTCCTCCAGACCAAATTTCGGCCACGGCGGCCTGCCTCAACGGAGGCTAGCCATCGGCGCAGGACAGGATTATAGTGCCCAAGTGTATGCGCAAGCACAGGTGCACTCTCTATTCTCTCGCTCTCATAATTCGGTGGGACGGTAAACTAATACGACCGGAGAGAGATCAGGCGCAGGACCAACGGTTTTACGTGCTTTCCGAGGCACGGGGGTGCGACACCGCCAAATTCCTGTCTCCGGGCACCTACTACGAATTTCTTGACAGAAAACTCAATAAATGATTTTTTTGGCTCGACCCGGGTTTCGAATCCAAGACCTCATGATTAGCAGTCGCACTACTACAACCACTAGACCAACGAGGCAGATAATATGCAAGTACTATAATATATATAAACCTTCCCCTTGAATCATTCTATCTATTGATGAAAACCGCATTTAAACCCGTTGCGTCGTTTATAAGATCTAAGTTTATAGAGAGTGAGGCGACTTTGCTTACTATGTTATACAAGAATTACGTGTCACATTGTTTGTCCCCGAAGAATTCCTATATTAATAAATTTATTTCAATTAAATTTTGCACGCTATGTGCAGTTTGGTCCAACTTGAGAGATAGGATAGTTTTAACACGCTAAGTGACGATCCAACATTTTTTATTGCGAATTTAAGGTTTTTTTATTAGATAAATGGTATCGGTATCGGAAAGGGCAGTACAACGTCTGCCTGGTCATATAGTGTTATATAAGAGATTTTCTATTCTTTGTTTTTTTATCTTTACCTCCACACTTGGAATTTCTCCTGTATTGTGTATGGGCAGTTTACGTGCATAAATTAACCCGCGGCCCTCAGAACTGGTACTCATTGCTAAGTCACTGCGCCAAGGAGCCGTCGTATATTTAACGAGATATAACTATCTAACTAACTTATACCATGTCTTGTAGGCTATATACTCTTATTGACGTTATTCATATTCTATTTACAAAATTATACAAAGGTAATTTAAAGTTATACATGTTTATAAAAAATAATCTCGCTGGGTTTCTTGCTGTTGCTTTCCAGAACAGAGATATTTTCCGAACAAGTGGTAAATAAAATTACTCTCAATAAATATTACGTAACCTATATTGAATGAAAATAGTTCTACTTTATTCTATTCGATTAGTGTGAGGACTTCAAGATGATATATAGGTTAATAGTTTTCTCTTACACCGAACGGATAGAGTCAAGAGAGAGGAGTGGGCGGCTCGGGTTGAGAAAAGAGAACAATATGCGTCTAGCAGTATTTCATATTCGTAATAAAAAAGTTAAATATTTGTTTTGGGATGTTTCATATCATACTCAATATTCTATAAGTAACTGGCCATTGGCCAATTTCTATTATTTTCAACTTTACGAAGTTTGTTTTTAAAAAGTTAACAACAAGAAAGAACCAGAGTACAGTGGTCTTATATAATTTAATATATTTCATATACATACAAAATGTATTTGAAAATAGCGACTCGCCTGGCTTTACCTGGTTAGGATCTATTTATGTTGCTCTATTTTGATTGAACGTAATCATCAAATATCATCAGTTTTATCAATTTTTAGATTTCTAAATGAAAATATGTTTGGATAATAAATTAGGTACATGAGTCAAATATGGTCACCTTAAGCTTTGCCACAATAAAACAAAAAACGAGGAGGAGAATAAACACAAAAATACAAAGTCGTTTACTATAACTAACATATTAGTAAAAAAATAGCAAATAAACTTTGGCAATAATTAGGAACACTTCGAAAATCAACTTAATTATAAAAACTAACTACCTACATTCCGCCATACTAAAATCGACTTAAATACCTATTTAGGGGTATGTTCCGAAACGTTTTCAGTATACTGCCGAATACAAATGACGTCATCAATTGACACTATATTGAACCGCGTGCCCGCCGCCATATTGCGTCGGATATCAGGCCATAATAAAACAATTTTTAATTGTGTGTGCCCTGAATGAAGCGGGCCAGAATTTGTTTTTATTTATTCAAATACAAAAAAATTATAGAATAATTGCTGGCATCTCCATTAGGAGGATATAATGATTTTTGGAGCACAAAATGACAAAGAAACCAATACTTTTCCAATATGGCACAAATGTATGACGCGATATACTGTCCTATGTTTTGGAACCAATCACCAGTATAGCGTCGATTCATGACGAGCATTGGACAGTACACTGGGTTATATTTTGGAACATACCCTTACTATATCAATTTTTAAAATGGCGTCGATAGAGCTGCGTCCTTTTGACTTTTTAATATTTGATTGACTGATGAAGAGTACAAGCCTTCATCAATAATTATAAGGATAACCTATTATTAACCGGATGACCATATTACCCTCACGTACTATATTAAAGAATAAAAACTGTTTTCGGATAAAATATATAGTATTGATCACTCCTGGCATTTCTCTCGTCAAGTTTCTTACAATAAGTTCAGCCATTCCGAAAATTACATGGGTTAAGACCCCGAAGATACAATAGGTTCAGACCGCGAACAGACAGACAGATAGATAAACGCTTCACATCTTAACGGTACGCAATCCCTCTCAACTTAATAAAAGGCGGTTATTTTGATATTACTATCTGTCTGTCTGTCACATGTAAGTAAACTGAGTAGGTTGCAATGCTTGGCAGGCAGGTTGGCAACTGCAGTTTTATTGAAGTGAACTTCTTTAGCGGCGTTGTACATTTTTTTGTAATGGGTAAAAAATGTTAAACTCGCGTCAGGACACATGACCTGATCGAAAATTAGTAGACGAATGGAGAGTAGGAGAGGAAGTATCCCCTTCTCTTTCTACGACGTGGCGAAATTGTGCCTGAGCCTGTAGTTTCGTTTAGGCGGCGCAGGGCGCTTGCGCGAATGTAATATAAATTGTCATGTACGATAGCGCAATAAAAAAATATTGTATTCTACCACATAAATTATAGTACTTTTATAATGATAATTAAAGCAATTCGTGCAAAATTATTCCCTAACCATTCCAAAATATCAAAAATGCACAACGTAAATATTCAAGTTTTCACTTCTGCCGGCACTCCCGGAGTGCAACCCGTCGTTTTTTTGTTATCATTAGGAAGAAACTGCTGCACATTCCTTGGTTTATTTCTCTTTTTCGCTTCTTACGACACGGTACGGAGTAGTGGATATTCTTACACCGCCACCACACAGTCCTCATGGCCTAGTGGCCGTTATTTTCGTCACTACCCATTACCTAATATGTTGATAATAAGTATGCTTTGAGTGTATGTATGTGTGGCCGTGGAAGGAAAAGGGGAGATCTCCCGCCGGGCAAGGTGTTCTGCCCGGTGAGCGGCCAACACTCCGTGTGATAGTTCGGAGATGTTCTGTATATACTGTTCATGATTCGGAATGTTGGTAGCGTGATTTAGGCTTCGGTGTGTTTCGGTGTGCTAGTGGCGCGACGACAGCGCCGCTACATCACCCCCTGCTCAGACCGGAGGTCGATAGTGCAGCCTCGTTGCCGACAAATTTGCAAGTGCCAGGAGATTGCCTTGTAGTCTGCGGTGAGTCGAGAAGAAGGCAAGTAATCTGCGAGAGTGCCGTGAAGAAGAGGCGAGCAGTAAGGCTCAGAGCCGTGCCGAACACTGTATGGCGCAGAGAGTAGCTTGAAGGAACAGGAAGCATTATTATTCCAGTGCTGCGATGAACCTTGTGAAGCTAGATGAGATGGCTTGCAGGATATGAAGACTGCAGACGATATGTGCTCGGGAGCGAATGGGTGGGGTATTCTATGACGATGATGAAGCTTGAAGTTTCCGAAGGTTGTTGGTTGCGTGTTCAGATCACGTCGGGGTCACCACTGTGGCCGATGAAGGAAAAGGGGAGATCTCCCACCGGGCAAGGTGTTCTGCCCAGGGAGCGGCCAACACTCCGAGTGATAATTCGGAGAAGTTCTGTATATACTGTTCATGATTCGGAATGTTGATAGCGTGATTTAGGCTTCGGTGTGTTTCGGTATGCTAGTGGCGCGACGACAGCGCCGCTACATATGCAACTAGCTACTCGTCACAGCTTGGCTACACAGAGAGGCGGAGCTACACAATTATTAGGATCAATTGTTCTCGAAATATCGATCGCCGTGGGATATTTATACGTGGTACCGCCATGCTGCAGCTATATTAAGGTGCAATTCCGTAGCCGACTGCAGACAGCAGCAGCAGCGTGTCGCCGCGACATGTAGTAGCGTCATGGGCGTCATGTCGTGGCGTCATGTCGTAGCGTCATGTCGTGGCGTCATGTCGCTGCAGTCATGATTCCGAACCCAACTGCAGGCGGCAGCAGCCCGTGTCCAGTTTATACCAAGTGTTTAGTGGGACATGATGTCTAACGTGCTTGAAATTAGCGATCGCGGTTTATTTTTGTCTTTTGTTAGAAGAGGAAGAAGATGATGATGATTTGCTTTTATTATACAAGTGTAAAGAGAAAAGACGAAAAGACACGCCTCCTATTTTGAAATGCAGAGGAAGTGAGGTAATCTTCCTCGGAATCGGTGAAACTCATTTTTTAAGAAAAATTCAACGTGTGGCGGCACTACTGATCCGCGGTTACAAGTAGGGTTGCCGTTCTACAAATTTTAAAGTCCCTAGACTAATAGAAAAAATCCGCCGGAAAAATCCGCTAGATATCCCTAGGTATATTTTCGTGATACCATTGGGCTAACTGCAAAATCTTGCCTAATGGTCAATGAATACCGAAAATCTAAATCTATAAATTCAGTAAAACCTTAAAAGGAGCGGACTCTATTTCAAATAAATCAGTTACTTATAATGTATGTAGGTTAATGATATGACAACCAAAACAAAAATTATTCATGTACAAAATAAAAAAATATTGTAAAAAATAAATCTTAAATATTTAAATCACGTTTAAACATTAGTCATCTTATTAAAAATAAAACAATTAGCTCAGTACGTTTTTGCACCTAAATTTCAAAATGAATAGCGAAGTATGGATCCAGATCTTCAAAAAGAACTTCAGCGGAAGTTGAAGCTTCGTCAATGTCTCCGGTTCCCATCTTTGGTTTGCCTTTATCGACTTGGTTGACAACATCTTCGGGAATATCATTCATTGTGCAATTCTTTTTTTTAATCCTTAACTGATTTCTAATCAGAAGAATGGAATTTAAAGTTTTTTCTGATAGCTTGTTTCGCAGTTTGCTTTTAACTAAATTCATGGCACCAAATACGCGTTCAAATTCTGCATTTGAGTGCGGTAGTGATAATATTACTATTGCAAAATTACATAAATCTTCGAATATGTTTACTCCTGCTGCATTTTTGTATGTCGAAACCTTAGACCATGGTCTAAGGTCGAAACAGATGAAAGTGAATGACGACATTGAATTGTTAGTGTATGTTCGGAAATTCTCATGAAATTATATTAAATATATAATATACATTGTTACCAACGGTAGATTACAAAATTGAACTTATGATAAATTACTTATTTGAAATGAATTACTTTATAAAAAATCGCCATCACAAAAGTCCAACAAGTCCACATAATAATTTTTTTTATCCGCTAAACATTATTAAAATCCGCTAGATCTAGCGAGAAAGTCGCTAAAACGGCAACACTGGTTACAAGTTACAGCGTCGTCTGCCTTTAGGCAATAGGCAAACGACATATCGCTAGCCAAGGAACGTATTTCATAGAACTACATAGAAACTAGTTGTTTCGTGACGACGCGTCGCTTGCTGCTGCTGTCTGCAGTCGGCTACGGAATTGTACCTTTACTGGTATATTTGTAGCACGAATGAGTCGGCTCGACTGAGGAAGGATCACGCTCTTACGGAATAACAGCGTAAAATAGTAGCTTAACGCTGCTGTGTTTCTTATATCGAGTGTAGATAACCGGAGACCCTTTTTACTGGAAACGAGGCATTCCATCTTAGTCATCAGGGGTGACAAGTGACAACCCATCTGCATTTTGGTTTGTAATCGAGGATAGATGTAGATGTCTATGGGCCACAGTAACAACTTACCATCAGTGGACTGTGTGCTCGTTTGTCACCCTTATCCTATAAAAAAATACATTGCCGTGTGGTGGCAGCTTCAGAGGATCCCAACCTCCATTTCTTCCCGTGGGTGTAGTGAGAGGCGACTATGAGATATGCCAAAAAGATATCAAGCTTAAGATAGATGGATGCTATAACCAGGTCGCTTACGCCAGGCACGCAAGTCCAGGCTGTGGACCGGAAGTCGCGAAGTAGCGTTAAAGGTGTGAAACATCTGTAGTGCGACTTTTAAGCCACCTGCAAAACGATACGATTCAGGCAAATCCTTCCTAACACGGGAGATCCCTTTAATGTAGAAGAAAAAGTTTGAGATATCATATAAAAGAAAATAAACCACTAGTTTCGAAGTGACTGGCGGGCAACGAAATAAACACAAAATGTGTACGAGTATATACTCGTACATACTAGTCAAATAAATATCCTCATTTTGAGCTACGTCCTAATAGTCGGATACATAATATACATATAATATAATTATAAAAATTAATTTTTGTTTGTTCGTATTTTATGCGTTGCATGCCGTTCATCAGATCGCCGTAAAACTTTGTCAACATGTTGTTTGCATTTATATATTAGGTTAAAGTCATAGTTGAACCCGGTCTGAATTCTACAACAAGGTAGCCTGCGTTGTTGTAGAATCCAGTTATCATAAATCCGTGCGAAGCCAGAACAGATCTCTAGTATATAAAAAGTAAGAATAGGAACATAGTGTTCCTTATTAAAAGTCACATTTTATCACTTGGTAGAGTCACGCTGCAGCTATACTATAGCTGTAGCGTTAATTAGCACCGGAAACCCTTTCTACTGACAACGAAGCATTTCATCTTAGTCTTGAGGAGTGAAAATGCATCTGCATTTTGATTCTTGATCGAGGATAAGATATAGGCACCTATGTATCACAGTATCTTCTTACCATTAGTTCGACTGTGTGCTCTATTGTTACCCTTATTCTATATAAAAACATACTATTGTTTGAAGGAAACTACCATATCTCTTTTACTACTTTTTTGTGCTAGTAAATATTACAAGAAATATTTAAGTATAAACATTACTACAAAGGTATACTTGCAGGTTGCAAAATTTATTGGTCAACTGTTAACTCTATCCAAAATTGTGATTACAACAGATTTCTTTGTTTTCCAGGCTGCCCTTTGCGCTGACTACAGTGTACCAGTGGACTGTGTTTCGGCTGGTCCGGCACCGCGACCAAGTTCTTTCCACGAAATCTCTGCTCCAAAAGTGAGTACGCACTAAAAGTGCAAATCATCCTTATATATTTCTTAATATCATGCATTTACAATATGTTCACGAAAGACGTCCGTTGGCTGCAGCGCCAATGTTTATATTTTATTGTATTGTTCAAATATTTTCCGTGGGATTTCTTTCGAGAAATATACTTTAACTCAATCATAGATAAATAAATATGTAGCAAGTGAATTATTTGTTTAATTTTTTGTTTTATATTATAAGTTATATTATCAGTCTCCCTACTTTTTAAAAACGAAAACACAACTCCCACTCTAGGAATTACTCCTTTATAATGGATGCATTTTATAAATAAATTATAAACCATAATTTAAAACATAAATTTATGCAAACATTATTTAATAAAAGTGATCAAAACTCTTGATAAGCTAATAATAATTTATTCTGACCTTGTATGCCTCGGAATTAAAACAGTGACGTAAATGCGCAAAGAAATGTAAGCAATGAATCATCTTTCCGTCTGTGTACACTCGTATCGTTTATACAGTTGTTTTCGTAACCTCTGGGTTTATTCCTTATCGATTACTGTCTAAGATACCTACCTTATTCTTGGGCAGAAAATAAAAAGGTTTCATTTTAGTATGTTATTAGTAGTATATATTATAATATTATAAAAAATATATTTAAAAAATATATTTTTCAATCAAAGATATCAAATATTTTTCATCAGATATTACGTAAGTATAATGAATAATTAAAGCCTCGACTTCAGAAGCTATTATGTTGAAATAGTTTTATTCTTTTTTGTCTTTAAGTCAGTTTTTACTTTTTTCATAAAGAAAAAAACTTCGCAATGTGAAGCATTCACTTAATGTGAAGAAATTTTTAAATAATTGTAAGTAAACGATTCTTAAAATATTTTATTATTTATTTTATTAAACGATTCTTAACACCGACATTTCATAACTTGACTTTCATAATAATATACATTGGCAAAAGTACCACCGTAAGAGTCCATTGCCAAATAAAGAAAGAAAGAAATATAAGTTTTTATATTAATCTATCTCTGATATCACATTATTTCATTTTGCCTTTCTCTAAATTTATAAAAAAAATTATAGAGTGCAATACCACATCTTTCGAATTTTAGTTGTTACAGTCCTAGTTTTAGTTGGTATGCGGTATGATCTGGAACGTTTGTCTTTGAAATTCCGTCAGTAGTCAAAAGCTTAAAAATTCTTTCTCTTATTTAGACTATCATTTAAAAAAAAACTTTTGTTAACATTTAAATATGGTTTTAAGTTCATATAATTTATATGTACATAATATGGGACGTGGTCCGATAGAAAACCACAAATGGGTCGGCTTGACCGGAGGACCATGTTCTCACAGAATACCGGCTTAGAATAGGAGCTTAATGCTGCTGTGTTTCGTGTGGTGAGTGTAGAGAACCGGAGACTTTTTGCTGGAAACGAGGCATTCCAGCCCTGTGCTCAGAGATGACAACGCATGGTTTTTTTTTTTATAGAAGAGGGGGCAAACGAGCATGCGGCTCACCTGATGTTAAGTGGCTACCGCCGCCCATGATCAACCGCAACACCAGAGGAATTGCAGGTGCGTTGCCATGTGCATTTTGATTCTTAATTGAGTATAAAGGTAGATGTCTATGGGACACAGCATCTACTCACTGTCAAGTGGATTGTGTGCTCGTGTCATCCTTATTACGCATAAAAAATATAAAACACTTAAATTATATATTTATATCATAAAGAATGATAATAATAATAATCATCATCATTACGGCCTCTCAAAAGTCCACCGCTCAACATAGGCCTCCCCATAGATTGCCTAATGGGCTGCAAATTTGCCATAGTTGCCACGCTTGGCAGGGTGGTTATCAACTGCAGTTTTTTTATTATTTTGCTGTTATCAGGAAGATGTTCCTGCCCATTTCCTGTTTTAGGCACTCACAGGATAATAAGGGTGGTGGATTTTTTTTGTTTTATATAATAAGGTTGACAAACAAGCACACAGTCCACCTGATGATAATTAGATACTGTGGCTCATAGACATCTACATCTATTCTCGATTAAGAATCAAAATGCATGCATTGCGTTGTCAGTTGTCACCCCTGATGACTAAGATGGAATGCCTCCTTTCTAGTAAAAAGGGTCTCTTACACTAACACAACATAAGTTATAATCTATAAAAAGGCCATCTAAATAAAGCGTTTTAACAGAGTCTTCATGTTAACCTTTTCAAGAACATGTATGCTGTTAGCGAAGAATGAGTCATAGAAAGTCATTCAACTCGATATGATTATATCTGTACAACGAACTCGGTCACTCGTTCACCACACTACGTATCCTTTTAAGTTTCATGACTCAAGCTTACTTAATTTTCGTTCGTGATAAAGTCAAATAATTTATTACAAGTATATTTTAAGATATTGTCAGTATTAAAGAAAGCTTCTCGAAATTTAAACTGTACTATCGAATATTGAAGCTGTTACGAATAAGTATTATAAATATTAATTGATTTAGTTGTGTTTTTTTACTTATTTTGTAATTGTGTGTTTATTAACTTGACTTCAAATTCACCTTGTGGTAAGTTTTGACTAAGCCCTATAAATGCTAAGTCGACTGTATAAGCCAATTCACTATTGCTACGTAGTACTATTATTTATTCTGTGCTATCGCCTTGAAGGCGCTCAGATTGTAATCGGATGGAAAAACAGACGCGGCGCCGGCAAATTATTCCAATCCTTTGCTGCACGTGTTACGAAAGACGTAGCACTCTTTATGTGTAATATGAATTGTCAGTAGGCAAAAATTCTTATCACAAAAGTATTGTTTTGACACGTGCTCACATGTAAGATTTATTGGATTTTACCTGAGAATTAAATTATTGAGCTACCTAATGGAATGTGTAACGCTTAAACAAAAGTAGGTATGTTTCGTCAATGGGCATGTTTTCTATATATTTTCGACGACCTTTGTCAAGTCCTATTAAAAATCCTTAAATTCGCAAAAAAAATTGTGGGTAACTCATGGGAAAAAATTAATTTGATTAAAATCGGCTTAGTATATATATATATATATTATTTCTGTCGCTGTGTATGTATGTGTGACCTCTGACTCTCCTTCTTAACGGCTGGACCGATTTTGATGAATTTTTTTGTGATTCAGCAATGCTTTAGATTCACAATTGGACCCGGTAGGTAGCGTTGTTGTCAAGATATAGAAATCACCCATGCGAAGCCGTGCGGATCGCTATTATCATGTAAAAATATTTTATAGTAGCGAATGCTCGTGATTTTACTCGAATTGCAATTATTTTACTTCAGAGTCTATTTTACTGCGTAAGAAACTTTTGAAATATCCGGAAGTCATCACAGTAGACATTACAGTAGGACAAGCGTATTCCAAAATAATTAACCACTTTCACAGATTTAGTAATATATATGTATATATATATATATAGCAATTTAGCATACAAAAACAGAAACAGAAACTTTTTTATTCAATGTAGATTATAAACAATACTTACTTAAAGTCAATTTTTTCATTTACCACTGGTTCGCAAAAAAACCTCTGTCCTGGGAAGAACCAGCAAGAAACCCAGCGGGATTATTTTTTTTTTCAAATAATAGCTTACAATCATGTTTACAATTAACAACACAAGAAAAATTAGAAATAGCTTGGTAGCGATCACCCTTCCCAGGGGTTATTATCATCCATAAATTCCTTAATATTATAATAACCCTTTTTATATAAACTTAGTTTAATAAAATTTTTGAACTTTGCATATGACAAATTTTGTATGTTTTCTGGTTATATTTTGTTGTAAAAGCGTATACATCGCCCCAAGAATGAATTACTGACTCGGTGGAGTCGAGTGACTGGTACTACTAGCTTGTGTCTGTTCCTAGTATTTACAGAATGAATATCACTTATTTTTGCAAAACTACGTTTATTCTTGTGTACGTACATTACATTTTCATAAATATATTGAGAGGCCAGCGCTAATATATTAATTTCCTTAAATTTTAGTCTCAGTGACTCTTTTGATTTTAAATTATATATTGCTCTAATGGCTCTCTTCTGTAAAATAAATATAATTTCAGTGTCAGTCGCGTGTCCCCATAGCAAAATACCATACGACATAATGCTATGGAAATAACTAAAGTAAACTATTCTTGCTGTTTCAACACTGGTAAGAGTTCTAATCTTTTTTACAGCATATGCTGCAGAACTAACTCTGCTAGCTAGTTTTGATTTATGGGGGAGCCATTGAAGCTTTGCGTCTAGTGTGATTCCAAGAAAAATGGTGGTATCAACATGACTCAGTTCTTCCCCATTTAAAATTACATTCGTATTAACATGTTTGACATTAGGAGTTACGAATTACATATATTTAGTTTTAGTTCCATTTAAATGCAAATTATTAACATTAAACCAATTAACTACCTTAGCTATAGCATTATTTACTTCGTTGTAATCTAATAACTGTGGAAGAACTCATACTATTAATTACAACTTTTTGCGTTCTGTCACTTAAATATGAAATAATTAATTTAAGAGCATCACTTCTTACACCGTAGTGTTGAAGTTTCCTGATTAATGTTTCATGGTGAACACAATCGAAGGCCTTGGATAGGTCACAGAATATACCCAAAGCATCCTGTGAATTCTCCCACGCATTCAAGATATATTTAATAAGCTCAACACCAGCATCAGTTGTTGAGCGACCCCTTGTGAAACCGAATTGATTTTTATGAAGTAAATTATTTACATTAAAAAAATTTAACATTTGATCAAGAATAATTTTTTCAAAAATTTTACTAAATGTTGGCAGTATAGAAATAGGTCTAAAATTAGCGGGGTCCAATGTGCTCTGGAATAAACACTGCTTTTTTATTTACTTGCTTTTTGTGAACATAAGGTAACGAAACTAATTGTCTACAGTGATCAGAGCTCAATTTTTGATACATTTATTGAACGGCTTAACATTTGTAAAAATGTTATCTATACATGTTCCACCAGATTTACAATACGCGTTGGCTCCAAAAATAAATTAAAAAGACCATTAGATTTAAACAATGATCTTAATTTAATATTGGTGGAGGAAGCTTCTAGGAGATTGATATTAAAGTCTCCACATATTACAACAGATTTATTCTGTTTATTAAGCTTAGCAAAAACTTACATACATATAGCAACTTTTATTTATCTATTTCTCCCGGAGTTAACTTGGAGAGAATGTCTTAAGGCATTAAGTCCGCCCATTGTAACCCCTATATTAGCATAAGTACAATAAAAAGTAAATAATTAAAAAAAAACAATAAATCACGCTATGGAATGAGTGAGTCATAACATATTTAAAATGCAATTATTAATCGACATTATTGTTCCGAAATGTGTCAAACTAAATTTATAATTATTAAAACTTCATTATAATAACAATAAGGCATTCAAATTAACTCATCAATGATTACAAACAAGCGATCGATCCCCCCATTCACACAGAATGAGTCAGGGTGCAAGTGACTCAACCATTTACTGCATCCCTGGCTGCCCTTCGATAACTGCGTCATAGTATTTGTTATCTCTCGCTGAAGGGGGAGGGGGTGTTATTATGCACACACTCGCTACGTTTGAGTTTCGCCGTTCGAGATTATTTTTGAAATTTTCCGGAATTAAAAGTCTTCGATGCATGACATTATGCAAGTATTTAAATTGGTAAAGAGTGTGCGCAGTGTATATAAATTATGCGCTCCGCTTTTGCAAGCGTATTTTAACGTTACTATCATGATATTTTCAAACAGTAAAGTAACATGGTACTTTTACTTACAATGCATTTATAAATCTATATAAATCTTGCGACGTAGTATGAAAAATGAAACAGTTACCGTCACAGCCAACTAAAATCCTTTGCTGAACATAGGCCTCCCCCATAGATCGATATTTGCCAAAGTTGCCACGCTTGGTAAATACAGTTTTTTATTTTTAGTCGTCATTAGAAGACACTGCTGCCAAACTCCTTATTTGTATCCCTCTGTCACCTTCTTTGACACCCACGGGATGAAATGGGATAGTGGATATTCTTACACTGTCAATACCACTACACGGATTGGAAGATAAAAATAAAACCATACATGCTGAGACCAAACTACCCACACCAATGGGGTGGAATAATTAGTGAGAATCTCGTTCTACAATAGACAAATAAAGAATGAAAGAGGAAAGTATGACAAAGCGAAGTGAGTGCCCGCCGGCACTAATGAAATTTTTATTTGCAATTTTAAGTGCTGATGTACCACTCATTAGGCGGTGAAAGAAAACATCGTGAGAAAACCAGCATGTTTGAGAAATAAGAAAAGTACCTAATTATTTATAGTGAAGTTCGCCAGCATGCATTGGTGCATCAGTTTTAGTAACATACACGCGGACAGAAAATAAACATATATATATCGGTAAAGGTAATTTAATAATAAATATTCACTCATTGTATTGTGAAGAAATACCTACATTACAATAATTGATAACTTAGAAATGAAGATATCCTCAGTAGAACCAACGCGAACGACATAGCCCAATGGATTAGTAAGCTGAAGTGGCAATGGGTCGACAATATACAACCGATGGGGAAAAAAGATTCTCGAGTGGCAACCTCGTACCGGTAGGCGTATTGTAGGGCGACCCTCCACTAGATGGAATGACGCCCTAGTAAGAAATGCTGGATGTCGATGGATGCAGGTGCGTCAGGCCGTGCTTTTTGACATTCCTTGGGGGAGGCCTGTTTTCAGCAGTTGACTTGTGAAGGGCTGTAGTGATGATGATGATGAACAAAGAAATCGAAATAATTTATTACTATTTCTGTGATGATGAATAATTGACCTAAAAATAATGAAAAAATAGAACCGTTAATAAAGGATGTTACCTAAGATACTATTATTATATTGTACTACATATTATTATATTGTATCCTCCTGGAATAAAATGCTGTACAATATTTTGTATACCTAGTAAAACTAACGGATAAACCTAATCTAATATAGAATTTTGTTGCTGAAATTATTATTTAATATTTATCCAATCACTAAATAGAATACATGTCGTATACAATATGATAACCATAAGTATATTATAACCGTCTCAAAGAGTATTGTAAAAATCACAGCAGTAGATTATAATACTTATGTTAAGATAATCCGATCTGATGATTATTTATTTAGTTGAAATCTGTTGGTTTTCAAAATAAATAAATTGAGTTCTTACGTCAAAAATAAAAATTTCTTGCGATCATGCGTGCGGAATGATACAGGCGCGTCACAATTACGTCATCCGAGGCGAGGAAATTTACATGACGCACCAGCCCGTCTAATATGGACTATAAAATGAAATAAACAAGCCGTTGTAAGGGGTTTCCTTGGAAACAGTAGGTTGTTTGTCATTATTTATTATAGAGAAGGGATGCAAAGCGAGGTAGATAAGAAAACAAAATGCATTTGTAACAATTATAAACGATAGTTAGGAAGTAGGAAACTTTAGAAGACAAAGCCTAAAATAACCCTTCTTAACATACCCCTGACTTTTTGTTGCATTGAGAAAAATAGTAATAAAATTCGTATAAGTATAGTAAAGTTATAACCTATGTACCTACGTCCCGTTGCTGGGCATAGTCCTCTCGTTTCTGAGACGGTTAAAATAACAAAATCCAAATTAGATAATAATTAGATAAAGGACGAAAAAATGGACTAAATTGGAATCTGCCGTTTGATGGCGGCGTTAAAGAATCTATCACACCGTCTCGTCTCTTGGATGTTAGTAAAGTCTACGATAGAAAATGCTACAAAGAGATGGCTTCCTATAGATGGCGCTAAATCCATCTGTTATTGGCAGTATTGCTGTTGGAACAGTCCACGTAATGTACATATGACATACGATTATGAACAAGAAGTACGCTCCGCCCCATGTTAGTCATGCCAATGGTACGACGTTCTGTACTACAGTCTGGTATTATGGGGAAAGTCCTTATTTAGTGGACTCTATATGGGCTGGGAAAAATAAGTAGATAATATTTTGTGCATCAACTTGCTGCATGCCTTATCGATGTTAATGGTGGATATATTAATTGAATCTTAAAAAATCGAACTAAATTTAAAACCAAAAAAAAGGAAAATTATTTACTAATCTTTTATAAAATACTAAATATGATAATAAACGATTCACTAATAAACAAAAAAAAAAACAGCTTCTGAAGTTGGTGTTAAGATATAAACTGCATCAACGCCAAGCCAAATTAAAGTCAAGTTTGGTGAAGTCTGTTTTACATTTTATAAAAAACCGGCCAAGAGCGTGTCGGGTCACGCTCAGTGTAGGTTCCGTAGTTTCCCGTCCGTCACAATAAGTGTTCCCACTTATGAGTTTGTACAAAAACTGTTGTTTCCATCCAAGTTCAAAATGATTTTCCTAGAAAGTCCTTATAAAGTTCTACTTTTCAGATTTTTTTTCATATTTTCTAAACTTATGGTTCAAAAGTTAAGGGGGGGACACATTGTTTTTTACTTTTGGAGCGATTATTTCCGAAATTATTGACATTATAAAAAAATGATTTTAGTAAACCCCTATTCATTTTTAAATACCTTTCCAACAATATATCACACGTTAGGGTTGAAATTAAAAAAAATCACTTCCCACTTTACATATACTTTAAACTACCCTACTCTAGGGGGCTACCCTAATAAAACATTTTTTTCCAATTTTTATTTTACCACTTTGTCGGCGTGATTGATCACATCAGAGATGTTCTATATATACTGTTTATATTCATTTATAGCTATTAGCTCCTACACATATTGGTACCAAATTTCAGCTTTCTAGTGCTAACGGTCACAGAGATTAAGCGAGGACGGACAGACGGACAGACAGACATGGCGAAACTATAATGGTTCCTAGTTGACTACGGAACCCTAAAAAAAAGAATAACAATTTTACCTTTTTTAGCTGTCTAAGATAGTATATTACAAATGTCGATTAAAATGTTGAGTTGTTGTGTGTTGTTAAAAGTTGTAAGAATGTTGTTAAAATGTCGTTTAAAAAGGTTACATACATTACAAACTTCATCCCTTTTTTCCAACTTTAGTAGTGGATATTTTATTTAAATATATATGTGACTCCTGAAATATAACTTATTTAGTAATAGAACAATTATAAAACTCTGTTCAGACCTTTCCGTGAAATCGGTGAACATACCTACATTAAAAAAACGCATCGAATATAGAACCATCTTGTTAATAAACAACGTGAAAAATATTAATGTTGATTTAAAGTTAAAGTAAACATTAATTTTAAATATGAATTCTTGATACTTATAATTTGTTTCTATACAAATTTAATCCAGTAATTTATCGGTTTTTACTCCTGTTAATACGATCCCGGTTTCCATATTTCTATGATATCCTTTCTCATTTCTGCGTTTCCTTCCCATATTTTCCACAATACCAATTTCAGGTTATGGACAGCAGCATAACCTAGACAAAAATGTGATGTATCTTAGGCTAAGCATATATAATATATAATAATACGTGTGGCACTCGGTGACTGCCGCGGTAAAACTATTGCATAGCATTTTTTATCAACTTATGCAATTATAATTATTTATTTATTTTATTTATGCAGTTAAGTCTTTGATATTAAATCAAGTTACACTTTTTGAGCGTGGTGACCGATAAGAAAACAATTTTTTTTCTCTTAGTGAATAAATGAGAAGTTAATATTGTTTAAAATATTTTTAATATCTTACAATACATGTAGGTTATTCATGAATTTTTATCATTGAGTTAGCAGCGTATAGTGTACACGCATACGTCTAGTCGCACGCACAAAAACACCGTGCCGAAGTCTGCCGAACTGAAACGACGTTAGACGATGCACGGCTTTCAACGCCACACCTCCGTGCCCGTCGGAGTGGGGAGCGTGAGGTTTTTTCGTTACGGAATTTCTGGATTCGGTCCCCGCGCTCAAGGCCCGCGATAGAAGCTATGCAATAGCTTAATAGATGAGGAAGTTCGTTCAGACGTACTGGAGCTGCGTCACGGATTAATTGCATCGAAAATCCTACCTCAGAAGTTGGAGGACGTCTGCGCCCAGAAGTTGGAGCTTACTTTTGTGTGATTAAAAGCTGGTTTTTGTTTTATTAGTTGATTATACTTTAATATACTAAAAGAGTGTTCGACATAGTAACTTCATTTGGTTTCGGTTTTGGTTTCCGCCGAAAATTAAGTTATAGCTGAATTTATTTCGTTTTTCTCGCCGAAAGAAAATAATTCATTGCTGTTTTCATTGATATTGACACACACTAAGACACGAATAATACGATTGTAATTAGGACAATATCATGTTTGGAATCTGGTCGCTTTAAAATATGTTATAATATAATAATATATACTCATAATCACAATAACCTTTAGATAAGATAGTTGAGCTCTATCTGAAGATAAATAGTCTATTTTTGCAGTACTCCATATCGGAATATAATTACCAATTTAGCTACCGAAATTTCTCATAATTTTAAAGGTACTAATGAAAGTTTACATACACCTGCCTCATGACTCACGTTAAATTTTTCATGTGATTGATTTCGTGGTTCATACGATATGTAATCCAGATATCTATCAAAAGATAGAGATGACTCACTTTTTATCACTATTTTAATACACCAGTTTTAATGGTTAGTAGTATAATTTTGAAACACTTGTTGAAACACGTGTTGTGTCGATGTATATTATGAATAGAATACAATAGACAGGCCAAGGTCTTGATAATAATAAAAATAAAAGAAATGTAGTTGAAATATATCGGCTGGCATGATCGTGGTTAAATTCATAATTCTTATCACTGCATAGATACAGTAAGATATATATATATATATATTTATATTAGACCTTGAAAAAATCTTATCATATCACTTGATAGATTTATGCAGCGTCATGAACGTATTATATACGTTCATGCGTAGCGCAAAATTTATCGATTGCAAATTTTGATCAAGAAACATAAACTTTTACATTGTATTTTTTAAAGAGAAAAACAACAATGATTTTATGAAGATATATGTATTTACATGCCCTTTTTGCAAAAAAACCAAAGTGAAAAATGAACTAACGGTCCAATCTGACGGTAAGTGACAACTGTAAGCAATAGCTACCAGCAACCAACTGAAAAACTATGGACTACCATTTGCTACGATCCTGACACACCTCACTCGCTTGTTTCACATCATTAAATATCTACGCCTAAATGCTGGTCGGAAAGGTTACTCTTTCAATTAGCTCTTCATACATCTTCAATGTATAACTTGGATCAACTTGGACCAACTTCCGACGATCTCTGAATGTTTCAAGGAAGTACCTCAGCGCCACTTTGAGAGCGCTGAGACACATCTCAACGCGCTAGTGGTAAACACAGTAAACTACGCTCCTCCACGTTAAGCAAAGCCTACGGAGGCCCCGTAACGTTTTAATTGAACCCCCAGATTCCGACGACAGAAATGTCGCCAGCCCGTCACACACAGACACTACATATTCACCTAGTGCCACAAACACTGTCAGAACAACGGATGGGACACAGCGAGTCTCAGACGGACGCGACGTACACCCCTCCACAACGCGTACACACCGTACACCCGCGTCCCTGGACGTCTCTCACCGCCCAGAACATCGAACGATACGTGTTAGTCTTCAAAGGTGCCCTGAGCTCTATGAAGCTGTAAAAGCCAAAAGACTAACAGGATTAACATCAGAAATCAGTTGCTAATTTGTATGAGAACTTCCGTGTAGGGTGTCCTTTGCCGACTCACTACGGCCGCTGAATTTGCTTTGTCACTCTTTCGTCCTTCATTTTTGTTGCACACATAGAAAGATTTATTGCATGTCTTTCTCTATCCTGGTCACAATATTTTCTTGCTACCACACTTTTCTCTTATCACAGAATTTCTCACCCTATCAATATATCACCCCTAACATACTACTACTTTTTATACAATAAGGATGACAAACGAACATTCCACCCGATGGTAAGTGAATGTTGTGGCCCATACACATCTCAAAAAGAATCAAAAGGCACTTTGACCCCTAAGCACTAAAATCTAATGCCTCGTTTCCAGTTAAAGGGGTAAAACAGAAAGTTTTATTGTTCTAATTTTCTCCTCGCAGTTCTAATGCGTTTTTAGAACATTTTAATATTTGCCTGGTTAAGTTTGTACAGAATGATTTCTTATATTTACGCGAACACTACACATTGAAATAATACTAGTTTTTACGGAATTTATCGCGTATATTTAACTTTTTAAATACCCGACGTTTCGAACGCTTTACAGCACTCATGGTCACGGGCGGGACTGAGATGTTCAATGTCCAGATGTCATAGTTAACCGCGGTTACCATAGATTAAAATTTAACTTTTGTTGTGTAACTGTTGTAACTATGTGGATCGGAATCCGTTCCTTTTTCTTTTGTTGCTTTTCTATTACTTCTTTTACTTTTTTATTTAGATGTGTTAAATTTGCCTATTTACTTTTTATCTCATCACCTATACCTACAGCTATAGTTGCCAGTTTTAGTCGCTGGCACATCTAGCCAAGCTCCCTTCTTTGCTTCAAGTTCCATTCGTATCTTATTATGCCATCATAACATGTTATTATTTGTCATTCATAATTTTGGCTATACCTGCCTCAAACTTTGGTTGCTGTATCCATCAAACCTCGAATAACTTTACTCACACTATATCTAAGTCCGAATCTTTCATACAAAATTAATCCAAACCACTATTTACTCCACCCACCTTTCTATTTTTTACCTGTAACGAAGTGGTAGCCACAGATATCCGATGCCAACCAATCCCTGAACAGACGATCGATCCATCCGTACGCTGGAACTCTGTTGAAACCTTGAATCAAGCATTGCGTTTTTCGTTTTCCAAATTAAATTTATGAAATATATCATGCTTCTATCTTTTCCTATTTCCCATGTTTATAATAGATATTTACCTATCAAATTGCCGTTCTGCAGTAGTAGCAGTAGAATTTCAAATCAATATAATTTTTGTATGGCTTAGAAATTCTAATTTCATTTTCTAATTTTATTTTCATTCAATACTAGTCATTTGTTTATTGATGAGCGTTATATTTTCACTTTTAATCGCATTGGAATCGTTTTCGTTATCACGTTAAAAAAATCGAATAATTACGTAATATGAGTACTGTTGTGGCAACAACGCGGCACAACCGCAAGCAACATCAACGGCGGTAACTACAAACGAACGCACCACCTGTTATTGATTTGCCCACTTCCATTCTGTAAATTTCGAACTGAAAAATGAACCCCGGGGTCTTCCGAAAACTTTGGTCGACAATGATAAATTAAAAACGATTGTGAAAACTGATGATACTCAATCAACGGCTTAATTAGCAGAAGTTAGGATCAAAACAATATTGTTCCATTTGCGTTAAATTAGAGAGGTAAAAAAAAACTTGACAAATGGGTGCCCCACGAACTCAATAATCGCCAGCGTGAAGTAAGCGTCGAGACGTGCCTTGCACTACTTAACAGGCACACATACGACGGAATTTTGAACCAGAAAATGGATTTTGTTCGACAATCGCAAGCGCTCAGCAAGTTGGTTGGATCATGTTTCAGCACCTATGTCCTAAACGAAAACTTACTCCTAGAAAATTATTGACCATGGTGGTCTAGAGTCGGTGTGATTCATTACAGCTTCTTGCCAAATGGGATAAGTATTACTGCAGATGTGTACTGTGCAGAACTGAACACAATGATTAAGAAGCATGTGCGTCTTTAACCAGCTTTACTCAATCGCTCATCCCCGCTTTTCCTGCACGACAACACGCGACCTCATACTCTAAGTTACAAGAGCTGGGCTTAGAAGATATTTGTCATCCACCGTAGTCACCACACCTTGCACCTGCAGACTTCTACTTTTACCAGAATTTGGATGACTTTTTGGTAGAAAAAAAATTCAGTTCCCGAGAGGCAAGCACAAAATTCCTTTGAAGAATTTGTTGCCTCCCGTCCAGCTGATTTGTTCAAGAAGGGCATCAATAACCTATCACTGCGTTGGCAAAGATGGATCGATTGCACGGGTGATTACTTTAATCAATGGAAATAAAATATATAGAAAATAATTACGTTATCTTATTTCATAAAAACGGCAATTTCATAGCTAAAGACCTAAACTATAAGACCTTTTATAACGAAAGAAAATGTTCGTTACAAAAATATTTCTATTTTAAAATACTGCAAGAAGTTTTTCTCCATTTCCATTTATATTCACTCAAGTTTTCTTCATCCCAAACTTTCCATTAAAATCTCCTAGCATAGTTAGGTACGCTTATTAATATGAAATAATTTCAAAACAAAAAAAGCTATATGTTCTTGTCTCCACTGAGGACTAAGATGGAATTCCTCACAGCATGTAATTAAATTCGCTATTCATATCCCTTCAGACCGAATCACACTGATGTTCTTTCGTTCTTAACATCCGAGGGGTACTAGTGCTCCGATAGGTATCGAGGTTTTCCCCATGGCCCGGGCTTCCTCTTTTTCTTCCTTGCTAAATGCTTTTGGGTTTTAGTCGCATTCTTTGCTGTATATTCTATGCTGTGTTTACGCTGTATGCGAGTGTAGGTTTTATATATTGCCAGTTTCTTCCTTGTTGGCAGTTTTGACGCGAGCGCGCAGTATGTGGCACAAAAACATGTGACGGTCGTACTATTCTCTACATCTTCATCTTGACCTGAGTGTTGGTGGCTTTTTGTGTATGATCGGTAGAGCGGCCGCCTTCCCATCGACAAATCATCAAAGGATGACGGTAGCAAGTCAAGCAGACGTTGCATTTTGAAGACAACCATTCACTATATCAGCTTAACAGATAAACGCATTATTATCAGCTTGCAACGCTAGTTGGACGTTGTCTTCCCACTCCTGGAGGCCCTTCCAGCGGAAAATGAATCCTGAATGTAATGAATAATCCACCCAGAGAGGTTAAGTAGTATATCATATTTGAGAAAAATTCAAAATGCACTACTGTACTACACTACTGTAATATAATAGTTATGTTTTTATTGATACCTATATCTGTGTTAAGAGTGCTTGATCACTTAAAAAATCCGATCTGTAATTGGGGCATTCAAAATTTCTTGTTGTGTAAATAAATATATTTACTAAAGTATATCAAACGACCTCAAAACGGCCTCGTCAAGTGCCGTAATTTAAAACAACTCTCTTCGACCACTTCGACTTCGAAACGTACTAGTTTTGCTGCGTTTAGATACTACTTCATACTATTATTTAATATACTTTATTGTTAGAGTTGTAGAGCTTAAAATAGTAAAACTAACCAGTGGACACGTGCGGAGTCGACAAGGTATTAATGGAGTTGGGTTTATATAATAAAGCATTAAAGCGCTTGAAATTTATTTCGATTTTTGTTTCTGTCTCCGTTATTCTACTTAATACAGCGCTGTACTGCTTCAAGTATATGTTTCGAACGCGTGATGACTCAACCTCGGTAAACAGTATGCGGGGCGATGAGTCACCGTTTTACACATTCGCGTATTGTGTTTGAGCGTGTTGATTGTTAGTTTGTCAGTCTACAGCGGGACTCGTCAAGTAAGCAACAGAACAGTTTTAAGCGTTTAAAACGCAGGATTTAACTGCCAAACGCTCATATTAACGCGAACAAGAACATATGAACAAGATTAGCTAATTTTGAAATCAGAAACAAGTGCATGTGAAAGTGTGAAGTGTATAGTTAGGAAGTTTTAGTTTGTACTTCGTAGATAACTACGTGTGCATGTTACTAGTGAAACGTTTGATAAGCTGATGAGTTTGTGCTATTTGTGAATTCCATTGCATTGGTGTCTGGAACAATGCCGTCAAACAAGAGATTGATTTCCAAAATGAAACAGATTGCACAGTGGATTTTGGTGGTACATGTGGTAAGTGCGTTTTGACGTTACCATTTTGTTTTGTTTTTTTATTCCTAAGTTTAGTAAATTATTAAATATGTAGTACATTATTGTGTGTTTACATTCCCGATACAGAAGATAGAAGGAATATAACATTAAAAAATAATGTGCCACCGTATATACCATGTCATTTGAATGATATTTAGTCTAATTAGAAAATTTGAAATGTGTGTGTATTGAAGAACTTTTTATATGTATAGGTAAGAAGAGTGAAGAAATACGATTGCTAGTAGATATCGATTAGGATTGCGCACTCTTGTTGACTTAAATTCGTTACAAGTTACCAAAGAGCAAAGTTAACTTTATTTGAGAGATGGGATTTTGAATTGGGATGATAAAAGTTGAATGAATACGACAATATATAAATTTTAGGGCATATACAAGACATACAGTTCATCTATATGTAGGTTTCCAATAAATAGTTATACAGCCTATACAATAACTGTTATATTATTATATTACGATATAGATGTATTCAACTGTTGTGTGAACTATGACTTCCATAAAAAGTAATAAAATGTTTAAAATTCACCTTTATCACCTGATTTATTAAACATTTACATCTTGTGTCGATTAATTTTAATAGCAAAATAAACCTTCAATTATTTTCCCCTGCTCTTGAATATTAGAAAGTATCTACTCAAAGACACTTGTCTACTGGACGATCGATTCCTGCGAGCAATTAAGTAATTAGACTTATTTGTATTCTTCGCCTTGTTTTATCTTTTATATAATATATTGTCGTGGTACAAATTTAGTCCTAGTAGGTAGTAGATTTAACAGCTCGTGATAAATTATTAGTACCTACATATTTTTTATATCTTGATTATTTTCTATGGTCTGCTCATTTGTCAATTGTTGTTTATACCTAACATACTTAACGAAATTTTTTGACTATATAAGACGGGCGGTTAATTTACAATTCTACAAAAATGTATAATTGAAAAAAATACTCAACCCTGTTGAAAGTGAAAAGAATAAAAAACTATTTTATTTAAATCCGTGAAAACGGGATTTGTTAGTGGTCGCCGTCGCCGGTAGCAAAACGTGACCAGACAGCGGCGAGCGACAACGAAGGAAAGGAAAGGAAGCGCGTCGGTTTCAAAACTATTGTATTGAATTAACATCTGGTACTTTAAAACTTGGTTTTGTCCCTTTATAGATTTAAATCTTGTTTTCTTATATGTACTTCCGGCTCAAACTTTATAATAAATTTTCGAAGCACTTGCTGACATCCAACTATCAATAAACATCACAAGGTTCTATGCCCTATATTTCTCAGAAAGGGTAATGTTTGTAAAATAATCTGAAAAAATTTATGATAATTTTGTCTTGATTGTACTAAATATAATTTTAATATTTTGTTTACCCTAATAATAGAATATGTAATAATAATGATAATGGATTATGTAAAAAAAATGAAAGACTTTACATTGTACTCGTAATTTAAGTAAAACAAGAATAGACAGACCAAGTTAAAATTTATGGCACGCGACGCACAGCCGAACTATTTTAATCCGGAATCCCAGGGAGGCGTGTCCCCAGTATTAATACATTTAGGCCGGGCTGGTGACTCATGCGGCAGTCTGAAAGTTACGCCTTGTCCCACATCCTCCATATTCTCCGTATTACTCATAGCGGCAAACCCGGAATCACTATGAATTAATACTTTCCGTATTATTTTATAAATGTTCATAGTTGGAGTTTAATGACTTTAGTGTTAATATAGCATTTATACACGTATAGTTTTGGAAATTATATAGATTTTAAAAACCATGGTTTTTTATACCAAACAAAATGAAGTAATACAAGACGCAAAGGTCTCATGGGTGCAAAAAAAGCAAATCCTTTGCTTAAAAGGAAGCTACAGCCACATATGATGTAATAGATTAAGTTATGGAATAAAGAATTTGAGTTGGTTAATTGGTATTCTATGTAGCTATAAAATGTAAGTACTATGTCATAGTTGTAGCACGAATGGGTCTTCTTCACAGAAATCAAAATAATTGTCTTATTATTACGATGTCTGGTCGTCTCGACCAGGGCAAGAGCACGCGCTCACAGAGTACCGGCCTAAAATGCAGCGTAATGCGCTGTGTTTCGTATGGTGAGCGTAGACAACCGGAGACACTTTTTACTGGAATCGAGGCATTTCATCTTAGTCTTCAAGGGTGACAACGCATTTGCATTTTGATTCTTAAGTGAAGATAAATGTCTACAGGTCACAGCATCAACTTACCTTCAGGTGGACTGGTGCTCGTTTGTCACACAAAAAAAATCTTATTCAACGCTATAAAATGAAAGAAATAAGGGTAGAATAAGTTTATTGTAGTTTTATTCAAATATAAATTAAGCTTCCGAGACGTAGAGAACGTTAAATTTAATTTCACAAACGAAGAGATTTGCGAGAGATCCTTGTGACAACTAGTTTCCTTGCTGCCGTCACGTCATACTGATTCATAGCTGACCGTGATAATAGGAAGTTATTTTATATCTTTGTAATTACATTTGCAAAAATGTACATATATAAATGCCATCTTAAATTTAATTTAAGATAACAACCAGTAGAAACATAGGAAGGGATTGTAGGCTGTACGCAGCTATTGTCCTATTTTTTTGTAAAGCGATTGATGAAAGACGAGCGAACACATGTGTTCAAGCTTATTGATTCTGAGTTGCCTTAGATTTTAGGTACTATTCTTTCGCAGTATTGACACGGTAATATTATCTATACAGTATTGTAACTCGGCCGTATCTTTCAAATAAATGCCTACAGCCGTGCGGCACGTAAACATGTGATAGGGTTACCTGCCTCCAGCATTTTTACATTTGCCTACTTTGTGTTTCCATTTAGTTTTATGATTGTAAATATACTTTTTATATAAACAAATAAAATAGGTACTTTGTGAATTGAATAGGAAGTATTCAATAAAAATGCGTGTCGTTTTTTGATTGGTAGATTTAATTAAAAAACCATGTTTATGTTTGAATAACAAATCGGTTAAATAAATTTGCGACCGAAAAATATTTGCACCTCGGCTGAGACTTACGAAATGCTTTATTTTTAGATTTTTAAATATAAAAAAATCCGCTTTCTAATATAAATTAAAAATTGTTTTGGGAAACATGGACAACGTGGTGAAAAGGAATATCTTTTAATAGGTTATAGATACCTGCAGCTACTTTACAATTTATATGTTTGTTTTTACATGAAGTTCAGATTTATTATTTCTTTATTTCTATTCTATTATTTATTTCCTCCATTTTTTATATATTTCACAAAATCATGACTGCGGCACAGTCTCGACTGTCTGCATGCCGAGCGCATGCCGAGATCGAGGCGCGTAGGTATAGCTCTCGCTTCATCCGTTTGTATGAAGTTGGAATACTGTATAGATAATATTACCGTGGTATTGAGAACGTTGCTGTTTTACCTATATTAAAAAAAACTATAGTATAAGGAATAAAAAGAAAATAATCAATGCATAAAAGCTGTTGATGGTAATAAAAAGGAATTTCATACGTGGTGGAGCTATGCTGCAGCTACTCGTATATTATGGTAACACGAATGGGTCGGCTTGACCGGGCAGATACCAAGCTCTCACAGAATGCCAGCGTAAAATAGTAGCAGTAGCTTAATGCTACTGTGTTTCGTATGGTGAGTGCAGGAACCGGAAACCCTTTTTACTGGATACGAGGCATTCTATCTTAGCCGTCAGCGGTGACAGCGCATCTGCAATTTTAATCTTAACCGAGGGTAAATGTAGATGTTTGTGGACCACAGTATCCACTTATCATCAGATGGACTGTGTGCTGGTGCTTGTCACCCTTATTCTATAAAAAATACAGATAGCAATAGATTTAAGTTTATAGATTTAATTTGTAATACTTTATAACTTTCAAGTTAAATTCTGTAATACCTAGAATACAAATTATATTCATTACGTCATCTGTTTTATGTTTTCATGGAAAAACCTTTGTTTATGTCAATAAATCATACTTTGATACTCAGACGCAAGCCTCGTTTGACTTTTAATTAAGCGTTAAGAAAAATATGCAAATGGCGAGCAAGTCTGTGCAGACATTGCAAATCAAAGCGAGGGTGCGCAGGGAACGTTTAATTATGTAAATAAATTTTCATACGTTGATAAAAATGGCAAAAATATTCTATAACTTTGATTATATACATGTCTAGATGCCACATTGTCCGTACAGAACGGCCCAAATAAAGTCTACTAAAATTGGTAGAGTCGCTTCTCACCTACGTCAGTGTCATTTGAATCACTAAGGGATAACGTGCTCACGGAAAATAATTAATTATGCCGGTATGTGCTGTTAAATTGTGTCGTAATTATGTGAGAAAACCGTATAATTACACCAATAGCACTTTTCATCAATAAGTTTTGTTATTTAACCACTATTGCTGTATGGAAACACGATGTTTTAATTCGTTACTTTGTAGGTTGGTCTGATAAGTCGGTGTTGTCAGTTAATTTCTAGGGAGTTTTGACGAAACTATGGGAGACAAAATACAAATATTATTACATCACCTTTTGATCAGGGGAATATTATTATTTAAAAAAATACTTTAGTCATTTGATCAGTAAATGTTATGTCCCACACAAAATAAATGAAACCCATGACGTCACGCACTAAATAGTATTTTTGTTAGTTCTTTCAATTATTATTATATATTTAAATAAAATAAATAAAACAAATTTACATAATAATTTTTAAACCTATTTTGTTTAACTTTCATCTGATAAAAGGAGTATATAATCAAAGCCTCCGCCCTTTGTTTTCCCATGGCGAAGTCATCTGGTTGGATTTTATTTATTAATGTATTTTATTTATGTATTTTATTTTATCGATATGTATGTATATTCATCATTTTCATTTATATATTTATAAAACTATGACTAAAACTACACATACAAATGACTAAAAATACATAAATACCAAAACTAACTATATAAACACCAATAAACATGGTACATTAAAGATGACAAAAAGTTGTACATAGTCCACATGTTTACCATATCTGACATGTGAAATTAACAAAATATATCAAATCATTATTTTTATAAGTAAGCAAGTCAGTATATAAATAATTTATATCAAATTAAATAAAATTAATTAACAGTACAATTGTCATGTGAATCTTTATTATTTTGTAACTAGGCAAATCAAAATAAGTATATATATAAAAAAATTAAAATGACAAATGAGTGCTTAATATAATGGGAAATATTCAAGAGCTGGTATCACTCAGCTACCCCCCCGAGGGACGCAGCGCGCTTTTAGTTACGCATACTTGTGTGTGTAATAAGCACACAAGCTCTCGAAATCGGACCCGTTGTTTTTGTTACGATTGTAGCGAAATACTCTATCTAGACATGTATATAATCAAAGATTCTATATATAATTCGTCTTACAACAATAAGTAATTCATAATTAGTCTCTGCTGCATTAAATGCTACTATAATACTGCATTGCTAGAGTCTGCTTCAAGAAAAAAGTACCGCGAAGAATCTACGAATTAAATTTCAAAGTGTGGACTTCATTTAGGCAAATGTCGAATTTCGCGAAGACTGTAGCGCCGCGGCTAAGGAACTTTTTTCGTGATATAGACTCTTCTTGAACTATGATTTACACCAGGCACTATCAGTAAACTTCATTTTTAATAAAACGGAATACGTTCATAAATAATAGGAAAGCTCGGCGGTGGAGCAGCACTTAAAAATGGCGCGTGTTGTGCAAAAAATATTTCAAACCACAAAAACATAAAGTTATTCATATTCGAAGGATAAATGCATTTTTCTTGTGGCACCATATTATATCATGTTAAATACATATCATTAAAAATGCCTTTTATAGTTGGAAATAAACTGAAAAAAGTGCCTTTGGATCATTACTGTGTCCATTTTGTGGGTTGGATCATTTCTGCACAAAACGGTCCAATTGCAATTTACAATTTCATTGGTGCAGTAAGGCATTGAACTCCGTTTATTCGCGGAATATGATATTATTCCTTGATCTAGCACGGCTTTTGTATTGAGTACATTTCTTCATAGTCTGATTTGACTCTACACAATGGCATCACCGTCATCATACAAATATCCGAATCCGAATAGTACTGTGTACACAGCTGTGTTCCTGTCTAAAGGATATAGAGAGCCAGTATAATAACAGGCTGTGAGGTGACAACACATCTGTAGCCTTCTTGAAGTTGGTCGCAGGTGACCATTAGCTGTGGTAGCCACTTACCAATATAAACTGGGTGATTTTTTTACTGTCTGGAAAAAATAGGATGTAACAGATGAACGAAATAGTTTTTAATTGATTTATATAGTGCAAAATTTTTGTTTTTATAATTTTATTACCGAAAGTTTATTTCAAATTAGTGGCATTTATTGATAGTTCAATTTCATAATATGTTAATGTGAAAATTGTAAAATATCGGTGGTAGTAGGCTTCTATTCCATTCACCTGTCACATTCTATTTTCTTCCAGACGGTAAAAGAATCATTCAGTATATACTATAGGCTTTACTATCTTGACTATCGACATCTGCATATTTTCAAGTCACTACTGTTCACATCGCATCAAAAACGAAGTTTATTATTAGGTGAAAAAAATTCGTTATCCTTTAATATGGCAGCAATCTTTTTGATAGTTTTTGACAGATTTGACGGAACCCTCATGGAGGTACGTGCGAAATCGTATGCGCCGGTTACATTAACTTACGTGGTAGAGCCATGCTGCAGTTATATTAGTAGTATAGTTGTAGCACGAATGGGTCGGCTCGACCGGGGAAGGACCGCGCTCTCACAGAATACCAGCGTGAAATAGTAGCTTAATGCTGCTGTATTTCGTATGGTGAGTGTAGAGAACCGGAGACCCTTTTTACTGGAAACGAGGCATTCCATCTCAGTCCTCACGGGTGACAACGCATCTGCATTTTGATTTTTAATCGAGGATAGATGTAGATGTCTATGGGCCACAGCAACCACTTACCATCAGGTGGACTGTGTGCTCGTTTGTCACCCTATTCTATAAAAAAAAACCGATTCTTATGTTTTTTTTTTGGGAATTTTCATAGTCCAGTACACAAGAAATTCATTAACAGACATAAACTTTCGCTATTTGATTACAGGCGTACGATGAAAATAAGTGTCATTGAACTCCACTTATTTAGTTTAAGGACGCGTTTGCAAATCAACCAAAATTAGGGTGTTTTTCGGTAGATTTTGTGACAAAACTAAACCAAATCAAATATAAGTAAAAACTACCATGTATAGATTGGTTCTTCATCTGCAAATGTCTGTAACTCTTTTGTTGAAAATAGTAGTTTTTTATATTGTAAAAACGAACTTTCGTTGCCATTTTCTACAAAATTAACGATACCGGCTTGTGTTTCGGTAGATGTTTTGGTCTATTATCAACATATTTAAAAATTTAAAAAATACTATAAGATGACAGACATATTCAATTAAAAAACCCTGGGTTTATTTTTTAACAAAATGTCACAAATAGTCGTAAAAAAAAATAAAAACTGATGCACATTTTTTCACATATTTTGGTAATATGGATGAATCATAATGTATTGCAATAAGGGCTATTTTATTGTTGGTGCCTGCTTTGATTTATTGTACAAAGATTTCGATGAAACCACAGTCCGCGCTCGGCGGCCGTCGTGAGTGGACACTGTATCGCCTGTTTGCAGCGGCTCATTCTGAAAAGATCGCTGTACATACACAAAATATTAGAAAAAAAACAAATTGGAAACATAAGTACTTGACAAGTGATAAAATTATTATTTTTATACTCACAGTTTTTATTTAGCTAAAAATAAGTAGGATATATAAACTTACCTACTACTGCAACTCGTGGACGAGCGGAACTAGGTGTGCCGAGTTTGGGCTCGTTTTGTTGGTTATGATGAGACCTTACCTCTGGACTTGATGGCATGACCTGAAGGTGTACTTTCGTGACCGCTATTTGAACTTCTTGCAGAGTAAAACTAGGGGTGACGAATTTGGGCTCCGTTTTGTTAGTTATGACGAGTCTATACCTCTGGACTTGATGGAGTGACCTGAAGGTCTAAATCGGTGATTGCAACTGGAACTCCTAGACTGGTAGAACTAGGTGTGCCGAGTTTGGGTTCGTTTTGTTAGTTACGATGAGACCTTACCACCGGACTTGATAGAGTGACCTGAAGGGGTAATTCAGTAACTACTGCTGGAATTTCCGAACGAGTAGAACTAGGTGTGCCGAATTTGGGTTTCGTTTTGTTAGTTATGACGAGTCCATACCTCCGGACTTGATGGAGTGACCTGAAGGTGTAGTTCAGTGATTACAAGTGGAACTCCTAGACTTGTAGAACTAGGTGTGCCGAGTTTGGGTTCGTTTTGTTAGTTACGATGAGACCTTACCACCGGACTTGATTGAGTGACCTGAAGGTGTAATCAGGTGGTTACAAATGGAATTCCTAGACTAGTAGAACTAGGTGTGACGAGTTTGGGTTCGTTTTGTTAGTTACGATGAGACCTTACCACCGGACTTGATAGAGTGACCTGAAGGGGTAATTCAGTAACTACTGCTGGAATTTCTGAACGAGTAGAACTAGGTGTGCCGAATTTGGGCTTCGTTTTGTTAGTTATGACGAGTCCATACCTCCGGACTTGATGGAGTGACCTGAAGGTGTAGTTCAGTGATTACAAGTGGAACTCCTAGACTTGTAGAACTAGGTATGCCGAGTTTGGGTTCGTTTTGTTAGTTACGATGAGACCTTACCACCGGACTTGATTGAGTGACCTGAAGGTGTAATCAGGTGGTTACAAATGGAATTCCTAGACTAGTAGAACTAGGTGTGACGAGTTTGGTTTCGTTTTGTTAGTTACGATAAGACCTTACCACCGGACTTGATGGAGTGAAATTCGGCACACCTAGTTCTACTGGTTCAGAAATTCCAGCAGTAGTTACTGAATTACCCCTTCAGGTCACTCCATCAAGTCTGGTGGTAAGGTCTCATCATAACTAACAAAACGAACCCAAACTCGGCACACCTAGTCCTACAAGTCTAGAAGTTCCACTTGTAATCACCGAACTATACCTTCAGGTCACTCCATCATGTCCGGTGGTAAGGTCTCATCATAACCTACAAAACGAACCCAAACTCGGCACACCTAGTTCCACCAGTCTAGGAGTTCCAGTTGCAATCACCGATTTACACCTTCAGGTCACTCCATCAAGTCCGGAGGTATGGACTCGTCATAACTAACAAAACGGAGCCCAAATTCGGCACATCTAGTTCTACTCGTTCAGAAATTCCAGCAGTAGTTACTGAACTTACCCCTTCAGGTCACTCCATCAAGTCTGGTGGTAAGGTCTCATCATAACTAACAAAACGAACCCAAACTCGGCACACCTAGTTCTACTAGTCTAGGAGTTCCACTTGTAATCACCGAATTACACCTTCAGGTCACTCCATCAAGTCCGGTGGTAAGGTCTCATCATAACCAACAAAACGAACCCAAACTCGGCACACCTAGTTCCACTAGTCTAGGAGTTCCTATTGTTGTAATCACCAAATTACACCTTCAGGTCACTCCATCAAGTCCGCAGGTAGGTAAGGTCTTATTATAACTGACAAAACCAGTTCAAAGTCCAGAGCTAACATCTGACTACCAGTAGAGGGCTTCCAGTGCCAAGCAGTCTTTGGAGCAGGTATTCATATTTCGTATCGAAGTATATTTCTGAGGTAGGTATAAGAAATGAAAAACAAATTCAATCTTTCAAATTATCAAAATAATTTCATTTGACTACGATTCCCACAGCCAACCGTGCGTACACTATGTGTGTGTGACTTTTGTCAATGTAGTAGTGCGATTCTATACCTATCCATTTTGTAAACGCGTCCTTAAGCTGCTTGCCTAAAACGTTCCAATTTCGATGTTGATGTGCACCCGTAACGATATTTTTTGTACCCCACGGAATGAAAGTTTGGAACTCATCAGTGATTTTAACTTTTAATAGCTAAATATAATTCTTTTTTATAAGTTAATTAGTGAACGTTTAATAGGCTGTAATGGATGCACGGTTGATTATGTCTGCATTTACCATAGTTCGTAGATATATATACGTAGTTTGACGTGGTAGAGCCACGCTGCAGTTATATTATGGTATGAAAGGGTCGTCTCGTCCGGGGTAGGACCACATTCTCATAGAATTCCAGCGTGAAATAGCAGCTCAGTGATGCTGTGTTTCGTATGGTGACTGTAGAAAACCGGAGACCTTTTTTACTGGAAACGAGACATTCCATCTCAGTCCTCAAGGGTGACAACGCATCTGTATTTTGATTCTTTATTGATGATAAAATAAATGTAGATGTCTATAGGCCATAGCATTCACTTACCATCAGGTGGACTGTGTGCTCGTTTGTCACCATATACTATAAAAAATATACGTACTGTACTAGTGAAAGATTTATTAAAACTTTTTAACGATTTTTTTTACTTTGACATTAGCAAAGAACTTAAAAAACTTGTAAGTTACGTAGTAGAGCTGTTGTTTTCATAACTCGTATGTATGTATGTGTTATGTGTATATGCAACATATTAATTAAAATTCAAAAATGTTAATTTTTAAATTAACGGCATAAAATTTTGCAGTCCGTTTAAATGTTATCATGTCGTCCAATCAGCGAGCACAATATCTCATAATGTTCTTTATATCCGTCCACATAAACAGAAACGGTTGGTGGTAATGACATACTGCTATGGGGAGGGACGTTTAACCGGCCGTTACGGTCCCGGATATGTGACCGCTGCATTTTATTACCACTTTACTTTGCCACATAATCGACCTTCATGATGAAGGGCTTCTTTTTCACAAATAATCGTTTTGTAGGTGATCGTTATATCGTACGTTAACCGTTATGCGATGTTCTTTTGAAAACAACGTAACGTTATAACAATTGAAGCGACTGTTAGAGATGTTAATTTTGAAGATAATAAATACTAGCTGTATCCCGCGACTTTGTCCGCGTGGAATTTATTACGATTACATTTTTTTAAAGTAGCCTTAGTTACTTCTTATAACATTAGCTATCTGCCAGTGGAAGTCCTATTAAAATCGGTCCAGCCATTTCCAAGATTAGCCGGAAACAAACAGACAGATAAAAATTAAAAAAATGTTTTTGTAATATATATTCGTATATATATATATCATACGTCCCGGTACCATCCACACCATCCGGATGCTTGGCGGTCCACCACTGTACGTTTCACAAGGAGTTTTCTTCCGCGTACGACCTCTCTGTGGAATAGCTTACCACCGGCGATTTTTCCGGACCGATACGACCTGGGGACCTTCAAGAAAAGAGCTTACTCCTTTCTAAAGGGCCGGCAACGCAGCTGCAATTCCCCTGGTGTTGCGGTTGATCATGGGCGGCGGTAGTCACTTCTATAAAAAAAAAAAAAAACTATCATATGCACTTAGTAAAAAGCTGTTAATTTGACATTACAAACAGACCCCTCAATTCTATTTATTTGTAGATATAGATTTATGCATACATTTTACCTAAGGGCATATATTTTACCTTAATTTACACAAAGAACACCCTTTCTGTCCGGGAGTCCGTTTGGGCAGGCACTACCCTACTATTTCTGCTACGAAATAGTTGTGTTTCAATTGTCGAGTTTCGATCTGAAGGGCATAAAGAGCCACTGTATTGCAGACTGTGAGGAATTCCATGTTGGTCCTCAGAGTTGACAACTCATCTGTAGCTTTCTTTCTTTGAAGTTGGCCAGAGATGTTCATAGACTGCAGCAGTTACCATCAGGAGGACTGTTAATTCGCTTGCTACTTCACTTTTATAAAAAATGACGTCGTGTGAAGTCTGACAATATGCACTAAGGCGGTACCGCGCGCCGGTCTAGTTTTTACATTACCTACTTAGAAATGAGAGTCAAATATTTGTGCCTAGCTCTGGCTCTGGACTATATTATTAGGCTATAACTGTTGTAACTGTAGGGTTATTTTTTTAAATAATCGTGTGACAAACGAGCACACAATCCACCTGATGGTAAGTGGATGCTGTGGCCCAAAGACAAACATTTATCCTCAAAGAATCAAAATGTAAATTCGTTGTCACCCCTGAGGATTAAGATGGAATGCCTCGATTCCATTAAATAGGATCTCTGGTTCTCTACACTCACCATACGAAACACAGTAGCATAACGCTGCTATTTTACGCTGGTATTCTGTGAAAGCGTGGCCATAAGTGCTAAAACCATAATATAACTGCAGCGTGGCTCTACCACGTAAACAAGCGTATGATGTTTGAATGGTGCTTATTAATGAAAGTGTGTGATGGTTAAATGTATTAAATGCAATTCTTAAATCCTTAATTTATTCTTACAGGTTGAATTCTTAGAAGCATATTGCACGCCAAGAGATACAGCGCGACGCTCACCGCAACGCAGCCGACGCTCGCGGGAGCCGCGTCGCTCGCCCGACACTACCCAATGGCGGTACGAATCCCGGCGACAGCCATACGACTTTGAATCGTCCCGGAGACCGTACGACTACGGCTCGGGCCGCAGGCAATACAGGGAGTTTGACGACGACTCAGCAAGGCGACCCGCTTACGACGCGGAGTCGGCGCGACGCCGTGCGGATTACGAGTCGGCCAGGCGAACGGATTTCCATTTGTCCACACCTGGGGTGTCTCGACGTAGCCCTGAAAGTGCTCCTGAAGGATCGGCAGATTCGCCGCCAGAGCCAGCACCCTCCGCTCCGCTGAGGCAAGAGAGACAGTCAAGGCATCGGTCGCAACCTTATTACGAATCCGGTAAGTTCGCATTTCGTTGGATATTTTGTTTATTGACGAAAAATTTTTTTAATAATCGTTAGATCGTTGAAATTCGATGATCGATGCGATAGATCCGCTTTTATCATTAACAGTTTCGTCATGTGGTAAAAGTTGTAGGTGTTGCAAAATTTTTTTCTAAAAGGATGATATAGTTATAATGATAAATGTTTACGACCCAAAATATGAAACCAACCTTAGATCCGAATAATTTACTAGTGTTTCATTTGCCGTCAGTAGAAACAATTTTAAAAATAAAATCATATAAGCCTCGTGTATATGAAACGCGCTTCTCGTGTCTAAGGACTTGTGGGACAAAGACTTCTTTTTCCCAGCATAACAATTGTGGTGAAGACTTGTTAAAGCATTGTTCTCTCAGCTGTAGACCGAAAATCTAGCTGTGTCCATACCCGCAGCGGTATTAAAAAGAAAGAAAAACAACGAAGTATTCTCTATGTTGCATAACATATGGAGATAACTTACTTTTTACTGTAGATCGATAAAGCCCAGTGTAGGCCACAATTTGTTTCGTGATAATTTTAAGACAAAAATAATTTTTGTAGTGACTAAAAAAATTACAACTATCTTATTCAAATAGGTGATTTACTTGTTTTAAATTTAAACATTTATATTTTCCGTAATAATGCCCTTCCTCACATCCTTATCGTCTAAGCATTTATAAATTACACGAAGGCTAGAACTAGTGTGCTATTAGCTTTATTTATTGTATTATGATATTGTTGTTTTTGCACGAATGCGGCTTAAATTTAAATATAGGATCCCTGACTTGGTAACCCTATGACCTCTCACTTACCCATCAAAATCATTAATAAAACCAGACCAACGTTACACCTTAATAAATCAATAGACAAAGACATAAATTAAGAAAAGCAACTTAACCAACAGTTTCTAATTAGTAGCAGTTATTTTTTGTCTCATTTTAAGTTCTAAGTTTATCGTTGCGGCCTTTTAATTAGTAATATATTATGTAAGTACATGGGCTGGCAAGTAACTAAAAAGATTTTGGCTATGGCGTACATTAGCGTAGTGAGAGTTTAGGTAGAGGGCTTATTTTAACATATTTTTGCAAACGTAGCACAGCCATGTTGCATCTGTATTACTGGAGCACGAATGGGTCGGCTCTACCGGGGAAGAATCACGTTCACACGATATTAGCGTGAGACAGCGGAAAATTGCTGTCGTATTGTGAGTGTAGAGAACTGGAGACCTTTTTTACACACTTTTTGTGACAACACACCTGCATTTGGATTTTTAATTAAGCATGAATTTAGATGTTTTTAAATTTAATAATAATAACGTTTATTTCAATAAAAAGATTTAGTTTACAATCATTAGTAGGGATGGGCCGAATATGGATTTCACCGAATACGAATATTCGGCCGAACGTTCGGTAAAATTTTTACCGAACCGAATATTCGGCCGAACATTATTCGGCAGGATTACCGAGGTACCTAGCCAATTTATTTCGAAACTTGTTACCGTAAAGCGCGTGGAATTAGCGCCAGAGCCTTCCCCTTGCTCCCCCGCCACACCTGACATGTTATTGCATCATCCAGTACTGAGCAAATTGTCGGCACAAGCTTATGTTTTGACTATTTTTGTGAGAAAAAAGTATTCTTAGTGAAAATTGATAACGATGTGATGAAAATGAGTGCAGGAGATCTAATATTTGGACAAATTTTAGAGAAACTGACGACTGTAATGTAATGTTTCTTTGTTTGATTCCAAACAGAATTTTAGCAAGCTTTCTATTTGCTATAATTTGAAATAAATCTACAGTGCCTCAAAAACATATCGTTATACAAGTAGATTTAACCCGTAAATAAATATACTTTCAACAGTAATATGATGAAAGACATGGCATTACTCAATTCGCACATTTCCTTCCATACAGTGGATAGTTTGAGTACCACTTTAACGAATATTCGGTGATTTAGCCGAATATTCGGCCGAATACGAATATTCGGTAAACCTGCCGAATATGCCGAATACCGAATATAAAACGAATATTCGGCCCATCTATAATCATTAGCGCCCGGAGTCTTCGTTTAAGCAAATAACGCCTGAAGCAGATGACTCCGCTCTTTTATATCTATACTTTATATTATATACTTATTATTATGATATGATAAAGCAAGTAAATGAATTATTTACTTTACTTTATGAAATGATAGTGCAAGTAGATGAATTATGCTTTGTATGTTTGGGATGCGTATTTAGCGAGGATGGGAGATATGATAAGGATATAGAACGACGAGTAAACGCAGAAAATAGAGTAAATGGGGCCCTACACTTTATTGTGAAGAGTCAGAATGTGTCAAAAAGGCACGTATGGCAATTCACAATGCTGTGTTGGTCCCTACTTTAACGTATGGTAGTGAAAGTTGAGTGTGGCAGAAGAAGCACGAGAGTAGAATAAACACAGTATAAATGTGGTCGTTAATGAATATGTTAGGGCTGAATCCGAGTGACAGGGTGAGAAATTGTGTAATAAGAGTGTGGTTTGCAAGATGATGTTGTGACCAGGATTAAGAAAGGAATGCTTCGGTGGTTTGGTCATGTGGAAAGAATGAATGAGGAAAGAGTGGCAAAGCAAATTTACGTTGCTAAGGTAAACGGCTTAGTCGGAAAGGGACGTCCTAGGCGAAAATTTATTGACCAAATTGGCGATATATTGAAAATGGGCCAAATTAGAAGTACCCTTAATCGACGAGCATGTATGCGTAGTTATATGGATGTGGAGGAGGCGAGAGAGGTGTGTAAGGATCGTGCCAAATGGAAGTCTGTAGTGCCTGCCTACCCCTCTGGGTGACAGGCGTGAATGTTTAATATATGTTTATGTTATGTTATTATTATACATGTATTACAAAGAATAATTAAAAACAGAATGTGTATGGGCCACGGCAATGTAAGTGACATAAGGTGGACTGGGTTTCTGCTTGTCACCCTTATTCTATAAAAAGTAACATTGTACACTATTTATTACGACGGCGAATAGCTTTATATCTTTATAGCATACTCGTAGATATTGCGCAAGATTGTTTGGTTTATATTATTACCCATATACAAAAACACTGTTATGTAATAGTTATCCTCTATAACGAAACATTACGGCTTTGTTTATACATATGTGTCCTTGGCATCAATATATATTTATCATCGCTTTACATTATCCAAGAAGTTTTATATATACCAGAAAAATATATACCAAGTATTGGCTTAGCAACTTTTTTTACAGAATAAGGGTGACAATCGAGTACACAGTCTACCTGATGGTAAGTGGATGCTGGCCCATAGACATCTACATTTATCCTCGATTAGGTATCAAAACGCAGATGCATTGCAAAAAGGGTCTCCGGTTCTCTACACTCACCATACGAAACACAGCAGCATTACGCTGCTATTTTACGCTGGTATTCTGTGAGAGCGTGGTCTCTCCCCGGTCGAGCCGACCATAATACATAAGATGTTCCGACGTCAAGCCAAATTAACGAACCATACAGTTTATAGAAAAAAATGTAATTGAGTCAATACAGTGAGCGGCGCGGACCGCGAACTTTAAAAGGTCGTGGGTTCGAATCCGCCGTTCGACTACTGGCGTGAACCACTCGTATCACAAGCAATTTAAGCTTAACACGAGTGGTTAAGGGGAATATTAGTAATGTTTATAGCATTGTTAATATTCTTTAAAAAAATACACTGTAATTTTTTTAAACTTTAACTCAATATATTTGACGAAAGACACACGTGATTCCTTCAGTTTCGTTTCAAAGAGATTAACACTGTATTTTCCTCTATACGAATGTTAAATTGCTAGAATGGTTTATTGACTCGAATAATAAAAAAATGTCGTTAATAAAAAAAGATATCGGACAAGCAAAAGAGCTTAATACATGGATAGATGGCACCGAGGCCGATTGGCTCTCCACAATTAGGCCGCTGGAGCTAATAAAAGCTGCAGTAGCAGTGAGGCAACAATGGCAAGTTTTAATCAGGCTTTTCCGTTTGTTCGCCGTCTAGACTGGAAAATGTCTCTGCTGTGATAAATACAGGCTACTGATTGCATACTGCTTTTGCAGTTATTTTTGTATTTAAGTTAAGTAACAGCTTTTTGCTTAAAGTGATTGATAAAAACATATTGTATTTGCCAATAAAAGTTCAGGAACCCTTGTCTATGAACGTTTATCTTATTAGTTTTTCCCTAACGGAAGAGGAAGTGCTCGGTGGTTTGTTGTTTATAAGATGCGACATGTTGTGTGTGTTTGCGTCCATCTGATTTATAATTTAGATTAATCACTACTCTCCCCTCTTCTTTTGACGGTCAAACAAAATATTAGAAAAAGCTTTTAGTGGTAAGTATATTTGAGGTGTCAATAGAACACAGTATACACGTACCATCAGGTGGACTGTCCGCTCGTTTACATAAACTTTTTTTTTAAAAAGTGCGCTTTTAAAGTTACTCTCATTTTCCAATCGATTTACAGTAAGTTTCAACTACCGACACATTTCGAAAAGACATTATCCACGTAGATTGCAATTATTTAACAAATTCAACTCGCGTCACGAATCTGGTCATCCACGCGGAAAAGTAATTACGTCACCTAACGACATCACTTAGATTCTCCCTTCGCATCGCAAATAGTCGATTTGCTTCACGAGTGCTATTCTGTTAAATAGATTATGCACGTATTATATGGTGTAGTAAATACCTTTATATTTATAAGTATATTTTTTCTTCTAAATGTTCAACTTCTCTTAGTATGTAAATTTTATTGCGATTATATTAGTGAGTGTAATAATAACGCGTGTGAGGAGTCAGAATATTATAATGCAGGGTTTTCTATTCTAGTAAAGGTTTCACTCTCTCTCAATGGTCAATTAAGAAATACCCTAAGTTGCTCTATCTCTTTTCACTAAATGATCATAGAAGGAGCGAGACAAGTGTAGAGATAATTAATGCTTAATTGAAGGGAGCAACAATCACCGATAATAAGAAAGGGCGTTTCGTAAGAAAAACATGCAATAACATTTGAAAACTGTTTATTTCTGGATATTTTTTACTTAATTTAGTGGACAGAGCAACCATATGCTGGATAAGTTAGATTGACAGGAGAGCGAAATAAGTTGCCAGAGTAAATCGATACAAAAAGTTACACTTTAATGTTGCCATAAAAATATTAATTTAGTTATTAATTATTAGATTATTTTATATGTTTAGTTTGTACTGAATAGCCGTAAATAACGGCTTACAATAAAGAAATTAAACTTGATTTCTAAGAGATAAGTATAAAATTTAGAGCTAGAAAGAGACAAATATTAATTTAAATGAGCAATAATCAACGATTACTATAATAGTTAGGCCGTAAGTGTTTAGTTCAATCAATTTATAATTTGAGCCATTATGATTGCGAATAAAGAATTGTTTCATTTATTTTATTGAGGTTACTTTACGTGAAGAAATAAAATATAATATGTCGAAATTAACGCCCTTCAAACTTAAAAGTTTTTCTTCTTTCGTAAAATAATTTTACTGTCTATATATGCTCAATGCTGGGCACAGGCCTCCTCTCATTTCTGAGAGAGATAATATAGAGCAGGTAGTCTGCCGCTCTGGCCCCTTTTTATTACCGATTGTTGGCGGGCTTTACATGTCCTCGAAATATTTTAGTTTTCAGTAATTCAGGTTTCCCTACGATGTTTTCCGTTACCACCAAGCACGGCGTAAATTGGCAATTGGTAAATCAACACTTAACGATTACATAGGAGTCGATGGGTATCGAAGTCTGTTGCTCGCGCACTATGAAATTTACGACGAGCATTTCAGCCTCTGAGCTACAACGTTACTTAAACACAATATACTTAAATTAAAAATAAAATATCTAAGAATTACTCCTAAAATAACAACGAAAAATGCCTCACGATCGTAGATATTTGTCGCGGCTGGAGGGCTTATAACCAGACTTTTATGTTCAACGTGCATTCAGAAGGACGCCTTTGTTGCGTGAGGCTAGAAATTCTCATTAGGGTATTTCTATATGCCTTTGAAACAACATTATGTGTGCGAATTTAAAAGGGCATGCATTTGCATGGTGCGGTAAAGATCCGCATTTCATCAAATTAGCTGGTTTAGTCAAAACATAATATTAAAAAAAATATTTAGAACTGCACTGTGTGGTAGAACTTTAGTGCTTAGGAGTTTGTCTAAGTATGTACCATTCTTTTACATCTCTATCTTTAACATAATTGATAGAATCAGGCGTTACTTTGCGGAAATTCATTATAATAAAGACATTAATATTTAATTCGCAATCATCCGCTTAATTAAATACAATGATGTGTCTTACCTGGATTGAAGAGCACCTCCCGTCCTCCCTCAAGTGCATTTTTTTTTATAGAATAGGGTGACAAACGAGCACACAGTCCACCTGATGGTAAGTGGTTGCTGCGGCCCATAGACATCTACATCTATCCTCCATTAAAAATCAAAATGCAGATGCGTTGTCACCCGTGAGGACTGAGATGGAATGCCTCGTTTCCAGTAAAAAGGGTCTCCGGTTCTCTACACTCACCATACGAAATACAGCAGCATTAAGCTACTATTTCACGCTGGTATTCTGTGAGAGCGTGGTCCTTCCCCGGTCGAGCCGACCCACTCGTGCTACAACTATACTACTAATATAAATGCAGCATGGCTCTACCACGTAAAGATGCACTAATCCCGTCACCACTAGTCCCAGCATCACTACTACCAAACACCACTACTCCCGGCACCACTACTCCCAACGCCACTACTCTCGGCACCACTACTCTCAACACCACTATTCCAGGAAAGACACACCATCGACGATAATACTCTATTAATAATGTATTATCGTCGATGGTGTGTTTTTCCTGGAAGAGTGGTTTTAAGAGTAGTGGTGCCGAGAGTAGTGGTGTTGGGAATAGTGGTGCTGGGACTAGGGCATGCAATTGAGGGAGGGCGGGAGGTGCTCTTCAATACAGGTAAGACACATCATTGTATTTAGTTAAGCGGATGGTTGCGAATTAAATATTAATGTCTTTTTTATCTCTCTCTTTCCAAAAAACTGCTCGCAATTCTATGTTCGATCTGAAGGGTAAAAAGAGAAGAAAAGCGTGCTAGTCTAATTACCGACTATGGGGCACTCCATCTTAATCCTCAGAGACTACGCTACTACTATATTCTAGGACTACGCATCTCTATACCTTATTTGTTTGGAATTTAGGTGCAGGTTTCCATAAACTGCAGTAGCCACTTGTTCATGTGTCAGTTCGATTTCGTAAAAAGTCTTTTAAATTACTATACAGTAGGTCCTTGATAATCCAATCACCCTAAATTTACACCCTGTTCGGATTAATGAGGCATTCGGATTATAGTATGTAGATATTATATCTTCTTCAGGGTCAAAGTCACGCAGATCGTGGCCAGAAATTTCCTTAGGTTTAAATAACAAAAGCCAAAGAGGTTTCCTAAATTTTTGAGCAGATTTGAGGACACTTGTTGCCAACATTGAGCCAGAGAAAATACAGCTTCATCAAATCTTTCATGGTGTTAATAATTTTTAAAAACTTATAACTTTTGACTCATTCGTTCAATTAGGGCTGTAGATGCTGTTACTGCTGCTATGCAGATGCTAGGCGGCATGTATAGAACAGTGAAATTTTCGTCAATCGACTGCAGATATTCTTACGATTAGCACTGGCATATTCTGTGAAACAAAGAGTAAGTGGTCGTTCGAATTATAGAAGCGTTCGGATTAAGGAGGCTCTACTGTAGTAGCATAATGTTCTATCATCATCATCAGTCTGGGGCAGTCTATTGCTGGACGTAGGCCTTCCCCAAGGTGTCTTTGCTTAATGTAATTTTAATCATTAAATATATTAATAGTTAATTTGCAACCATTAAGCGGATGGTTGCAAATTAACTATTAATATATTTAATGTAATAAATACAATGATGTGTCTTACCTAGATTGAAGAGCACCTCCCGTCCTCACTCAATTGCGTGCACTAATCCCGTTACCACTACTTCCAACACCACTACTCCTGGCACCACTACTCCCAACACCACTATTCCAGGAAAGACACGTGTTTCGCCTCTACACGAGGCATCTTCAGGTGATGTAGACTCTACGGCGGCTGACCGCTAAGCTTAGCGTTATTATCATCGATGGTGTATTTTTCCTGGAATGGTGGTGTTGGGAGTAGTGGTGCTGGGATTAGTGGTGACGGGATTAGTGCACGCAATTGAGGGGGCGGGGGGCGAGAGGTGCTCTTCAATCTAGGTTAGATACATCATTGCGGATGGTTGCGAATTAACTATTAATATCTTTATTATAATGGATTTCCGCAAAGTAACACCTGATTCTATCAATAATTTTAATCATTGTCAAACAGGAAATAGTCACACAGATTATTTGTGCAAACAGTTATGAGCGAATTACCTCAAATCTACTAAAATATGCAAAATTATTTTTTAACTAACAAAGAAAGAAAAAGTTAGAAAAAAAATATTAAAGATTTTTTTTATTAAATATAAAGCCGGCAAAAGTACAATCCAGACGCTCGTTTAAAGAACACCACTTGAGACGGTTCGGAGATGCCTAAGGCCCAGCCTTGTCGAAACAAGCATTAAATTCCACCCTTTAAATGTTGTCGTATTATTATTGATATGAAATTTTTTATTTTAAAGCTTGCTCGATTGTATAAAATGTTCTCTTTCTTTTTAGAATCGTCCTCCGGCGATCCATCCTCATCAACAGACGGAGAAGAAGAGGAATTCGGAGATTTCGATCCATTTGCCACCGCGCCGTCTTTGCATTCCCCAGACAGCGGTCGATCAGACCCGCGATACGCGAACGCGCCGCGCAGGAATCCCAGCCCGTATTATTACGGAGATCTTTTCAAAACAGCCCCTCCTCCCCCGGCCCCATCGGCGCCCACCACGACCGCGTCATCGCGAGGATCTCGTTACAGGAAGTCGGCCAGCTTAGACGCACCGCACGTGGCTCCTCGGCCCAATTTGCCCAAGCGGTTTTCCGTCGCCGAGGATGGGTTCCGTGAGCTAGAGCGCTCGTCGTCTTCGTCCGGGGAGAGCGCGTGGATGCCACCGCGGCGGCGCGGGCGTGACGCGGCCGGCTGCATTTGCGCCGCGTCCGAAAATGTAGACGAGCACTCGGCCTCACGAAGTGTGTTCTACGTGCCAGCGCCTCTGCCACGCTGGCCTCAAGAGATGACAACCCGACAGATATATGAGACGGCTTTCGACTGCAAAGTAGCACGCTCCGACGATGACCTGGACGATTTCGATCGCGTTAGCAATCACCCGGCTCTATTGCAGGCCGAGGAACGTAAAGTTATCTCATCCGCATCGTCTGCTTTCGAAGCGGTCGAGCGGAGTGAACCAGACTATAAAGGTAGACGTAAGGTGACCATGAAAACTGACAGTGTTCGTCGGTCCAAGATACCCACAATACGTCAGAAAAAAGAGAATGAGAACAATGCGAGTGTTTTGTCTGAGGAATTAGAAAAAGTGCATATTGAAGAAGAGGGTCGAAATGCGTCAACTTCTCAATTACCCTTACGTGGGTACACGCCTTCACCCCCATCGACGGCTCCGTTGCCGACAAAATTTCAACAAAAAGACGGGTCTGCAATGAACAGTATAAAGAGTGCACCTAATTTGCCTCAATCTCAACTCGCGCATCCAAGACTTAAGGATTTGAGGTTGCCCGTAAAGTCGTTACGAGCGCGTGATACCCCGACGAGTAGTGATGCTAGCATAGCCGATGTTAAAGGATCAGTATCAACAGAGCTGGATATTGGGCAGCGATTGAGGGATTCCAGCCGCGAATCACAAGAGGATGATGATGACAGGGCACAATCAAAAGACGGTATTTTTTTAGAGATTAAGGGTCGACCCACTTCCGATTCCGACAGAACAAAATTGAATCGGTACTCAGGGCCAAAGGGGGTCGGCCCTATAATGGAGTTTAAAGGAAGGCCATCAGTAGCCCGACCGCGTAGGAAATATTCCAGTACAGAGAGCATGGCTACAAGCAGTAGTGGAGGTAGTATGGAATCGTTGCGAAGCAGTAACAGCGAGGGCGACCGGAGTAGTAGTAGTTCTGAAAGCCGACATTCATCCTCCCTTAGTTCTCATAGCTCAGATTCGGGAAACGTCCCGTTCACTAAATCCTTACATCACATGCAGTTGTCGGGGTTTGGACATCATCCGACTAAATTACACATTCTTAGTCCTATATCGGACAAATCTTCACAAGAACCAGGGTCAGAAACATCTGACAATAACAAAAACAATAACTCGCAGAAAGTGTCACCTGAGGATGTAGAGACAGGGAACGCAACTGTACAAACTACCGTTGAAATAGTTCCTAAAGTAAAACGTCGTGCGCTACAAAATAAGAACTTACTCAACCTCTCGTTTCGGCATTCTGTGACCGGAGACACCGAAATACAAGGTTCCGACAGTGGTATATCGATTCATTCAAGAGAAGGAGTTGATTCACGTAATGCTTTCATCAACTTCAAAAACAGTAGCAGCGTTGAAGAAGAGAAAAAAATTGATGATGTAGATTTATCGGACCTTCCTTTTGACATGCCTAAACTTAGACGACGCAGAGCAGAGGCTGAAATCGACCTGCGAACTTTACCGTTCGACATGCCGAAGCTGCGTCGAAAATTGCGCGGCCAATCTTTGCAACTGAACAACGACTTTGGTGAAGCCATCTCTAACGCTTCTTCCAGCCAAAGCGTACAAGATTTAAACCAAGGTAATTTGCCTTTTTTATCCTTTGTGTAATGTTTATTTTTCTATTCCAGTTGAAACATTGACTTTCCATACAATAAACTATTTTAGGTTACATTTTCTTATATGTTCTTGTATTCAGAACTTTCTGATCCTAACTGAAAAAACATCAAATTCAGTCTACATGCATGTACATCCAATAACTCTACTATTTGTAACGGACATGACTGTATAAAATTGAAACATAAGTATATATCATGTTACATATTATCTGTCCAGTCAATTTTATGCTCATTTTCCGAGTAAACCGCATTTTTTTTCTGTTTGTTTTCCATTGTATTCGACAGATTATCCCACACGAAATAGAGGCTAAATAGGGTTTTCTAATATTTAATTTGCTTGATTGCTTCGGAGGAAATCTCCTGTGTGTTTTACGGTCAATTTGTAACGTCCAGTTGAGTTAACCTTATTCCAAGAGTTAAACTAAAAAGTTGTTTGACGTTCAATAAAAATGTTTGAGTAAGTTTCTCGAGTTGCTCCTTGGTCATTAGATGTTGTTTAGTTACTATCTTAAACGTAAAAAAATGTATTTATTGGCTGCGTTTGGCAAAAAAAGCGCTAGCAAGCGCTTGTAAACAAAATGGCGAAACTAAACAGTTATCGGCCAGGACACGTTTGCTAACTTCAGTAGCGCTGACACAATCCGCCATTTTGCTTATTTAATTTGTTTGTTTTGAAGTAGAATTTATAAGTTGTTTTGTGCAATATTAGTTTTAAGTAATATAATGACATGAATAAACGTATTATACATCATGATTGATAAGTTTTTAATATGAATACTTTACAAACATATATTTAAATTAGGTTAGGTTCCCCGGTTAAAACTAACTTCGTGTCCTAGAGGAAAATAGCTACTTACGATTTGACAGCGCTTACTGCTTACGATCGCCATTTTGCTTACAAGCGCTTGCTAGCGCTTTTTTCTGCCAAACGCAGCCAATTATTCCTTACACCCAATCAAAAGTCTACTGCCGAAGATAGCCACAATCTTAAATTGCTGGGACATATTTGCCACAGTTGCCACGCTATAGTCGAGTTGGCAACCGCATTTTTTTATTCTAGTTGTTATAGAAAGGCGCCGCTGCACATATCCTCGTGTTCCCTGATGATATGTGGTAGTGGGTTTTCTTACGCCGTCACTACACACCGCATGCGAATGTAATATTAAAAGTACTTTTTGGCTATTATGTTATCTTGTGTAATAATTATAAGTTAAAGGTAAACTTACTTATACTTCTTATCTTTTCCAGGCGATAAACATAGACCAAAACTGACGTTAAACTTTGAAAGTGGCAGTGGCGGTTCGAGTAGCGCGAAGGGCTTGCACTTGAATTTGGGGCCAATCGCCCCGCCACGAGACCTGATCGATGCATCGTTGCCACTCGACCGACAGGGGTAAGTCAGTTCACTATTAACGATTGATATTCATCAACAAATATTTCATTGTTTTATACGTGGTAGTCACGCTGCAGCTATATTATGGTTGTAGCACGTATGGGTCGGTCCCGGGAAACCCCCGAAACCCGGGCCGAACCTGGGAAGAACCACGAGAACCACGCTCTCACAGAATACCTGCGTAAAATACCAGCTTAATGCTGCTGTGTTTCGTAAGGTGAGTGTAGAGATCTGGAGACCCTTTTTTACTGAAAACGAGGCATTCCATCTTAGTCCTTAGGTTAAGAGCACACACTCCACCTGATAGTTGGTGGATGCTATCTAAGAATCAAAACGCAGATGCGTTGTCACCTCTGAGCACTAAGTTGGAATGCCTCGTTTCCAGTAAAAGAGGGTCTCCGGATCTCTACACTCACCATAAGAAACACAGCAGTATTAAGCTACTATTTTACGCTGGTATTCTGTGCAAGGGTGTTGTTGTATTCTACCCCGGTCGAGCCGACCCATTCGTGCTACAACCATAATATAGCTGCTGCGTGGCTCTACCATGTATAAAACTTTTTCCCTTTACAGCTACTTTCGCTAAAAACGAATAGGGGTGGGTTGAGGGGCGGTGTAAACGTTGTATGAAACTTTTTATTGGGTCATCCGATTTGCTTTGAACTTTGCAGAAATGTTTTTGATGATAAATGTTTAAGATTTTCATATTATTTTTTTTTTCAAAATAACCTGAAATAAATAAAAGAATAGTTATTTAATTATTTCTGTATCGATCGACAATCAGAATTGGTTGACAAAATCAATGGTAACGCGAGCGAGGCCGCGTTTAAAGCATTAAACATTTTTAGAAAGTTTAGTTTTATAATATTATTCTTGGAGGAATTGATAGATAACTTATCTAGAATGAATGTTCCTTGCAGGTGGTATCACGGCACGTTGTCGCGTGTGGAAGCTGAAAGCCTGCTGAGGGATGCCAATGAAGGGGCCTTTCTTGTCAGAAACAGTGAATCTGCCAAGCATGACTACTCGCTGAGTTTAAAGTAAGTTGAATTTCATCACATAAAACTAATTTTCTGGATTTTACATACATAAACACTCACGCTTGTCACCCAGAGGGGTAGGCAGAGATTACAGACTTCCATTTGGCACGATCCTGACACACCTCTCTCGCCTCCTTCACATCCATATACCTACGCATACATGCTCGTCGGTTAAGGGTACTCCTAATTTGGCCTGTTTTTAATAAATCGCTAATTTGGTCGATAAATTTTCGCCTAGGGCGTTCCTTTCCGACTTTGCCATTCACTTCTGCAACATAAATTTTCTTCGTCATTCTTTCCACATGACCAAACCACCGAAGCGTTTCTTTCTTAATCCTGGTCACAACATCATCTTACAAACCACACTCTTTTATTCTCTGGATTTTATTACGTTTATTTTAACTTATTTTGACTAACTATTTCCGACAGCACCCATGGTCATGGGGGTGACTGGGGTACTTAATGTCCTGTGACTATGTGTGCTGTAAAGCAAATCCGTTATATATTTTTTAATTCAATGTCTAGTAATAGTGTAAATACAAGATGTCATTAAGTTGAATTACTGCTAAAACTTTAAAACAATACAACCAGTGCGTGTTGTTAGTGATGTAATACGGATCTGAAACAAGGTCCTTGAATGAGCAATGAAAGTAATCTCATAGAGCTAACGAGTTCGTTAATTTCACTGTTTCATTAGATTTTGTAATAAGAATATCCACAGTAGAACCTAAGTAACTAACTAACAGTTCAGTAAAATGTTGTGACAATAAAGTTCGAAAAACCAACAATTGATGGGGAAGAAAGGTTATCGAGTGACAATCTCGTATCAGTACGCAAAGTATAGAACGCCCCCGGCTGGATGGAGTGACGACCCACATTAAGCAGAAAGGCATTAGATGCAGGTGGCCCAGGACTAGAGTTGTCACCCGTACTATAATATATAGTTTTGTACTATATATCAGTCATTTGTACTAGATATTATAGAAAAATAATATAGTACGAAAAATACTATATTTTTTATCTCTAATTCAATTGTCGCACTTTTTTATATTAACTTTGAGAAGTCTGGAACAAGTAATTACGGAAATGATTTTTTCCGTCATGAATGTAAAATTCAAAGAAGAAAGAAATAGAGCATGTATTATGTGATTTAATTAAAAATTAATTGTTAATTTATTTTAATATGAATCTAAATTGCTCATACTTCTATAATTATTTTAAAGGTATTAAATATTTAAGGCCAAAGCAAAGAGCAATAACAAATATGTGTGGAAAAATACATAAAAATTAAAAATAAATGTGTATTTTTTTCTCTCCATACTAAATTTTTGGATCCTTTTTTGGGAAAAATACTATATTATTTCAAAGAAAGGTGGCAACCCTACTTAGGACTGTGCTTTGTGGCACCTACGAGTACATTCTCCCCTCGATTAAGAATTAAAATACAGTTGCGTTGTCACACACACACACACGAAGACTCACATGCACAGATCTTTTTAAGCTATTGCATAGCTTCTGTCGCGGGCCTTGAGCGCGGGGACCGAATCCAGAAATTCCGTAACGAAAAAAACATCACGCTCCCCACTCCGACGGGCACGGAGGTATGGCGTTGAAAGCCGTGCATCGTCTAACGTCGTTTCAGTTCGGCAGACTTCGGCACTCGGCAGACTTCGGCACGGTGTTTGTGTGCGTGCGACTAGACGTATGCGTGTACACTAGCTGCTAACTCAATGATAAAAATTCCTGAATAACCTACATGTATTGTAAGATATTAAAAATATTTTAAACAATATTAACTTCTCATTTATTCAATAAGAGAAAAAAAATTGTTTTCTTATCGGTCACCACGCTCAAAAAGTGTAACTTGATTTAATATCAAAGACTTAACTGCATAAATAAAATAAATAAATAATTATAATTGCATAAGTTGATAAAAAATGCTATGCAATAGTTTTACCGCGGCAGTCACCGAGTGCCACACGTATTTTCTTATTTCTCTCATTATCAGCCCTTAAAACCTCAAACTATGTTGTTGGTTGTGCTAGCGTTCATACAAAATGTTGAGCATGGTTTTGGCTTGGTTTTTGCATCACTTAAAATGTACGCATCATTCCGTCTTCCTTTCTTTGATGGTCAGAGATTATTATTATTAAAATTTTATAACATTAATGATCATCGCCTTCACATTTTGATTCGATTCAGAATTTTATCAAACTTATGTTATGTAATGTCATTCTGAGTCACGTAGATAATAAATGATATGAAATATACAATCAGATATGATAATACCAACCAACCATATAGTTTGCAACCAACTATTAATTGTATGTCCAAATCTCAGATCATTAAAGAGAGATAGACAGAAAATGGCGTAGTTGCACTTCAAGTGCACGTCACACAACCATGCTCAACCATGTTACGAAGAACAAAAAAGCCTAGGTTTACTCCGTGATAAGTATAGTTCAAATAAAAATTGAAATAATTATAACTTGTGTTAATTTATAATTATTATAAAAATATATTAACATAATATAATATTAGCTAGAATAGGTCAAAGCCACGGGTAAAAAAAAAACTTTATTTATTCATTAAAACAATTATGAATTACACGAGAACGTTAATATCTATTTGAATGTTATTGTTAATATTAATATCTCAAAATGGATTTAGATAATTTTTAAATAATTTAAAATAATTGTTATAATATCCCTATTTATTTAAATATTTTTACGTAAGTAATTCGGATTTGACCCAGAATGCGTCAGGAAAACTTATATTTACTCATTCTTCGAGCATTATATTTCTAACATTCCGATTTCTTATTCTTAGTCGGGCTTTAGACAAAAACCGGTGTCACGCACTAAAACCTGACATTAAGCTGATCTAGAAACCTATTTTATCTACTATTAGATAACACAAAATGCTAAGTTTGTTGTTTTTATTACCATGTATTTATTATATGTGTAGTTCAAAAAATTTTGAATTTTACTACACAAATAAGTATTTTCTTTTTTCTTATTAGTTGAACTTTTATAAATAAGTTTATTTATAAAAAACATCTTGATTAACAGATCTACCCGTGGGTTTATGCACATGCGTATTTGCCGCGGTGGGGAGGGCTACACCCTGGGTGGTGCAAGTACAGCGTTCCCGACGGTGCCAGCGCTGATGCGTCACTACGTCACCGCGCAACGGCTTCCTGTACGCGGCGCCGAACACATGGCCTTATCTACCCCTCTACCTGCAGTTCTCCTGTAAATATCACCCTATTGATAGTAGAAAGACATTTATCTGCATTGATTTAGGTGTGAAACATGTCGGTATAATATTATTAGATTTATTATTGATTAGCCCAGTGAACAATACCAAAGAGTATTTAAAATACGAAAAAAAACCTGTGTTTTAGTTGCGATGCTTTGTCATGCAATATGTAATATTTATTCTAGTCCCGACATCGCAATATGCGTCGTTGTAACCATTTGTAATTGCGATATTTTAATTTAATTGATATGTATTGGAATGATTATCTGTAAACTATATAAGTGCGCGGTACGTATTTAAAGTAAATAGATTATTATATTTATTGATTAATTTTGAAGTTGCCGAAACAAAAATTGTGATAAAGTAAGTTGGCGGGCTGTTCATGTCTTATGCATTATTTTAGTTAATTTTCATATTCAAACAATTGATTAATTTAGCCAAAGTATAACTTGAAATATGTGAAAGGCTACAGACTATATATAATCGTCGGTAAGAATTATTTGTGAAATAATCATGATGTTGTCGAAACACAAATTGTGATAAGGCAATAGGTTGGTAGACTGTTCTTAAATTATTTTTAGTTTAGTTTTTTGAAACTGTGAACTAATTCGGCCTAAGCTGATGAAATATAATTTGTAATAACAACTCAAAGCGCTGCTAACTATGACCAAGTGAAAGAAAATCAATGGGTGCGTTTGGCAGAAAAAAGCGCTAGCAAGCGCTTGTAAGCAAAATGGCGATCGTAAGCGGTAAGCGCTGTCAAATCGTAAGTAGCTATTTTCCTCTAGGACACGATGTTAGTTTTAACCGGGGAACCTAACCTAATTTAAATATATTAAAAAACTTACCAATCATGAATTTTTAATAACATGTACATATATGTTTATTCATGTCATTATATTACTTAAAACTAATATTGCACAAAAGAACTTATAAACTCTACTTCAAAACAAACAAATTAAATAAGCAAAATGGCGGATTGTGTCAGCGCTACTGATGTAGCAATCGTGTCCTGGCCGAAAATTATTTCAGCGCTTATAAGCGCTTGCTAGCGCTTTTTTCTGCCAAACGCACCCAATAAAAAAAGTTATACTAGATTTGCTATTGTTAGACAAGTGTATTGTTGTCACACATTTAAAAAAATAATTTTGTCATTAAAGTATACCTACTGTAAATTTAATGGCTAATTTAAATATGGCAATGACACATTATAGCCTAGTCCTGTAGGTGAGTTAGTCACGGAATCTTATCGATTAAAGTACAAACTGGTATTACTACATTTAAACTTAACGACGGCTTTGAAATTAGCATCAAGTGCGGCGCATGTACACTGTACAGTCTCCATCATTTAAGTACGGGTTAACAATAATGTCTGCTTTCTGAGTACACAATTTCAAGAAAATAAATTCGTAATTGGTTGTATATTTTAATGTTATTAAATTAATTAATTTTTAAAAGAGTTGGGAATTTGTGATGAAATAGATAAATAAATTCAATCAATGTTTACCAGAATTATATAAAAGCTTGGTGGAATAATTATCTGTGTCCGATAAATACTAAAAAGTTTTTATTTTTAATATACTAACCACTAATAACAGAATATGTTTATATTTTAACCTAAAGCTTCAATATATTTTATTTAAAAAAAATAAATTCAAGATCAAAAATAAATATTAATGACAAAAAACAAGCATCTTTGAACTCGACAGTACTTGAGCGTACTGACGTGTGCAGATTAAATTGCGCAGCGCCTTGCGTTTAACTTCAAGAGCCGCCGTTATATTTGGATCGAACTCTATATGAACTTTGTTATGATAACTTAACTACTCGATTTGTACATTATGTACTGTTAAGGGTTTTTGATACATTCGTATGGATATAATCGGATTTCATTAGCGCCATTTACTATAGGCTCCATATTTACTGTAGGGTAGGTAAGTAATGTTCAGGCATAATAACGATATGTTAATCTTAGGTAGCCGTTAATAATTTTCAAGTCGTAAAGTTTAATTTACGTGATAAAATCAAGTTATTCCCAGTAGTCCTACCAAGTACTTTTATTAATAAGACTACTGGGGGCCTTCATGGCGTGGTGCATTACCAATAGTGTTATTAAATTGCCTTACAAGCAAGACTAATGCGAATTTTCGTACCAAGTATGCTTTACTGGTGAGACCACTGTGAAAGAAAATTCTCGGTAGTCCTGAGTACTGAAGAACTCTATAAGTACATGGAAGTTATCATCAGTTTGTTAGTACTTTAGTAGTTTATTTTAGGAATAGTACTAGACAAGCATAAGCTTGCAAGAGGTAGTGGGATAGTTTTAATATGTATATTTTGTAAACTAATACTACTTATATTGACTTCTGTTCGCCTGATACTTCTGTGACGCTTGTCGTCGATGAGACTGGCCGCCGTGACTGAAATTCGAAGACTGGAAGAGCTTAACCGAATGTTTTGAACAAATTAGTCAATATTTTTTCCAAGATCAACTGTCGACTTCGTTTGAATTTTGCTTAGGAGTCCGTCTTGGTTGATATCACCTTTATATTTCTGCTGTGAAATAGATCCAACTTTATTTTTCACGTTTATGCTTGATTCCACTAATCCATAAATAACTTATGAATGATTATGAGTGTGATATGATCCTCGTAATTATTTTATTTTATCGTGTTGATCCCGATCAGGATACTAGAATAAAATTATTAAATGATTGTATTGTCATCGATCCCGTGATACGAGTGTAAATTTTCATGGCCGTTTAAAAGTTGGTAATAAAAAAAGGTTATAAAGCAAAATAGTTAAAAAGCAAATAAGACAAGTTAGGCCAAAAACGTTTACGCGAATGTATAATTTTGACAAAAATGAACTAAAGTGGGTCTGATGACAATTTCCATTTACTTTATAGAGTGGGACTACCGAGAATATTCTTCCACTGTGGTTTTATCAGTATGGCCTACTTGGTAAGGAATTCCAAGTAATATTGCTTGTGACCATTTAGTAAGATTTGGGAATCCACCACACGCTACACCAAAATTCTCAGTAGCTTTACAACTTTACAAGTACCAGTAAGATTAAGTACTTGGTAAGTCTATTGGGAATACTCTATTAAATCGTGCTATACGACTTTGCTAAGTAAAAACGCAAATTATTACCAATTAATTACACTTGTATAGGCATCGATTACTAACTTTGATTTCGTCTTGCGATTTTTCGATACGGCAACAGCACTTATGTAAGAAGAAAAGATTGCACGTGTTATGTAACAATCACATTGACTTATTTATATTTTTTGTTACGTTAGATTTAAGTAGATTAAAGTGGTTATGTATAAGGTGTTAGATGTTAGAGAAATGGTTTTAGTGTTTATATACGCACTTAGTTCTTTCACATAATAAAAAATGAGCTAAATATATTTATTTTACGCGCATTTTATGCCTGATAAGCAGTGAGCAGTTAGTTTAGTGTAGGGGATATTTTTGTAGTTTTTCTGTGATTTAGTTTGTTAATAGCAAAGCCAAAAAATGTAGTGATTGTATATATTTAATGACTATATGTTATTTGACTTATATATTCCCTTCTTCAATTATATATAGTTACATTAATCCAGTTTTATATTCAAAAAGTTGGTGTAATGCGCAAAATGATCTCAATATAAACTTCCTTTAGACAATTTTAGTTACCTTTGACTCGATTTTGATTAATTTGTACCTGATTTTGAAACTAACGTGCGTTATTTGAGACTTAATAATTATGTTGTAACAAACAAATCTTGTTTTATATGAATAAGGAACAATAGTATCGTAAGTGGTAGACGTGTATGGAAAGGAGCGAATTTTTGACGTATGTGAGATTAATACGTTTAATATTATGTATTTAGCTTACTAAACCACCGTAAAGCAGCTTTTGCAAGCGTGCAACTAATTTCTAATACTTAATTTATTGTATTTGTACTAAGCAACGGCGTTTAAGCAAAGTGGCCTACATGAAATAGAATCCATTAAAGAGTTTAAGAAATTGTGAAATTTTGAGTGTTTAATCTTAACTGGGGTCTGTTTCATTTAATCTACTTGAGCTTAACAATGTTTCATTAAAATAGTAATGTAGTAAGCATATAAACAGATGTAGGATGTCGTTTTGAAGTCATTTATGTTTAAAAACTGTGTCACAGTGAATGACGTACTTTCGGATCAAAGTTTAGGTGAAAGTTATAGCTTATTGTAGTTATAATCTCAATAATAATTTTGAAAGTGTAGTTTGAAATGGATGATAAAATAAATTGATTGAAAAACTGTTTTTGTTTATTTTTTGTAATATAAAAATAATAATTAAAAAAATGTATAACAATAAACCTTCTCAGAAGTGAAAGGAGGCCTGTGCTCAGCTGTGGGACGTATATAGACTGTAACTAAAATGATCATTTGCCTGGTGCGACATGTCATTACAAGATTTATAATAATTTTTTTAATTCTGAATTTATTAAATTTAAAATAAACTTAATTAACGATTCCCACTTCGGAAACAATTTAGATCAGTTCTTAAAACAGCTCTTAAATGCCTAGTAGTTTGCTTGGGTTGCTAGTTGGTACCATTTTGCCTAGCATAATAAAAAAAACACCCCACCCAAAAAATAAAGTCAAGAGTACACTAAAATAAATACTTACTATTCTCCATAAAACAGACTCCATTAACCAATTAATTTGGTAATAGTCAAAAATACAAACGCCAGCGCTATTCTTCGGATAATCATAAAACTTAAAGTCAGTAATATTAGAAACATTCTGCAACTCAATAATTTCGTACTACATCATCGACCACAATCAGGACCAACGAATTTCGGTCAGAAACTCAAAAACAGAGAATTCATTCTGAGAAGGGTGGAATAAAATTAACATTTCAAGCTGAATCAAGCCCGTTTTAATACTTTCATTTCGCGAAACCAAATCGAAGATGTTACAAAGTTCTAGAAACTAGTTTTGTTCCATTTTCTCATCGAAAGCTTTCTGCAAAACATAGTAGATTTGCCATAGTTGCTTTGCTTGGCAAGCGGTTGGCAACTGCAGTTTTTAGGTTTAGGTTTAGGTTTTATTTATTTGAGTTATCAGGAAGATATTCTGACACCTCTTACGAGCACTGAGAATTTAAAATAATTAAAGAAACTAGATAAAATACGTGAAATATACTTTAATAGTATTCAATAAGTGGTATTCGTGTCACTAAAAGAAAAATTCTTCTTGTACGTGGTAGAGCCATGTTGCAGCTATATTATAGTTGTAGCATAATGGGTTGACTCGACCGGGGAAAGATCACGCTCTCACATAATAGCAGCGTCAAAAACCAGTATAATTTATCTGTGCTTCGTATGGCGAGTTCAGAGAACTGAAAACAGTTTTTTTTGGTATTACGTTTTCCATCTATCCATTTTCATTCCATCGTAGTCCTCAGAGATGTCAAATCCCTCTTTGCATTTTGAAACTTAATTAAGTCTAGACCCAGAGTTCAGAGCCATAGCACCCACTTAATGTGCTCGTTTGTTACCTTTATTCTATAAAATAACGACCTGCTCTTCGCATAAGCTTAATCATAAATGAATAACTCATACAATGGACGAACGGTTTGCGTTATGCGCTTCGTTTGCGCCACATCAACTGCTATCCTCTTGCATTAGCTTATATGTGGTCACCTTTTCTTCCAGTCAATATCATGAGTATGCACGAACACACGGTAGTACCTCATCAACGCTAATACTACACTGGAAATAATTGACTAATTTGTTAGCTTTGATAAACATCGACCTTAACCGTGACAGCAGTGTTTACTCAAAAACATTTTATTTATCGGATTGCTATTAGGGTTAATTTTATGTCTAATCTGCATTAGCCAGTAGAAGTCAACCACAGGATATGGAGCACTCGCACGGTAGAGAGAACTTGCCTTAATTGTTACGCTTTGATGATTGCAAAACCAGTCATTTCAAATCTTTGGCGCTGCTTTCCGTTGCCGGTCTGGATATTTTACGCCTGGAAAATGAGATGTTATTACGGGCACCTATTAGAAACCATACCATCATTTGGCATATCCTACCATACCACCGTATCATGAGGTGAATATACCATATTTGGCATATTCACCTCATGATACCTACGGGACGAATTCAAGTGATAAATTTTCTTGCGCCACCATTTCACGGCAAGCATTTCTAATACGTATATGTAATTATAAATAAACGTTTAAGTTAGGTGCAAGTTTTCATCTTAAGGTGAAGTGGACGCCAAAAGTAGATTTTCCACGCTTTATATAGACTGTTTGGTCGACCTGCGCGCTATTTAATCGCACAATATTTATTTGATATTTCTTTTTAAAATGATTTATACTCTTTTATTGAAAAATAAATCCATAATTTACTCACGTATTTAGTGGTGAACACAAAGCCTGAATTTAATTGAAATTGATTTCATTACATTCGAATGACTGCTTTTTCACGTAGTGGACGTACCTAAAATTGTAGATTTTGAGGAAACTGCGATCTTTTTCTATCGAGCCAAAATGTGTCAGTCGTGTTTTGGCCACCATAATTCACTAAGAATTTTAATTGGGTGAGAGTAGACAATCAGGGTGTGACAATGTGCGCTTACCTCTGGAAAATTTTTGATTTTTAATTGAGATTAGATGTAGATATCTATAGCTAACACTTACCATCAGGTGTACGCTCGTTTTTAACGGACATATAAATGCCATAGGCTTAGTTTTGATAGCAAATATGGTGTATACTGTACTATTTCAAGGTAGGTAGGTACTAGGAACTAGGAACATATTGACTATCAGAATACAATCCTTCACTTATACTTACTTACGTTGCACATTCCATTGCATTAACTTCCAACAGATCTATCTCATTAATTTAGAAAAATAGTAATACTCTTTGCCTAAATTAAGTTAAGTCGATTAAACTTATAAAAAGATATAAATTAATATAATTTATAACACGCGATATTTTTAAGCTATTGCATAGCTTCTACCGCGGGCCTTAAGCGCGGGGACCGAATCCAGAAATTCCGTAACGAAAAAAACACCTCCCCACTCCGACGGGCACGGAGGTGTGGCGTTGAAAGCCGTGCATCGTCTAACGGCGCCTCTACACGTTGGCCAACACAGTGGCGAATGTAGTAGCCAACGTGTAGACGGGGTGTTTGGGCTTCATTGGTATGTATTGGAACGATGGCCCGCAAGTTGGCGCGAGATCCGTGTGGTGTCGGTTTTTTACTAAAGATCAAAGGATTGTTGGCGGAGTTTGGTCGCCGCGTCCACACGTTGGCCGCGCGTTTAGTTTGCTACAAGCTCCCAGAGTAATTACACGTATCTGATTAAAATTTTATATTCAAGTTTTGTAGGGTGGATGCCCCAATTACCAGCCTTCTAGTGCCAATTTCAACTTTAAACATTCCTACTACTTTAATTAGCGCGATTTAATAATTATTGAACATTTGTTTTAATAAATAAGCTATTTATCAAAAAAAAAAATTAACATTTTTTTACAATCAGATTATTACGAGAACAATTTTAAAATGAAAAAAAAAATGAAGCACGTCGTTTATACGTGGTAGAACCATGCAATTATATTAGAAGTATAGTTGCAGCACGAAGGTCGGCTCGACCGGGGAAGGACCACGCTCTCACAGAATATCAGCGTAAAATAGTATCTTAATGATGCTGTGTTTCGTATAGTGAGTGTAGAGAACCAGAGACCATTTTTAAAGGAAACGAGGCATTTCATCTTAGTCCTCACGGGTGACAACGCATTTGCATTTTGATTCGTAATCGAGGATAGATGTAGATTTCTATGGGCCACGTAGACCACTTACCATCAGGTGAACTGTGTGCTCGTTTGTCACACTATCCTATAAAAAAAACGTCGATTTCTTCTAATTTAATCGTGTAAGTTTTCGAATCATCATCATTGCAGCTCTTCACAAGTCCACTACTGAACATCCTCCAGTCCACCACTCCTCTACAGACTGCCGCAAAGCATGGTCCTGAGCCACTTTGCTCGTCATGAGTTTTTTATTTATGTTCTAATTTATAATTAGTACCTATTATTAATTCAGTGTTAATTATATTTATAGCTATTGTTTTTGTCTTTTTAAAAAAATAATTAAATTACCAAATAAATTATAAGGTGTTTTTTATATACATCCAATGTCTGATAGAAACGCAAGTACATATTTTGCTAAACTTTAAAATCAAAACCCAATTTTAAAACATACTAATCGATTATAACTCCTTTAACCTTAAAATAAGTTAAGTTCTTATTAATGGTATTTATTCCAGTTTATGATGCATGTAAAGAATAAATAAAGCTACTCGTATATCGTATATCTATTTACAGCCCCATTAATAAACACTATTATTTTATAATTCTTTTATAAAAACGTTAACCCCACACTAGGATTTTCTCCCGTATCACGCAGGCAGTTTACAAACATAAATTGCACAATGACACACATCCAGACCCGAAACAATTATTTGTAGGACATACAAATACTTGTTCCGTGCGGGATCAAACCCGCGGCGCCCGGCGCAGCCACTCATTGCTGAGCCACTGCGCCACGGTGCTTATAAATTCGTCCGCACATTGGCCCGAACTGAAGTAAACTGAACGACCTTCCAACGTGTGGACGCCGTCACCAACTCTCGGCCAATATATTCGCCACCGCGTGTTGGCCAACGTGTAGAGGCGACATAACGGCGCCTCTACACGTTGGCCAACACTGTGGCGAATGTAGTGGCCAACGTGTAGACGGGGTGTTTGGGCTTCATTGGTATGTATTGGGGTGATGGTCCACAAGTTGGCGCGAGATCCGTGTGGTGTCGGTTTTTTACAAAAGATCAAAGGATTGTTGGCAGAGTTTGGTCGCCGCGTCCACACGTTGGCCGCGCGTTTAGTTTGCTACAAGCTCCCAGAGTGATTACACGCATCTTTTAAATTTTATATTCAAGCTTTGTAGGATGGATGCCCCAATTACCAGCCTTTTAGTGCCAATTTCAACTTTAAACATTCCTACTAATTTAATTAGCGCGATTTAATTATTTTTAAACATTTGTTTTAATCGATTTAATATTTATCAAAAAAATAACGAACATTTATTTACAATCAGATTATTACATGAACAATTTTAAAATGAAAAAAAATGAAGCACGTCGTTTATACGTGGTAGAACCATGCAGTTATATTAGAAGTATAGTTGTAGCACGAATGGGTCCAGAATATTAGCTAAAATAGTAGCTTATCTATACGAAACACAGCATCATTAAGCTACTATTTTACGCTAATATTCTATGAGAGCGTGGTCCTTCCCCGGTTGAGCCGACCCATTCGTGCTACAACTATACTTCTAATATAACTGCATGGTCTACCACATATAAACGACGTGCTAAATAATAATATAGATAAACATTAAATGTGTAGAGAACCAGAGACCCTTCTTAAAGGAAACGAGGCATTTTATCTTAGTCCTCACGTGTGAGAACACTTATGCATTTTGATTCGTAATCGAGGATAGATATAGATGTCTATGGGCCACAGTAACCACTTACCATCAGGTGAACTGTGTGCTCGTTTGTCACCCTATCCTATAAAAAAACGTCGACTTCTTATAATTCAATCGTGCAAGTTTTCGAATCATCATCATCATTACAGCTCTTCACAAGTCCACTACTGAACATGCAAAGCATGGTCCTGAGCCACTTTCCTTGTCATGAGTTTTTCATTTATGTTCTAAGTTATAATTTGTACCTATTATTAAGTCAGTGTTAATTGTATTTATTGCTATTGTTTTTGTCTTTCTCAAAAAATAATTAAATTACCAAATAAATTATAAGGTGTTTTATATACATCAAATGTCTGATAGAAATGCAAGTACATATTTTGCTAAACTTTAAAATCAAAACCCAATTTTAAAACATAGGCTAATCGATTATAACTCCTTTAACTTTAAAATAAGTTAAGTTCTTATTAATAGTATTTATTCCAGTTTATGATGCATGTAAAGAATAAATAAAGCTAATCGTATATCGTATTTCTATTTACAGCCCCATTAATATCCACTAATCTTTTATAATTATTTTATAAAAACGTAACCCCCACACTTGGATTTTCTCCCGTATCGCGGAGGCAGCTTGCAAACATAAATTGCACAGGGACACACATCCAGACCCCAAACAATTATTTGTAGGATATACAAATACATGTTCCGTGCGGGATTCAAACCCGCGGCCTCCGGCACAGCTACTCATTGCTAAGCCACTGTGCCACTGAGTCGTCGTTCGTCCGCACATTGGCCCGAACCGAAGTAAACTGAACGACCTTCCAACGTGTGGATGCCGTCACCAACTCTCGGCCAATATATTCGCCACTACATTCGCCACTGTATTGGCCAAAGTGTAGAGGCGACATAACGTCGTTTTAGTTCGGCAGACTTCGGCACTCGGCAGACTTCGGCACGGTATTTGTTTGCGTGTACACTAGCTGCTAACTCAATGATAAAAATTCCTGAATAACCTACATGTATTGTAAGATATTAAAAATATTTAAAACAATATTAACTTCTCATTTATTCAATAAGAGAAAAAAAATTGTTTTCTTATCGGTCACCACGCTCAAAAAGTGTAACTTGATTTAATATCAAAGACTTAACTGCATAAATAAAATAAATAAATAATTATAATTGCATAAGTTGATAAAAAATGCTATGCAGCTTTACCGCGGCAGTCACCGAGTGCCACACGTATTTTTATTTTCTCTCAAATCTTTATGTTAATATACAAAATTCTTCTATAAGTTTGATTGTCTGAACTCCTAATCGGATGGACCGATTATGATGAAATTTTATGTGTGTGTTTGAGTGGGTGTCTGGATGGTTTGCATTTACAAGTGGACCCGGTAGGTGGCGCCGTAGTCGAGATCCAGCAGTCACCCATGCGAAGCTGGGATGGAGCTTTACTATTATATTGTTTATACTGCTTTATATCTGCTGACGACTTTAGGGAAGGAGACACAACTATGAATGAAATAGAAAATTTTTATTAATTTTAATATACTTATTATAATATATATAAGGAGTATAAATAATTCTATGTAGGTACTGAAAGTAATTTATTACTTTGACCACTGGTTCAGACAAAACCTATGTCCTGGGAAGAATAAGCAAAGAATATAGCGAAGTCTCGCTGTATACTTTGCCACATTCCTTTCCACAGGAACATTTCAATAAAAAATAGGTTAAACAATTATTTTCCCAACAATTATTTTTAAGATGTTATTATAAATCATGTTATCATTTATATTATAATAAACCTTTTAATAGACTGCTCAGTAAAAAAATATATTAAGCTTTTTAATAAAGATAAATTGTAAGTATATTTTCTAGAACTTGTAATAGTGTAGTGTAGCCCCCACGACATTGTATATAATTGTGTCAGGTATACAATAATAGGCAGTATAATTAAAGTTTTAGTACCAACAACACGTCTCCAAAATTGACACCTTTTCCTATATTACAATAAATAGCTCCATGAATGAATCAATGAATCTGTGGAGTCGAGAGGAGAGTATCGGAATTGCGAAATGGATCTTATGGCTTTCGATGGATGGCTGTCTTTGAGTATTGGTTTAATACTCAAAGATGGCTGTACAATGACATGTGCCATCATAAAATGCTATATAAAAAGTTAACGAGCAATGTTAAGACGGCGGACACATAAAAGTAAGTTAAGATTACAGTTTATTCCTCATTTCTGGGTGGGTAATAGAGGAATTAGGAAAGACTCTCCTACTACACAAAGTAGGTCAATGCGTGATAGTCATTTTCACACATCACCGAAATATTTATTACTTCGACTCGCAAGATTCCCCTAGCTACTACCCTTACCCACCGACGTGGTAAATCAGCACTTAAAATACTTCAACACTAGCAGTGGTAAGTACTGGGTAGAATTGGGACGAGTACTCAGTTCGGATTCGGCCTTTTTTAGAGTTGGGCCCAGCACCGAGTATTATCTGCCGAGAACTGAGTACTCGGCCTTAATTATATTCCAGAGAAAGATAAAGACAAAAGCCAGTTTTGATTATTATTATTATATTAGACTCATTTAAACAACGAGAACATGAGAAACAGTAGAAATATTGAACATCGCATCACCATCTCTAATAGAAATTATTATTACTCATATTTAAAGTTTTTGGTTCTATTTGGATCCAGTTTGTTCCTTTTTGCTTCATATACTAAAAGTATCGAGTAAGTACTTCTATTTACTCGTATCGTTTCATCCCTAAGGGAAATAACTATCCCGCTATCCCGTTTTTTTTAAAGCCAAGTATTCGGCCGAGTACTCAGCAGAATCTAGGCCGAGTACTACTCAGTGGCCGAGTACTCGGGGAATCACTACTCGTTTCATGTCCAGTACTAGGTTAGGTAGCGTAATATAAAATTTATGACGAGAACTTATAATTGAGGCACCACGATTCACAATCATTAAAAATTACACAATCCTGCCATAAATATTCAATCCGAATCCCACAACATAAGTACTGAGAGGAGTATTATAGCGTGGTACACATCCCAATTACTTATTCAGTAGTTGACGGTACACGGGTATGCGACCCCTGCTGTTTCAACAACCACTGAGAGTGTTACATCCCAGAAAAACGTAATCGCTTTTAGGATTAAAAATTACTGATCAAATTAAAATATTATGTACTGCATTATTTAAGGCCGATTTTTCAACTGTCAGTTAATAATATTGTAAAAGTTACAGCCTATATACGTCCCATTGCTGGGCACAGGCCTCCCCTCATTTCTGTGAGGGTTTTAGGACAAGGAAGTGTCCGCCGCGCTGCTCCAATGCGTGTTGGCGAACTTCATATGTCTTCGAAATATTTTTGTTTTCTTATTCCTCAGATATGCAGGTTTCCTCACGATGGTTTTCCTGCACCGCCGAGCACGTGGTAAATCAGCACTTAAAATTGCAATTAACAATTGTCATTGGTGCCGGCGGGGATCGAAATCGGGTTACTCGCGTTATGTTATATTTACAGCAAGCGTTAACCATCTGAGCTACCACGACTCTTATAATATTGAACTACCATAAAAGTTAAACAATTGAACTATTTAATTAATAAAATTGTAATTTTTTAATTTGATTTTGTTGAATTTTCCTTTATGAAAAAGTTTTATCTGTCGATTGAAAATCAACCTTAAGTAAAATAAAACGATTTTATTTCAGTTTCTTACCACTTTTACCATGTAATCCTCTCTCCCGTTTCTTCCCTTTCCTTGATAGCGGTATAACTATGACCATAAAAAGTTTGTGGTTAATTTGGCCACATGAATGGCATCTTAAGAATGCCCAGCTCCGTGTCTTTATATTTACACTAGCTCTATCTACTTAAAATTTTTTTCATTGGTTATATTAAATTTTGGCTTTGCAGCTTTTATCGCAATACGTTTGCGTTGTAGAAAGGGGTAATTACATAATTTATTGTTTTCTCGTTAACTTTATGCTAATCCAAACTTCATCGGTCATGCATATAAATTAATTAAGCTCTAAAAATCGAAATTTAAATTTTCTAGGATTACGAAAAAAACTCATAACTTTTAGTTCTTGTTACAATAAATGTCTACATACAAGAAATACTTTTACACATCATAACTGATTGCTGTCGCTTGCGCAAATGTAACCTTCATCTCTGAAACTACGAACTTAGCCGAAAAGAAGTAAAATTGCTTAAATAAGCAACACCTTAAATTTATTGAAGATATTAACAATGAACTATAGCCATAGCAGTGATTGCAATAGATGGTAACGATCGCAGTGGTTAGGCTTATGAGATCCTCATAGCCGCTCAAACAAAATTTCTACTTGCGAAATTTCAATTTCCTTAGAAAGTTACTCAAGACTTGAGGATGAGTGATCATTTGTAAATGAATAATTCATCCATTCCGTTCAACTATGTAGATAATATCAGTTTGTAATGTTATGCTACTTACATATCATTTTACACTATTTTAAATTTATTTTTCCATTCTGTTTTTGATTTTCTGAATTCACCTCAAAACTGGATATTTTGCATCACCTTTATTTCCATAGGATCCTGTAATGTTTTTAAACCATAAGAACACAATAACAAATCATTTTCACTTCGTATTTTCACGCCATCAGCACTTTTTAAATCGGTGTCAATGGAGTCTACCTTTTTCGATCTTTTATTTAGTTCTCCGTAACTCTGCAATTTCGGGCTTCGTGCGCGCTGTTGCGCTACCTTTTTTCCTATATCAATAATATCTCATTTTTCACTTAAATCTTGCCGTTTCTCTCTTCAAAATTTGACATGTTTTGACATCGTTGTTTATCTGATTGTCATGGCAATTTTTATTCAAATTCGTTACCGGTCTGATGTTTTTACTTCAAAACTTCCACAAAAATACTCTTTTCTTGATTAAAACTACTTTTACGGATTTTATTTTTACTTTTTATTTACTTTTATTTTTAATTCCCGACGTTTCGGGCGCTTTCCAGCACCCATGGTCACGGGGGACTGAGATGACTGACGTCCCGATGTCATTGTTAAACCCGGAGTACCTTCAGCTTTTTTAATTATTGTTTATGGTCCGATCTATGCAAAATGAACTGACTATGTCCTGAGGTCTTGCAGTGGTATGCTTGGGTTTAGTTTTAATTTTATTGATTATAGGATCCCAAGCAGGTGGTAGTACCCAGCCTCCTTCTCTATTGAAATTAGGATGTTTTTTAATTTCAATAGCCTCACGTACCATCCTTGGTAGGAATCGGTGTTCTTTTGCGAGGATTTGTGGTCTATCAAATCTGATGTAATGGTTGGGTCCGTCTAGGATATGATCACAAACTGCAGACTTCCCGGAACGTTGATGCTTCACATCAGCTATATGTTCTTTTACGCGGGTCCTAATTGATCTTTTTGTTTGTCCTATATAAGAGAGACCACATTCACAATCAAGCTTGTACACTCCTGCATCTTGTAGAGGAATATGACACTTGACGGATGGTAGGAACTGACTAATCTTCTTCGGCGGCTTGTAGAATGTTCTAATAGAAGCTCGCTTCAAGATATAGCCAATCTTGTCTGTGACACCTCTGACGTATGGTAGTACAGCAGGCACACGCTCGACTGTGGCCGGCTTCACTCGGTCACTGTGCGTAGGCGCGGGACCCGAAGCTCGTTGTCGTGCAGAACTTGGTTGACGTGCTGAAGCTCGGCGGCCAGGTGTTTGCTGTCACAGATCCCTCGTGCTCTCTGTAACAAAGATTTGCCCACGGTAGCTAACTGTGAAGGATGGTGGTGAGATTCACCATTTAAATATCGGTTTGTATGGGTCCTTTTCCTATACACAGTGTGACCAATGGTATTTACAAATTAGGATTTCAGATGACTAACACATCTAGGAAAGGTAAGGAATTATTTGCCTCTAACTCCATAGTAAATTGAATTTTAGAGTTTGTGGAATTAAGATGTTCTAAAAATGCAGTTATTTTGTCTGATGGTAAAATTGTGAAAGTATCGTCTACGTACCGCTTATAGATCCTTGGTGTAACAGGTGCAGTAAGAAGGGCTTTCTCCTCAAAGTCTTCCATGAATATATCGGCGACAATGGGAGATACAGGTGAGCCCATCGCAACACCATCTACTTGCTTGTAAAACTCTTCCTTCCACAATAGATAGCCAGATGTAAGGCAATGTCTTAGTAATACTGCATATTCTGCTGGCATGTTATTTTCTTCTAGTTTCCTAGTTATAATTGAGATGCAGTCTTCAACAGGTAGGCATGTAAATAGAGACTGAACATCAAAACTGACCATGGTTTCATTGTTAGTAAGATGTAGGTCTTTTATCTCACTGACAAAATGGTATGAATCCTTAGTGTGTGCTCTTGTGTGTCCTCTAAGTGGTGATAATATTTTAGCTAAGTATTGAGCCAATCTGTAAGTTGGCGAATCAATCTGACTCACTATTGGACGTAATGGAGCATTCGGTTTGTGTATCTTTGGTAACCCATACAACTTCGGTGGTTTGGTACATGAAGGTATTATCGAATTACTCTTTTCTTCTTGGCCATTTACAAAAATTTGTTTTTAATTTAAATAATTTCCCGTTCTTATCTCAGATCCGTCGTCGAGCGCGGTGCTCTCTAAAAAAAGTATAAAAGCCGAACAATCGGCCAATAGAGTTAAGGAGGGTCGCGTTCGTATACGGCTTAGAGATCTCTAGTCAGAACGTTAAGCCAATTCCTAAAAGGTTGAGTTTAGTGGGTAAAAGTATCCACATAACCACGCAGCCGGCTGCGTGGTATGCTATGAGCATTCTCAACCTCCCTCCCCCGCTTTCCGGAGGGTTGCCCATATTTGCTTCGGGCTCAAAAAAAAACCAATAGAGTCAGTCTCGCTTCAGCTTTCAAACTAGAAGCATCTCCTAAAGGCCTTATCCCGGGGCCGCACTGCCCCGGGATCCTGCAAGCCTCTGCCTTCACCTGAAGTCGTCGCCTAGCCACGCCTACGCCTCCACCTACTAGTGCCCGCGCTATCTTTAGACGCTGTGCGTGCTTGCTTCAAGCGCTGCGTGTGCCTACTCCGGGCGCTGCGTGTGCCTTCCTCCTCGGGCGCTGTGTGTGCCTACTTCAAGCGCTGCGTGTATCTACTCCAGACGCTGCGTGTGCCTACTCCGGGCGCTGTGTGTGCCTACTTCAAGCGCTGCGTGTGCCTACTCCAGACGCTGCGTGTGCCTAGATCAGGCGCTGCGCACCTACCACAAGCATAGCCTGTGCATACTCCGTGAGCTGTGAGCACCACTGCCAAGCGCGGTGTGCCACCTTGGTCTTCGGGCTCCGTTTCAGTACTCATTTATCTTTGTTATTTAAAAAAAAATAATTGTAATTCACGTCACCCATCATCATCTTCATATTTTTTTATATAAAACTGTAAATATCTTTTAAAATTTTAAATAAATTATTCGTTTTTGTTCTATTTTTGTTGTTTCGTTGTTGTTAGGTTAGGTTCTTTTGTTTTTAATTGTCGCTTTACGACAAGTTATCAAGCTCGAGTTAAGAGATTTAATCCTTCCAGATCCTGAGGTATGATTTTTAGACTTGATAAATTGATTTACTGTTTCTTTTCGTTTCTTTTTAGTCCTAAGGGTATTCTGTCAGCGTGAAATCTATCACGCAATCAATCAAGTCCACAACTATCTTTGTGTCAAAATAGTTTGCTTTCAGAATTCGTAAAAGGCGGGCCATAAGCCGACGCGTGACATTTATCACGAGGTTAGGCGCGTGAGGTATTGTTAGGGTTATATTATATTTATATATTTTACGGGCTCGTGTTTAAATATATACACATTATATATATATATATATATATATATATATAACGACAAAACTTGAGATATCATCCTTACCACCTGGATGATCGACGGTCCACTACTGTGCGATTTACAATAAGATTTTTCTTCGTACAAGTTCCTTGTGGAATCGGCTACCGACGGCGATTTTTTCGGACCTATGCGAAGGGACCTATGACATATAAGACCTAAGGGACCTCCAAGAAAAGAACCTACTCTTTTTTAAAAGGCCGGCAACTCACCTGCAATTCCCATGGTGTTGCAGTTATCCATGGACGGAACTAGTCACTTACCATCGGGTTAGCCGCATGCTTGTTTCCCCCCTTTCATATAAAAAACAATAAGTACTAAATAGGCTACAAAAGCCACAATACACTAATATTTACATATAAAATTAGAAACCATTATGAGACGAATATGATACATATTATGCGCTTTTCAAAGTTTTTGTTTGTTTCTAGAATAAGAGGCTCAACGTAATAAAAGAACCGAGGTAATCTACAAAACTTTGGTTTACCAATATTGAGCTTGTCCAAAAATCCAAAAAATTATGCGATTGCATCTCTAAATTAATTTTCTTCGACCATAAAGAATGATAAGAAATTCAATTTTAGATATGGCATTCTTCCGTATATTTTTGATTAATATTTAAGTTCAATTTCACGTTCCGTCGTAATCAAAAATGTCATTTTGAAATTTCCGTATAAAGTACTAAATGAGTTACGGAGAATTAACCGTAACTTGGTAAGCAATGCATTAGTACCGTCGTACCCGTTTAATAGCACCTATACATAAAAGTCTTTGAAATTAATATTAATTTAAGATAGCACCACTTACATTACAAAGTGATTAGATGTCGGTATGCAGTAATTAGTAGTAAAACATGTAAAGAAGTGTTTGTACAATAGAATCAAATACTTTTATTCTAGGATAGGGGTGACAAAAGAGTACACAGTCCACCTGGTAATAAATGGATACTGTAGCTCATAGACATCCACGTTCGTCCTCTGTTAAGAATCAAAATTATGCTTCACCCCTGAGACCTAAGATGGAATGCCTAGTTTCCAATAAAAAGGGCTTACGGTTCTCTACCATACGAAATACAGCAGCAGGCTGCCATTTTATAGCGATATCTTTCAAAATACTAAGTAAAGTTTCGCATGTTGGCCACGATTAGATTAACAAGATGTCAAAACATTCTACTAGATGGCACAAACGTAAAAAAAAACGATGTCCCCTTTTTAAGTATTTTACACGCACGGAGTGTCGGATTTGATTAGTGCTTACTATACACCTTTTATTATATACCTTATATAAAGGAAAAATTTTGTAGCACTAATTTGAATTGACTTACTCTTGCCTAATTATTAAGCTGCCATTTTATAGCGATATCTTTCAAAACACTAAGTAAGGTTTTGCATGTTGGGCACGATTAGATTAACAAAATGTCAAAACATTCTACTAGATGGCACAAACGTAAAAAAAAACGATGTCCCCTTTTTAATTATTTTACCCGCACGGAGTGTAGATTTGGTTAGTGCTTACTATACACCTTATGCAAAGGAAAATTTTTGCAGCAGTAATTTAAATTGACTTACTCTTGCCTGATTATTATAACATTTAGTATTTTATTATCAAAAGAATAATTTATGTAATGGTCATAAAAGAACCTCAATAAAGTTCAAACTTACAAATTTAGAGAATTACATTGGAATTTCGACCACCAGGTGACCACTAAATATAAATAATAATACTAATAATACTTTATTCTCACCACTTGATTAACTATCACATTTATAAATAACTATTCTATGATCTAAACTTAGTTCACAAATAATGATGAAACATCTGTGTCTGAACTAGATAAATATTTATCTGTATTTCAGATCACAGTGCTTTTCCTTATTACATATTAATATCAAAATACAACAAAGTTTGAAATTTAAAACATAGCAAAATGTGTTTGAAAAAAAAAATGTTAAATTGTGTAAGTATTAGTATCTCTTTGTGTATAATATGTTGAATGCATGAGTGTGTGTAAGTAATATTAGATTTGGTTGACTATAGTAGGAAGTAATGCTTCAGTTTCTTCAAAGTTTTAACTGATGAAGATATTTAAATAATTTAATTTAGCATTTTTTAAATTAAAGAGTACAAGTCTTTTTATTGATTTTGTTATAAAGAAATGGTCCAAGGTGATAAAAATATTTACTAACGAAAGAATGACTAGAAATAGATTTATTTTTGCAAACTTCTTCTTTTCTTCGTTTTGATAACAAAAGATCTTTATCAGATAAACACGAATGTTGTTTCAACACTGTGTTCAGAGTAAATAGCGCACGAACAGAGTATTCCAAAGGATTGATATAACTAAAACATAGGGGAAAGTAGAGGTTTAAATGTACATTCTTTAAGGATTGCTCTTTGTGCTATTTCAAGGTTTTAAGATCGATTTGGATGCACCTCCCCACACAGTAATACAATAGTTTAGGATTGATTAAGCAAGAGCTAAATGTACTATATATTTAGCTCTTGCTCAATACACTTGTTTCAGTAATTGGGGATGCGCCACATAACGAAGATTTTTGAAAATAAAGCTAAGTTTTCTTAGTTTCGCACAAACCATAAGTATATTTCAGGAAAGGTAAAATTTTGGTCTAATATAATGATGTAATATGATGGAACAAAAGTTATTATTACAGCAATTATGAGCTACTATTGAAAGAGACGGCATCGGTTGGGTAGAGTTTCGCATATTAAGCCAATCAGTAACCAAATTTAAACCGAATTGAGCTCTTTTGAAAAATTTCCCCCACGAGTCTTCAGAGAATAACAATACAGTATCATCTGCATAGGAAATTATTTTACTTTTTTTGTAGTTGTTGACACAGTCTCGTATACCTGCCTGATAAATTGTATATACCTAAGATTCTTTTAGGAAATTGGGAAATATAACTTGAAATAGGCAGTTGTTACATATATGTGTCAAAGGAGGGACGAAAATGTGTTTGAAGTCTTTAAGGACCTTATTTGATATGCAGTCACAGCCCACGGAACAAACATCCTTCAAATTTATGATGAGTTGCTGTACCTCAACTACATCAGTGCTTAACAATACGAAGGATTTTATGGAATTAGTAGTATTATCCTTTGTTATACTCATTGTGTGAAAGGTTTTTTCATTTTAATGTTTGTTTTGCTAAATCTTTCCCGACAGATCTTTGCTCGTGTGTAGGATCTATCAATTCAATTGCATTATTTTTAGGTTTTGATGTACATGTTATTGTTTTTATTGCATCCCATAGTTTTTTGTTGTTTTTCTTTGCATTTATTATTAGATTTTTTTCATATGTTCTCTTAACTTTTTTTAATAAATTATTACAGTAATTTCTATATCTCGTGTAGCTTAGCTTAATTATTTCATTGTTAAACTATCAAACTATTATATTTTCAAACTATCTCTATGTGTCATACAACGAATAAGCCCCGGAGTTATCCACGGTTTGATGATTCTGTTTCGTTTTGTTTGTTTGGTCGTTTCAGTATTTGACTCTATAGCCCTTTGAATTGATGTAATTTGATTGAAAAATTCCATTGATTTATTTAGATTACATGAGCCGTATACGGTACTCCAATTAATCTGTTTTAAATCAGACTCCAAAGCCACACTATTTATTTTATTAAAAGTTACGAGGACCAAATCTTTTTTTGTTTCACTTTAAGGCCTTGTAGTACGGCCTGGTGATCCGTGACTGAATATTGTAAAACTAAAGTTTGGGATTGCAATTTAATATTCAAAATAACGTGATCTAAGCAGCTATTATGTCTATTAGAGATATTATGTGCTGGTAAAAGGCCGTAGTCGGAGCATAAATTTAAATATTCTAAAGATTTGGGATCACTAGTTTCGAAGCAAATATTAATATGTTTCCAATTATAGACTGTATTGAAAGTACAGAGTTTTGCAAGAATCCTATCAAGTGAATGAAGGAACAGTTCAATGTTTTTGAACGATGGATATATATAAATGGCCAGAAATGCAAAATCTTTACCTAACTTTATAATAGGACAGCTACAATCTTGACATTGTGGTTCTTCAATAGTGATACGATGATTCTATTTACTATATATTACTATTCCATAATTTTGGTTTAAATAGTTTTTCGTCATATAATGGTTATATCCACCGAATTACAGAATAACCAATATTACGTCAGTATAATAATGTCACAGGAAATGTCAAGTCTTTTTAGAGTTACAAAAAAACTATCATAATTTCTTGAAATACGAATATTTTGAGTAAGTACAGTCATATAGTGTGAAGGCTGATATAATAAACTCTTACAAACTTCGACTTTACAAGACATAGACATAATATATCGGATACAGATATATTATCTATTTCACTAAAAGTATTATTACCTGTGTGAGTAATGAAAGCATATGATCATAAAATGTGATGAAACATAAATGGCTGTATGAGATTTATAACCCAATATAAAGCGCTTAAGGCCTAATAATATACGATAAAAATTAAGGTTTATAATTAATGTATGTAATATATCTGCTAATAAAGCAATTAATTTATAGAAATTGCAACTAAAAATTATTCTATCTTTAGATAGAATAATTTTTAATTACAACTGCTGCCATTTTTAATTATCTGCTTTATATTTAGTTTATTTTAATAAGTAAAAAAGTATGATAAGATGTAAAGTGTTGTATGCAAGGTATATATATATTTTTAAGAAGTCTACATACATACATAAGAAGTCTAAATAAAATATATTCTTATAGTATTGTTTTTGTTCTTAAAAATAATATGTTTAAAGTACTTAGTTTTAGTGTTGTGGCAGAATAAAAAATGCAGTCACAGGACGGTTTTTTCCTTAAGTTTCAACTGATCCCCTTCTTCTTGAATACGAATTAGAGGCAAACCTTCTTTTTTCCGACGCAATTTTTTTCCATAAGACGTCCAGCAGTATGAGAAACCGTGACTTTTTGCGAAATTTCTTGCCAGGAAAAATAAACGTGTTCCTTTCACTGTAAGAGCTTCCGATATGCAAATCTGTTGTTTATGTGTGCTATCAAAACCCAAAAAAAAGAAGTATTTAATTTTTCATTTTTTATTTTAGATTATTTTAAGGTTTTGTATAATGCTTTTTTGTCAAAACTGAGGTGGGTTCGACCACTATTGGTTTTGATATATTAGATTTTCAAGTGTTACGATAGATATCTTTAATATCTCTGCCTTCTATTTGTAAACTTAGTATGTTACCAATTTTTTTACCGTATTTAAAAGTTCATGCTTGTTCTCGTTTTGGATTTTTGGTATATTTCTAATTTCTACCTTAGTTGAACATGAAGCTCTTTCTAAGTTTTCTATTTTATTTCAAGGTGTTTTATGTAAGTTATATGTTCTTTTAGTTCTTTTCTGAACCCTTCAAACTCAATGGAACAGTGTTTCCATTGAGAGTTGTATTAGTATTAGTTGTATAGTATTAGTAGAGAGGAAGTATTATTCCGTGATTTTATTTCAGACAGCGAATACTCCAATATTTGTAATTTGTTTGATTTTTCGGATGCAAAACTAGAAAACATAGTGCGCACCTCTTCCATAAAAGTATGAAATTCATTTTCACGCTTTCTCTTTAAGCGTCCCATGTTAATGTTGCTGTTTTTATCTGTATTTTGAATTTATTTTGAAGGTCAGATGCACTTCCACCTATGCTTTCTGAATCTGTCTCGGAAACATTGTTTTTTTTTTGGTGGGGTGCGTTTCAAAGGCATTATGATATTATAAGTACAGATGGTTATAAACATGCAGTATAATTGGTTATAAATTATTATAAATACAAGATGGTTAGTAGTTTAATGTACCAGGAGTATCAAGCATAAGCTAACACTTTAAAAGAAACGTAGTAGTCAGGCGAACTGTTGTGTGTGTATGAACCTCGTACGTTTACGTAGTGCGTGGTGTTCTTTGTGCGTACGCCGTGATTTGTCGAGCTTCGCACCGCCCTCGTGCTTAGTGCGCTGGCGACGAAGGGCGGTTAAATGGGTGTCACTAGATCTATAGATGTGAGACTACAGAGATGAAACTAGGGGAAGCTGGTTGAAAAGAAGCTAACTTCGTTTTTATGCACTTCTATTTTGGAGCCACAAATTTATGACACGGTGACAACGCATCTGCTTTTGATTCGTAATCGAGGATAAATGTAGATGTCTATGGGCCACAGCATCCACTTACCATTAAGTGGACTGTGTGCTCGTTTGTCACGCTATCCTATACAAAAAAAGGAAACAAGGTTCAGGACGCCGATAGTTTAGGTAATTTCTTTTTAAAGTGAAAATAATAATAATTTATAAAAAATAAAAAACAAGCCCTGCTTTATACTTAGTTCACTTAGTGTGCAAAGTTTCATGATCTAAAAGTAAAGTAAAGTAAAGTTACGTCCCACTGCTGGGCTCAGGCCTCCCCTCATTTCTGAGAGGGTTTAGGGCAAGGAAGTGTCCGCCGCGCTGCCCAAATGCGTGTTGACGAACTTCACATGTCTTCGAAATATTTTTTTCTTATTCCTCAGACATGCAGGTTTCCTCACGATGTTTTCCTTCACCGCCGAGCACGTGGTAAATCAGCACTTAAAATTGCAATTAACAATTTCATTGGTGCCGGCGGGGATCGAACCCGGGTTACTCGTGTTCTGTTATATTTACAGCGAGCGTTAACCACTGAGCTACCACGGCTCACTTTCATGATCTAATTTAAATTATTCTATGAATACCAGCGGTTTATTATTTAGTTTGGAGGTAACTTTGGATTTTTTTTCTATCATAATGAATACACATCATACGATATAATATAATAATAAATAAACATCATACGATATAATAATGATTGATAATATAAAACTATAATTTACGGATTTTATCTATATAAAATCTATATAAAATTTCGGGTGCTTTACAGCACCCATGGTCACGGGGTACTGAGATGTTTGACGCTCCAATGTCATATGTAGTTAGTCCGGCTGCCTTCAGTTAATTAAACGCGATAAAATCCGTAAATAATAGTTTTATTCAATGTGTAGTGTCGCGTAAATTTAAGAAATCCATATAATAATGAATAAACAACATACGATATAATAATGAATAAACATCATTCAATATAATAATGAATTAATAGACAAACGAGCACTTATACACAAAACGTTTAAATAAATAAAATGGACTAAGTTTTAAAACCAGTTGAATAAGTATTTATATTAAAGATAAAACACAGGCAGACTTCGCATATTCAGTCTGTTGCGTACGTGAAGATGGAGGTCGTGTAAAAAATAGCGCCTTGTAATCTGGCACAATTTGCTTAAGAACGAATTGGGGGAAATATTACCCTCTCCCGAGAACGGGCTATCAAGGATGGAGCTTATGATTGAAAAAAAAGCATTCCTGACAACGAATCAAGATCGCGCACCGCAACTAAGAGATAACCATAGTTTTGTTCACGTTAAAAAGTGCATTCCTCGTGCACTGAACAAAACTTCGAACTTCAATCGATTCATTCTTCTCATCATCACCATCGTAACATAAGCCATCGTAACATAACATAACATTATAAGTCCACTGCTGAACATAGGCCTTTTCCCATGGTATACCACAAAGCACGGTCCTGAGCCTCGTACGTCCATCGAGTTCCTTGTGCCTCTTACCAAGTAGTCCCTATAATTAATAGAAGACTGCTTCTACACTTTCCTTACTATTACAATATTAAGAACCGATACTTTTTCTACGTTTAATATTATAAAATAAACGTCATTAAGTAGTATAAATTTGATGATGATCAACAGCAGTAACAATAGATAGTATCGGACGAATAAATTAAAAAATTAACATTTTTCGAATGTTAATGAAAATGCAGGTTCCTTGTTAAAATATTTATCCATTGAAATGGAATTTGAGCGTCAGTTTGGGATTTTTTTCAATAAAACACGATCATTCAATTAAAAATTCATACAAATAACTTTTAATTACATTTTGTTTACGGAAAAGAATCGTTAATACTTTATAACAACAATACGTTGGTTTAAAAAAAGAATAACTACTCGCATTTTCACTATAACCCTTCACAAACCCACTAGTGTTTAAAAATGTTACGCTTGTAGCCCCGAGAGGAAAAGCAGAGTCCAGGAAGCACGAGCACTATGACTAACTAAAAAAGTGTTTAAATAGAAAATCGTGAAAGAAGTGTTAGATGGCCACCTTACGACTACACAATCAGAACACTAATAACCCACCAGTCGCTTTTTACGATATACTAGGCATGTAACGCAGTTGCCACATTGTTTTTCTGTTATGAAGCCCAAGGGATGAATGTTAAAAGACATCCTCTAAACATGCAAACCACTTAACATGGTCTCGAGATCTAAAGCCACCTGAATCCATCGTTTTCCATGTATGTCTCACCAGCAGTACGATTGTGTAAATCTGGCAGTAGTAATCACTACAAAACTGCGTTATGTTTATTCATCATGATTATATTTTATGACCTAAAATAATATATTGAGATAAAAAGACAGTCACTCAGAGCCTAAACGCTCGCTGAAAATTTCACAGTACGCGAGGTTAGAGAGGTTCTATCTCTGCTGACATTGTTAATTGCAACTATAAGCGCTGGATTACCACGTGCCAAACGGTAAAGGAAAATAAAGAAAACAGATTTAGAGAATATATAGAGAAATCTAATGAAGTTCGCCACCACGCATTGGGGAAGCGCGGCAGGCATTTTCTTGCCCTGAAAACCCTGTCAGAAATGGAGGGTCTCCCCTCAGTATGCCCAGGAGTGGGACGTATATAGGCTGTAACTTTATCTTTATTTACTTCAACAATATATAAGAGAATTATTGACCGTATTGAACATTCAAAATTGTTTAAATTTAAATTGTAGAAATTACAGCTTATTTTAGAGCCGTGGTAGCTCAGTGGTTAACGCTCGCTGTAAATATAACAGAACACGAGTAACCCGGGTTCGATCCCCGCCGGCACCAATGAAAATGTTAATTACAATTTTAAGTGTTGATTTACCACGTGCTCGGCGGTGAAGGAAAACATCGTGAGGAAACCTGCATGTCTGAGGAATAAGAAAAAAAATATTTGAAGACATGTGAAGTTCGTCAACACGCATTTGGGCAGCGCGGCGGACACTTCCTTGCCCTAAACCCTCTCAGAAATGAGGGGAGGCCTGATCCCAGCAGTGGGACATATACAGGCTGTAACTTTACTTACTTTTTACAGCTTATTTTTTGTAATTTGGATACACTTGTACTTTTTTAATAGAATAACGGTGACAAACGGGTACACATTCCACCTGATGACATTTATTATCAATTAAGATACAAAATGCAGTAGCGTAGTTACCACTGAGGACTGAGATGGAATGTTTCATTTCAAGTAAAAATGGTCTCAGGTTCTCTACACCCATCATACGAAACACAGAAGCATTACGCTGCTATTTCACGCTGGTATTCTGTGAAAGCGTGGTCCTACCCCGCACTTCGATATACCGACAGTCACCTTGGCACCGCTGAAGGGACTGCAACACCGCCCAAATTTCGACGGAATCAAAGGCTTTCTCATAGTCCACATACGCCAAGCAAAGTGGCAAATCGTACTCTTCGGTCTTCTGTACAATCTGCCGCAGGGTATGTATGTGGTATATGGTATTGAAGACTTTTCGAAAACCAGCTTGTTCGGGAGGCTGGAAGTCGTCGAGTCAGCGTGCGAGACGATTCTTAATGACCCTCAAAAACAGCACGTAGACGCGGCTCAGAAGGGATATCGGTCTGTAGTTCTTCAAGAGAGCGTTGTCGCCTTTCTTAAAGAACAAGACCACAGAACTTCTGCTCCACGACTCCCGAGTAGTGCCACCATTTAGGACGGAATTGAAGAGCCAATGAAGGACTATAAGTACTGGTGTTCTACCCGCTTAATCTGGGGCCCTCCCGTTTTTAAGATGTTGGAGAGCCATTCATAATCTCGCTCAGACTGACGTCCGCGATATCATCGGAATAGTGTCGGATAAGACCTGCTCTTGGATCGTTGATCACACTTGCGTGTGGCTTCAACGATGATGTGTACAGCTGCCCATAAAACCACTCAATCTCACTCAAAATCTCAGGTGTCCTGGAAACGATGCTGCCACACTCAGTCTTCAGCTTTGACAGTTGGCTCTTTCTGTCAGACAGATCTCTGGAAAAGACTTTGAAGCCCTGATTCCACTCGATCGCTTCTTCAATACGAGCAGTATTGAAGAAGCGAAGTTGCGTAAAGTCTCGCCTAATTCCGCTCGATCGCTTCTTCAATACGAGCAGTATTAAAGTTGCGTAAAGTCTTGTCGCATGCATTTGGAGATCTGTCTGTTTAGTCGACTGTATGCTCAAATGTGTTGACGATTGCAGCCTCACCTCCCGTCTAACAGCCATGAGATTAAGAGTGTGATCGGAGAGTTTTTGTGTTCTTCTACGGCGGGTCTTACAGAACTTAGCTCCGACCACATGGACAGTTTCCACGAGCTTGTCATTCATATCGTCCACTGCATTGCAATCTTCTAGGCGCGGAATGCGGTTACGTAGCTAGAGCTGCAAGGTTTCGGGATTCTGGATTAGAGCACGAGGGGGACGGAGCGTCGATTTCATTAGACAAGACCTCTCCAACTTAACGTTTAGGTTCAGTGTGCCTCTAACCATTCGGTGATCGCTGCCAGTTTTCACCCTTGCGATCACTGATACATCACTGAACAGTTGGCATCTGGTCGTCATAATGAAGTCGATCTCGTTTTTTGTCGAACCTTCGGGGCTCCGGGGCTCGACCAGGTCCACTTTCTGTGGGGCTGCGTCTGGAAAAAAGAGTTCATAAAAAGTCTCTCTTTCTCCATGAAGTCGACCAGCTGGTGGCCCTTTAGGTTCCGTTGCCCTATCCCAAATTTCCCTACCTTCAGTTCACCGTTTTTCCTTGTGCCCAGTTTTGCGTTGAAGTCTCCCATTAACGCCGTATAGTGAATTTTGGAGGAGTGCATGGCTCTAGAAATATCCTCATACATTTCCTCCACCTCCTCATCGGGATGTTCTGACATTGGCGCGTAAACCTGTATGACCTTCAGCGAATACCGTTTGGTGATTCCGAGTATAAGGTACGCAACCCTCGTCGATACACTCCCAATATTTTCGTTGTTAACGAGAGACTTATGGACGATAAATCCAATACCTCCTTGGGACAGATGGTCGCCCTCCCGGTGATAGAGGAAGTTGCCGGATTCGAGAATCACCATGTCCTCCCCCTCTCTTTGGACCTCGGATAATCCTATAATATTCCAGCGCAACTTGTCTATTTCTCCTTCCAGCTCCAGGATCTTCTCGTCAGTCCTTAAGGTGCGTGCGTTATATGTTGCCAGGTCGAGTCGTCGTAGGTGGCAACCGAACCTCCACCGGAGATTCTTAGCACCCCCTGCCCCGCCGTTACCATGGTCGCTACCGTAGCCAGCCAGTAACCAATAACGGGACCGCCGGAGACTGGGGACCGTCTATTTGCGTCGTTTCTCATGGGGTTATATTGCCATAGTTGCCACGCTTGGCGAGTAGGATTTTTTTGGATGTGTACCTACCCTAATAGTTTTCTTACTTGTTAACTTCGTTCTATTAATAATAATTGTGAGGCCGTCCAGTAGTTTTATTTTACTTTATTACTGTTTACAGATTCACGTAAAAAAATAATAGAAAAAATATATGTGGTAGAGCCAATACGTGGTGGACCTATGCTGCAGCTATATTAAAGTTGTAGCGCAAATGGGCCGGCTCGATCGGGGTAGGACCACGCTTTCACAGAACACTAGCCAAAAATTACAGCTTAATGTTGCTGTATTTCGTGTGATACGCAAACCATTTTTCCTGGAAACGAGGTATTCCATCTTAGTCCTCAGGTGTGATACACATGCATTTTGATTCTTAACAGAGGACAGACGTAGATGTCTATGAGCTACAGTATCCATTTAATACCAGGTGGACTGTGTACTCGTTTTTCACCTCTATTCTAGATTAAAAAAGGATTTGATTCTATTGTAGTTTATAAGGAAATTTCTAAATGAGATTTTTGATTACTTCTTATAACGACATTTCTGTTAACGACGGAACATGAAATAGAACTTAAATATTAATCAAAAATATACTGAAGAATGCCATATCTAAAATTGAATCTCTTGTCATTCTATACGGTCGATGAAAACTAATTTAAGAGATGAATTTCTGAATGTTAAGTCATCAAGCTTACAATCTTATAATTTTTTGGATTTTTGGGTAGAATATCTCGGTTTTTTATTGATTTGAGACTCTTATTCTGGAAACAAACGAAAAATTTGAAAAACGCTTAATATGTATCATATTCGTCCTAAAACGGTTTCTAATGATTCTAATGTTTGTGTAAATATTAGTGTTTTGCGGCTCAGCGTGTGCGCGCGCGGTCGTGTGTGTGTGTGTGTGTGTGTGTGTGTATGGTGTGTGTGTGTGTGTGTGTGTATGTGTGTGTGCGCGTGTGCGTGTTGCTGTGCGTGTGCGTGCGCGTGTGCGTGTGCGTGTGCGTGTGCGTGCGTGTGTGTGCGTGTGCGTGTGCGTGTGCGTGCGTGTGCGTGAGCGTGTGCGTGTGCGTGTGCGTGTGCGTGTGCGTGTGCGTGTGCGTTGCACGTGTGCGTGTGCATGTGCGTGTGCGTGTGCGTGTGTGTGCGTTACGTGTGCGTGTGCGTGTGCGTGTGCGTGTGCGTGTGCGTGTGCTCGTGCGTGTGTGTGCGTGTGCGTGTGCGTGCACGTGCGCGAGGGTGTGCGTGCGCGTGCGAGTGCGCGTGCGAGTGGTACGTGTGCGTGTGCGTGTGCGGTGTGCGTGAGAGTGTGCGTGTGCGTGTGCGTGTGCGTGTGCGTGTGCGTGTGCGTGTGCGTGTGCGTGTGCGTGTGCGTGTGCGTGTGCGTGTGCGTGTGCGTGTGCGTGTGCGTGTGCGTGTGCGTGTGCGTGTGCGTGTGCGTGTGCGTGTACGTGTGCGTGTGCGTGTGCGCGTGCGTGTGCGCGTGCGTGTGCGCGTCTGTGTGTGTATGTGTGTGTGTGTGTGTCTGTGTGTGTGTGTGTGTGTGTGTTTGTGTGTGTGTGTGTGTGTGTGTGTGTGTGTGTGTGTCTGTCTGTGTAGTCTGTCTTTGTGCGCGTGTGAAATTCCTTTATTCTTTCAAGACAATTTTGATTAAAAAAAAAACTATTTCTCTAGAATTTCTCTCGAAAGTTTTGTCGCTCTTCGAGTTTAAAACCGTGATTATAGGTGGACTGCATTTAAAATTAGCGGGAAGTTGCAAGCATGTCTTGTAGGATCAAATTTTTTTATTGTTCTGTGCTGCCTGTTTCAGTGAGCTACTTGTTCACGAATATCTCCAACCGTTCAGGAACTTTCCCTACTCTGCCGGATTGAGTAATGTAAGTGTTAGTAGCATATGAAGCTGTCGTGGATATATTAAAAGACCGCGGCTGGGCACTGGAGTTGGTGAGAACGCTATGCAAACACGGGGATGTACCGCGTCGGATGTTGCTGATATCTCATCGATATCATATGTTTTTATTCTCCCATCGCAAACAGCTGTCACGGAAGAAGTATCTTCGATTTTGACGTATGATTCTTCTTGAGTGTAACTTTAATACATATGATGTTTTTCCTAAAATATCTACTGCTATACTGTCGACCTACAGGACGTTCCATTCCGAAACTTCCATTCACTTCTGCAACATAAATTTGCTTTATCACTCTTTCCTCATTCATTCTTTCTACATGACCATACCACTGAATTATTCCTTTCTTGATTCTGGTCACAGCATCATGTTGCAAACCACACTCTTCTTTTATCACACAATTTCTCACCCTGTCACTCAGATTCAGCAATAACATACTCCTTAGCGACCGCATTTCGATTACATTTATCCTACTCTCGTACTTGCTTCTTCTGCCACACCCAACTTTCACTATCATACGTTAAAGTAGGGACTAACACAGCACTGTGAAATGCCATACGTGCCTTTTTTGACACATTCTGACTTTTCACAATATAGTGTAGAGCCCCATTTACTTTATTTTCTGCGTTCGTTCGCCGTTCTATATCCTTATCATATATCCCATTCCTGCCGAATACACTTCCCAAATATACATACTCATCCACTTGTTCGACCAACTCCCCTTCTATTCTTATTTCACATATCGTTTTACTTTCTTCTCTTTTAAAAACCATAACTTTCATCTTACTTGCCTCCTCTTTCATACCCCTTTCTTTTAATGACCTGTTTATTAATGTAACTATCATTTGCAACTCGGCTGCCGACGATGCAAAAATAATTTGATAATCGGCGTACAAAAGGCATTTGATGGTTAATTTTATCCATTCTTAATTCTTCAAGTTTCAAATTTTCCAAACAGCTCTCCATAAATAAGATGAAAAGCCACGGGGAAGCCACACAGCCCCGTCTGACACCTTTATGGGTGCCAAACCAGTCCGAGTAGACCCCATTGATCCTAATACAAGCACTAGAGTCCCACCCAGCGCTCCACCCAAATGAGTTCAGTGTTTGCCATAACATATCCCTGTCCAATCTGCCATAAGCCTTTTCGAAGTCCATGAAAGCACAAAAAACTCTTTGGTTTTTGGCGAAAAACTTATTTGCGATCATGCGCATGGAAAATACTTGATCTGTACATCCCATTCCCTTTCTAAATCCCGCTTTCACATCCCAAATTTTTCCATTAGTTTCTTTCATGAGCCTTTCAATTAGTACCTTAGCATACAAGAAGGCTGATACCAAGATAGTTTTTACAGTCCTGCTGCACGTCGTTTCCCTTATATATTAGGACTATCACGGCATTACACCAGATTTCCGGTATTCGCTTCATTTCCAAGCATAAATTAAACAAGGTTTACAGAAGGCCTGCCACCACTTCCTCTCCAGCCCTCAGCATTTCAAGTGAAACTCTATCATATTCGGCTGCCTTACCTGCTTTCATGCTTTACATTGCTTTAATTATTTCATCTATAATTATCTCCCAACCTCTTTCCTCTTCTTTCGGAATTTCTACTTCATTTAGTTCATACGTCGTATACTCACTCATAAACACGCTTTCAAAATATACCTTCCATCTAGTTAAGCCCAAAACTTCATCATTCAGAATTTAGCCGTTCTTGTCTCTTATAGCATTTATTCTAGACTGTTTTGAAAGTTCCCTGGCAGTTCTTACTACTTTCCAGAATATTTTAATATCTGGAAGTTATCCGATATTTTTCTATCATTCTTATCCGTTCTTTCTTGCGTTTTCCTTTCAAATACTTCTTTTACTTTCTTATTTAGATATCTAAAGACTGCCATTTTCTCTCAATACCATCATTATTACCGCCAGAATTACCAGCGTTTGTTGCTAGTAAATCCATGCTCCCTTCTTTGATTCAACTTCCATACGTACCTCATCATCCCACCATAACGTTTTATTTTTCCTTTCATTCGTTGTCTCACTAACACCATATACTTCGGTAGCTGCATCCACTAAACCTTTCTTAATATTTTGACACATATTCTCCAAGTCTAACTCATTCATACACAACTCATCTAAATTACTTATATTTTCTTTCGGTCTACATTTGTACTTGTTCAAACTTATAAAAAAATTACAAATTTAAAAAAGGATTTTGGGAATAAAAACGTATTTTTGCAGGCATTGCATTTGATACATAAATTGCGCGAATTATTAAAAAATATAGCTTGGCATTGTGAATAAATTCGTGATAAATATTCTGAGGATCTAAAATGCTGCATTACAAATTCACCGGTTTTACAATTTTGTAGCTCAGGCATACCGATAATATTTTCCGTGGGTGCAAGTAAACATGGATTAGGGGCGTTTCTCATGCAAAACATTGGTAGAGCCAAGCTGCAGCTATTTTATAATTGTATCACGAACGGGTCGGCTCGACTGGGGTAGGACAACGCTCGTACACAATACCAACGTGAAATCGTAGCTCATTGTTGCTGTGTTTCATAAAGTGATTGTTGAGAACCGAAGAAATATTTTACTGGGAATTAGGCATTCCATCTTAGTCCTCAGCGGTGACAACGAATTGTATTTTGATTCTTTATTGAGGATAAATGTAGATGTCTATGGTCAACCGTACACAGTACACAGTACTACAGTATCCACTTACCATCAGGTGGACTGTGTGCTTGTTTATCATCCTATACTATACAAAAAATTAATGTTTACAGTCTAATGTGGTAGAATATTTAAAACCGGCTTACTTTGAGATTATCCCGTCCAAGGTGGGCAAAATTTAAAATGTTACCGTTTGATATATTATTTAAATCACGTTTTTATGTAATTTTCTTAACACCGTTAAACTATTAACCCAGCCCGTGGGTCCCTCCACCTTGGCGATTATTCTTTACTCTAATATCTCATCTAATTTCCGCTTCACGTTTTATCTAAGCGCGACAGGTAGTCTGCGCGGCACGTACACAATCAAAGGCACAACAAAAGGTTGCATCGTCGGCTAGCCTTATCATCTAATCGCCAGACAGGCATCCTATACCGTCAGACACTTCTGAAAATTCTGCTTGATTTGTTTTCATCAGAGGTTACGTTAATGGCTAAGATCCGTTTGACGAGATTCATTTCTTCCGATAATTAACATCAACCACTGTGAATTTAGTTATACATGTGATGTTTATTTATAAATAACCTTTATAATACATTAGCCCAGTACGTTTAGATTTTCACTTGAGTAACTTATTAATTTTATACCTGTTGGTAACAAAAATCACTTTCCTTGACATCTGTGAGTTGTAAAGCGCGGGATCGTAAGACATTAACGCCAGCTTCAGTATACAAATCTATAAACCATTTAAACTAACGCTCTTAATACTTCAAATAAGTATCTGGTCCGTGGTATAATTCTATACCTCAAACAAACCACACGCACGCGTGAAATTATTTAGCTTTTTGCACTTGACACATCTTTGACCATGCGCAGAACACGCAAATTTGTTATCCATAAACCAAAAAAACTACATAACATGTTTCTCTTGTCACATTTTTCAAATATTGCTTAAGTATTGCGATGCAGGGCGTGGCGTGGGGGCGGGCTTATGCTGCAGCACTCTTGCTCGCGACTTTAGGCCACCGCGCGTGCTGGTTTTACACGCAGTGCATACAACGCGTGACCTCACAGTCGTCAGCTTTCTCCTGCACCCCATATACATGCGATTATTTTATCCTGTTCAGTTAAGTTATTAACTGAACTTGCCCGTGCTCGAGACATCTCGACGACGTTGGAAATGTCTAACGCTTTTTCAACGTAAGATTATGTTCTCGCAATAATCTTTCCCTAAATGCCTTCTCCTTTATGCCATATAATATAAGGTGACCTTTTACAAGATCATCTTTGAGATCTTTAAATTAACAGGAAAGGGCCAGGTTGTTTAATTCAAATGTGTATTGGTCGAAACGGTTCCATGTTCCTGTTAATTACGAGTAAAAAATCTATGACGTTCAATTGTAATGTTCTTTTTGGGTATAAAACTGTATGGGTTTTATCTAAAACTGTTTCCACTGATAGTATGCTTTTATCTTCTGCAAATGGTTCGTATACATCCCGACACTGTTCTTCAATTATATGCAAAAGTTTGTATTTTGTATTATGACCATTGTTTATACTTAAATTTCCAGATGTGACACTCGTTAAATTATCTTAAGTGATAAAAGTGGCGGCTGTGGTTGCAAAACTGATTCCATTTTCTTTTCGTATTTTTCTTTTTGCCTGGAATATTGCACTGTAATCCACTATAACCGAAGATTATTAACTACCCACTATATATTTGTGCACTTTTCGCGATGAATCCTACCGGCTGCACCTTATAAACTTATAATATTTGTGTTTAAAGAGATGAATTGAAACAATACGATAGCAAGCGATAGAAAAAAAGGAAGGTATTCATACGTGGTGGAGCCACGCTGCAGCTATAATATGATTGTAGCACGAATGGGAAGGTTCGAACGGAGAAGAACCACGCTCACAGAGAATGCCAGCGTAAAATAGCAGGTTAATGCTGCTGTATTTCATAGTTGTGTTTCGTATGGTAAGTGTAGAAGTCCGGAGACTATTTTTACTGGAAACGCCGCGTTCCATATTATTTCTCAGAGGTGAAAACTCGTCTGCATTTTGATTTTTAATCGAGATAAATGTAGATGTCTATGGGATACGGCATCCACTTACCATTAAGTGGACTGTATCACCCTTATTCTATTAAAAACATTCATATATTTATTATAGCCTACCTTCGTTACAACAAAACATTATCAATAATTTTTACAATTACTGATACAATTTTGGATAGTGTCTGACAGTGCTTTTGTAAGACTCATCCTCGCATATCAGGGAAATCTTTTAACCGCTAGTACATAACGACGATATAATAGTAAATTTGTACCGAAAAATTTTAAGAATTTTCGTTATTAGGGATATTATTAATAGAATTGAGTTTTTCTACGGTATGCTGTAAAGAAGAAACATATTTGCTATAGCATCGCTTAGTATGTCTATCATTTTAATCCTCTCTTGTATTTAAACAGCCTACGGTCGGTATAATTTTGACACTGCAGAAAATTCGTTATTACTTTAAATTTATCAATTACGTTTGAAGATGTCACTAACAAATAACAGAGATGTATGCCTACGTTGAGAATTACAGAGCCAAGTAAAATAATTTCGGAGATAATTAGGCCACACGTCTTGATAAAATTGCCATTAGCGACGTGGAGGGTGCTCTTAATGGCTTAACGAAACAAGTAATGTCGCAGAACGCAATATTAACTTCTTTTAGTTATAAATTTGATAGCGTTTTTGTCGATTGGCAATCAATCGTCAAAATTGAAGTATATTTGGTACTGTCCCAGTCTATATATGAGCAAAACATGAATCATACATACACAGAGTGAGCAAGACAGAATAGTTTTCTGAAAGAAAAATGTCATCCAGACCAAATTTCGGTCAGAGCAGCCAGTCTTCAACGGTGAACAGACACCTGCGAAGAACAGGATTACAGTGACCGTGTGTATGCGCAAGCACAAGTGCACTCTCATAGTCAAATAGGACGGCAATTTGGCAATAAAAAAGATAAAATAAAGTAAAGTAAAGTTACAGCCTATATCCGTCTCACTGCTGGGCACAGGCCTCCTCTCATTCCTGAGAGAGTTTTAGGGCAAGGGAGTGTCCGCCGCGCAACCCCAATGCCTGTTGCCGAACTTCACATGTCTTCGAAATATTTTTTTTATTTCTCAGACATGCAGGTTTCCTCACGATGTTTTCATTCACATCCGAGTACGTGGTAAATCAGCACTTAAAATTGAAATTACCAATTTCTTTGGTGCCGGCGGGGATCAAACCCGGGTTGCTCGCGTAATGTGACATACAGCGAGCGCTAACCGTCTGAGCTTTCCAAGGCACAAGTATATGTATGAAACACCACCAAATTCCTGACTCTGGGCTGCTATTGAGAATTTCTTCACAGAAAAACTCGATAACTGATAGTGGCCCGACCCGGGACTCGAACCCGGGAACTCATGATCAGCAATCGCGTTTACGAACACTGGATCAACGTAGCAGTCAAGGTAGTTTTAGGAATACTAATAAAAATACACATATTTCACATATATTTGTTTCCTAATTTAGCTGCCACAAATAAAATTACGTTTTATAGTCTATGTTACGAAAAATAATCTATTTCTTCGCTTTTGTCGGGTATCCCATGAGACATCACTTTTTTAATTAACAGCGGAATTTTTAATCTTTTGTATAAAGGCAGTTATAGTGTAGCTTAAAATAATCTGATCTACAAAATAATACACAAATCAGATTTGAAACAAAGAACTGAGAAATAAAATTCTACACAAATCAGATTCCTTTTGTTCTGTTAAGAAAAAGTGGGATCTTTTTTCAGAATGCTCAATGTAAATTTAAATATTTTTTGATGTATTTACTTACTTAACATCTCAAGCGCAGTAATTAGCTGAGAGTTATTGTAGATTTCTCTAGTGAATAACGTTCTTAATAAATATAATGGCCACAGAATTAAAACGACTGAAATAGCCTTCCGTGTCGGCAAATTGAAGTGACAGTTAGCTAATTTCTTCAAGGGCTAAAGTGACACAGTTGAAGCACAGTGTTAAAAGTGAATACCGCGTTAAGAAAAACGTGCTTAAGTGGGAGGCTCATGTTTACGTGCGTATAAAATAGTGCCACAAGTTAAAAGTCGTTAAAATTTATCATGACGACGTAATTTTAACGCGATAACATCTTGAAAAGATTTCGATGCAAGTAAAAGACATGTTTAATCTCAAAACATCCGGATGAGCAACCTATTATTATGTATAATTTGCGCAAAAAGTGTTTTCGTTTGGAGATGAATCCAGGATTTACAAAATGGTTACCTGGTATGCTAACCGTTTAGCTATGCAGTCGTTTTTTTAAGTATAGAGACAATACAGGGTATTCTGAATTCTTGCTAGCTTTCACTGTATGTCAGCAAAAGGCGCAATGTATGGCAGAAACAGTTTACAAACATACAGACCCGAAATACTTATTTGTAGACCATGCAGATACTTGTTACGGGCGGGATTCGAACTTACGACTCAGCACCGAAACTCAATGCTAAGCCACTGCACCATGGAATCGTGGATTTATTATTTACTAGGTATTAGGAGTTTTTGTGCCTAGAAATTCGCCTGGGAAGGCACCACCCTCTTACTTAATTCTGCTTTCTTATAGCTGTGCCAGCATTGCTGTTTTCTAGACCGAAGGGTAGAGAGAACGGTGTTATCACTGGCTGTGAAGCATTCTATCTTAGTCCTAAGTGGTGATAATGCAACTGTAGCCTTTTTTGTTCGTAGCTGGCTGCAGGTGCCCATGGACTGCAGTAGTTACTTACCATCAAGTGGACTTCAATTAGTGTTGTTTTATCAGTTTTGTGAAGAAGATATGTATGTCAAAACAAATATCTAGATATACTAGACAGAAAAACGGCCAAGATGCAAAACATCTGGAATCGTGACTGTCAATCGCGTTCTAAACAAAGCAAATACGGAGAATCCTAAATGACAAAAAACCTTATGCCTTAACAGAGCATTGTATCAAGTAGTGGATTACGATAGACTGAAAAAGAGGAAAAAGAATCAGTAAATGTAGAATATTGGATGCATAATACAAAGTACGTTATGGATGAAGTCATACATACAAAACAGGAATAAATCGTGTTGAGATACTAAAACTTGACAATAAACATGTAAGTCTATGTTATAGATCCAAATTTAAGGAAAACGCGTTTGTCAGGGTAGTGTACTAGGTCCACTTTTATTTTCTATATATTTAAATGACTTATCTGACATAACTAAATATAGAAGTAATTTATTCGCAGATGACGTTTCAGTAAAAGTCACAACAAATAAAAATATGTCACTGATAAAACATATTTTTGACATTAACGACACAATCTCTCAAAGTAAGTTAATGGTTAAGTAATGACAATTTAACAATAAACTCAAGTAAAACTCAATATATAAATTTCTATAATATAAATAGTAATTAAATAAATATTAATTTCAAACGTGACATTCCTATGTAGGATTATTGTCAAAGAATTACAGCGGAAAGAACAAGTTTGTAAAATATGTAATAAAGTAAACAGGTTCACATATGCGCTTTACAGACTGACAAAACTATGACATAATTTGCATATATTATTCAGTCGATTATACGAGTACGCTACGGGATTATTATAAATTGGGGACAATGTGCAGAAATTAATAAAGTTTTTATTGTTCTCTATCTAATGCCAGCCTAAAATATCTTTGAAGTTGCCAGATTTGTAAAACAGCACAGGAAGAGTTTTTATAAACTTAATAAAGAAGTGGTATCCATCCATGAACACGAAATACTTAGATCGGATAATAATTAGCGAAATACCAAAAAGTAAACGCTTTAGCAAAAGTTGTTACGGGATGGGTAAAACAATATAGTAGAATAAAATACCATACAATTATTTTGTAGGACTATAGCTCGTAATTGACATTTTTAATTATATGGCATGGTATATAATATTGTTTAATTAAATTTTCTTTAAAAACAATTGATTGAGGAAGTACGTGAAAGGTGTAGAATAGAAGCTGACGAAAGGTTGTCGCACAACTTTAAGGAAAACTCCAAACTCTTCTGGAAAGAGGTTGGAAGGTCCCGGAGTGGTGCGACAGCCTTAAGAATGAACAAAGTGCTTTCGAGAACCAATGACGTCTTCTCAGAAAAATCGGACATCATGCAGCGATGGAGTTATAGAGAAATGTATGCGTGTCATGATCTTAGTGAAGGATCCGGGAGTGACGCCATGACTGGCACGCCAGACACGGACCTCGATGACACTGAGGTCATCAGCATGAAAGAGATTGAACGTGCGATTCGAAATTTGAAATGTGGTAAGGCTGCGGGACTAGACAGAGTTACTGCTGAAATGGTCAAGTACGGTGGGCCTCGCGTCTGGGACAGCTTTCGTCTGCTGTGCAATTTGTGCTGGCGGACGGGAAATGTCCCGGATGATTGGCGATCCGCGGTCATTATGCCTTTATATAAAGGTAAAGGTTCACATTTTGACTGCGGATGCTATCGGGCGATCAGCTTGACCAGTTTAGCAAGTAAAGTTTACTCGAAGGTTTTGACACGTAGGATGCAAGAGAAATCGGAAAGATTCTTATGGGAGGCACAATGCGGATTTAGACCTGGAAGAGGATGCACGGATCAAATGTTTTCTCTCCGCATGATTACGGAAAAGCTTCTGAGTGTTAACCAGAGAATTTTCTGTGCTTTTGTGGATCTGGAGAAAGCATTTGATAAGGTTATAAAGAAGAAAATGTGGGAACTGTTGCCGGGATTTGGTGTGGATGGTCGATTGTTAAGGGCTGTGCAGTCACTTTACTATGACTGTAAAGCCTGTGTGCGGGTAGGGCATGACCTGTCACCCATGTTTAGCGTCCAAGCGGGCGTAAAACAGGGTTGTGTCATGTCTTCCTGGCTGTTCATACTGTATCTCGACAGCTGTTTACAGAAGCTGTAGCTGTAAAAATTAGCTATTTGGGTGTGAAATTGGGTGACATTAAAGTAAATTGTCTGCTGTATGCTGATGACGCAGTGCTTATTGCACCATCAGAAGCAGAACTGCAGGTATTAGCCACGTGTATGAAAGAGGAATGTGAAATTAAAGGTCTCCGTTTGAATGCTAATAAAATTAAGGTTCTGGTATTTGAAAAGGACGAAGAGAGAACGAAATGTGAAATATGGGTAAATCAGGAATGTCTAGAACAGGTAAATGAAATTGTATACTTGGGGAGTGCTTTCAGCCGGGACGAAAAATGTGATTTAGACGTGGATAGGCGTGTCGCTGCCGGAAACAAAGTTAGTGGTGCCTTGAATGCATTAGTCAAAAGGCAAGGCGTGGTGAAGAGTGCACGCCTTGCAATACATAACGCAGTGTTGGTACCGACTTTGTTATATGGCAGCGAAACCTGGGTATGCCAGAAGAAGCATAAAAGCAAGTTGAATGCAGTGGAGATGCGATCTTCAATTGAACAATTGAGATGCAGTCTTCAATAGGTAAGCATGTAAACAATGACTGCACATCAAAACTGACCATAGTTTCATTGTCTGCCAGACGTAGGTCTTTAATCTCGCTGACAAAATGGTAGGAATCCTTTATGTGTGCTCTTGTATGTCCCCTGAGCGGTGAGAGTATTTTCGCTAAGTGTTGAGCAAACCTGTAAGTTGGTGAATCGATTTGGCTCACTATGGAACGTAATGTAGCATTGGGCTTGTGTATTTTTGGTAACCCATACAACTTTGGTGATTTGGCGCACGTAAGTATTATCCATTTTACGTCCAGATTTAATTTTTTGGAGTGTTTCTTTATGAGGTCACTAGTTGTTTTTAGTGTGCTATTTGTTGGGTCGTTTTTAACCTTTTTATAAGTACTTACATCTGACAAAAGTTCTTGTATTTTAGAATTATAATCTGACGTATCCATGACTACCGTGGCGTTTCCCTTATCTACGCGGAGAATCGTAAGTTCTGGTTTATTGCGTAGGTTCTTTAACGCTATAAATTCGTCTTTGGGAAGATTCGGCTTAGGCACTGAACATCGACGTAACATAGACGAAATGTCTTGACGTATCGCCTCCAAATCTTCTTTCCGCATATTGTTATTAAATAAAAAGTCCTCGACACTACAGATAATTTTTTCGTACGGTAATCTGCGTGGAGTTATAGCATAATTGAGGCCTTTGGATAAAACCTTAATTGTTGCATCATCCAGTGTTTGTTTTGACAGATTATAGAACGCGATTAATCTATGATCTGTGTTTGTCAGTGGTTGCTTTTGGTTCTGGCATTGATTCGCATGTTTGACATTTGATTTGGCTGTTAATTTTTGATATTTTTCTATATGTTTGTTTTTGTATTCGTTATATTTACTAATTTCGCGTTTATTTAATGTTTCCATGCAAAAATTATAATCAAACGTCGTTAAAACTTTCTTTAATTCACTGGATGATGTGTCTATGGATTTATTTATGTCATATAGATCGGAGCGTTTTTGTTGGATTACCGCCCGTAATAACTTTTTACTCGCCTGATTTAAGATCTGAGCGCTTCCTCGAATGTCCTTTTTGGTGGATATTTTGACATACGTAGGAATGAGATTATGGTCTCGGCATCTCTTCAAGAAATTTAAGGCTGTTAGATATCTTGCACGCTTAGTCTTTAGATCTTCTAATCGGCGTATTTTATTTGCAATTACCAGTCCGTACTGGTTTACATAATAAATTTTGACTTTGTTTAGATGTTGTGACAAAAGCATAATGTTGATGTGTTTTTATAGTGAGTAACGGAAACGAAGTAAATAATAACTGGAGACCTCTTTTATTGTAAACTTGGCATTACGTTCCTCAGGGGTCATAACGCATCTACATTTTGATTCTAAATCGAGCAAAGATTTACTATCAGGTTCATTGTTCATTTGGGAGCTTTATTTAATTAATAGATACTCGGAACAATAAATTAAATTAAATGCTCTACATTTAAGTAAATTACTTGTGCAAACATTCGTAGGCCTACCATAAAAACAACTCCTTAGCTTGTGTTAAGGTAGGCTTTCAGTTTAAAGCAAAGATTAATTGAATCGTTTAACTTTAGTCGCTGTTGGTTGTTTTCTGAACTGTCTTCTGAATCCAATTAAAAAAGCAATAAATGTGACTCTATACAATGTCTCATAAGAGGAAATATCTTTAAACTGCGCAGCTTTACTACAGATTTGTGGATTTAGGATCACAAATCCTCAAAAGGAGATATATTATATATTTCGTACAGAATTTTCCGCACTCTCTACTATTTTATTTTTTCCAACGTTGATCATAAGATTCTGTATTTATTTGCTTATTTATTTCAGAGACATGGTACAATGAGTTGTTGCATTATAACTTTTAGGATCATTCACATGTCTTACCGGTATCATCGTAAAAACAGCACAATTATCAATTATCAATTCTTAGTTTTTTATAATGTGAGCAATAAGATGTTAATATAACAATATTATGTCAATCCAATAACAATAATTACGGCATATAATTAACAAATTGTGAAATATAACTTAATACTAAAGCTTCAATTATTCCGAATAGTAATTGCATACATTTGAAATTAGTAAAACATTAACATTTTTATGGTTAACAGGCGTTTTTTTAATAAATAATATTTCCATCTCTATTGTAACTTGTTCAAAGCAAAGTTATTCACAATTCATAGATTTAGGAAAAATACTTAATTGAAACAATATACATATAGTGTCACTTTCGTACCTACTCAATTTTATATGTCAGAAAATCTTTACGGAGTTAAAACAACGGTCAAGAAGCCATTGAATTAGAGTTCTTTTAAATTTATTAATATTTAATAGTTTTTTATTTTCTGGTAGCTTGTCAAATATTTTAATTGCCATACAAAAACAACTTCTGCTATACATATTAAGTCTTTGTTGTGGTACATATAATTTACCTATAGGTAATTCTTAATATCTTCTTTTACCAACACTTCATTGTGTGATGGAAATGTGTTTGGATGCTTTTTCACAAAAATACTTATTTTTAGTATGTACAGACAAGGCAACGGTAGATTTTTTTTTTATAAATGATGTACAATTTTCATAAATTATTATTATTGTATTAAAGTAACTATGACAAAGTGTCAATTTAAAAGAACTTGAGGAATAGTGTTTTAAATTAAACTGGTATTTTATGAAAGAATAGCAAAATGCAATCAAAATTCACTATAGTTGACATGAAGCAGCGAATTGTCGGAAAAATATTCGATCACAACAATTTTTAATATCTAAGTCCATTATTATGTATCAACAGTCCATTATTATGACCGAAATTTAAATGAAACCGACTTTTATTTTCACAAGTCCACTGCTTAACATAGGTGAGGCCTCTCCTAAGGAATGCCACAAAACGTGGTCCTGAACCACCCACCCATCTCAGTCGTACTATCTAGTGGAGGGACGCCCTAAGCTTCACCTACAGGTGCGAGGCAGCAGGCCATTCGAGAACCTTTCTTTTCCATCGGTTGTCGGTTGTTCGAGCTATAGGGCCGATACATTGCCACTTCACCTTACTAATCTGCTGGGCTGTGTCGGTTACTCTAGTTCTTGGTTATTCTGATTTTTAAGTCTATCACCAGCAGTGAAAGACCACGTCTTAGATTCATAGGTCATCACCAGCAACACATACTGGTTGTAAAATCTTGTTTTTAGTTTTGGGGTATACCTGACGAGAAGATGTGTCGTAATCTCACGAACGCTGCCCAGCTGAGTTGAATCCATCGATTGACCTCTCGGTTGAAATTATTAATCAATTGTGTATAGTTATTTACCAAAACAAATAGTAAAAACGTTTTTGAAATTACAGTATCGGATTTTTTTAGTATGTATTTGAATGATTTTTTTGGAAAACTTGTTCTTGTTCTTGTTCTTGAAAACGTGTTCAAACTTGTCTTTTGAAATTTTATTCTGCCTAGGAGCTCAACTGGGCAACCAAGCTCAGGCCTATATTTACTCAGGAAGATTGTTGTGGATAGTCTTAGAACGTGTGCTTTGGAATCATAAATCTACAGGCTAAGTGTACCGTGTTCAATTCACCTATTTAGCTTTAGAAAAATATGTTTTATATTCCTAATTAAAAAGAATGAAAACAATTTTACTTGTACATATACGTCAATATAGATAGCAATAATAAATAAACAATATATTCTGCATCCATTGCTTTAAACAGGCATCTTTAATATGTTTTAACTGCCCTTATGATTTGAAACTCTTTAAAAGATCTACCCTACTGTCTGTGCATAAGTTACGAATAAAATGTTTGTTAATTGGTAAGTTGTACTCGTGTACCAAATACCATGTAAATTTGCGCCCACTGTTGTGTGAAGATAAGGTTGGAATTTGGAGAAGAAGAAACAAATTCGAGGATCTGGGTCACCATGTGCCGTTGCATTCATTTGCTATAAGGTGTACTGTGTGTTCGTTGATCATTCCTAAAAAATTAATACAATATTTAACCTTACATTTCTTCATTACGATGGTAAAGAAAAACGTTCATTTGATTTAGTGTATTGCTGTAATGATAATAATAAAATAAGACAAAGTTGTATTTTCTTATCATCTATAGTTATATAGTTATTAGCATTCACAAGTATATAGTTCGGCAGCTCAGATGAAGTAAAAAAAGGTAGATATCGCACCTAGAACAAAAAACTGTAACCAATTTTATAACTTTGAGTCAGAGAAGAGTTGCCACTTTTTTTTAAAAGTCCCTGAAAATCGAGACACAATAATACAACTATAAGAGCAATGTGCGATGCGAATGCGAAAGTTTATCCGTCTGTTTTAATAAATTTCAACAATTCGACAATTCAAGAACGGATGAAGTACCTAGGAGGCGTCTGTAGATCATTTAAAAGTGTTCATAATAGATTGTCCAGTGAGCATGTAAGCATCGATAAAATATACAACATATGTAATGTAAAACATGTTTATTATAAAAAATAACTTAATACCAAAAAACTAGTTAAAATAAAAAAAAATATTTCCATGGAATTAAAAATATGCTTTTCTAAATGAAAAAAGTATATTTTAGTGAATGCAAAATAGAACAAACTCCAGCCGGGGGCACAAAGGAGTGTTCTAATTTGTACCCCGGGTAGGAGAGATATGAAGTATTAGCAGGAGAGGACACTTGAGTCTCGGTTAAAAAGAGCAAGGCCGGCTTCGCCGTCTCCGGGTGGTAGTGGACAGCATTAAGATTGGAATGAAGTGTCCTGATGTTGCAAAAAATCAAGTATAGCGTGACAGAGGTCGCCTTAGTCCTATTGCTCAGCTTTCCTCTAGCAGTTTTAGTCACGAGGAGCATCCCCCCCCAGAATATGCGGAGCAGCCTAAGTACCCACGCTCAGGGAGAGTAAAGTAGCTTGGTCGTGGATGCCCAGCGAGGGATTCTCCGTCACCAGGAGTGAGGGTACCCTCTTGGGGTAGTTTTTATTTGATTTCGCTACGATGTTAAGGGGGAGGGGGAATTGGGCCCAAGCGAAACGCAGAGGTAAACCCCTACTCCACGCAGGTATTCCGTGAGGTCGTGGTACCATCCCCGCTCAAGCTGGCCCATCTATGCGTGGCTCTACCACTGTCAAGTCAAGAGGATGGCTGCCATTTTGGTTCATTTTAGCTCAGTTTTATAGCAGCTACCCTTCTTTTTTTACAGGATAGGGTGACAAACGAGCGTACAGTTTACCTGATAATAAGTAATTGCTGTGGCTCATAGACATCTACATATATACTCGATTACGAATCAAAATGCACATACGTTGTCACCCGTGAGGACTAAGATGGAATGTCTCGTTTCCAGTAAAAAGGGTCTCCGATTCTCTACACTCACTATACGAAACAGCAGATTTAAACTACTTTTTACGCTGGTATTCTGTGAGAGCGTGGTACTTCCCCGGTCGAGCCGACCCATTCGTGCTATAACTACACTACTAATAGTATAACTGCAGCATGGCTCACCACGTAAAAATTCATTCATTAAATATTCGTTGGTAGCCTAAAATCATAAATATATTTTGATAGTAAAATAGTTTGTAAGTACTCAACAATTAAAACAGAAACATCAGTGACTTTAATTAAATATTTTCCTTGACTTCAATTTGATGTAACATAATAACAACTACTTAAAAAAATATGCTGGGTACGTATATTTTTATAACTCAACCTAAAATTAATTACCCAAATCTTGAAACATTAGAAATAAGAAATACTGGCAACATTCTCCCGTTACGTAATCTCGAAACACTGACATTCGTGCTTCGAATAACCTTCAAAATTGTGTTGGAATAACGAATTAAAATATAGTTAAATGAGTATTTACGAGTGAAACGATATTGCTGCAGACTTTTTGTTCATTTTCGTATTGTTTTTGCATCATTTAACTACACAGGACGGCATTTTGTAGGCAAATTTACTGCACGGCGCCCTGGGAAGTACTGAGTGAAAATGAGCGTAGTTTGATGCATGTGTCTGTATGAACGCGTGTGCTTACATAAAGGAGCGGAGTTTTTTGGCTTCACCAATAACAAAGGCCGCGCTCTATCTACCTTTTTTACTTCATCTGAGTTCGGCAGTCTGAGCGAGATTAAAATGGCTCTCCACCATCTTAAAAACGGCAAGGCCCCGGGCGAGGATGGAATTACAGCGGATCTTCTGAAAGCGGGTGGAACACCGGTACTTGAAGTCCTTCAGAAACTCTTCAATTCCGTCCTCCATGGTGGCACTACTCCGGAGGCGTGGAGCAGAAGCGCGGTGGTCTTGTTCTTTAAGAAAGGCGACAACGCTCTCTTGAAGAACTATAGACCGATTTCCCTTCTGAGCCACGTCTACGTGCTGTTTTCGAGAGTCATTACGAATCGTCTCGCACGCAGACTCGACGACGTCCAGCCTCCCGAACAAGCCGGTTTCCGAAAAGGCTTCAGTACCATAGACCACATACATACCCTTCGGCAAATTGTACAGAAGTCCGAAGAGTACAATCTGCCACTTTGCCTGGCGTATGTGGACTATGAGAAAGCCTTTGATTCCGTCGAAATGTGGGCGGTGCTACAGTCTCTTCAGCGGTGCCTAGTTGACTGTCGGTATATTGAAGTGCTAAAGTGTTTGTACAGTAGGGCTACGATGGCTATCCGAGTACAGAACCAGAGTACGAAACCTATCCAACTGCAGAGAGGTGTAAGACAGGGTGATGTTATATCCCCGAAACTCTTCACCGCTGCGTTGGAAGACGTTTTCAAGCTACTGGACTAGAAAGGATACGGTACTAACATCAATGGCGAGTACATCACTCACCTTCGATTTGCCGACGATATAGTCCTTATGGCAGAATCGCTGGAGGACCTTAGCACTATGCTCAATGACCTCAATGGTGTCTCCCAACGGATAGGTCTTAAGATGAACATGGACAAAACAAAGATCATGTTTAATGTCCATGTCACACCTATGCCGGTAGTTGTTGGGAGCACTATGCTCGAAGTTGTTGACAAGTACGTTTACCTGGGACAAATAGTCCGACTAGGTAAGTCCAACTTCGACCGAGAGGTCAATCGACGGATTCAACTCGGCTGGGCAGCGTTCGGGAAATTACGACACATCTTCTCGTCATCAGCGTACCTCAATCTCTGAAAACTAAAGTGTATAACCGGTGCGTGTTGCCAGTGATGACTTACGGATCTGAGACGTGGTCCTTCACCGCTGGCCGTATGAGGACGCTCAAGGTCGCTCAGCGAGCTATGGAGAGGGCTATGCTCGGATTTTCACTGCGTGATAGACTTAGAAATGAGGATATCTGCAGTAAAACTAGAGTGACCGACATAGCCCAACGAATTAGTAAGCTGAAGTGGCAATGGGCCGGCCATATAGCTCGAAGAACCGATAACCGATGGGGAAGAAAGGTTCTCGAGTGGCAGCCTCGTACCGTAGGCGTAGTGTAGGGCGACCCCCACTAGATGGAGTGACGACCTGGTAAGACATGCAGGAAGTCGATGGATGCAGGTGGCTCAGGACCGTGTTTTGTGGCATTGCTTGGGGGAGGCCTACGTTCAGCAGTGGACTTGTGAAGGGCTGTAATGATGATGATGATGATGATCCATCAGCTTCCTACATCTCTTACTAGGTCATTCCATCTAGTAGGCGTGTCCCTCTACACCCCGTATGAGATTACTACTCGAAAACATTCATTCCCCATCGATGTTCGGTTTTTAGAGCTATGTACCTGACCGATTGCCACTTCAGCTTACTGTGTAGTTAATAAAAAAGTCTAGCTCTGTATGCGATGCTCCAAAGATGCCGAACAAGTGTTTGTATAGCTCTAAATAATACTGAGTCTAAAGGTTTCTCAGAGTGAAATATTAAAATTTAAAATGTCTTGACGATACAGGACAAATCCTAAAACACCTAGTGTGCGGGGAAATTGTATTTAAATATTGTTTGTAGGCATAGGTAGAGACATAAAATTAATGTAACATACTTATTACATGTAAACTTACAATATTACATGTAATATTTTAGTAAAAAGGTTCTATGAAAGAATAACTTTATAAAACACACTACTCAAGATTGACGCAACAGCGAGGTCGAATAACAACAGGCGTCCTGAATTGTGAGTAAAAGTCTTAAGTATCTTGCACTCTCCGACAATGTTATATGTAATGGAAGACGTAATTTTTGTTTATCATGGAATTTCTGTTAGTTTAAGTGCTCTTTTGTTGAAAAAAATATGTTTAATGCTAGTGTTATTTCAATAACATAAGTATTTGATTTAGATGATTTTTGTCCCAAGAAAACTTTGTTGTTTTGTTCATATGTTTTTAACATTATAAAAAAGTCTTCTCCTACGACATCCACGGTGGGGTCATATGGGGTAGCGGATCTCATCGCATCGCGTCCCTTTTTTATGGGAATTGCCTATTCATCCCCCTCTCCTCTAGTGGGAACAAGGTATACGAGAATCGAAGTGACTATAACCCATGGTTTTTCTCCTATGCAGCAGAAAGTCAGGGTTTCTGAAACGCTTTTGCGCTTATACGCAACCTTATCATCGTCAACCCCAACTGTCCTTTAATGGGCCTATTTCGAGTGACACAACTCCTGCTCTCGTTCTTTTTCTCCAGCAACCTTATATTCTTAATCGAGAATGGATGTACATGGACCACAGTATTCACTTACCATCAGTTGGACTCATTTTCATCCTTATTTATTTTTTAAGTTTTAGGAATGATTGGTTTTTTATTTTTGATACAGGCGTTATTTGATTATGATAGTAGATAGAACGGGAAAATTATCAATCTATACATATAAATAAAATTAAAGTGGCGAAATAGAAATAAAAACAAACCCAGGGTTTTTTAAATATTTTTTTTTTTTTTCCTCTCCGCGGGGCGCGCGTTTTGGGGGGGGCCCCCGTTTTAAAAAATTGTGGAGACACCTCAGCAACGACCTTAACTAATTCATTTGTTGAGTTACGTAGTTTGCCAAAAACTGGCCGTTCTTCAACGTAACACTGGAAAAAAGTCTGGGACAGCAGCCTCCGCGAACGTTGCGGATGCGCTAAAGTACCGTGGATGTAAAAAATAGTCCCGCTGGGTTTCTTAATGGTTCGTCCCAGGACAGAGGTGTTTTTGCAAACCAGTGGTAAATGAAAAAAGTGACTCTCAATAAGTATTGTTATAATCTACATTGAATAAAAAAGTTTCTGTTTCCGTTTCTGATGTTACAAAAAATACGAAAATCATCATTAGACTGTACTCTGAGGATGTTATAGTATTTTTTGGTATAATTTATCCAAAGTTGTCCGGTGTAAAAGCTGATACAATAGGCTTTAACAGAGTAATATTAACATCCTCAGAACACGAAAGCAAAGCGACGCGCCACCATATTACAACGTATAGCTGGGGCCCTACGTTCACGCTCAATATCCAAGTCGTCACTCAGGCTCTCCAGAAACATATGATCCAAGTACTTGAAATTCTTCACAATCTGAACCTGCACACCATGTATGCTTACTGGCGGTACTGTCCTCGGACCCTTTCCAGCACGAAATACTAGCATTTCAGTCTTCTACTCATTATGTTTTAATCCATGCTGACAAGCATAATTTTCGCAGATGAATAAAAGGTTAAGCAGTACCATATCATCTAAAGTTCGTCTAAAGTTGTTAAACGCTACACCAATAATGTAGCATCCAATTTTGGTACTCCTAAGCTCCTTATCAAAGTGTTAACATACATTTAACATAAAGTTTACTAACATACATTTAAAATAAAGTTATCATACTGGAAACTGTAGCCTTCTTTTTTTGTAGATGGTTGCAGGTGTCCATAGATTGCGGATGCCATACACGTCTTCATGTAGAGTTTTTGACGTTTCACGTCCCATACATTTAGGTACTATTATTCCTTGCCACCCTTATTTGTACGCCTCCGGTAGCTTCACAGTATGGTTTGTATGTCAATAACTTCCTTTTTTGCTTTTCAGCCACCCATTTCTTTTTTTAAAACGTTACCTCCACACTGGGATATTCTCCTGTATCGTGGGGACAGTTTACTAAACATACATTTTACAAGGACAAACATCCAGACCCGGAACAATTACTTGTAGGCCATACAATTACTTGTTCCGTGCGGGATTCGAACCCGCGGCCCTTAGCGCTGAAACTCATTGCTAAGCCACTGCGCCATGGAGCCGTCAGATATATTTTTTCCTGTATTTCATAGTCTGATTGTGTAAGCTTTTGCAAACTTACGAAATGAGTATCTGTGAAGGGATTAGGCAGCGAAAACGCGCTCAGAGTGCAGCCTTACGTGCTCCTTCCTTGTGTGATTTTCCTGGATTATATAGTACCTTAAACGTACGGTTGTAACTTTATTAACATCCTTGGCAACCTTGTTAGTGCTGCCGCTAGTGTTTTTTTTTTAAATTATGCTTATCAAAGGCTTATGATCTCGATTGTTAAGTCAGTTCGTCCGTATGCATATGAGTAACATTTTTCGGAGGCAAATACGCAAATATATATTTATTTTTCTATCTGTGCAAAGTCCTGCTCATTTTGGCAAATTAATTTACATAGTGAATCCGGGGACCTGTGTATATTTCATACTGTTTTTGGGAGGTATACATTTTAGTGTATGTCCTTTTACATATCTTCGACCTCGGACGTTTTTCAAAGATGATATGATAGAGTTATTTGTAGACGATTTTTTAATACTCGGAAATTTAAAAACTCAACATGGCTTTCGTCTTTGTCAATTTTTAGACAAATTGATATACAGCAAACAAATTGATATTAAATTAAATAAGAAAAAATGCAAAGTATTTTCAACGGAAATTAATTATTTAGGCTATATTATAACACAAAATGGTATCAAACTTTACAACGCGTTATATTGCCTGTATTAGATATGCGGAAACTACAAAACTCAAAGAATTTAGAAAGGTTTTTAGGATTATTAACGTATATTGGCAGATTTGTCTCAAAATTTTTGAAAACCACACAAAAATTGCGCAAATCCTTAAAAAATAATATGTTTTAAAATCTAAAACGCAGCATTAAAAATTCACGGGTTTTACAATTTTACAGCTTAAACATACCGATAATAATTTCCGTAGATGCAGTAAACATCGATTAGGCGTGTTTCTGATGCAAGACGGCAGTAGCGGTAGAGCTTATAGATATTATGATTGTAGAACGAATGTTTCCGCTCTACCGGGGTAGTACCACGCTCGCACATGGTACCTGCGTGAAATAGCAGCTTAATGTTGCTGTGTTTCTTATGGTGAGTGTAGAGAACCGAAGACTTCTTTTTACGCATCTGCATTTTGACTCTTTTTTGAGGATAAATGTAGATGTCTATGGGCCATAGTATCCACTGGCCACCAGTTGGACTGGGTGCTCGTTTATCATGCTATATTCAAAAAGATATTTATTGTATAAACATATGTAATACTCGTAAAATTTTTTCTAATTAAAATGGCGGCGGTGGTTGCAAAACCGATTCTATTTTTTTCTCGTATTTTTCTTTTTGACTTGAATGTTGCATTGTACTCCAATATAACCGAAGATTATACCGCCACACAAGTATTATGTACTATTTAAAAATTTATATACGTTATGTGTTATATATATATATATATATATATATATATATATATATATATATATATATATATATATATATATATATATATATATTTGTATTTACACGTATGGTAGGTATATTTTTTATTTACATTCACGTATAAATACTCATATGTTTTATGGTACCTGCTTAAGTTTCTCTGCTTAGCTCGTGGTTGACTGGTGACGTGGTGAAAGGCATTAAGTCCGCCATTTGTACATTCTAACAGCAATAAAGATTTTAAATAAATAAATAATATTTACCAACTCTTTTTGCCATTAGTGGAACAACTTTGAATAGTACATAGCAATGCTTTTACTAGCTTCATTTCTGGGAAATATTTTAACCGCTGGTACATGATGATGATAATTGTGAATTTGTTTCGAAAATGTTTAAAAATTTAAGTCATTAGAGATACTATTTTAATCTTCTCTTATATTTTAACAGCCTTTGGTTGGTACATTTTTGACACTGCAGAAAATCCGTTATTATGGTAAATTTATCAATTACAATGGAAGATGGCACTAACCAATTACAGAGATTTAGGTATGTCTACGTTGAGAATTACAAAACCAAGTAAAATAATTTCGGAGATAATTAGGCCACATGTCAAATTGCCATTAGCGATGTGGACGGTGCTCTTAATGGTTTAACGAAACAAGTAATGTCGCAGAACGCAATATTAACTTCTTTTAGTTATAAATTGCAATCAAACGTCACAATTGTAGTCTACTTGGTATTGTCTTAGTATATTTATAAGCAAGACATGACCATACATGAGAGTGTGCCAGACAGAGTAGTTCTCTGAAAAAAAAAAACGCGACAGTCAGTTTGTCTTTTTCTAGTTATAATAATAATAGTAATCACCCTAACCGAATTTTGGTCACAGCAGCCAGTCTTTAACGGAGTTATACGACAGATAGTATGTGCAAGCACAGGTGCACTCACGTAGTCCAATTGTATGGTAATTCCACAATACCGAACTTGACCGGAAAGAGATCAGGCGCAGTACAACGGCTTTACGTGCTTTCCAAGGCGCAAGTATATGTATGAAACACCACCAAATTCCTGATTCCGGGCTGCTATTGAGAAGTTCTTGACAGAATAACTCAATAACTGATAATGGCCCGACCCGGGACTCGTACCCGGGAACTCATGATCAGCAATCGCGTTTACAATCACTAGACCAACATAGCAGTTAGGGTAGTTCCAGGTATATTAATAAAAAAGAGTCACATATATTTGTCTCTTAATTTTGCTGCCGCAAACCAATTATTTATATGATAGAATGTGAAGATTTCTTCCATGATATAATATTATCGTATAATGTATTAAAGCTAAAAAGTTACAGCCTATATATGTTACGCTGCTGGACACAGGCTTCCATTTGGAGGGTTATAAAAAAAATAAAACCTACCCCAGGCGGGTACCCGCGGAATCCCTCGCTGAGCATCCACGACCAAGTTACTCCACTCCTGAGGGTGTGTGCTCAGGCTGTCCCGCGTATTCGGGGGGCGGGGGGGGGAGGTAAAAATTCCGCTCAAGACAACAACTGCTTGGGCCAAGCTGAGCAACAAGACCAAGGCCACGCTATCCGTGAATTCTGCAATATCAGGGGATTTCACTGTAACCTAAGCGCCGTTCGATATTGAATCTTTTTGCATTTTCTTTCCCATATACCACGGGGAGTGGTCTGAGGAATTGTTCGGATTAATTCCAGCCGCCAAATTTCATGAACGCACTACACGGAAACAACCTCCCGATACCAGAAATATATATATATTTATTGTTACGCGCTAAAGTCGACGATACACTAGCGCCATCTAGTGTCAGGAACGAGAGCGAGGGGAGCATTGAGAAAATGACATCACAAATCACTCAACCGACAGCGCCATCCGAAGAACTAAGTTTCTAGAAAATCTACACTCGCACACTCGTCCCTTTGCGCGCATTTACTTGAATATTCCGGATGCTTCTTTGCTAATTTATATAAATAGGCGCTGCAAGATGCGATCGAGGCAGTATTGGAATTGGCGACAAAAGCGAAGCTTCGGAGCGGAATAAAGTGAATTAGTGTGTTTAATTATTAGTGTTTTAAGTTTTAATTTGTGTAAAGTAAATTAAAGTGTTAATTTAGGTAATTTTATCGGCAATTTTTATTGTCACGAACCTCAAGCTCGTAACTATATATATATATATATATATATATATATATATATATATATATATATATATAAATCTTTGGAATCCACCCATTCGTGCTACATTCATTATATAGCTAAAGCAAGGCAAGGCCCCGTATGAATTATCACACAAATCAGATTTGAAACAAAGAACTGAAAACTAAAATTCTATACAAATCTGATTCCTTTTGTTCTATTAATTACAAAGGACATCTTTCTTCAGGATTCTCATTGATATTTTAAATATTTTTTCTTTCTTTACTAACTTATGTTCTCAAGCACAGTAATCAGCTGAGAGATATTCAAGCTTTCTCTAGTGAATGACGTTCTTAATGAAGATAATGGACAATGGAGTTGGCTAATTACATCTGCAACAAAAGTGACAACCGTTGGAGCAAAGTGTTGAGAAGTGTATACCGCGCTAAAAAGAACGTGCTTAACGTGTGGAACGCTCAACCTTACGTGCCAATAAAATAGTGTCACTAGTTAAGTCGTTAAAATCTATGATGACGACGTAGTGTTATCGCGATCATCATCAACATCTTAAAAAGATTTCAACGCTAGTAAAAGACATCAGTTAAATCTCAAAACATCTAGATGAACAACCTAAAAATATGCCTAATTTGCGCAAAAAGTGCTTTCGTTTGGAGACGAATCCACGATTCACGAAGTGGTTACCTAGTGTGCTATCCATTTAGCTATGTCGTTGATTTTTTAAATATATTGCCAATAAAAGGCACTATGAATTCTTGCTAGCTTTCACTGTATATCAACAAAAGGCGCTATAAAATGTTGTAAAATTGTCACGTTTTTTTTGCGCCCGAAGCAAATATGGGTAACCCTCCGGAAAACGGGGACTTTTACCCACTAAACCCCACCTTTTAGGGACTGGATTAACGGTCTAACTAGTGATCTCTAAGCCGTATACGAACGCGACCCTGCTTGGCAGAAAGGAGGGCGCAAGCGGCGAAAAGCCGCTTAGACGAGTGCCTAACTAAGGCAGATTAAGGGATGTGTTATGCAGGCTCGGCCTGAGCCGCCAGGAGGCAGTTCAGGTCAGCCGAAAGCTTGTTGTTGGGGAGGGGGGGTCCGAGAGAGAGTTTCTCGGTCTGCGCACACTATAGCGAGTGTGGATAGGGGCTGCATAGGCAGCTGTCTCACGAATGAGATGATTTGGGGGGGACTCTGAATCTTTGAAAAATAGTGATTTAAGGAACTGCTGGATTGTTGGGAGCTCTAAGTCTCGGTGTAGGTCGGCATTACGGACATAATAGGGCGAGTTAGTGGCCCTACGACAGAATAGATTTTGAAATATTTGAAGTTCATTTATAGCTTTGGGCTTGGCATGTGCGAAAATGGTGGCCGCGTAGGTCATGACAGGTCGTATGGAGACCTTATGTAGGTTTCGCTTGTTGCGGAGGGACATTTTAGTGTGTCTGCCCAACATGCTGTTGAGCCTACCCATGTAAAATCGTGCGGTGCGAGTAACCTTCTTGATATGGGGTTCGAAAGTGAGCCTTGCATCAAGGGTGACGCCTAAATATTTTGCTGTAGTTTGCCATGGGACAGGGGTTCCTAACATCCTGATTGGCGGAGTGGTGGTGAGACGGCGTCATTTATATTCGAAGCAAACGGCGGAGCTATTCTCCGGGTTTACGTCGATACGCCATTTTTGGAACCAAGCTCCTAAGTAGCTTACTGACTTTTGGAACTTGTTCTGTATCTGTGGCAGTGAGTTGCCTTTAGAGTAAAGGGATGTGTCATCTGCGAAGAGGGCTAGTTTAACAACATTCGACGGGATAGGGATGTCGTTGGTGAATAGTATATATAGGAGGGGGACAAGCATAGAGCCTGGAGGGACACCGGCTTTGATTTGACGAGTAGAGGATAGCGTGCCTTCGTGTCTAAAGCGAAAGGTACGATCCTTCAGATAGGAGGCTACAAGGCGAACGAGACGGTCTGGGAGGCCTAAGTCGTACAATTTGTGATAAGGCCCTCGTGCTAGACTCTGTCGAATGCCTTGGCAATGTCGAAGAAGACCGCGATGGTTTTTTGACGACGGGGGTAAAAACCGCTGAGGATATATTCCACTATGCGGTAAACTTGCTGGGAGCACGAGTGTTTGGCTCGAAACCCGAATTGTTGTGGGATGACAAGAGGGTCGCCGTCTGTGGGAAACAAATGGCGCCTCATGCGCACGAGAATGACTCGTTCGAAAAGTTTGCCCATGGCCTTGAGGAGGCTGATGGGACGGTGATTGGAGGGGAGGTGGTGAGGTTTGCCTGGCTTGGGAATACCAATGACAGTTGCCTCTTTCCAAGAGGTGGGAAAATAGCTGAATTCGAAGCAGGCGTTGAAGATTGTGGCCAATAAGGCGATCACCTGCTCCGGAAAGTATTTGAGGGCTTGGTTGGAGATGCCATCCGCACCCGGTGCTTTTTTGGGCTTAAGTCCTTTGATGGTAGATGAAATCTCATCTTTGGACACAGTGATAGGGTCAGAGGCGGTAGGGGGCGAGTTCCGGCGACGGACCTCGTCCTCCACTAGTTGGATGTGTATGGGATCAGTGGGTTGTGAGCTGGGAGAGCATTGAGCGGCGACAATGTCGGCGAAGCACTCAGCCTTTTCTTCGTCCTCGAAGGCAATAGAGCCGTCGGGACGAGACAGAGGGGGAGTATGCGTTATAGCGTCTATCCGGAGGGCTCTCGCCATCTGGTAGTACGCTGTGTGGGAGGGAGAGATTTTCTCCATGAGATTGCCCCTTTCGAGGTCTCTGTAATCTTGGAGGCGTTAACAGAGTTTGCGTTGAAGGCGGTGGGCCGCGAGTCTATATTCGGGAGTGGGATAGCGTGCAGCTCTACAGAGGGCAGCTTTTTTTTGCTTTTAGCAGGTTGCTAATATCTAGGGGAAGACTAGTTTTAGCAACCGGGACAACCTTTTCATTCTCTTTAAGAGAGGATGTTATAAGTGAGGTGAGATTTTCGACCGCGGTGTCTATTTTCCCCGTACTGTCGAGGACGTCGGAAGAAAGGGTTATGGGAGGGTCCGGAGAGTCTATAGCGGAGGCTAGAGACTTCTTGAAGCCCTTCCAGTTGGTGTAGGTTTTGGAAGTGGGAGTTGGAGATGGCTGATGGACTAGAAGGAGGGATACAGGACGGTGGTCGGATCCTAGATCATCGAGAGACTCGATTTCTCTAAGGTTAAGGGAGACTCCTTTAACTAGAGCAAAGTCTAGCACGTCAGGAGCGTAGTTAACATTGTCGGGATAGTGGGTGACAGCGAGGGGGCTGTAGACAGTCAGGTCGCGAGACTGAGTTATATTGAGCAGCACCCTGCCACTACTGGTAGTAGTGCGGCAGGTCCATTCAGTATGCTTGGAGTTAAAGTCTCCAAACATAATGACTGAACCGCCTAATGCAAGGATGGCTTCGAAATCACTCTTAACGGGGAGGGTTCAGCTAGGGATATAGCAAGAGGCTATAATGATTGACGGGTGTCCAGTCATGGCTAATCTAGTGATAGTGGCTTCCATACTGGTAAGCGTCGGAGTGGGTATGTGGGAGCAATGAAGGGACTTTTTGTAATAAATGGCAGTACCGCCGCCTTTGCGGTCGGGTCTGTCATTACGCAGAAGTGAATAATTTTTAATAGAAAGGCCTTTAGAGACCTTGGGGCTGAGGTGGGTCTACTGAAGAAGAAGGAGGTCGGCTTCGCGATCTCGAAGAAATAGCCTAAGCTCTGGGAGGTTATTTCGCAAACCGCTGATATTGAATGAAACAAGCGACAAACCCTTTGAATCACAAATTGTCACGTCTGCGTGTATCCAGATAATAAATAATAAAATGAATAGGAAGATTTAAATCTTCATCACAGACGGCCTAAAAAGTATGCATTGTTGGTCATGAACTGTTTCTTTAAAATATGTCGTTATATGTATAGTTTATTTCAATGATTTCTCTCTTAAATTCGTTATTAGCTAGCTAAAATATATAGTTTTTCATATATTGATGAAAAAAGCACAAAATGCAAGGGCTCACCATATTCTTATAAGGGCAGAAGGCTCGCTTAGAAATACGCAGTTCAAGTTAATATTGTTGCTATTTCTTAGTTATTTTATGCCAGTGCTTGACTACTATCTTGCCTGATGGTAAGTGGCAATCAATCCAAATTTAATAAAGCAAAAATTATGCCAGCTAATATTAAATTATTTTTCAATATTTTGTGCTGTAACATAACTGCCTCCTTCGTAACATTAAAGAGTATAGCAAAAAAGTTCTTATGTAAAAACCTAGCATAATTAATGATAACGCAAGTGATACATCTTTACACTAAGAAAATATTGTGATACTGAAGGCAATCTATCTGTCAATTATTAAAGCTAGCTTGTAATTTCTATAGCGGGTCTATTGCCACTTCAGCTTACTGATCCGTTTGGCCGTATTTTCCAGGTTCTGCTTGTGAATATATTGATTTCAAGGTCAGTTCAAATATTATCACGCTGAAGAACCTCAAGCGTAGCTCTCTCCAAAGCTCGCTGAGCGACCTTAATCTATCTTATGCAGCTAAAAAATTCGTCCTTCAAACCCATATATCGTCACTTACTGGTTGTGTAGTCTTGTTTTCTTGTTTTGAGGAATAAGTGACGAAAAGATGTGTCGTAGTTCTTGTTCAAGAATACTTATTTAAATCATAGATTTAAGTCTCCATGTTTTTATAACGTATCATATGCGATTAAGTTCTTGAAATAAAGGCGTGTTATATATACTTGAAACTGTTTCATGGAGCGTTATTTTTATACCATTTTATGGCCGGTTAATTAAATACGCCATTATTATTAGCTATAACTGACGTTCATAATCAGTTCTTTTATTATCAATCAATATCCAGTTTTATAATAAAATAAAACAAAATTGAGGCAAATATTAACAAGACTGTCACATAAATATTGCCATAACAGGATCTATCACCCCATTTTGCCCTATAGGTGCTGTAAGGAATACTTATGGGGAGGACTGTAAAGACCGCATGATCTCTGATAGATGACGTTAAATACCTATACGCGTTTAAAAACGTTGCCCTTACACTAGCCATTTCCCATGCATCAACCCGGAATAAATATTTGTAGACCATAAAAATTCCATGTAGGATTTGAACCCGCGACCCTCAGAGCCGCAAATCGATACTAAGCCACTCCACCATGGAGTCCGATTACACACAGTAAATGTTACGACCCCCAATTAGAAAGAGTAATATGTATATGGGAATGAAACATCTACTGTTATAACTTTTTAAAGCGATGGCGTAGCGTTTGATTTTCAAAAGTGCTTTGTAGAAGCATACTTCTAATAAAAATATTTAACTTTGACTTTGTTTAAGAAGATGTTGTCACAATAGCATAATGTTGATGTGTTTCATATACTAGTAGTGAGTAACGGAAACGAAGTGAGTAATAATAGGAGACTTTTTATATTGTAAACATGGTCTTTCGTTTCTCGGGATTGCTAACACATCAACATTTTGATTCCAAATCGAGCATAGATTTATTATCAGGTTTATTGTTTGCTTGTCAGACTTATTTTGTTAAAACAGATATTCTGTATAATAAATTATATAAAATACTCTACATTTACTAAATACTACATTAATTTATATTTACTACATTTAGTAAATTACTAGTGTATACACTCGTAGGCATACCATTAAAACAACTCATTAGCTTGTCTTAAGGTGGGTTTTCAATTTAAAGCAAAGAATAATTGAATCGTTTTACTTTAGTCGCTGTTGGTTGCTTTCTGAATTGTCTTCTGAATCCAATTAAAAAAAGTAATAAAAGTGACTTTATACAACGTAAGGGAATTGGATTTGCTTTTATGTAGAAGTTGTCTCATAAGAGCTAACGTACAGTTCACTGTTCAGCTCAACTGCAGATTTGTGGATTTTATTCGTACAAAGTTTTCCGCTTTTTCTTCTATTTTATTTTATTCAACGTTAATAATACTGTTCTGTATTCAAAAAAACTATGATACAGTTTTAATTTAAAAAGGCTTGAGGAAAATTGTATTATATTAAACTGGTATTTTATGAAATAATAGAAAAATGCAAATAAAATTTATTACGGGTAACACGAAGCAGCGAAATGTAGCAAAGATATTCGATCTATAATTATTTTTAATATCTAAGTCCAATATTATGTATCAACATTCCATTATTATGACCGAAATACAGATGTATCGACTTTAATTTTCACAAGTCCACTACTGAACATAGGCCCCACCAGGAATGCCATAAAACGCGGCTCTGAGTCACCCACACATAACTCAGTCGTCACTCTATCTATTGAAGGAACGCCCTAAATTTCGCTTACAGGTACGAGATAGCTGGCCACTCGAGGACCTTTCTTCACCATCGGTTATCGATGGTTTGAGCTATAGCGCCGGCCCATGGCCACTTCAGCTTACTAATCCGCTGAGCTATGTCGGTTACTCTGGTTCTACTGCGTATATTCTCATTTTTAACTCTATCACCAGCAGCGAACATTCATATCAGTTCCATAGGTCATCACCGGCAACACAACCTGGTTGTACAATCTTGTTTTGAAGTTTTGAGGTAAGCCTGACGAGAAGATGTGTAGTAATCTACCAAACGCTGCCCGGCCGAGCTTAATCCGTCGGTTGACCTTTCGGTATTAAGCTATTGTATATCGTTATTTACAAAAACAAACAGTAAAAGCGTTTGGTGAAATTACAGTATCGGATTTGTTTTGTATTTATTCGAACGAATTTTTTGAAAGTGTGATCTTACAGATACATAGATAGAAATATTCGACAGTGCCTATTTAATATTATGTGTTGTGTTTCTTTTATTTTGTTCTGCCTAGGAGTTCATCGGGGTGGGTACAACTAAGCTCAGACCTATATTTACTTAGGAAGATTGTAAAAAATTTCAAGAATATTTTGAAGCTTCAAATAGAAAAGATTGCGGAGGGAAGCTTATGGACAACGTGAGCTTTTGAATCATAAATTAACAGGCTAAGTGTACCGTATTCAATTCATATATTTAGCTTACAAATGTATGTTTAATATGTTAGATTAAAAAGAAAGCAACCAGTTTTATTTAAAGATATAATTCAATATAGACTGCATAATTAAATAAACAATATATACTGCATCCATTGCTTTATGCAGTCATCTTACTACTACCCGCTACCCGCGCAAAGTTACTAATAAAATGTTTGTTAATCATTCAGTTGTACCAAGTGCTAATAAGTCGTGTGAAGATAAGTTTGGAATTTGGAGAAGAAACATATTCGAGGATTTAGGTCTGCATGGGCCGTTGTATCCATTTGAGATTAGGTGTACTGTGGGTTCGTTTGTAATAAATATATCTTAAAAAATAAATACAATATTTACCCTTGCATTTCTTCATTTTGATAGTAAACAAACGACATCCGATTTAATATATTGCTGTTATGATAAAAAGAAAAAAAGACAAAGTTGTATTTTATTATCATCTATAGTTATATAGTTCTTAGTATTCACAAGTACCCTAATGAAAATTATTTGACTATGAAATTAGTAAATTAACACATACTTATTGATTTCACGACTTTCACTGTTGGTCGTATGAGGAGTTTCAGTGATAGAATTCGTAATGAAAATATATGCAGTAGAACATGAGTAACTTGTAGAGTTCAATGGATCAGTAAGGTTATAACATTAATGTCCTCAGAACCGAATTTTGGTCACAATGTTCAGTCTGAACGGGACGCGACCAGTAAACAAATGCGGTCTTCCATGAGTTCGGATCTACGCTCAGGGAGTACCAGTTAGAACCAGTGCCAACTCTGGAGCACGCGTCTCATCAGCATCAGTTATCGTCATCATCATTGCAGCCCATCACATGTCCATTGCTGAACATAAGCCTAACCCAAGGAATGCTATAAAGTATGGTTGAACTACCTGTATCCATGAACTTTCTGCATCTCTTACCAGGTCATTCCATCTAGTGGGGGTATCGCTCTACATGTTCGAATACCGGTATGAGACTACCACTCGAAAACATTTCTTCCCCATCGATTTTTGGTTCTTAGAGCTATGCCGGCCGATTGCCACTTTAGCTTACTGTATAGTTATTTAAAAAAATGTAGGTCTGTGTGCGACGCTCCTAAGATGCCAAATAAGCGTTTGTATAACTCGAAAACATACTGAGTCTGAAGGTTTCTCAAAATGCAATTTTTAAATTTAAAAGCCCTTGACGATACAGAACAAATCCTATAATACCTAATGTGAATGGAAATTGTATTTAAATGTTGTTTGTAGGCTTAGGTAGAGACATAAAATTAATGTAATATACTTATTACATGTGAACTTACAATATGACATGTAATATTTAAATATAAGATTCTATGAACTAATAACTTATTATAAAACACACTACTCAAGACTATACGCAACAACGAGGTCGATGTATGTAATGGAAGATGTTGTTTTCGTTCCTCATGGAATTTCTGCTATTTTAAGCACTCTTTTGTAAAAAAAAAAAAACATTTTTACTGCTAGTGTTCTTTTAATACGATAAATGTCTGATTTAGATGGTTTTTGATTCAAGAAAACTTTGTTATTACTTTGTGTATTGCTTTAACATTACAACAACGTCTTCTCCCACGACACCAACGGTGAAGTCATAGTGAGACAATAGTGAAACTCATCGCATCACGTCCCTTTTTTTCATGGGGAATTTTCTATTCACACCCCTCTCTAGTGGGAGTAAGGAATATGGGATTCGTATAATAAGGAATATACTATTTCCCATGGTTTCTTCTTTGCAGCAGAAAACTAGGGTTACAGAAACGATTTTACACTTATACGCGATCCATCGTCATCAGCACAAGCCGTCCTTTAGTTAGTCCATTTCGGGAGACACAACTCCTGTGCTCGTTCATCTTCACCAGCAAAGTTTATATTCTTAATCGAGAATGGATGGATGCATGAGCCACAATATCCACTTACCATAAGTTGGACTCATTTTCACTCTTACTTAATTGTTAAGGTTTAGAAATTATAGATTTTTATATTTTTGGTTCAGCCATTGTTTGATTATGATGATAGTAGACAGAGCTAACAACAATCAATCTATCCTTATAAAGGAATTTAAATGTCTTTTGGAATATTGAAATAACTATCTTCTGTTTACTTCAGGGGGCTGTTAAAACGTAAATAAAAAAACGTAAATACCCATTTTAAAAATTTTTGTTAAAACATAAATAAAAAAACATAAATACCCATTTTTAATATTTTTGTTAAAACATAAATAAAAAACATAAATATTCATTTTTAACTGTTTGTTTTGTTCGGGCTTATCTTCGAAATGGATGAACCGGTTGCTATTAAACTTAACGAATAGATAGTGAATAACGCAGAATGTATCTAGGCTATATTTTACTAGAAGTGGTAAAATGAAAAATTGATAAAATAAAAAAAAAAACTTAAATAACACCACATTAATGGATTCGATTCTAGGGAACCGGTTATCCTTTTTCACTGGAAATGAGGCATTCCATCTCAATCCTCAGGGGTAAGAACGCATCTGTGTTTTGATTCTTAATTGATGATAAATGTAGATGTTATGGGCCACAGCTTCCACTTACCATTAAATAGACTGTTTGTCATTCAGTTATTCTATAAAATAGTACAAGTGTTAATTTGATGTAATTCCAAAAAATGGTAATTATATAACGTAATTACAAAAAATAAGGTGAAGTTTCACCAAGTGATAACCTTCTTCTGAAGAATCTTCAATACGGTCAATAATTTTCTTATATGTTGTTAAATAAAAAAAGCTTAAGTTATTATATACGTCCCACTACTGGGCACAGGCCTCCTCTCATTTCTGAGAGGGTTTTCGGGCAATGAAATGTCTGCCGCGCTGCCCCAATGCGTGCTGGCGAACTTCATATGTTTTCTAAATATTCTTGTTTTCTTATTTCTCAGACATGCATTTCTCAGACTTGGTTTCCTCACAATGTTTACCTTTACCACCTAGCACGTAAATTCAGCATTTATAATTGTAATTAACAATTTTATTGATGTCGGCAGGGATCGAACCTGTATAAACTCTCTAATATTGGATACTGCGCCCTCCTTTCTGCCAAGGAGGGTCGCGTCCGTTTACGGCTTAAAGATCTCTCGTCAGATCAGCAAGCCAATCTCTAAAGGCGGTGTTTAGTGGGTAAAAGTCTCCACATGACCATGCAGCCGGCTGAGTGGTATGCTTTGAGCATTCACCGCCTCCCTCCCCCGCTTTCCGGGTGGGTTGCCCTAATTGCTTCGGGCGCAAAAAAAAGTAATGTGAAATTTACAGCGAACGCTTAGCCCCTGACTCTTATTATCAATATATTATTTTAGGTTACAAAATATAATCATGATGAATAAACATAACGCAGTTTTGTAGTGATTACTACTGCCAGATTCACACAATCGTACGGCTGATGAGACATACATGGAAAACGGTGGATGCAAGTGGCTTTAGACCTTGAGACGATGTTAAGATGTTTTTTTACGTGGAGAAATCTTCATGGATACGCGTCTGTCGCATAGGCGTCAGATAATAAAGTAAAGATAAAAAATAAAGTAAAGGTATATTGCAAAGCTCCCAATGTATCCGTTGACGTCAATGCTCATGTTTTGTTGACTTGCGCCTCGCGCCGCTGCAATGTATCAGGGTCACTGCTGTGTAGGCTCTTTACCTATGAGGTGAGGCTATGCTATAACTCCTCCACTCTCAGATCAGCAACTATTTTAGAATATCGAGAGAAAACGTTGCTGGTAACGCCGTTTCGACTTTAGATTCTTCGAGCTTTTCATAGCTATGTTGGGTGTTATTCTGGATCCGTTCTTGCTTTCTGGTCGTGTAGTAGTAACGAGCTGAGATTATGATAGCAAATACTCTTGATAAAACAGCGCTAAAAGGAATAGTAGTGTGATAAAATGTTAGAAGATGCATCTCTCGCAGATGAAGTGGTGATTGCATCATGAGTTGGTCCTGGGCTGCGTCTGCTGCGTCCTTTCATAGATTTTATATTTTTTTTGGGTCCTTCGGCTGCAGTTAACTTCATTAAACCCATAAATCACCAGTGCAAAGCCAGAGCGCATCGCTAGTAATAATCACAATTACATTATACCTGTGCTTTTGTAATCCTAACACAAATATCTTAAAACATTCTTACCGTGTGTTGGTAATGTTATAAATATAAATGGACATATTATCCCTTAGTCATCTTGGCTTTAATCATATTTCTTTAATGGTATTTATAATTAACACTCACAATCAATCAACACATGTCAAAAATAGAATCCATACGACATTTATGCACAGACAGGCACTATATTTTGCCGGACCTAGTGAAAGATTTTACATCGAACTTAAAGTATCTATAAATTAATATTAAATATACCTACAACTTTATTTTAATTTAAATTAATAACTTAAGTACAATAACGCATAGCCGTCATTCTTGGCATATCACCATTCAACCGCTTCATTTATGTATCCGTATCTATAGAACATCTGCATAATGGATAATAAACGATACGCATACTCTATAGCTAGATTGTTTATACTGTAAGAACAACTCTTTATACACGGTCTGATCACGTACCTTTACCGAGGAAGTAATGTGTCGAGGAGTAACTGCCACACTGTTTAGTACTTTTTTTGGTAAGGAGGTTACCTCTCAATCCTTTTTCATTTTTTAATCCATCCATTATCCACTAGAGTCCTTAACAAGTCCACTGCTGAAGATAGGCCTCCCCCAAGGAATACCAAAAAGCACAGTCCTGCTTCAATCAACTTCTTGCATGTCTGACCAGGTCGTCACCCCGTCTAGAGACGTCCACTCGCTTACTGGTACGAGGCTGCCTTTTGAGAACCTTTCTTCCCCAACGATTATTGGTTTTTAAATATACATAGCCGGCCTATTGCCACTTCAGCTTAGCCCTCTCTAAAACTCACTGAGCGAAGTTTGTTTATGTTACCTCATAGAGCTAGCAGTGAAAGACTACATCTCTCATATCCATATGTCACTCATTGTGTACTCTTGTCTTCAGATTTGGTTTAACAAGAAATTCGTGACGAGAAGATATGCCGTAATCCCCCGCACCCAGCAGACTTACTTATAAATCCTATAAGTAAGTCTCCATGTTTTATGACGTATCATATTGCGAGTAAGTTCTTAAAATAAAAGCGAGTTATGTATACTTGAAACAGTTTCATAAAACATTACTTTTAGGTCATTTTATGGTCAATAAATTGTGATCGTCATTATTATTAGCCATAAATGACGTTCATAACCAGCCTTTTATTAGCAATCGATATGGAGATACCTACGTAAAAATAGAGAGGCGAATTATAAAACAAGATTGTTTCATTGAATGTCAAATAGCCAGAGGTTTAGATGACCACGTCAGAGAGTAGCAATGATAGTGTGCTTTCTATTATAGTTTATAAATATTTCTAATAATAAATATTGCCATGTGGTGGCGTAACAGAATTAATCACGCCATTTCGTCCAGTACGTGCTGAAAGGTTTGACTATGGGAAAGGTAAATTGGCCTCAGATAGTATTTGATTTAATGACGGTATACTATTATGTATTTACTATTTACTAGATGGTAAGACTTTTTTCTGCTTAGGAGTGCCTATAGTAAGTAATAAAGTTACAGTCTATATACGTCCCACTGCTGGGTACAGGCCTCCCCTCATTTCTGAGAGGGTTTTAGGGCAAGAAAGTGTCCGCCGCACTGAAACAGTGCGTGTTAGTAAAATTCACATATCTTTGAAATATATATTTTTTTCTTATTCCTCAGACATGCTGGTTTCCTCACGATGTTTTCCTTCAACGCCGAGGACGAGGTAAATCAGCACTTAAAATTGCAATTAACAATTTTATTGGTGCCGGCGGGGATCAAACCCGGGCTACTCTCGTTCTGTTATTTTTACAGCGAGCGTTAACCATCAGAGTTACCACGGCTCTATGGACGGAGTCCGTACAGGTGTGTACTAATTTTTTACATATTTTTGCCTCCATCAAACTGTGCCTGCAGACTACTATGTTTCAGTCCAAAGGGTATAGACGGCCAGTATAATTACAGGCTATGAGGTCTTCCATCTTAGTTTTCAGTGGTGATAACGCATCTTCTTTTATTACAGTCGGCGGCAAGCAATCCTCAACAATAAAAGAGGCACAAGTCCAGCAGGGGACTGTTATGAACTGATAATGAGGAAGAAGTTTCAGTAAATGTAGAATGTGATGGATGGCACAAAGATAATTGACGTAAAATAATAATATGTAACCGTCTGTCAATATAATGTTCGTAATATAAACACAAATATTTTAATTAGTAATATAATTAATATGTGTAGCTAGCGATCCTGTCCGACTTTGCAAGAGTGATTTCTGGTCCAATTAAGATTTTAAACCATTCAGCTACCCACTAAAACACAAAAAAAAGAATTCTTAGTTAGAAATTGTCTCATAGTACTAAACAAGCAGTTCACGACACAGCTCCACTGCAGACGGGTAGATTTTATAAATCAGCAAAAGCACATATTTCTTATATTATAGTTTTTCTCGCTTTTCATATCTTTTATTTTTTGATATAGATCATACGGTACTGTAATATATGCTATTAAAGTATTAATATTGAAAGGTTTAAATTAAATTGACGTTATTTTCTATGTTCGTGGACGTATATGTTAAACTGGTATTTTATCAAAGAATAACATAAAGCTAACAAAATTAGTAATATGGAAGCCAAAACTAAATCAAAGAGAGAAGATATTTCAACCTTAATTTTTTGTTTCTCCTTCTTCTTCAGGTGTCTCTCCGACTTGCGAAAGTTGGCAGTCAGCTTAATGAACCGCGCTCCATTCTTCGCGAGGCGAAACTATTCGGCGGCACTTGCGATTCTCGTTTCTCCCGGATGTTACACAACCATAATTTTTTATGCGACCGACACATTTTCTTTCGGCAACTTATCCCATTATAATGAGCTATCGTTATGATGAGATACGTTGCCGGAAGAAAATATATAAAATAAATAAAATATTATATAATATTATATCATTTTTTGCTTAAATATCTTAACTTTGACTTTTGTTGTAAGAGTTTCTAATAAACCTAGTGGCTCTAGTAAGAGGCGACAGTGGGAAAAAAATAGAAGATGGGCAATAGCGTCTTCCTGATAACGACTAAAAACAATAAAACCGCAGTTGCCAACCTACTTGCCAATCGTGGCAAGTCATTGGCAAGTATTCCCCAATCTATGGCAATTATTCCCCTCTCTATTATATGGATGAGGCCTATGTACAGCGGTGGACTAAAATTCAGCGAAGTGCATCGACCTTTTTTGCTTAGTCTTGGATTCGGATTTTTTTGATTTTTTTTTAGATTGCGTCAGCGCACGTACTCAGTCAAAGTCTGAGCAATCCATTTTACTTACCACTCAACCTTTGTGTTGTGTGTATGCGAGCTTCCTACTGTATGTCTTGCGACTCTTTAACCGAACTGTGAGTTGGCATTTTTAGCGATACAATAAAACGATAACAAAATAGAATCAGAATTTTTACATGGTAGAGGTACGCTTCAGCTATATTATGGTTGTAGCACTAATGGTTCGGCACAACCAGGGTAGGACCACGCTCTCACAGAGTATCAGCGTAAAATGGCAGAGTAATGCTGCTGCATTTCGTATGGTGAGTGTAGAGAACCGGAGACTCTTTATTTTACTGGAAACGAGGCATTCTATCTTAGTCCTCAGCGGTGAGATTGAGGATCTTGATCCTTAATCGAGGATCAAAATACAGACGCGTTGTTTCCTGTGTTTCCTGTCCTCCTGTTCCTGTGTTTTCGTTTGTCACCCTTATTCAATAAAAATGAAACAAATAAAAAGGCAATATGTACACATGCTTGAAGGATTTTAGATTGAGTATTTTTTTCATCAGTCTGTAAAAATAAAGCTCCTTTGTAGTACATGCCTTTCGTGCGTAGGCCAGCCTCAGCCCGAGATAGCAAAAAATAGAGACAAAAATACTCCTTCAATTTGTCTCTACTTTTTATGTAACCTTCAACCAAAGCTTCGGTTGAAAATACGTACCAGGACATAAATATAAGTTAACATTTTATTGTATTCACGTTTATGCGATACAAAGTACTAAAAACATTTAATTTTGAATAATAAAAAATGAAAAAAAAGTAAAATGATATAAGAAACGCTAGAGATAGAACTAATTGTCACTGGACTGACACTGAATTTGGTTGAGAATATGCGTTCATAGCAGGAAGTTACTACTGTTTGAACACAGGACGTTTTAACTCAGTATAATTGAAGCGATGTAAAGAGGAATCATGTTAATTTAAACTGTTTGAAATGATTTTTGATATTAAAAATATTTAAGGTTTTCTTTGTCAGGTTTTTGGATAACGATCATAGCTGGTATCGATTTTAAATATCATTATTTGAGTTCTTAAAGAAAAGAAAATATCATTTTAGATATTATTAAAACTATATTTAGGTCCTCTTTGCTGCGGTATTATGGCTTCTATTCGTGACGCGACTGGGGAAAAGATACGCTTTCATATGCAGTTAGTGGAATAAATTAGCAGCATAACGCAGTGTTTCGTATATTAAGTGATAACAATAACAAAACATTTGAAAATCATTTAATTTTGATTAATAAATAAATTGTATGTCTGACTTTTAAAATATATTTCTTATGTGTTTTAAATTTAGCGCTCTATTTATATATATTTATTATATTTATATATATTTTAACAGGTAGTGTCACCTAGAGTAAAAAATTGATAATGTTTACCAAAATAAATCGATTAAACAAAGTACGAAGTAGATATAGGCTGTATACTCTACTGTACTGTACATTTGTCCTTTGTGTATCAACTATCATGGGTTAAAATAATATAATAGTGGCTTTAAAATTTTAATAGCAATACAACTTATAAAAGTTGAAAATAATTTTATATACAAACTACGCGTATTAGGCTATTGATATGAAATAGGAAACCAGTTGATGTAACACCGAAGCTAATAAGAAAACCCGGTCTTCCGTCAATTTTTTCAGGAGCTATCACGACCACATAGAAAATAAATATCAGGACGTCTACATAACATTTTTTCCATCCGTTTTTTTATTCAAAGAAGCAATATAAAATGATTTTTAGAAAATATAATACGGATTAAATAAACGGTTTTCTTGATATACGACAACTCTTATTATCGTGTAAGTGCAATATGGTTATGATAGAGGCATTCTAGGAACACAAAATTGCTAGACCATGACGAGTCGAGAGTAAAGCAATACCTAATAACGGTTCGCGTTATGAAGCGTGCAATATTAATATATTAACTTTATATAAATATTTCATATATTTACGCGAACACTACACATTGGTTCAAACTACTTTTACGTATTTTATCGCGTTTGATATACGATTTTTAATTCCCGACGTTTCGGGTGCTTTCCAGCACCCACGGTCACAGGGTGGGGGACTGAGATGACTGTCGTCACGATGTCAATGTTAACCCGGAGTACCTTCAGCTTTTTAATTATTATTTATGGTCCGATCTACGCAGAATGAACTTACTGCGTCTTGAAGTCTTGCAGTAGTTTGGGTATAGTTCTAATTTTATTGATTACAGGGTCCCAAAAAGGTCCCAGCCACCTTCTCTATTGAAATTAGGATGTTCTTTTTAAATTTCAATAGCCTCGCATCATCTTTGGTAGGGATCGATGTTCTTTTGCGACGATTTGTAGTCTATCAAACCTGATGTAATGGTTGGGGCCGCGTATGATATGATCACAAACTGCAGACTTCCCGGAACGTTAATGCTTCACGTCAGCTATATGTTCTTTTACGCGGGTTCTAAGGATCTTTTTGTTTGCCCTATGTATGAGAGACCACATTCAAAATCTAGCTTGTACACTCCTGCATCCTATAGAGGAATGTGACATTTGACAGATGGTAAGAACTGACTAATCTTCTTCGGTGGCTTGTAGAATGTTCTAATAGAAGCTCACTTCAAGATGTAGCCAATCTTGTCTTTGTCACCTCGACATATGGTAGTACAGCAGGTACACGCTCGACTGTGGCCGGCTTCACTCGGTTACTGTGACGTAGGCACAGGACCCGAAGCTTGTTGTCGTGCAGGACCTGCTTGATGTGCTGAAGCTCGGAGGCCAGGTGTTTATTATCACAGATCCCTCGTGTTCTCTGCATTAAAGAATTGGCCACGGTAGCAAAACGGGGAATTAAAATTATATATATTAAACATAAAATAACATAACATAAACACTCACGCCTGTCACCCAGAGAGGTAGGCAGAGACAACAGACTTCCATTTGGCACGATCCTGACATACCTCTCTCGCCTCCTTCACATCCATATACCTACCTACCTATACCTACGCATATATGCTCGTCGGTTAAGGGTACTCCTAATTTGGCCCGTTTTTAATAAATCGCTAATTTGGTCAATAAATTTTAGTCTAGGGCGTCCCTTTCCGACTCTGCCATTCACTTCTGCAACATAAATTTTCTTTGTCACTCTTTCCTCATTCATTCTTTCCACGTGACTAAACCACCGAAGCATTCCTTTCTTAATCCTGGTCACATCATTGCAAACCCCTTTTCACACAATCTCTATATTAAACACTATACAAAAAAGTAGTTTTAATCAATATTAACTTTATTTCAGATATTCACTATGAACCAGAGCCTTGAGAGGAAACACAGCATCTGCATTTTGTTTCTTGAACTTGAGTTTTGATGGTACTTATAAGCATAAAAAATTTAAAATAGAAAGAATAAAAAAATGCAATTTGTACCTCTTTTGTAAATGGTGCCAGTGTACGTATGTGTGTGTTTATACGTGGCAGAGCCATGCTGCAACTCTATTAGTAGTATGGTTGTATCACAAAGGCGTCGACTCGATCGGGGAAGGACCACGCACTCACAGAATACCACCGTTATAGCAGTTTGTCGCAGCTGTGTTTTGTATGGTTAGTGTGGAGAACCGGATACCCCTTTTACTGGAAACCATCTTGTTTCTCACGGGTGACAACGCATCTGCAGTTTGATTCGTAGTCAAGGTTAGATCAGGTGGACTGTGTGCTAGTTTGTGACCCTTATACTATAAGAAAGAGGGTGCGTACGAGACGAAGAATACAATTCAATGAATACCTTAGGTTATTATATAACAATAAATGTTCAAGCACAGCCCATAATAACTCAGCACCGCACTGTCAAATGGTCTTCTGTTTCATTATATCCCAGAGTCAGTAACCAAGCTCTAATTTTCTTTTTAAATTACTTTGTATGTAGGGAGTAAACTGAAATAATTTTATCAAGTTTGTTATACACAAAAGAGCCCAAAAAACAGTAAAATCTCTTAACAAATTAGATTTTTTTTGAGTAGTAAAAATATATAAGGTTTTCATAACTTAAAGAGCCTAAGGAAAGTTAACATTTAAGTTATTCTCAAATTCTAATAGATACACCAAACAAGTGCTAGATTCCGCACTATATAACTTTTCGTCCGCTACTTGCTTAAAAAATCGATTTAATGAAAAAAAAACAACATATATTTTTCACTTTTATCTTTCCAAGTGCCAGTTCCACAGACCACTCTTATTAACTACACTGCCGTATTATTCAATTTCTTTTGGATTTAATATACATTTCCATTATATCAATTATCAATCATCAGACATTGCAGATAATATCATACTGTAGACACCTCAGATAAAGATTACATTAGCATTTTTATTAAAACTAACAATTTTATCTCAATGAAATACTTTATTTTAACCGTTTTTCACTGTAAATTACGTTTTGAAGAATTTTTTGAATCATGATTTTGTAGTCAAGACGGGTCAGAAATTTTAAGGCGTTTTTCGATTTAAAAATAATATAATGTTTTCCTCTTTACGAAATAATGTAAGATCGTAAAACCGCGACCTTTCAATAACATCATTTTAATTTCTTTCAAAAAAGAAATAATTGATGATGATGTCTTATTATTTCTTATGAAATGATTTGACATGATCATGCTTTAATAATTTAAAAAAAACCTGGGTCCTATTTGTTTAAATAATAATCATACAAACCATATACACGCTATGTGGTTTGTATGATTATTATTTAAACAAATAGAACTCAGGTTTTTTTACATTTAGATTTGTCTCAATTTAATACGAATAGTTTTGAATCACAATTAACTGAAAATGTTACATCTTTTATACTAAAATCTATTAAAGTTCAATACGTGATACTAATTTACTAAATCACTTTTATTTTACGGTAGACTATCTTAAACAAATTAATTTTTCATAATCTTGCTACAGGAACATTAATTATAAAACACGAACGGCGGAAAACCGTGTGTGTTACGTACACTTTATAACAAAATAGGTCATCAATACTACGTGGAATGAAAGTAAAGAATTAAAAAAATATTTTTAAAATGGACGTTAAGGATTTTTTTTATTTCACTCAATATTAAATATTAAACATTATTCCTTAAACGATTTCATGCTGGACTTTTTTTTCAAGCTGCATAACTTGGAAAAAATTCTTAATAGAGTCAAATTTCAGAGGTCTTTGCCCGGAGTTTATTATTTGGGCTTAGAAACGAGGATATCTGGAGGAGAACTTTGGTTCTCCTAGTAACCGACATAACCCAAAGCTGAAGTTGCAGTGGATCAGACATATATTTCGAAGAACCAACAACCGATGAGAAGAAAATATTCTCATATTATGGCAACCTCGTACTGGTAAGTGGAGTGTAAGGCGGCTCTACTAGAGTCTTAATCTGGTAATGCATTTCAAGAATAATATAGCCGCAGCGCTACATAAGGTCTTGTCTTTAAAGGAAATAATAATAATGACAAAATACAGGTCAGAGTGGTCATTTTTAATGGAGATTGAGCTGTCCACGCAGGACAAAATTATAGTGCGGGAGTATAGGTGCTCTTTCTATGTCCTCGTTCTCATAGTCAGATGGGATGGCAAATTCGCTACTGAGGGATATCAGGCGCAGGACCAACAAAGCCGTTTGGCACTGCGCCTGATATGTGCTTTCTATAGCACTAACTTCTCGACTCCAAGCTGCTACTTCGAATTTTACTGTATTTTACTCAGACCCGGGATTCGAGACCGGGACCATTTGATCAGAAATTACTCCTACGATTACTAAACTAACGAGGTAGTCCAATGAAATATTAAACAACGAATGAAATTATTGGTCTAGACATTATAAAAAAGGCAAAACGTTTGCATTCATCCGGCACACAATTTTTTTTTTAAAAATGAACTACATGTTCTACTCGTCGATACATTTGAATCATATATTTTCATATTTAATACTGCTACAGTTTGCTCTTACTTTGCCCTTTATCAATCTATAAGAAACAATAGACTGTTGGACGTGGATCTCTTCCATTGCTGAATTTACTGAGATGACCAAGCTTTAATTAGTGTTTTTTACATCTAACATATTTTATTTCTCGTCTTCGTAACTCTTCTTTAGTCTTTATTTGGTCTTGAAAATTGAATATACTTAATAAAACCTACTTACAGCCATTATAAAACAAACATTTCTAAACTTGTGTTCAAATATTTATGTAGAAACCTGCACAAATGTATTGAGTAATAATTAACAATAAAAGGGGAATGCCCACTGTTCATAGACACTTCGCCCATGAGTGCCCACATGTAAAAGCATGTGGAAATGATAATATGCAATTAAAAGAATGAAATAGTTAAGGAATTGGTTTAAAAAGTCTGGATTTTTAAGATATAAAAGGTTTTATTTTCACAAATACAGTTTTTAACGACTACTTTTACCGATTTTATTGCTTTCAATTTCTTTAACTATTATTTCCCGACGTTTCAGGTACGATACGGTATTTATAATTAGATTATATTAGTAAAATGTTTTAGGCGATCATCGTAAGAATGAAATTTATGACAGTTGTACTCGGCATAGCTAAGGATATATAAAAATGTGTTTGAATAGTGAAGATTAGACTTAGGTTAGTTACTAAAGAGTTTTTTATAGCATTGTGTGACAAACGAGCACAGTCCACCTGATGGTAAGTATGCTGTGGCCCATAGACATCACATCACATACTTGTCCATTATAATGGTGCTATTCACATGAATCTTTTGTAAAAGGATTATAACCACTCTTTGATATTTTCTGCATCCATTTTCTCATGGTATTCTCTTGTACTCTTTAATTGGAAGGCTAATAAATAATTTTGTACAAATCCTCATCCGCCGGATCCCGCACGGAAATTTATGAGACGCTTTTCCCACTGGCATCTTCGAGCAAAATGCTGTAGTATCATCTATCCGTATATGCGCCACAGTGTGGTTGGCGTTTAACCACGTTTCATCAAAGAATATGACGTTGTTCCAATTGGTTATATTTTTCATTTCTCTTATAAATGTTATTCCTTGCAAGACTATGTAATGCCTCTCCATAACTATTTTGCGTTTGTCAATTTTTTTTGTATCAAAAGCCTATGCATTTTAAAGTGGTTCTCAATGACACTACACTATCATTGTACAACCCGGTATCTACTAAACTTACTTGCAATTTCACCGCAGTAGGATATTCGTCCCTGGTGAAATAGCGGTAGGTTCATCTCGTAGGTTCATCTGCGTTGAATTGATCGAAACCTGTTACTGGTTAGTTATTTTTCGTTTTTTCGGGTGTGAAGTAAATTGTTCTCACTGCCTGAAGGCCCGTACTTTTCAGTGACGATCTACAACGATGCGTTTGTCAATATCGAGTGCTTCACCGACACGATCCAGCACCTGTGTCTCTGGAAAAAGGGCCCACCGTTTTGTGACTCACGTTCAAAATATTCTTGTACTTTAACCACCAGTACACGAGCCCGACTGTTTAAAGTACGACTACTATAACTACGTCCTATTTTCGACATTATGATCACTTGCTTAATCAGAGTTCAGTATTTAACTTGCCAAGATCAACAAATATATAGAAGAAACAGTCTAAAAAGTTAAAGCGGAGTCACAAAATAAGAAGACAAACACAAAATCACAAACTTACGCACAGTAAACTCCCGAATTGGCGAGAGATTGAAATTAAGTTTTTTCTGCGCAGTCTTGGATATGAATTTATTTTACCTACACAAATTTACGTTGAAAAAGTAAAAAAATAAACTTCATTTATTCATGACTCAAGGACTGTAATTTAAGGAATTGAAAAAAAATTGTAAAACAAATAATACATTTAAAAAATTAATGATTCTATTATTTGAATTTATTTGCCGATTATTTGAATTTATTTGGCGATTATTCGCATAACAATGAATCCAAACACTACGGTAAGCTACATATCATTGAAACGACGTCAAGTAAAAAAGTTGATACTGCTTATTTTTTACTATTTTTCTTTGTTTGAAAGATTCGATTTAAATTAGCGATAAAAACTACACACGTCGTAATGAAATATAGATAACTTCATAACTCTGGATTTAAATCGTATGAGTACCGGTGTGCAAAGTTTTTGCGAAAGAAATTAATGTGAAACGTCAAAAGGTATTTCTTAGATTTGGTTGACTATAGATTCTTCTCTGGTCGGTTTCTTTACTCATGTGCTGCAGAATTCTCAGAGCGTCGATTCTTCACATCAGCTATGTGTTCTTTGATGCAGGTTTTTATTTATTTTTTAGTTTGTGCTATGTAAGAAATATATTTGTATAGAAGCAGCATTAGACTTTTTACGTCAGCATTCATCTTAAAATTGGCATACATTAGTTTATAAATCGATTACACCGAGTTCTTAAAAGGTTGTAAGTGACTTTGTTCGATGCATTCCTATATTTTTTAACCCACAGTGAACTTTCGCTCTTTCTTTAAGAGCCTTGAATAAAAAAGACGTAAACCATTGAGGAAAATTGTTAATTCTCGGTTTAGAGAAACGGGTGTGTCTTTGAATCCGCGGATTTCCTCTTTACATTAATTGTGTGTTCTTTTCAACCTTACTTGTTTAAACTAATATTTGGAACCATAAATTAAATAAAATCCCCTACAACTAACTAAATTACTTGAACAGGTTGTGTTATCGCCTTTTCTCAAATTGAAATATTCTCGCGTTTTTTGTCAATCATATTGACAAACCAGAGTTCTTCTAAGCGTTTCCTTTTTTCCCCTTTAGCGACCAGCACGCTAGTTCAGGCCGTACCTGAACTGGCGTGCTTGTGCACTTGTTGCTTGTGCGTGTTGCCAGCAATGATCTGAGATGTGGTCTTTCACTGCTGGAAAACGCTCAAAAGGTCGTACAGCAAACTATGGAGAGGGCTATTCTCGGGGTTTTTCTGCGTGACAAACTTAGAAAAGAGAGTGACCGAGTTAGCCCCAAAGGATTAGTAAGCTGAAATGTCAATAAGCCGGCAATAGTTACCTGCATATCAGTCACAGTATGCGTCTTAGCCGAACATGCACGCAGGCTTACAAAATGTCTCACATCACTCTTGCGTCGCAGTCATCGCATAAACTTAAAATTGCAGCAGTGAATTGTGTTAAATTCGTGTAAATTGAAGAAAAATAACGAGGAGTGCACCACGTGAGAGTCAACCTAAAGTACGAGAGGAAGCTGCCAGCGCTCGCTAGGTGTACGCCCCCCATCTCCAATATGCTGGTTGCCAAATTCAAAACTTAATCCGCTTACACCTGTACAGTCCACTTCTGCATTAATTTTAAGCAGCATAACCATATGGTTTTATAATACTCGTGTGCCTACCTTGAAAACAAGTCAGTCATTAAGGAAAGAAAGCGTATTTCTTTCAGTTAGGGCAAAAATTAATAGAATCATTAGTCGCTGTTTGTTGCTTTTTTAATTATCTTCATAATACAATTAAAAAGAAATGTAAGAGTCTATATACAACGTAAGGGATTTTGATTTGCTTTTACGTGGAAATTGCAGCAAAAGAGTAGATATACCTACACATTTTGATATTTGTTACAGTTTTCCCCGCGTTATCTCTCTTTTTATTTAATGTTGATCATAAGGTACTGTATTCAAATAACTAGAATACTATTAATGTAATATTTTAAATGGTTTTTAATAAAAGGGACTGTCATTTACAAGGTTTGTGGACAACTGGCATTTTATGAAATAAGAGAAAAATAAAATATAGTATGGGTGACATGAAGCATCGAATTGTAGTAAAGATATTCGGCCTCAATTTTTTGTAAATATGTAGGTGCATCGACATTTATTGCTTAGCTAATCATTGACTTGGATTTGTTTAGCATCAGCGCACGGTGGAAAACAGTTTATTAGTTAATCATCTTTGTAAATAAAGTTCAATTACTCGCCGTTCGCACCAATAAATGTTAAAAAAGATAAACATTTTTTGTAAATTTCGTCGGGCTTAAAATGTAATTTGCATAATACATTGTAAGCCTATAATATCTAACATTTGATAAAAATATAGTAGGAGAGTAGTAATTTGATTGTATGTAGTAGTGTTATTGTAGAAGAGGAATTTGAATAAGAAGAATGATAAAGAAAAATACTAAGAACTTTTTCTAAGAGATCAAAATAATTTCTGATTTATATAGAACAAGTGCTAGTTTTACATATATAACATACTATATCGTATTTTATTCGCTACTGGCTTTAAAATTTTATTTAATGAAAAAATAAAATACATTTGAGCCTTTGTAGTTCCAGCTCCAGTTGTTATGTCAGTTTCACGGACTGAACGTGATTTTTGTAAAAATTTAAAAAGTCCCCAACTTAAAACTTTTTCTCATTTAAAAATAATACAATTTTTTCCGCACCAATAATTTACCTTCATCACGAGAGGAATCACTTTACGAAATGACGTTAGATCGTAAAAACTGTGACCTTTAAATAATAACATAATAGTGCCTTTAAAAAAGTAAAGAATTTATTTTTATATGATATGATCTGACATCATCAGGCTTCAATTAAAAAAGTAAAAAAAAGGCTTCAATTTTTTAAAATAAATTTAATAGAAAAGGGTGACAAATGAACACGCACTCCACAGTCGGCGACCAGTGGAATGGAGATATCTACATCCTTAAGAATACAGATGTGTTGTCACCATTTAAGAATAAGATGGAATGACTATATATCCAGTAAAAGGATCTCAGTTTCTCCGGATACGAAACAACAGCATTAAGCTGCTATTTTACGTTGGCATTCTGTGAGAGCGTGGTCAAAAACAAATCATATCTCGTGTTTAAATATTTAAATTTATCTCAAACTTAATCAAATAAAATTGTTGGATTACTTAATTTGCTTTTTGCGCGTAATGATATAAAATGATGTGTCCTACCCAGTTGGAAGAGGATCGACCTCCCGCCCTCCCTCAATTGCGTGCACTATCGCCGTTACCATAAATCCCACCACCACCTCTACCACACTAAGAAAGACACATCACCCTTGATAATACGACGCGTGTTTCGCCTCTGTACGAGGCATCCTCAGGTGAAGTAGAGTCTGCGGTGGCTGATGCTGAAATAGCTGCTATTTATACAACTCGCTGACGCTCCCGACTTAAGTAGCGTGTGACTACGTCAAGCGATCACAACCTGATGTACGTAGACGTTTGCTGTAAAATAAACAACCGACCGCTGCGAAACGTCCGCGTACACTCCAACACGCAATCAGTCGCTGGGCACCGTGAGGGTGACAAAAGACCACATTGCGAGGCTGTACGTCATTAAGATGGCTTAAAGATGTTTAAGTGAGGCGAGTTAAATACATTTTTATGGTATACGGGTGACAAACGAGCACACAGTTACCTGATGGTAAGTGGATGCTGTAGCTCATAGATATCTACGTTTCTCCCCAATTATGAAGCAAACTGCAGATGCGCTGTCACCTCTGAGGATTAAGATGGAATGCCCCGTTTCCCAAAAAAAAAAGTCTCCGGTTCTTTACACTCATCATTTGAAACAAAACAACATTAATCTGTTATACGCCGCTATTCTGTGAGTGTGTGGTAATACCCACGTCGAACCGACCTATTCGTGTTACAAGCAAAATATTTCGCTGCATATAGCTGCAGCGTGGCCTCACCACCCATTTTATATTTACTTAGCAGTGCAGCGTTACTATTATTATTTTTTAATATCTCTAACTGTTCCAGCACACTATGCTGTAGCCCTTTATTAAAAGTATGTAAGACTTTATAGAAGTGTTCATTAGCTAGGTTGGGTGCAGTGTTCAAGAGATGTTTAGCAAAATAGGATTTATCGGGATTACAATTCCTGTACGCGGCTAAATACTTTTTATAACATATTTCGAAGTTGCGACCAGACCACCACAGACGAAACACGTGTCGTATTAACGAGGGTGGTTGGTCTTTCCTAGTGTGGTAACGATAATGCTGAGATTGCTGGTGACGAGGGTAGGGCACACCTTTATGGTAGGGCGGGTGATTCTCTTCCAACCGGGCAGGAGACATTTTATTTCATCACGCGGAAGGAAGCAAATTTAGTTCCAACAACTTTAATTTAATGGATTTCCGTAAAGTAACGCCTAATTCTATAATTTTATTAAATAATTTTGAATCAACATTAATTCAAAAGATCATCTACCTCTTTTAATTTCTACATAATCTCATAAGATTGGATACGTGACATAAATTTCCATGAGGAGTTTTCTTAATGTAATATATTTTACGGTAACATAAAAGCGACCCCTTCTGTCATATACACACTTATTTTTCATAATCTTGCTACACGAAATTTAATTATAAAACACAAGTGTGTGTTTAACCGTGTATGATAACTAAAGTACACTTTGTTAAAAATAGCTCATCAAAATAAACTAGAGGGAATAGAATAAGATAAATAATTAAAAACAAAAAAAATATTTTTTGAATGTACGCAAATGATAATGCTTTTATTTAATTCAATGGTAAAATAAGAATCATTTTCCTTAAACGATTCTCGACTTAAATTCCTTCATCAATTTTGAGGTTGCCGGCACCCTCAAAACTGTATTAAAAATAACCAGAACCAGAGTAACTGACATAGCCCAACGGATCCCGCAGAACTGACAACCTATGAGGAGAAATTATCGAGTGGCAACCTCGTACCAGTAAGCGAAGTGTAGCGAGCGAGTGTAGTGAAGCAGCGAAGGCTGCTCACAAAATGGAGTGACAAACTGGTAGCAGATGAAGTTTATAGATGCAAGTGGCTCAGGACCGTACTTTGATAATTACGGCAAACTCACTTTACAGTACACAATAATGTGGTTAACCCTCAACCCCACCAAACGCCCCCCTTTTACCCCACCCACCCTTCAAATTTTTAAATTATCTGAACACCCCTTGTGTCCTTGTGCTAGACACGTGAAAATGGAAAATATGTCCTTGAAGTAATTTTACTCCACCAGCATAGCAGTATAGTTTTATTAAAAGAAATTTTATCGTACTTCCATTTCTTATGTTATGTGTTATCGTACGTTTAAATGGCAATGGAAGTTTAATTTGGCGGCGTTTAAGTAAATTTAACTTACTCTAAATGATGTTGAGGAGGTATTACTTATCCACCACTTATTTCCCAAAAGAGCCTTCAGAGTATCATACAGGTTATAAATTAAAAAAAAATAGAAAAGATTTACATATCAAGTTGTTTGATTAAAATAGGACGATAAATTATAAAGATACGATTTTCTTGTTTAAAAAATAAATCAATATGACTTTTTTTTGAAATAGCGTTTTGGTGCTCTAGTAATTTTCCTTTCCAGTGACGACGTGACGTGCAACAGCATGCCGCGATATCACGTGATACGATTCGGTATAATCGTGTTGAAATAAAGTAATGTAAGTGCTAAATTCATTAAATAAGGAAGAAAATCTTTTGTATACATTGAGCTATTATGTACTACGTACTAGAGGCGACACTGCATTCAGCTACTCTGTTCCACTCAACTGCGGTGCATACACCGCACTTAAATCAGTCACTCGCTAGGCGCTTGTAGAGTTGTTACGTGTTGTGTTGATTTAAAAAAAATCTCTTGATAAAAATATACCGTCGTGTGTACTTAGATATTGCACAAATAATTCAAGAAATGTCATTAAAAACCAAGGTATTACTTTTCATCGGTTAATAAGATACTTAATCAATAAAAAAGTATTATAAATTAATAATAAAACAAATTATTCCTAAGACGCCATCTTGTGCCATGTAATATAGATTATGAAATTAATTTGTTCAGATGCGACATTTCTGTGGGTACTTAAGTTTAGGACATTTTTTTGTAGAAACATATATGAGTTATCATAATTAGGCCAATTTTTATATTTAAATCTGCTCCTTATTCTTTTATATTATTTTTAGGTTTCCACATCAAAGTCAAAGTAGAATAAATTCGTCTATTTTTAACTGCCCAGAATGTATGAACGACGCTTATTCTATTTTAAATAAATATATTTGTAATTTAAATTTTATATTAATAAGTTTTGTTAAACATACATTTAGTATATTTTTTTATATTTGACATAGATACCTTTTAAAATATTCAGATAAAAATATCATTAAAATGTAATTGTGATATAATATTAAGTAATATTATATTAAATAAGTAAATATCATATACGAAATAAATGACAAAATTTGAAAATTGTTCTCGATATAGTTTACCTATTTAACAATACAATCTGTTATTACCTACTGATCATTCTACCTATGTTTATTCTATGATAAAAAACCAACCGCGCGAACACAGAGTAGCGCACATATTTTGTTTGAAATAGCTGTTCTAGTACGTAAGTACATATTACTTCAATGTTTGTATACGAAAAAAATTCTTTGACACGACGTGCCATGCTTGTGATGTGTGTAGCAGATTTAAACTCCGAATACAGAGAATATGTAGGTCTTACTTTATTATTTTTAGTTCTTTGTAGCCAGCTTTACTTTTTATTACAAAAACATTTTTAGCTTTACTTTTTATTACAAAAACATTTTTGACCCTCTTGAGTGACAAATATCACAAGCGCAAAATTAATAACTAGAACATCATCTAATATTTTTCTACTCTTAGAGGTGAACTTTTTTCAGAATTCACATGGGACTAGCCCAGAAGTATAGTATATTAAATAAAAAGAAATAGGTTCACAATTACCGAAGATATCGCGTAACATACAAACAAAAGAGAATAAACAGATAAATTGACAACCTCTTCCTCATTTGAAGTTGGTCATTTATTATATGTTTCACTGCTTACCACAGGTGTGTTATTTTTGCGAGGGTTAATATTTGTACGCTTAAATTTTTTTCATAAATATAACATTTCGGAAATACCGCATAATTTATCAATATGTTAGGGCGAGTGACACATCACTATGCGTGATGGTATGCTCTTCTCCCCGACACCCCAGCAATTTGGGTTATTCTTTTGTCACCGTGGGCAACCAAGCTACCGACACTATGTCCCTCCGCTACGGATACTATGTCGGCACGACAAGGTGGTCATGAAAGTACAAGAAATCTGACTCTCGTGTGTCATGACGATAGATTACTAAATACATACTAGCAATTATTTCCGTCATACACTAAATTGAACGTCACACATACGTTGATGGGATTGAGCTATCAATAGCATAAACGGCATCCATTTACACGTGTTAACAAAAGTCACAGAGATATGTATATTTGTATAATTAATAAAGTACGCAGGTATTATTAACTATATATTTTATCGATATTACTCGATATTACTATTCGATTAATTAACTATGTTACAATAAAAAGCCATAGTTCCTTATAAGAAATATAAATACGAGTACGTAGGCGAAAAAGGATTATATAAATACTGCAAAATTATTAATGTGTTTTAAGTTATTAATTTTAGGTAAACACCTAAACCATGAAATTTTATTATATAAAATAAGTAAATCCTTGCAGTATACAATAATGTTCACGGTAGCAGAATTTTCGATTTCCTTATTATGATTGCCTCACGTTCGGGTACCGGAAGGAATTCAGAACGTCATTGTCGCTTCCGAATCCCATATTATAGCAAGACTGAAATCTTATTTTTTTATAATTTAAGCAGTTTTAGCCTCTCGTCTGTACAAACGCCATATTCTGGCGTCTCAAATAATATGCGCATCTGTCAAACGCCATAATATGGCGTCGAGTGATGGAAAACTATTTGTAACATATATATGATAAATATAACATACATATATATAACATATAAAATCTGTTATGCATAATCTGATAGCTTATTTAATAACGTTTCCATTGATATATGATTTCAATATACTTAGTATATATTATATGTTCAACCTATTTATGGACAGCTGTTTGGAAAATTTGAAAGTTGAAGAATGCGGGTTAAGAATGGGTGAGTTAACCATCAAATGCCTTTTGTACGCCGATGATCAAGTCATACTTGCGTCGTCGGCGGCCGAGTTGCAAATGATGGTTACATTAATGAACAGGTCATTAAAAGAAAGGGGAATGAAAGTGAACGTAAGTAAGACGAAAGTGATGGTTTTTGAAAGAGATGAAAGCAAAACGGTATGTGAAATAAGAATAGAAGGAGAGTTAATTGAGCAAGTGTATGAGTTCGTATATTGGGATGTGTATTCAGCAGGGATGGGAGATATGATAAGGATATTGAACGACGAGTGAATGCAGGAAATAAAGTAAATGGGCTCTACCTCTATTGTGAAAAGTCAGAATGTGTCAAAAAAGGCACGTATGGCAATTCACAGTGCTGTATTAGTCCCTACTTTAACGTATGGTAGTGAAAGTTGGGTGTGGCAGAAGAAGCACGAGAGTAGAATAAATGCAGTAGAAATGCGGTCGCTAAGGAGTATGTTAGGGCTGAATCTGAGTGACAGGGTGAGAAACTGTGTGATAAAAGAAGAGTGTGGTTTGCAAGATGATGCGGTGACCGGGATTAAGAAAGGAATGCTTCGGTGGTATTTGGTCATGTAGAAAGAATGAATGCGGAAAGACTAACAAAGCAAATATATGTTGCAGAAGTGAATGGAAGAGTCGTAAAGCGACGTCCTAGGCGGAAGTTTGTCGACCAAATTGGCGATATACTAAAAATGGGCCAAATTAAGAGTACCCTTAACCGACGAGCATGTATGCGTAGGTATATGGATGTGGAAGAGGCGAGAAAGGTATGTCAGGATCGTGCTAAATGGAAGTCTGTAGTCTCTGCCTACCTCTCTGGGTGACAGGCGTGAGTGTTTATGTTTATGTTTATGTATATTATATACATATATACTTAGTATACTTGTTATATACTAAGTACTTCGGAAAGTGCTCGACAGATTCGCCATATTGGCCAAAATGACCCCGACATTCGAGTGGCTAAAATAACTGATTTATTTACAAATCCATTATTGTTTGCTTTGAAGTATTATATTTTTTATTAGAGTAGATTTAATTATATAGTATATTTTTAGTAGATTAGATTAGAGTACATGATGATGACGATATTTCAGGACTGGTAAATAAAAGGTTTTCGTTTTGTAATAGTTGCTATTCGAAACGTAACACTATTCTGCTGTATTTAATAAACTATTAAACCTGGATACGAGCAGTATAAATCGCGTCTTGAGGGTGTCGAGTAAACAATGATAATTAGTAAATAATGAGTATTTAGATATTCATCATGACGGAAATCGAGATTCTCGACGATATTTGCCTGTCTTCGATACCGATTTGCGAATGTCGTTAATTGATATAGAAAGATAATATTTCATTGAATATACAATAGGTACGTACAACAGCGTTAGCAGTTGGAAAGTTCTTACTTTCGCCAAAATAATTGAGTTACTGAAATTTATAAATTATAGGTAAAATAAGCACTGACAATATACCAGTAACATTGTTGTGATGTCGAATTAAATAACAAACCTACCTTTACTGTAGAAAAAAAACTTCCAAACACAACACACAGTGAATAGTAAACTGCAAATGTACTATTTTGAATCTTTTCTCTTACTTGTACTGAGACCTAGTTTCTTGCCAACTTTCATGACTCTCGGTCAATGGAAAGGACCCTATAGGTTTAAGAGAGTTTGTGAGTATCAAAATATATTACGAAATAAATGGTTGTATCCGTTCGTTGCGTCAACTAAGAACCATGAACGTTTTATATCTACAAGGGACCATAGACATTAATATTTCATATTAATTTCAATCATTACCTGTTTCTGAGAAAATAGGTTTTGACAGACAGAAAGATAGTGGGACGGACGGACAAAATATCAATAGAATCTAGGGATATTTCATATTCCATCAAATATCGAAAAATCTACAAAAAATTTCTGACATAGTAAATGGAGGAATGATAGGTTATTTTAAGGCCTAATAAATAACAAAAAAACTTTTCGTATTTTCTTGTTTTAAATTGTACGGATGGTCGATGTCGAATATTAGTATGATAAAAGAACTTAGTATCTTTTTATAAAACTATTAATTTTAATTAAAATTGAAAAAATCTTATAAATTCTAATTATTAATAATCAGTGTTACCACCTCTTATATTAATTACATATCGACATCGATTATTTATACCTCAAAATTTAATTGTCAATGTCTTGCTGCGGTATGAAGTTCCATGTTCTTTGAAAGTATTCGTAAAGTTGTTGTTCCGTTGACGAATTCCTACCCATATCATGCTTGTCCCGCCTTGGTATGAGTAGACCTCCGAGGGTGCCGTAGGCGGCTAAGTCTCACTGAAATTGTCCAAACACGTGTTCTTCGTGAATCCGGATGAAACCCAAACCGCGATCCATCTGTGAACAGCATCAAAGACCATTGTTCGTCACTCCATGATAAATACTCCCGAGTCCACGAAAGCTGCCGACTGCGATTGCCACGTCACAATGCTGGAACACGTAGCGGTATTCAAGCATGAAGACCAATTTCATGCAACCTCCTTCGCACGTTTGGGTCGCTTATCAGCAGCTGGTGGTCCTTCCGGAGCCTTTGTAGTAGTGGCATCGTTGTGATATTGGTTTGTTTTCCGACGGTCATTTGGAGAAATCGATCCTGTCTCTGCGTAGTAAAACAATATCTACCCGTTCAGTCACATACCCACTACTGCGATACCGTGACCACAACCTTGATACCACGTTTTGGCTGTTATGTAGGACATCAGCAACGACGCGTTGAATAGCACCATTTTCTAACATGCCGACGGCTCGTAACATTTCATCTCGACTCAAATGACGACGTGACATGACTCTTAATGCTCACATGCACGTTAAATTTAAAAAAAAGAAAAACAATCTTATCCCTATTCGTTAATTAATATCAGTAGAACAATTTTAATTTTCCTTGACGTAAGGAATTACTTACAATTTTGGCGTTGTATTTTGTTTTTTCTTTTGCTTTCTTATTAAAATTTTGAAAGGACATTGTTCGGCATCCATACATTGTTAGACTAAGAACCAACAGGGAGGTCAATTCACTTTTCGTGTTTTAAACAATGTATATATTCGATTGAAACTAAATTCAAACTACGGACACTTCTGAGAATTCTAAAAAAGTCAAAACACTTTCAGATTTTGAGGTAATAATTAGGTCAATAGCGGTAAAAAATACCTGAGAACATGCGTGAAACTTAACAATTATTTCAATAAATCGGACTTTTTTAAAAAAGTAATTAACTTCACTTAGCGTAATTCACTTTCGTCTTATTACCCTTATTACCCGGTGTTATTATTTTTTAGTTTAGTTTGAGGTTTTTAATAGGCGAAGGTATTGCAGCTCATACAGTCAAATCTTTATGTAAAAGCTTAATATAGACCAGCGTTACAATACTAAAAACAAAAAGAATACTAAGAAAATGCAAACGTGTGGCATTACTATCAAATGTGAAATGTTGTCATCTGTCAATTCATCGACCGTCAGTGTCGATATTGCTCGTATCACACAGCGTTTTCAATCGCTTTATTCTGTTTGTAACTAAAAAACGTTATTTATAGATCAAACGCTGAGAAAACTGATTTTTGTAACCCTTGTCTGTATCAAACTCTTATTAAGTGCGCTGTCACAAAGACTTGGCTGTATTATCTACAATACCTTTGCCTATTAAAAACCTCAATTTAAACCAAAAAGTAATAACACCGGGGAATAAGACGAAAGTGAGTTACTTTTTTTAAATGTTTTTGAAATTATGAAGTGTCGGTTCTATTGCAATAATTGTAATGTAAATTATTAAAAAAAAAACTAGTAATTATTGTAAAGGATTCATGCGTGTTGATTCTTAGGCCATTTTTAATAATGTTCTTTGAAAATAGAATAAAAGAGGTTTCAATCTGTATATAAACTTTTTACGGAAACTAAAAAAAAATTAAACTATAAAGTCGTAAATTATTTAGGATTAAGGTATCCCTAGATTCCGTTTAGTTCCATCTTTTTTGAGTCGTAGAACCCTGAAGATGTTTTATTAATAGTCTTGGCGCAAAAACATGATGATTGTTACTCTTAAAGTGTATTTGCGTGATTAAATCATATGATTAGGACATTCACAAGAAAAGTTGAGAAGCCGGGATAAACCCCAAGGATTTGGTAAGCTGAAGGCGGCCGCAGAATAATAACTATTAGAGAATAATGGATTTGAAGAAAAATAACAGTGGAGAACTAGATAACAAAGATAATATTTTACAAAAACAGGATTAATATATTAATGTTATTAGCTCCATATCTTAAGTGGGATTGCGATTAAGTGGGGATAATTTTTTCAAATATTTAAGTGACACCAGGACAGTAATACCTGCAATTGACGTTATACGAATACGGTGCTGTTATCTGGAATCCTTACGAAGAGAAAAACGTTCTAATGATTGAAAAAATACAACGTAAATTTGCTCGATGGATATATAAGAAACAGTACGGATACTATCCCTACTTATACCCTTCCTTATTCGTGTCTGGTATGGTGGACATTGAAACGTTGATATTTAGAAGGGCAATGTCTCAAGTCATGCAATATCTGTCCATAATTCACAATATGATTGATAGTCCCCAAATACTAGAGCGTGTCCGCATCTTGGTCCCTGGGAACGTGTCAGCAAACTCGCAGGGACAGGTGGCGCCGCGGCGCCGCCCGCGACTGCTGGAGCCCCCCCGCGCATGTACCGAGCGCGCTCGTCAAGCGCCCACCAACCGCGTACTCCGCATTATTGGGGAAATACTTGCACAGCACCACGAGCTAGACTTATTTGCCGATGAATACATTTGTATAAAGAAATTCAAATAATTTTAAATGAATTCTAGCCATCACCAACTTACATATATTGTTTTCATCATTAATTATTATAATTGCTATTTTGCTATATTACTATTTTATTTTAATATTAATGTTATTTATGGACTCAGATTGTATTTTTTATGATTTATTTTCTCTATGATATTATTGATGTATTTTTAATTAGGATATTGTATTGGAATGCTCACATACTTCATCTTCTCTATAGTATTCTCTTTAATCCTTCTTACCTCAAGAATCGTTTTGAGTTTCTTCGTGATTCCCATTCGCGTAACCTAAGATCAGCAGAGAGCTTGAAATTGTATATGCCACTACACACTAGTAAATTTATGAACAAATCTTTTACTGTACAGGCCGTTCGTTTATGGAATGAACTCCCACTGGCAGTCAAACGCGCTCCATCCCTACCAGTTTTTAAAAAAAACTAGTAAAGAACCATTACCTTGCACTTCGCTCCCACACTAGCCATTTAATATTTAATATAATATAATATATATGTAGTATATTGATTGCATTTAGTTAAATGATTAAATATATATATATATATATATATGTATGTATATATGTATGTATGTATGTATGTGTGTGTATGTGTATATATATATATGTGTGTATATGTGTATATATGTATATGTATGTATATATATTTATTTATATAAAATATGTATTCTTTTTTATCACACCAATGTGCTCTACCTTTGTCATTTCTGTGTAATCTTGTCCATTCACTGGTTGTCCGGAATAAATTGCTATCAGCAATAAGACCGCCCATTGCATACTTCTTTTGTATATATTATTAGTAATTTTTATATATGGTGTGCAATAAAGAATATTAAATAAAAAAAATTGTAAAATAATTTTGTTATTACCTATATAATGACGAGGATGTGTAATACCGAATTGTTAATCTAATAAGCGTTTTGGATGTGTCGTCTGTTAGCTTGTAAGATGAAATTAAATAAATAAATAAATAAAGGAGATGTAGCCTTCTTTTGCATAGTGCATTTTTAACTAACAGAATAGAATACAATTATACTAATTTTCTATGTACTTTAAATCGTAATTGGCGAGAATAATACTTTTATTAATAGACAGTCTCCAACCAACCAGCCTTTATTATAATTTACTAGTGATGATAATCATTAGGTACCCCAATCAATTCCTTCTTTAACCTCTCACATGTGTTTTATACATGGTGTGACTTTTAAATTGGGCAGTGTGGCAGGACTTAAATCATAATGTTACTGGAAACTAATTTAGGTATAATTTTTTTTGGTGTAAAAAATTTATGTAACACAAAAAAGTAAATAAAATTAAATTGCTAAACATTTTGGGGGTTTGTGAAAATAAAATAATCACCGTCGTGAATGTGAGCAATCCTTTGATAAATTATTTGTCTACTAAGATATCTCTGAATGTGTTACGTCCACACTTAATAATTCTGAAGAAATATAATATACTTTAAAATTCAGTAGAATAATTTGGAATATAAATAATATATTACTATATTGTATTATCATTCTCTAGGTACGACAAATTAAAAGTAAAACCGAAGAATTTTTCCTTTAGATTTAGAGTCCCCGCAGGCTACAAACTCTACGGCGGCTGACCGCTAAGACTTACTTACTTATTTAACGGTCAGCCGCCGAAGAGTCTACATCACCTGAAGATGTCTCGTGTAGAGGCGAAACATGTGTCGTACTATCATCGATGGTGTGTCTTTTCTAGAAGAGTGGTGTTGAGAGTAGTGGTGTTGGGAGTGGGTGCTCTTCAAACTAGGTAAGACGCATCATTTCATTTAATTGAGCGGATGGTTGCAAAATAACTATTAATATCTTTATTATAATGGATTTCAGCAAAGTAACGCCTAATTCTATCAATTACCTTAAAAGTATTTATTAATTTGCAAGTCAGCTTTGCATATAAATGGTACTCACATTTTATACAATATTATTGTTTACAAAATCTGAAAACTAAATAAAGGGTTATTACTTTTTATAGTATTAAACGTGGACCGACTAGAGTTGGACTATTTCCTATAAAGTATAGGTGATAAACAAGCACACAGTCCAAGTGATGGTAAATGGATGCTGTAGCTCATATACATCTACATTTATTCTCAATTAAGAATCGAAATGCAGGTGCGTAGTCATTCGTGAGGACTAAGATGGAATGCCTTGCTACCAGTAAAAGGGGTCTCCGATTCTTTACACTTAAAATATATAATAGAGCAGTAAATTGTCATTTTACGCTGGTATTATATCTACAACTTACATAATTTTTATCACTTTTTGGATATACTTTTTGTGCAAAGATTACTGACTTATCATTTCAGTTAAAAAATACCTATACCGTTAGGATTTTCAAATTTCCTGTATTATGGAGGCGACTTGTAGGCCTTTATTATTTACTATTGATTTCTAATGTAATTTGTTTCGTGCAGAATTCGAACCTGTGGCCTACAGCGCCACAGGTTCATTCAAATTATCTATATTATATAATAAAGTTCATCAGACTATTTGCTTATAAGCTGCTGAGCACTAAGCCGTCGAACCTTTTCTAAAACAAGGCATTGGTTATTAAAAATGTAAATGCGATGTCGAAAGGTGTTTAGAAATTAAATTCCATTATGCGAATGTAATATATTATTAATAGGCAATTCGCTCCGGATTCGCACGGGAGATTTCTAGATAATGGATAAAAGCGCCACTTACCTGGTCCTATTTTGAATTTAAGCCATTCAGGGACCGAATCAACACCCAAAAATTATCAAAATCGGTCATTTTTGAGTTTTTTCGACACTAACGGAGAGCAATTGATTTTTATATACAGATTGTCCCAAAAAATTGATTATACTACAGCGCCTAATAGTACAGGTATCAGGCGTTCAAATAAAAATACCAAAAAAAAATCGAAAAAGTGGTGCCAAAAACATGAAGGTTTAAAAAATGTTTTTAGTGACCTTACTGTACTTTCATGTACACCACTGCCGCAAATTAATGAAATTCGTTGCGTTTTGGTGTTATATTATTTATCACAGACGATTATATTAATAATTTGGTAAAGACTATAAGGATCTACTATATTTTTGCAAAAAAAAAAACTTCAATTTTTAGCATGAAATTTTATAAAAAAATAATTTTGACAAAAGTTTGAGAGCCAGTCGTGAAAAAAAGTATGAAGACCTAAATGGCTAACTATTTAAAAAATATGCGCAGTTAATTCAGTTTACGAAATGGTATAATACATAATTTAATTTTATGTAAAGGTGTAAAAAGAATAAATTCGACTGAAGAAAGAAAAAAATAATCTTGTCTTAAATTGTCATAATAAAAACGTTAAGTTGTACATAAATCAACGTTTATTTCATAACAGATGTTCAAATTGTCTGCCACCCACTCTGATACAAGCTAAACATCTTCTCTTTCTTATAAATAAATACGCTTCTAAGAAGCCGAGCGTAGCGCCGTTCAGTTATTTTTGAAGCGTCCTCCTGCACATGACTGCGCAATTCCTTCAAACTTGAAATAGGCTTGAAGTACACCTGTTCTTTTAGACAGCCTCAGTAAAAAAATCTAGTGGATTTAAGTCCGGGGATTGCGGAGCCCACAAAATGGGACCTAAACGACCAATCCGTTTATTTGGTTACGTCACATTTAATGATTTGATGAATTTTTTTTGCAAAAATATATAATAATTACTCGTACTCTTTACTTCATTACTTATAGAATCATCTATGAGGAGTGAGAGTTTTCTCACTCCTCATTGCGTTGCGTTTTTGGTAAACACCAATAGTCCAGTCAAATTAGTCCTTAAAATAGAGGTAAGGTTACAATAATTCCCATAGAGCTAAAAATTGGTATGAATGTTCAGAATACCATTATAAATGAATTGTGAAAAGTCCCCATCAATCCCCCTTGTGCAAAAAATTTTATTGATGGTGAAAGTTTGCAAAAATAGGTTTTTCGCGTTTTTCAGCTAAACGGTGAGTTTTACAGCAAAAATAGTTCAGACAAAAATTGTAGATCATCCGATTCTCTACAAAAAATGTATCTACACTTTTTTTCATAAGTATTGCCATTTCCGTGATATAGCGGTTGAAAGAATTGAAAAAAAATATTTTATTCGTAATATGCACGTTAATGTACTTTTATATACATTTTTAAACCGATATATGAGTAAATACATGAGTCCCTATGTCTTATACATACAAATTATAAAATTCTTAGAATATAAATGAACGTCAAAAACTCCCCTATTTTCATTTAGTCGCATGGCCTTGAGTAACATCTGTCTTCCATTCAATTGTCAGCGTGGCGATGCGACACAACAGATCAGCATGTTGATGCAAGTGATTCTCGAATGAAGAAAGATTCTCAAGACATACAAAGCCTCCTAGAGTGGTTTTCTTTACATGATCCTTTTCCAGAAGTCAACAGAATTGTATCTATTGCCAGTGGAATTGTTGGTGATGACAAAATTAATTGTCATAAAGCTCGTGAAGTTGGAATTGCTTGCATGTCAAAAATAACAGGATTGACGTTTGATAACATTAAATTGAAACGTGCTGATAAAGTAGTCCCTCTTTTAGCTATGAGTAGCACTGTCAAAGTTCACGATAAGAAGATTCCTGTTGACCCTGTATTATTATTTCAACGTATGAGTATTACGACTGCTTTGGAAGATGAAATTGAAAAATATTTCGAATATGAATTGGCTCCCTACCCATTGTCAATATTTGATGAAATTGGAATGCGTAAAACACAAAAGTCAGCCATTTACGATTGTTTTCAAACAGTAATATTAGATATTGACAATATAAATTCTACGTTCATCATCGACGGGGGATTTCTGTTACACCGAGTTGTCTGGGACCATGAAGAAACATTTCATAATATTTTAGACAAATATGTTCAGTATGTACGTAGACATTTTGGCCATAGAGTGACTGTATTATTTGATGGTTACACCGATTGTAAAAAAAATATCAAAGCCGCAGAACAACGACGTCGAGCTACAACAACATCTTCATCTTCTGATGTTATTTTTGATGAAATTATGACAGTTCCCACAAGCAAACAAAAATTTCTTGCAAATACCCACAACAAGTCTCGGTTTATTTTAATGTTAAAAGAAAAATTTACTACTGAAAATATTCTTGTAAAACAAGCTGAAAATGATGCTGATGTTCTGATCATTGAAACAGCAATAGAACAATTCAACTCAACAAATACAACTATTGTTGTTGGTGAAGATGTCGATTTATTAGCATTACTTACTGCTCGAACTCCAACAGAAAAAATTATTTATTTTTTTAAACCGGGAAAGCAGCAATCGGAAATATATACATCAAAAAGTCTCTGTGCTTTTCCAAAATGCCAAAATCATATACTTTTTCTACACGCAATAACTGGCTGCGATACAACATCAGCATTTTTCAAGAGGAGCAAAACAACGGTTTTGAAATTGTTCGAGAAACAAAATTTAATTAATTGTGCTGAAGTTTTTAAAGATAGTGACTCTACTCCAGAAGTTATAATCACTAATGGAATTCGCTTTCTTCTTTCTATGTACGGAGCTCCAAAAAAAATTACCTGCTTGGATAAGCTCCGATACTTATCTTTTGCAAAAAAAACTTATAATAAAAAACAAGTGCAATTAGCTTGTCTTCCCCCAACCTCTGCTGCTGCTCAACAACATCTATTCCGGGTATATTATCAAGTTCAAGTGTGGCTTGGTAATAAAATGGATCCAGAAGACTGGGGTTGGAAGTTAGTTGACAATGCATTGGAACCAATTCATACGTTACTCCCACCTGCACCAGAAAAACTCCTTAACACCATCTTTTGCAATTGCAAAAAAGGTTGCAATGCTAAATGCGGCTGTAAAAAGGTTGGACTGTTTTGTTCTTTAGCATGCTCCAATTGTCAAGAACAGTCGTGCTCCAATGTTGAATCGATACTAGATGAGGATAATTACGATATCAGTGATGAGACACATGATGCATCACTTTTAGAACATATTTGTATCCAGCAGGAAGATGAGGAAAAAGAAGATGAAGAAGAAAACGAAGACAATATACTAGAAGTTCCATTGGATTATTATGAATCCGATGAATAATTTTTCCAAATTATTTTTTCATTTATTTATTACATAATTTACGCAGCTTTCATCATTTTCAATACTCCATTTGCATTCAATAGGATCATAATAGATCGTGGAATAGGCCTACCGGGGAAACCACGTTAAAAAAAAAGCGCCAAGCACACTACCTCATAGGTGGTGTGGAAACGTGTGCATATTACGAATAAAATATTTTTTTCAATTCTTTCAACCGCTATATCACGGAAATGGCAATACTTATGAAAAAAAGTGTAGATACATTTTTTGTAGAGAATCGGATGATCTACAATTTTTGTCTGAACTATTTTTGCTGTAAAACTCACCGTTTAGCTGAAAAACGCGAAAAACCTATTTTTGCAAACTTTCACCATCAATAAAATTTTTTGCACAAGGGGGATTGATGGGGACTTTTCACAATTCATTTATAATGGTATTCTGAACATTCATACCAATTTTTAGCTCTATGGGAATTATTGTAACCTTCAAAGTCTTATTTGACTGGACTAAACGAATTTCATTAATTCGCAGCGGTGGTGTACATGAAAGGATATTTTTTTAAAACATTCATATTTTTGACACCACTAGGCATATTTTTTTGTACTTTTATTTGACCTGTGTTATTAGGAACCCCAGGATTATCCATTCTTCCCGGGACAGCCGATATGTAGATACCGAATCAAATCAAATAGTTTATTTGTGATTCACAGGTTATAAAAGGTCTTAATTAAATACAAATAAAGTTCAGTCTTAGTTTCAGTCTCTTTAGATATATAAATAACTAAAACTATAGAAAAATAATATAAAAGCTAACAATAGTTAAGTACTAGAATAACTAAAAACACATAGCATTTAAGCAAACATAAAAGTTTAGTTTTTATCCTTTTCTAAATTGTAAGTAGATAGCCAAAACATAGGTTAAGGATAATCGAAGTCAGAGTATCTAAAGTTACGTATAGTTTTTACTTAAAACACCAATCCATAATCCAGAACGCAGGTTCTAAATTTTTTATGTTTGTAGTATTCCTATTTTATAATTATACTAATACATGGTGTTTTCTAAATACATAGTAACGCCAATTTTCTTATATATACAGTAAAGAACCATTACCTTGCACTTCGCTCCCACACTAGTCATTTAATATAATATAATACAATATAATATAATATATATGTAGTATATTGATTGCATTTAGTTAAATGATTAAATATATATTTTATATATATATATGTGTGTGTGTATATGTATATATATTTATATGTATGTATATATATTTATTTATATAAAATATGTATTCTTTTTTATCACACTTCTCCTGTGTATTCTCTGTGTATTCCCACTGTGTACTTCTCCAGACAAATTGTATAAAAGTCATTTCGTTTTTTAAAGTTGTATTTCAATCTCCAATCAGAATGTAAGTTGTCATCATTAGAATATGTGCAAAATGTTTCCTTATGATGATAAATATAGAGCTTTAAAACTGTTAACATTAATCCTTAATGTATAAAACGTTTTATAACTATAATGAGTATTTTTTAATCAATTTTATTATAAGAGCTCAAAACAGCACAATATTATTAAAACTATTGATGTTCTAGATAAAAATTAAGACAGTAAAATCATGCAAATATATCAATCCCTTAAATACAAAAGGTTTTGTATTTACAGAATCACATAAAGTCGGCCTATTTCATACAAAATATTTGGGTCGATACGGTACCCTTTAACTAGGTCAACGCAAGTGGAGTTTTTGGAGGTTGGTCATTATATGGTATAAAAGTATCATGGCGATTCAAAAACCTGATTGAAGTTTACCAATCTGACTGCCATGATTGATAATTGAATATACATTTGGATGTGTGGATTTTCAGTTAGTTCATGTTTTGTAAAAATTCCCTTACTGGACGTCCTACTTTAGCATAATATCTCCTAGTTTTGAGCGGCTTAGCTTCAGATTCTACTATCTCTAAAGGGACATATGTGTGTATACTATATTTTGCTACTTTTGGAGATATTGTATTTTATATCATATTGTATTTTTTCGTGTCGTATATATCGATGTTTAAGAGTAAAATGAATACTTACTATATATACTACTATTTTCATTGAAATCAATTATGTAGTCAGAACAAACCACATTAGAATAAATTTTATATACACTACATGGTATACCATTATATGGATGAATACTGGCCTTTTAAATATCGGAAACATCGTAAGTTGTATTTTAAAAGTTTGTAATAAATTAAACGTTTTATTACAATTTTTAATAAAGTAATTATCTCTAGTAAAAGAAGTTAAAGAGGTGCAAAGGCCTATTATTACTATCAAATTTAAGCATAAAACTCTAGACAACTTCAACTCAACTGTTTCTTAAGATTTCCGCGGAATAGACAACTCCATTAAATAATTCACGCAGTAAGTTCTTTAACTTTTGACTTAGTTTAGTAAAATTGTAGTTCAATTCTTTAGCAACGTAACTTTGTAAGAAGTTACAGTAAGTAAACGCTCTCACAGAATACTAGCGTAAAATAGCAGCTTAATGCTGTTGTGTTTTGTATGATGAGTGAAGAGAACTTGACACCGTCTTTACCGGAAACGAGTCACTGTGACAAGGCATCTTCATTTTGATTCTTAATTGAAGATAAATGTAGATGTATTTTAGGCCACAGCATCAACTTACCATCAGGTGGACTGCGTGCTCGTTTGTCACACCATTCCATAAAAAAAGAAATTAACCTTCATAATATTTTGTTTAAAAACATTTTTACAATATGGTTGGTATATGCGTTCTATCGCGAATCCTCAAGGTAATTTTGACTAGGGAAGTTTAACCCAATAGATGACAACAGTACAACAGTATCTCAAGTTATTAACGTACCTAAGCAGACGTGGTAGAGCCATGCTGTAGTATAGTTGTAGCACGAATAGGTTGGCTGGACCGGGGAAGGACCACACTCTCACAGAATACCAGCGTAAAATAGTAGCTTAATGCGGCTGGGTTTCGTATGGTGAATGTAGAGAACCGGCGACCCTTTTTACTGGAAACGAGGTATTCCATCTTGGTCCTTATTGGTGACAACGCATCTGCATTTTTATTCGTAATCGAGGATAGATGCAGATGTCTATGGGCCACAGCAACCACTTACCGTCAGGTGGACTGTGCTCTCGTTTGTCACCCTACACTATAAAAAAAACATAATTAAAAAAAAATTAATTAAAAAAAAAAAATTAAAAATTGTTTATTGCGTTTCAAAAGGTAGTAACAAACAAGTGGCAAGGGCCCCTGTACTGGGTTGTTAAACCTGTGTTACGGGGTACCCCGCTCTTCCAACAGATACATTTTAACAATTTGAAACATAGGATATTACATGGACATGAATCGATGAGATTTTTGATACTTAAGAAAGAGTGAAAGTGTGCGTTGTGTGTGTGTGTGTGTGTGTGTGTGTGTGTGTGTGTGTGTGTGTGTGTGTGTGTGTGTGTAAGCGTTTGTGTGTGTGTGTGTGTGTGTGTGTGTGTGTGTGTGTGTGTGTGTGTGTGTGTGTGTGTGTGTGTGAGTTTAGCGAATAAGCAGTTCTGTTTCTTCGTAATTAAGGCTAAGCAGAGTAGTTGTTAGCAAATTTTTTAATTTAGCACAAGTGAGGGGATACATATTAAGCCTACTATTTAATTTATTATATAGATGTTTTGATTGATAGGCGAATTGTTTTTTCTTAAATTTGGTTTTACAATATGGAATCTTGAAAACAGGTAGAATTCTACGTTTTAGTGTCTGGGGGGCAGTGTATGGTAAAGTGCTGTGGGTTCTTATAGCACTCTTTAAGATGTACATTTGGCGGGTTGTTAAGATTTTGTAAGATTTGTGTAGTTCGTGAGTTGAGAAACGGATTGGTTTAAAGAACATCACTTTCAGTAATGCTCTCTGAGCCCTTTCAAGAGTTATTAAATAGGACTTAGCTGCTCCACCCCAAGCTGTAATGCAGTAGCTTAAGACAGATTGGGCTAGAGCTTTATACGTACATATAAGGATTTTATTATCTGCGACATGTCTGAGCCTTCTAAAAACCCACATAAGCTTTCTTACCTTGTCGATGGTACACTCAATTTGTTTGTTCCATATAAGATGCTGGTCAATAGTGATACCCAGATATTTAATAGTAGACGATCTAGCAATATCAACACATTGACAGCTTTTCACCTGGTGTTGGGAGCAGCTATGAATTTTGAGAGCAAAGTCCGAGCGTGGTAAGGTAGATTTTCGTATCGTAAAAGGAACAAATTGGGTTTTTAATACATTAAGTGTTAATAGATGTGATCTTAAGTAATTTGATATATGTCGTAATCCTGATTCAGTCGTAATTCTAAGAGAATCCCAACTCTTTTCACTGAAGATCAGCGCGGTATCATCCGCATAAGTAAATATATCGCTTTTAGCGAAAGGTTTTCTTTCATTTCACGAATAAAAATTTACTTTGAAGGATATTTGCCGGTCTTATTCTTGCCAAAAACTACATATCAAACATTGTCTTTTAAAGAGTTATAGTTGTTTTTAATTTCATTCATTCGCAAACTATAAATTCTATTATATGAACGCTTTTGTACAAAAAGTACCGCGGATGTAATGAATCTAAGTTAAATACTGCCGAAATTTACATAGATGGTAGATTGTTACACTTTGGCCGATTATATCTTTATTCTACCGTAATATCTTAAGCGGCTTACATAAATTTTAAAGTACACGCGAAGTCATTGGCAAAGCTTCTCTTTGTGAAAACATTGAAAGAAGCGAACTTTAGAGATATAAGAACATATTTTCCCCTAACTTTCAGTTCACCTGCAATAAATTAACACTTTGTGTGACGTATGAGGGGCTGATAACAAACTAATACTAAAATAATGATTATATACATTTTCGTCTACCTAGACACAAAAAAGACGTGTAACTGTGCAGCAGTTTATGTTTGGGCGGATTTTTCAATGCTGTGGTAAAATTTATTTTATTGTATAAGTAATTTTATTGTATATGGACCCCACACACGGTCAGTTCTGTTGATATTTAAAAATAGTGGATTTTCGATATAATGATAAATATATTAATATCCGAGTTTTATATATAAGTTTATTTATGGATATATCGAAAATCCGATATTTTAAAAAATATCAACAGTTTTAGTTTGATCTGATATATAATCAGTTGATAACTGACCGTGTGTGTGGCCACCAATAGAATTAAAAAAAAGCACGGCTCATGAGCGTCTCACTTAATTTGATGAAAAAATAAATTGTATTTCTGACTTTTAAAATATACTATATACGCGTTATAAATTAAGCGCTTTATAATTTTAAAATTTAGTATAAACTGCAGGGTAAAAAATGAATAATGTTTACCAAAAAACCGATTACACAAAATATTAAATCGATATAGGCTGTATGGTAAATTTTTCTTTTGTCTATCAAGGGCTAGAAAAATATAAAAACACCTTTGTTGTTAAAAGTTGTTAAAAGCAATAAAACTTATAACAGTTGAAAATTATTTATAAATAAACTACGCGTACTACTATTGATATAAAATAGGGAATGAGTAGAAGCCATTCTGAAGCGAATAAAAAAAATAAACCTAATCTCGTTATGTCAATTTTTCGGGAGTTATCGTGACAACATACAAAATCAACATTCGGACGTCCACTTAAATTTTTTCCAAACTGTTTTTGTCAAAGTAGCAATATAAAATCATTTCTTAGAAAATATAAGATGGATTAACTACAGTGTTATCTTAATATATCGCCACCAATTTTTTCGTATAAGTGCAATATGTTTATGATAGAGGAACACAAAAGTGTTATGAGACGTGCAATCTTAGTTCAAAATTACAGCTGCCTGAATAAAATAGTTGATTTGTTTGACTTTTATATTCAGTCAGGTTTTTATTTACCTGATGGATAACTTTTATCTGGCGATTGAAAAACGAGCCCTGAAACAAAAAAATAATTTCATGATTAACATTGAGCTATTATGTACTACGTACTAGAGGCGACACTGCATTTAGTTACGCTGTCCCATTCAATTGCGGCGTTATCGCCGCACTTTACTCAGTCCTCGCTAGGCGCTAGTGGGTTGACACATGTTGGTTGATAATATAAAAAATCTCCTGATAAAATGTGCCACGGTGTATTTTTAGATATTGCACAAATAATTCAATAAATGTTAGCAAATACTAAGGAACAACTTTTCATCGGTGAATACTTAATTAATTTAAAAAAATAGTTTAATAATAAAACAAATTAAATATAGTATACAAAATAAATGACAACTTTTAATAATTGCGCACCCGATCTAATTTGATCTGAATGTTCTACCTACGTTGTTTATTCTATGACAAAAAACCAATCGCGCATGCGTCACACTACTTTCTACTGCGCATGCGCAAATACATGTAGCTCACATATTTAGTTTGAAACAGCTGTTCTAGTCCGCAAGTACCTGTTACTTCAACGATGGCCCTGTCATTGAGTGGCCTCACAATGGCAGCTAGGGAACGGCAGACTTTAGATGTTGCAGATAAATCGGGAATATCAATCAAAGAGCAAATCATAATTTTTGATGACGGTCCTTTAGGGCGAAGACAATCCTTCCAAAGCGTTTTACGAATATATGTGTCAGAGTTATCTTTCAGGTTAAATATAACCACCATTATAAGCTAAAATACTTTATTTTGAGCGTTAGTATAACGAAGTATGTAGCCTCAAGTGTTGTTACACTTTACAGAGCCTAAATTACAAAATATTTCGATTTGATATAAAAAATCAATACTATAATAGCACTATACGATTATTTAATAATACTATAAATCAGCGCACTTAGACGTATCACTTTTTCCCGCCACCACCCGCGTGATCGTTAATGCACATAGTTATGCATATAGCGTAAACTAGTGTTGCCAGGTGTCCCGATTTTCAGTGGTCAGGTAAACACGTCCCGCTTCACCCTTGATTGGGACGCCAAATGTCCCGATTTTTTACTAACCTGTCGGAGGTCTGTATTTCGATCGATCATTTTGAAATTGAATATATCTGTGAGCTGTTACTGTAACTGTTACTAAATTAGAATATTTTTGTTTTGGCAATTTCATATTATCTCACCAAACACATAAATAGTCAACATCAAGTTTTAAACTATACGCGTAATATATTGGCGAGATACAGATATCAATCACTTTGATTAGTTACCTTTTGCATCGCAGCCTGATATCCACCGCCACGTCGCGCTACATGCATCGATGTCGTTAATTTGATTATCATTTATTATGTAGTTCTATTACTGTTAATCAATACAGTAAACTTACATGCAACTGTTAAGATAAGTACACTTATTAAAATGGAAAATTCTTGTGGGTAAATTCTTCCACTAGTCAATATCTTCAATAGTTTGTAGGTCCAATTCCGTCGCAATGATTATAACCTAGGCTATCAAAGTTTGAAGTATTATAACCGTTTGGTGTGCATGAACGTATTTTATGTTGCATGATGCCGTTTTACGAGAGTTTTTTGTATATTTTTTATATTTTTATGTGTATTTATTATTATTTTCTGAATAACATAAAATCAATCGCAAAACACTGTTCAACAAGTTCTGATTGATGATGAAGATTAATTCGCACAGACGAATGTACAGTTTTTACGACATTTGAACGAGAATTTATCCGTCCAATTGATCAGTCTAAAATAATAATTATAAAACACAAGGTTCATTCCGTGAATAGGACCAGTATACCTAACCAATGGTGAACAAAATGGCTACAAAAATCTATTTTTTGCAGCCATTGTAACTGTCCCAAAATTAAAACCAAATTCTCGATTATTTTCCCTTCTATCCTCACTGGACCCGACCAAACTAGCAGAAACAAATGAAAGCGCAACCAAGCACCATGAATGACACTTTGTTAAATACCGTTATAGCCTATTAAAGTCCACCACTGAACATAGGTCTCGCCTATATTTGCCATTGTTGCCACGCTTGGCGAGCAGGTTGGCAACCGCAGTTTTTTTTAACTTTTAGTTATTATTAAGAAAACGCTGCTACTAATCTCGTGATTTGCTTCCCTCTGTCGCCTCTTATCTTTATTATTATATTATGTTGCCCACGGGATGATACGGGGTAGTTGATAATCTTACACCGCAAATACACGGCACTTTGTTAAATGATATTATTTACTTATTTCATTAATAATTTTATTAGTTTATTTTATAGTAAGCAATGTACAATTATAATTTTTAACACTGTAAAATATATTTGACTCAGTAGCTTAGCAATGAGTTGTAGCCCTGAAGGCTGTGGGTTCGAATTCCGCACGGACCAAGCATTTACATGGCCTACAAATAATCGTTCCGGATCTGGATGATTGTCCTTGTGAAATTAATGCACTTATGTTAACTCCCACCACGATATACTTACGAGAAATTTCTAGTGTGGAGCTAATGTTATAAAAAATCAAAAATAAAAAAGAAAGATATAAGATCCATGGCAGTTCAAGGGCTAAGTGCTAGCCGTAAACGCGAGCAACCCGAGTCCGATCCCCGCCGACAACAATGAAATTGTTAGTTAAAAAAACAGGACAAAACTATATCAAAAGATATCTATTTTATATTATACATATTTTTCAATTCGAACGTAATTATATATATTCGAACGTAATATTACTTACACGTTTATAATTGTTACATTGACTTTGTGACATTCCTTAGTCTACTCAAAAGGTTAAAAAAGCAAAGCCGATTTCAATTTACTAAAATAATTAAATCATTTCCACATATTAGCTTCCGACATCGAGGCTTAATCCAATATTAATTCTTCTATATGCTATGTCTTAGCACCGAACTCTTAAGCTATTATGTGGAAATCATTTTATTCTTTTAGTTCCAATAGTATCCACATGATTCGTGACTACAATGGTCCCCACACACGGTCAGTTAAAATGATCGGTTGAACTAACGTACATCCAAAAACTTACCGTGAGTGTGAAATCTTAAGTTGAAATTTTTAACGGATGGCACACCACGGAGTTTTCCGGGCGCTCCGTAATCCGCTGGTGACTTTTATTCTGTTCCAGTTCGTTTTAATTAGTAGCTACTTACATTAATTCTATGCTGTTTAGATTTTTTATCATCTTATATATTGCGTAATTTTCCTTTTATTTTTTGACATTGATCGTAAGGTACTATAATCATATAAGTAGAATACTATTAAAGTATTATTTTTAAAAGGTTTGAATAAAAAGGACGTTATTTTCTATGTTCGTGAACAACGATTATTCCGGCATTTTACGAAAAGGATAGCAAGCTAACAAAATTAGTAATACGGAAGATAAAGCATAATCAAATGGAGAAGACATTTAATCTTCATTTTTTGCTTAAATATCTTAACTTCGATTTTTATGATAAGAATATCTATTATCCAGATTATCCCGTGGGTGTCGTAAGAGACGACAGAGGGAAACAAATCAGGGAATAGGCGGTAGCGTCTTCTAAATTACATTAATAGTAGTGAAACTGCGATTGCCAACATGTTTGCCAACCATGGCAACTGGTGAAAATATCCTCCCACCCTATCTATTAGGCGATCTATGGGAGAGGTACAAAATTCTGCTCGAGACCAAACCTGCTCGGGGCAAGTGGAGCAATAAGACAACCCCTGCCACGCTACAGTGTGAAGGTAATAAACGAAATTGGAGTACTTGAGCAAACTAACTGCTCGGAGCAAGCTGAGCCATAAGACCAAGTCGACCCCTGCCTCGCTATCCGTGAATTTCTGCAACATCGGGCGACTTCATTCAAACCTTAACGCCGTCCACTACCATCAGGAGACAGTGAAGCCGGCTTTGCTCTTTATAACCGAGACACAAGTGTCCTCTCCGGCTGATATTTCGTATCTCTTCTACCCGAAGTACAAATTAGAACACTCCTTTTCCCCGGGCTGTAGTTTATAAATACGCGTCAGAAAGGACATCTGTTTTAGACGCCTCGGCAGTCTGGAAGGCACGGACCTGTTCTATGGCCTATGGCTATGCGGAGAGAGCATAATATTAATAAAATAATTGTAAAAGTGGTCAAAAATTGTCTAAGTTATTGAACGTGTTCACTGTTCATAGAAAGTAGCAGCGTATTCTTGTTGTATACAAGTTGGAGAGTGCTCTTGTACACCCGGAGATGTATATACGGGTGTACATATTGTTGTCATTAGCTCAAACACAGATATATATATATATAATTTTAATCCAGAATATATATATATATATATATATATATATATATATATATATATATATATATTTCTGGATTAAAACGATTGGGTTCGCATAACGCGACGATGATACTTTGACATTCCCATTATCTAGCATTTCATATACCATGCCATTTACCAACGATCTCTCAGAATGTGATAAACGTTACGGTCTACACACAATAGGCACATTGTCTTTAAGCTCTATAACCATTTCAGGTACATTGGTAAACCCAAGAACATGCATTCTTTTTTAAAAACAAACGTGATGTTTGTTTAATAGTTTTACGTTTTTAATAATAGTTTAAGTAATAATAGTGCTCCAACGACTCACCATATTTGACAAGTTTGCTTAGCATTTCCGTCAAAAGTTCAGAATAGTCTTCACGACAAGATCGTATTTTATTTATCCATACCAGCACTGTTTGCTCCTTGCTCATGGGGTCGAATTCTGGTATAACATTAGCGTTAAACGATTATTTAGGCTTTTCTGAACTTTTAACGTTATTTAAAATTGTCAAAAACTCATAAAGAATACGGTTAGTATCAGATTTTCTTACTATTATTATTAAGAATAACTAACTCACAGCTGGAACTGCCACTCCGGTACATTCTCCTCGATTTCTGCTTTTCATTCTGATCGTATCTCCTTTATTTATTTTTCCTTTAGTGTTGTTTTGTTCCTTCTTTTCGATTCCTCTTACTCATATTTGTGTAGTGTTCTTTCGCCCCGTAACCTGGGCTCTCCTTCACCTTCAAACCTGGGTGACCTTCTGATCTCTAACCTGAGCATCCCTTGGCACTCTAACCTGGCTTCACCTTCACCCTCAAACCTGGGTGATTCCCTGCTCTCCAACCTGAGCATCCCTTGGCCCTCTAACCTGGCCTCACCTTTACCCTCAAACCTGGGTGGCCCTCTGCACTCTAACCTGAGCATCCCTTGGCACTAACCTGGCCTCACCTTCACCCTCAAACCTAGGTGAGTCAACTTCATTGGTCAGCGGCCCCTTCCCTCAACCGAGTCCAATGTCATCCATTGTATTCGTATCTGAAACTTCCAATAGAATAGCTTAGAATATAGTCTTTGGTATCAATTCATCGTCAGATTAATTCATTATCATAAGTTATTAGTTCGTACACATGTTATCAAAATGTTCAATCCGAATTCGAATTACATAAGATTTCTTAAAAGTTCTTACAGGAACCTAATAAAATACCTACAGGAAAAGCACAAAGAGGAAAAACAAGTTTATTAATCCTTTTGAAAAAAAATATGGAAAAACAATGACAATTCAACTTCTTTCTTTTCCACGCTATATTTTTGCAACTACACATTGGTTTTTATCTACGTATGATCAAATCTGATGTAATGGTTGGGTCCGTCTAGGATATGATCACAAACTGCAGACTTCCCTGATAATAAATCTGTTTGATAGACCACAAATCCTCGCGAAAGAACACCGATTCCTACCAAGGATGATACGTGAGGCTATTGAAATTAAAAAACATCCTAATTTCAATAGAGAAGGAGGCTGGCTACTACCACCTGCTTGGGATCCTATAATCAATAAAATTAAAACTAAACCCAAGCATACCACTGCAAGACCTCAGGACATAGTCAGTTCATTTTGCATAGATCGGACCATAAACAATAATTAAAAAAGCTGAAGGTACTCCGGTTTTAACAATGACATCAGGACGTCAGTCATCTCAATCCCCCGTGACCATGGTTGCTGGAAAGCGCCCGAAACGTCGGGAATCAAAAATAAAAGTAAATAAAAAGTAAAAATAAACGCGATAAAATCCGTAAAAGTAGTTTTAATAAAATACAGACTTATTTAGGGTTACCAGAAAGAAGCTAACAATAAATATAATATATAAGGGTGGTCGGCTGACTACTATAGTACTGTTGCACAATGTAAAAGTTGAAATTTGGGGGTGCACCTACAAAACAACATTAAAGGACCTATCAAATAAGCCAAAATAAAATATTAATACTATTAATTAGTTATAACTTCTTTACACCTACAGACAAACTATACAGTGAAACTAAAATTATGAATATTTATCAAACATATTGCTATAATACCTGTATACTAATAAAGAAAATTTTAGATAGTAAAATACACACAAAATTAAAATTTATAACAAATGAAGGCAAAGAAAAGAAAGTACTTCGTAACACTAATAATATTTACATACCTATGGTACGAACAAACTATGGTAAGCAGAGTATATTTTTTGATGGAGTTAAAATATATATTAAACTACCACAAAAAAAAATTAAATAGTTTTAACATCTTTAAAAGCAAACTAAAACAACATATTGGTGGAGCGTCGAGCCTAAGGTTGCCGAAGTCTAATTCCCCGGTCGAACCTTAAAACCTATTACGCGAGCTATTAATCTAAGTGGACTGTATCTACAAAATGTTTCTACACTTATATAAACGGCGACTATAGCATGCGGTGCAATGCACTCGCTCTTCCCTAAAAACGAACTATTATTTGCCAAATCGATGAAAGGAATCCTGCTTGATTAGGAGAAAACAAAATTGGAGCGGGTTAAAACACAATTATATCAAGCAGGCAATATTATTAGGAATATTCACTCACCGGAGTGTCTCTTCTATGCTGTTGGGCACTATAGCTGCGACTTCTGGAACTTCTTCTAGAACTATTTTTCACACGGGGTGAGGCGGGTTTCCTGGAGCTCGACTGCTTCCAGGCTAAAGCGGTTCTACTAGCGGTGTGGTTCCAACAACGAGCGCGGCGGGAAGAGAGCTCTTTAGGACACTATTATCCTAGGCGGTGTAGTTCCAACGATGAGCGCGGCGGGAAGAGAGCTCTTTAGGACACTATTATCCTAGGCGGTGTAGTTCCAACGATGAGCGCGGCGGGAAGAGGGTGCGCGTCGGTCGCGCGTGCCTTTTATACCTTCGGTTGCGATGATTACGTGATATTCTAGAATCATCTTCTTTCCCCTCCCACCCCACCACCCCGATGTGTTGATAGGAGGGTATGAATGATATCGTTTTGGAAAAGGATAAGCGATTTGGCAGCCTACCGTCAAAAAAAAATACGAATGGTTTTCCGCGCAACCACATATAATGAATAAATTCTAAATCCGACCCTGTTCATATGCCGACCGCTAATCAGCGTTAATCGGTAACGATAAGAAATACCTTACTACCCACTTTATTAACTTATGTTCTAAAAGATTGGTAACTTGTTCATATATACACAAAAAGATAATATTAGAAGTATTAAGTTGTATGCCTAAACTAGTACGAAGTTGTATGTCACGAAACTCTTTCCTTCCTTTTTGATGTTAATATATATATTTGCAATCTGTACTTCTCATTTAGTTAAATGTATATTTCTTTTGAGAATAAAAAATCTTTAACCATATTTTAGGGACTTATGATAGTAAGGTCTATGATACAAAAGCGTTAATATAGAAGGTCTCATAATAAGTTAAAGCAAATATGTGAATATAAATTAAAGCAAATATGTGAAACGTCTCCAATATATAAAAGCATTATATTATTAGAAATGTGGTTTAAAAAGGATTATTATAGTGGCTTGTAGACTGTATAACAGCATCTGAGACCGAGGTAAAAATCTTGTACTCGCTAACCGATGTCTCCTAGGCATAATATCTTAAAGCTGGTGGTGAATGGATTTGTTGTAGCAATATATCTTTCCCGTGGATATCGCACATCCATTAGTTTTTAGGCGGCGTCTTAGCGCATAGAGTTATGATAGGTCCGCTATCTTTTGGGTTGGTACGAGTGTGTTTGGTAGTTTTAAGTGGAAGTAGCATACTCATCTCCATGTCTTAGTACATTAGCGCTATGACACTTGGATTTTTGACTACTGACGTCTTAGTAGCGTGCTACTATGACACGTTAGTCTTAGTTTTAGTTAACAAAAATATCAATTTTATTACCAACGTTTATAGGGGCCATGTGGGTGTGTTGTGAGAGGGCGCCATCCGTATGATAGTTGCATTGATGCTTACTGCTGCTTGCAGTATTGCATCTTGTGATGAATCTGCGGGTGTACTGCGCCTGTCCGACGATATTCATTTTGATGCTTGTTGGGTTTTGCAGCTTTGGGTCTCTGCGGTAGTTGTTTGGCGGGTCGCTATTCTCAATGGTGCTCCTTTGTCCAAATCGGTTCATTTCGCTACGGTGCTACAGATTGTCTGACCTCCATGATGTTTTATATAACAAAATAATAATATTTTTCTGTAAATTTTCCACCTTTGAATGATTGAAGGCAACTTGTTGGTGGGTGAGACAAACATGATCGAAAAATACATATACCAACGTCAATGACACAAACCATTTCTAATGGCAAATTATTACTATTATCTTATTGGTTTGCCAGTTATTTTGTTGTGGACTACGGTTCAGTTCTCAATTTAACGTCCCCCTTCGGGGGGAGCTCGTTAGTTGGTTGGCGCTCATCGCACACGGCGTGTGTGTAGCCGTGTGTCTCCACCACATTTTTTTTAATGTGGGAAGGCGAAACCCTTGCATCGGATATTTTAAGATATATATAGTGTGAGCCTTTTCCAAGCGGGAAGGGATAATTGATAATGTAAACCTGATACAAGTGGAATAGGGACGATTTAATGTTCATAAACTTTTCTCGAGCCCTGTCTTCGTGAACGGGGTTCACTTAGCTTAAAATAATATAAGGCACTACTATCGGATTAAATCGCTCTAGTGATTGTTTATTTTTCCAAAATAAACCTAAAAGAACTAAGTTACTAAACAAACGCAACCTAAATAGGGGTACTAATACTATCACGCCATAAATATTACAAACGGCTAACTACTAAACCTTTAGAAAGATCATTTGGATAGATCATAACATATTTTTTCTTTCTGGTTACGTATATAGATATATTTAGATAGATAAGGTTAAATAATAAATATAACATGTAAAAGGAGAGGGGGAATACGTTACAATATAAATGATATATTGCAAACCGCTAACATTAATTGCCATGCGGACGACTGCGCTTGTGATGCTTTATACATCGGCCGTGCCAATGTTTCTCGGGAAAATGTCGCCGAGTACGGAACAAAATTGTGTCTGAAGTCGAGACTTTTTTGATATCTAGATCAGTACAATCCCCAGAATAGAAAAGTTTGCGCGTTTAAGGCTAAAAGGAACCCCTTTGTGGTGGTATCTCCTCAGTTCTAGGGCGGTCCCCTTGTTGCCTCAGTCAGTATCGGAATCCTCGGCATCGAAATATCGAGCGACGTGCAGTTTCGTGGTCACTTGGAAGATAACGGAAAATTGGTCTCTTAATTTTTTTACTATTTTTCACTGTTGATAACGTTTTGAAGAATTTGCTGAATTATGATTTTGCAGTTAAGTGAGTTCAGAAATTTTTAAGACAGAAAACGAAAACTTTACCTTTTCATTAACATAAATTTAATTTCTTTTAAGAATTTAATCATTTATTTTTACATTACATGATTTCACATAACCATGCTTCAATTATTTAAAAAAAATCCTATGTTAGTTATGTCTTGAAATAATAATCAAACAAAATATAACATGTGTTTAAACATTTCAATTTATCTCAAACTTAAGTTTTTCAAAACTATTTTTATAAACAAATAGTTTTAGTTTTAGTTAATTTCCATTAATTAAAAACATTATATACCTCTTTTATAATAGAACTATCCAATAAAGATTGATACGTGATATTAATTTATTTAAGAAATTTGCTCGATAAATAATTTTTACGGTAGTATAAAGGCGACCCCTATTTTACATAATATTGCTACACAAACTTAAATTGAGTCAATGAACAATGATGGGCAAATTAAAGTATCTCCAAGATGTACTTAATGTTTCTTTTATGACATATAAATATATGACATATTTTATCACATATATGACACTTAAAATAATGAAATTAAAACAAGTTTCTCTGCAGTATCGAGACAGCTAAGAAAAAAAAGCCATTGTAGCTTAGGAGCTGGGTGCTCTCGGTAAATTTCCACTTATTTGTAATGCGGTCATAATATATCTTCAGCATTACCTAAGGTATATTGATCTCGTCTTGTTACACAGTCTGAATACAGTTTTTTTTTGCGCCCGAAGCAATTGGAAAGGACTACCCTTTATGTAGGGAGGCGGAAAATGCATTACGCATACCACGATAGCGGGTCTATCTATGAGGGACTCACTGCCTACCGGGGGGAACCTAAGTGATACCCTCTAAAAACCGCCTTTGGGGACTGGCAACTGGCTGTTTAAGCTTCTTACGCCGTATCGGAAGCGACCCTCTTTTGGGAAAAGAGGGCGCAGGCGGCTACGAGCCGCTAAGGGAGTGCCTACGAAGGCAAATTAATTATGAATAATTTAATTAGAGTTGGCCTGAGCCTCCAGGAGGCAGTTCAGGTCGTTTGACAGTTTATTAGACGGGTGAGAGTTTCTCGGCCTGCGGACTCGATAGCGAGGGGGGTGGGGCTGCATAAGTAACTTGGGCGGCGATGGCGGCGATGGCCGTCTCATCGAAGTTAAGGCCCAGAACAAGAGTTTGGTTAAAGGCGGCGACGAGGGACTTAATTAGGCTAACTGTGGACATGTTGGGGGCAGTAATACTACGAACAGTAAGGATTGGGACGGGTCCCTGTTCTCAGTAGAACAGGGACTTGAACACGAGACGTACTACGATACAATATACACGTATACACGTATAATAATACAAGAAAAACAAAGAATAACAGAGAAATAACAAAAATCACCAATAAGACAATAACAATAAAGTAACAATAACAAGCGGAGGTCAGTAAAACCTCCCCGCCCGCAGACAGGGGGGCAAGAACTGCTAGCGTAAATGACTCACCAATGCGTCGACGCTGTACAGCGCGAGCAGAACAGCAAAGGCGCGAGAACGAGATAGCACTACCGTACAGGGACGAGAGCGCGGACTACCTGGACACGACCGCTCGAGAGCGGTGCCACAGGCGGAATGAGTAATACAATGCGCCAAAGAACCAAAGGGGGGACACCACCCAGCCGGGCCAACACGCCAATAACCCCCCCACCAACAACCCCCCCCAAGTTGAATACAGACCATGGTGGTCATTTTTATCAGAGACTGAGCCATCCATGTAGCACAAAATTATAGTGCTGGTGTGTGTGCGCTAGTATAAGTGCTCTTTCTATGTCCTCACTCTCATAGTCCGATAGGATGGAAAATCTGTCATGACCGGAGAGTTATTAGGTGTAGGACCAACGGCATTAGCACTAACTTCTGGACTCCGAGCGGCAATACCACTCTTGATAGCAAAACCAAATGACTGATTTTGGTCTGACCCGGGATTCGAGTCCAGGACCATTTGATCAGAAACCACCCTTATGACCACTAGACCAACGAAGAATAGAATAGAATAATTTTTTTATTCAATATAGATTACAAATAATTCTCATTGAAAGCCAATTTTTTTACTTTACCACTGGTTCTCCTCTGTCCTGGGAAGAACCAGCAAGAAAGTCAGAGCGACCTTTTTTTAAAAGTAAAGTGGTCACAAAATATTAACAAAATTTATTTTAGAAACAGCTTGGAAGCGACCACCTCATTCCCAGGGGTTATTGTCAGACATGTATTCATTTATATTTAATTAATTATGTTTTTGTTTAATTAAATTTTTAAACTTGGTAATAGAGAGACCTTGTATATTTTCTGGGACATTGTTGTAATAGCGTATACATTGCCTCAAGAATGAATGCTTGTATTTGTTCCTAGTGTTCACAGAGTGTATATCACTTTTTTTACTAAAACTACTTTTGTTTTTGTGAACATGCAATATCAAAGTTTCATAGATATACTAAGAAGCCAAAGTAAACATATTTCTTTAAATTTTTCTCTAAGAGTCTCCCTCCGTTTAAGGTTGTAAATAGCTCTAATGGCCCTCTTCTGCAAAACAAAAAATGTTTCTAAATCAGCCGCATTACCCCATAGCAAAATCCTATATGACATTATGCTATGGAAATAACTGAAATAAACTAATTTAGCTGTCTCGACACTAGTGAGATTTATAATTTCTTTACTGCATAAGCTGCAGAGCTTAGTCTGCTTGCTAGTTTGGATATATGGAAGCCCCACTGAAGCTTAGCGTCGAGAGTGATGCCAAGAAAAACAGAGGACTCAACAGGACTCAGTTCATCTCCATTTAAAATTTTTAGTCCATCCGTTTCTGTCATTTTTAGTATTCGGATTATTAACATTTGTTGTTGTTAATTTAATACGTTTAGTTTTCTTTTACTGTCTTAGTCCTCAGGGGTGACAACGCATCTGTATTTTGGATATTTTTCGAGGATTAATGTGAATGTCTGTGGGCAACACTATCCATTTACCATCAGGTTAATAAACTATATAAACTGTGTGCTTTTTTGTAACTCCTATTACATAAAGAAAAATATTATATATAATACGAGTATCACTTATATGCAAATGACTTGCACATGTATAAATTGCTTTATCCTGAATACTGAATTAAATCGTTGAATGAAGATTTGATCCTAGCAAAACTCTCTTGTGCTAGATACTTAAAAGTCAAAATTCATAATACTAGGAATAAAAATATTCAGAAGTTATCACAGTTTCAGCCAGTTATTCAAACTGACAGTAAACTCATACAACTAGTCTTTGAGTCAGAGACACGAAATTTAGGTGAAATTTTATTTTATTTTACGTTTTAAGTACAAAGTTCGACAGTAACACGAACACGTTGTCTATATTAAACTATGCAAATGCAGTCTATATACCATGACTGCTGAGAAGAACAGAGAAGCTCAGACAGTGGGAGTAAATGCATATAGTATCCTATACTATTAAACGAGCAATTCTTGAATATATATAATCGGGATCTCGGAAACGGCTCCAACGATTTTCATAAAATTTTGTGTCCAGGGAGTTTCGGGGATAATAAATATAATAAATTGATCTAGCTAGGATTTATTTTTAGAAAATGTCTTTTTGTCCGTGTTTTTAGGCAATGAAAAACTGCTACAATATCGTTAGAATAAGAAGGTAAATTTTGACGGATTGACAGACCGACCGACCGACTTTTTTTAATTTTATTTCATGTTCCTTTCTTTTTTGAGAAAATCTATTTTTTCGAGCCCTTTTTTTAGTATTTTTTTAAAAACACGAAAATTTAAATTAAAATAATTGCACTCATGATTTTTTATTCAAATAACCAGTTCCGTTTTTTCTGTTATGTCGCTAAGATCAAAAAATATTATTTATATTTCATCAGTATGTAATTTGTATCTAAATATAATTTCCAAAACACACGAATTAAAAAAAATCGAGCGAAAAATACCGAGCAAAGCTCGGTCAACCGGGTACTAATAATAAATATACGAGTATATACTCGGTTTAGATTTAGTGTCCCGCCTCAAAGTCATATCTTATTATTACTAAGCGACACCAATATTTCTAAAATAAGTGCCCAGAGAAAATTAAATGTTACTGCTCTATTACTATCGACAATAAAAAATCAGAGACCGTAATATCTGCTACGAAAGTTCAAGTGAGCCCAGACCAAAATATACAATATAAGAGCTTCCGCACATTCACGAAAAATGCAGCACGAAACTGCACTGCTGCATTTTGAGGCAACTTCTAATTTGCACTGTTGAAATGATTTGCCAGCACTATTAATTCAATATTATTCAATAAGTTCCTAATATCAGCTGAAGAATCATAGTTTTGGTATGTAGTATTATTTAACCCCTCAATCCCAACAAAAAGCCCATGCAGTCGCATGTGCCCGGCAAATCCCGAGCGTTCATTATGCCAAATTTCTTCATAGAAAATTAGTCTCTAAATATAAGTTTTAATGGTTTAAAGTCGTGTGGGTGTGCACGGTCGATTTTGACGGAATAGCGCCGCGGTCAGATTTGACTGCATGAGGACTGAGAGGTTAAACGAAATTATACGGTATAATCTATCTACCTACGTATTTAAATACCAAAGAGTACGAGTAATAATCATTAATATTTAATAATAATAATTAATAACAATTTTTTTTCTTTTAATTTTTTTATTAAAAAAATATTAGTAACGCTACAAACATTACTAATATTCCCTTTAATCACTCCTAGTATGCCTAAAATGCTTGTATTAGGGGTGGTTCACGACAGTAGTTGAATGGCGGATTCGAACTTTCGCCCTTTTAGAGTTCGCAGTCTACAGCCTGCTATTAGGCTACTGTCGCTTTTATTTGATACATTGTTTGCTCAGTATTCACATCATGTAATAATTTTATGTCAATATTATATATATGTACACACACACGCGCGCGCATGCACACACAGACACAAACACACACACTTACACACACACTCGCACATACACATACACACACGCGCGCACGCGCACGCACGCGCATGCACGCACTCACTCATTTTTCACATTAGATACATTGCAAAATCTGTGACTTCGTAAAATATGTTGAATCATATTTAACATACCGCCAAGTTTATGGATATTACAATTTAAAATTATTTAATTAAATGTTTTATTTTGTCTCATATATATATATATAAAATAACATGAAATAAAAAAGTTATACTACACTTGGGTATATTTATTATGCTCCTCTCATTTAGAGTTATGAAATAGGCAAGTGTCAACCGCGCTACCCAAATGTATATCGTGCGACTACCTTATATATTTTTATTACTAATACAATTCACGTTTCTTCGCAATGTTTTCTTTCCACCACCGACTTTCCACGTGCAATCTACAGATAAAACAGCTATATTTTTTTAAAGAGATGAAAGGTTTTTGAAAGAGATGAAAGTAAAACGATATGTGAAATAAGAATAGAAGGGGAGTTGATCGAGCAAGTAGATGAGTTTGTATACTTGGGTTGCGTATTTAGCAGGGATGGGAGATATGATAAGGATATAGAACGACGAGTGAACGCAGGAAACAGAGTAAATGGAGCCCTGCACTCTATTGTGAAGAGTCAAAATGTGTCAAAAAAGGCACGTATGGCAATTCACAATGCTGTGTTGGTCCCTACTTTAACGTATGGTAGTGAAAGTTGGGTATGGCAGAAGAAGCACGAGAGTAGAATAAATGCAGTAGAAATGCGGTCGTTAAGGAGTATGTTAGGGCTGAATCTGAATGACAGGGTGAAAAATTGTGTGATAAGAGAAGAGTGTGGTTTGCAAGATGATGTTGTGACCAGGATTAAGAAAGGAATGCTTCGGTGGTTTGGTCATGTGGAAAGAATGGATGAGGAAAGAGTGACAAAGAAAATTTATGTTGCAGAAGTGAATGGCAGAGTCGGAAAGGGAAGTCCTAGGCGAAAATTTATCGACCAAATTGGCGATTTATTGAAAACGGGCCAAATTAGGAGTACCCTTAACCGACGAGCATGCATGCGTAGGTGTATGGATGTGAAGGAGGCGAGAGAGGTGTGTCAGGATCGTGCCAAATGGAAGTCTGTAGTCTCTGCCTACCCCTCTGGGTGACAGGCGTGAGTGTTTATGTTATGTTATTTTTTTATAGAATATGGGTGACAAACGAGTACACAGTCCACGTAAAGGTAAGAGGATGCTGTGGCCCATAGACTTCTTTATAAATTCCTGATTAAGAATCAAAATGCAGATGTGTTGCCAACACTGATTATTGGGATAGAATGCATCGTCACCAGTAAAAAAGGCCTCTGTTTCGCAATACTAACCACACGAAACACATCAGCATTAAGCAGCTATTTTACGCTGGTATTCTATGAAAACGTGGTCCTTCCCCGGTCGAGCCGACCCATTCGTAACAAAATGTAAAATATATATTAAATTAAAATTAATTTAAATTTTATAATTAAAATATAAATATGTAAGTAATAAATATAGAAGTATATAATTAATTAAAAGTTTCTTCGTATTTTGGTTATATAGATATGAAAATTGACAAATAACCGCGTCTTTTTTATGACTGGAAGGGCGCCATCTTGTGAAACCATCAAAAACTTGAGATTCATTTTTATTTTTAGCAAGTGATTTAGTTTTATTTGTTCTATTATTTTATTTTTAATAAAATACCTGAATTTTTCGCTTTTTTACGGTATAGTGTATATAGACTTGGCCTGAAATGGACCGTCTCCTTTGAAGAAATATGTTATTGGTTGTATTTTTTGTTTCTGGCTGGTTTTTATGTCAATACATATAGGACATTAAAAAAAGAAAAATAAAAAGTAAAAAACACTTTCCCGCAATTTTTTATAGTTTTTCAGTCCGCCAAAATGAGTGAACCTAACGAAGAAATTCGATATATTCTGAAGTTATATTACAAAAAAAGGAGAGAAAAGAAAAATTCGACTCAAGCTGCGAAAAACATTTGTGACGTTTATGGACCTAATTCCGTGTTAGTAAGAGTAGCACAAATTTGGTTCAAGCATTTTCAGGCCGAGAATTTCAATGTCAAATATGCAGCTCGCTTCGGTCGCCCTCATACGGATAAAGTCGATGCCAGTTTTGAAAAAGTGGAGCACGGCATATAAGTAGTTACGACATAGCCGAGGAATTGAGGATTGCACACAAAACAGTTTTGACTCATTTAATTTCAAACATTCTGGCTATACAAAAAAGCTCGATATTTGGGTACCACACGAGCTAACTGAAAGAAACCTAACTCTATTGAAACGTAATGAAACCGAACCATTTTTAAAAGATTGATCACTGGTGATGAAAATTGGATCACCTATGACAAGAATGTGCGAAAAAGATCAAGGCCAAAGGGTAGTCAAGATACAAGACTGTATGGAAACCCGGATTAATACGCAATAAGATGACGCTGTGTATGCTGGGATTGAAAGGGCATGGTTTATTATGAGCTTTTACTGCCGGGAAAAACCATCGATTCGGATCTCTACTGCTAACAACGAATCAGACTCAAGCAAGATATTGAGTCAAAATGGCCGTATTTGATGAAAAGAAAATCAGAATGGTCTTTCATCATAATAACGCCAGACTACGCACATCTTTGGCCACAGTAAAAATTGAGAGAGCTTGGCTGGGAAGTGTTAATGCATCCACCATAGTCCCAAACTTTCACCATCAGATTTCATCTGCTTCGGTCTCTTCAGAATTCTTTGGGTAAAGTTAGGTTTACATTAAAAGAGGACTGTCAAAATTACTTGTCACATTTATTTGATCAAAAATCCCAAGATTTCTACAGCAATGGGAATATGTCACTACCACTAAAACGGCACACCAAGTTATCGAACAAAATGGCACATAGATATTATAATTAAATGAAATTAAAATTTGAAAACAACATGTCTTGAATTTGTTTTACTTTTTCCCCGATCTTATATATAATAAGTAAAATATATTTTACAGATAATTCAAGCGGTGTCGTGCTGATAGGGTTCCAAACAACGATTGCTCGTGTTTCATTGTACTATGAAATTTAAAATGTGCGCCTAGATCTGAGACTGTGTTGCTATTTGCAGAGAAATGATTATTTAAATGCAAATGAAAGAAATATATCGACTAACATGTTGATGTCATTTTTCATTAGATTACATTTGAAAAGAAATTATATTTCGGATATTCAAATAACTAAGTTACCCATCAAATACCCTTTGCAAAATCTGACAGATGAGAGATGTAACTAGGCTTAGATAGGCTAAGTTAATTTGCTGACCAAGCAGCGATCTTTTCACTTTATTTTATACGAATTCTATATATTTAACTAAATTTGATGAAATTTTTAGCGTGTAAAAGCGATATGCCTGTTTATTAACTGATTTTATTATGATGGAAGTGAAATTCAGTTTGACTACATTTTAAATAATTTTATTTTGAAGTTTGTCGCAGTTTTTTTTACTACAACTTAAATATTAGATCATAATTTTTATCATACATATTGTGAATTATATGTTTATTTATTAGTTTCATGAAAAAATAATGTAAACTACAAAATAGAACTGAATTAAAATCAAAGAAAAAATTATTCTTTAAAAAAATGGTCGTTCAAATTATTTTACTGAATTTTAAGGTAGGTATATTATATTTCTTCGGAACTGTTGTTTTGACGTATATTCGGAGATATCTTTGACACAAATAATTTATTAAAGGGATTATTGATAATTCAACACGGTGATTAATTTTAACAGACAAACCTTTTGAGCAAATATAATTTCAGTTACTTTAACATAAAAGTTACTTATATTATCTACCCCATTTATTCATAAAACAATTTGTCGCCTAAGTTAGTTTCAATATCATTAATGATTTAAGTTTTCGCCACACTACCCAATTTAAGGGTCACAACATGTAAAACGCGAGTTAAAGAAGGAATTGAATGTGATACATGATTATCATCATTACTAAATTCTAATAAAGGCTGATTAGTAAAATATAGGGGTTCCATTTTTGGAAGTACGGAACCCTGAAGATAGTTTATTAATAGCCGTCGTACAAAGAGTTATGAAGATTGCTATTCTAAAAGTTTATTTGCGTGAATTATATGATAATGACATTCACAAGAAAGATTGAGAAGCCGAGATAAGCCATAAGGCCTTGGAAACTGTCTATTAAGATATGTATTATTCTCACGAATTACGAATTTCTGCCCTTGTTTTTATCCGGTTTGAATGATATAGAAAAGCAGGTTAATTGTATTCTATGAGTAATTATGCACCTGTAGCCTTCTTTGGAAATTAGTTGCAAAACAAGTGGTTTTTGAATAAAATATCTGCATTTAATCACACATACATAATTACATATATCTACTATGCGTGATTTTAAAATATTATCTTTGTTATATTGTTCTATACTGCTATTTCTCCCGAAAACATTTATTCCCCAACAGTTATTTTCTTTATGACCGACTTTAACTTATCAAATCCTTGGGGCTTATCTCGGCTTCTCAATCTTTCTTGTGAATGTCCTTATCACATAATTTTTCACGCAAAGGAACTTTTAGAATAGCAATCTTCAGAACTCTTTGTGCGACGACTATTAATAAATCATCTTCAGGGTTCCGTTCCTCAAAAAAGTAAAACAAATCTTTTACCATATTTATTGTCCGTCCGTACTTTCCACCAATAACTATTTGCTCAGGAACAGGCTAAGGTATCAGATTAAAATTAATATAAGGTCAACGCAACCTCATATATATATATATATATATATATATATATATATATATATATATATATATATATATATATATATATATATATATATATATATATATATTTCTTGTGATTACTGTTCGTTACATTATAGTGATTATAACAATAAAGTAACTAAATTAAGAAAACATTATTCAGTGGCTATATTAAGTGCAATGTGCAAAAGAACGTTATTTGTAACTTATTTATAGTCATTAGTATAAAGATAGAGTATTATTCGCAATAGTTTGTTTAGTGTTAGGATAATAATACAAAATAACATCTTTAGAAACACCTAATTTGTGCACTCCGTGGTTATGCAACACTAAACCGACCAATGAGAGCACGGTACACAATAGAACAATCGGTCGTTGCGCAACGCAAGACCCGAAAATAGCTATTACCAGATGCCGCTACGCTCGCCGTCAACAATAGAGGGTGCTGAGATGCCATGTCCCCCTCCCAAAGGGGCAGAGGTACTCCTGCTCGCGCCGACCACCACAACCCGGCCTATTATGCAGGAGAATAGTATAGAAGGCCACAAGAACACCACTATCCACTGTACATCGTCACGAATCTGGGAAGACAACCACGCCGAAAAGACCTTAAAGGGCCGCAACGCTAACCGTACCAAGTCATAGAAGACTATCCGGCCCAATAGAAAAATTTTAAAGGCTCGTGTCATCAAGTACCTCATTCAAAATGTAAAGTAATAGAAAATTGGAAATTTTGGTACCGTGAACATTATTGTATTTCAGAAAGATCTTACTTTTAACAATAAAATCTTCATGGTTTAGGTGTACATCTGTGTACATTGATTCAGTAACTTTAATCACACGTTAATAATTTTGCGGTAAATATATAATCCTTTTTCACCTACATATTTATGTACAGTGTGCTTTTTAATATTTTAATACCTATGCAGTTTATAAATTTCGTGCGTGTTTATAATTATGTACGAAATTATATATTTCAGTTTTGTAAGCACATGTACATGGATGCCGTTTATGTTACCTCCAGCTGAATCTATCATCGTTTATAAGACCATCGAATTTGTGTCCTTTAAAGTAGTTTATGAAGACATATTAAATAGAATGTGAACACGGAAATATATTTTGCAGCTAATAAAAATAGTTGCTTCATGACACGAATCCGCGAAATTCGACAGCTCAGCAAATCATTTAGCCATTACACTACGAAGCCGTCAATTGTTAAGTTCATAATTGCTGGGAGTAGACCAAGAGTTATTAACTAAAGAATACTCCTGAAATATTTCCGGCCTTGTCGAGGCGGAGAGACTTAGTAGCTTTAGGTTGGTCGTCCACGGTGACCAAAGAGGAACCCACATTGCTGGTTAAGGTAAGTGGAACGGGCCCAGCGCCAAATCAGGCCAACACTGTCGCATTCTGGCGCGGCTAGTGGTCAGATCCTGTAAACCACAGTGAGGCTCCTTGGAGGCCCCCCCCGTCATCATAACGCCGGATGACGTAACTGGGGCGGTCCGTAGGGCCCGCACTGGAAAAGTCCAGGACTCGACGGGCTGCATCACTACTGGCTGAAGGGATTCGTGATGCGTCACGCTGTGTTCACCCGAAAGTTTCAAGAGGTACTCAACCAGAAGTCGCTCCCTAGCTTCTTTACTACTGGGACCACTCATTTGGTTTCTAAGGACTAGGATACCACAGACCCGAGCAAATATCGCTCCATCACTTGTCTACTGACCAAATACAAAACACTAACATCCATTTTGAGTGCGAGAATCACTCGTCACCTGGAATCAAATCAGGTTATGTCACGCACTCATAATGTATGTCGGGGTGGTGGTCGTGGAGCCAAGGAACCACTTCTCATTGACGCAGTCATTGGAAAAGTGATGAAACGCAACCCTCGGACTTCTTTTTGGCCACCTGGATAGACTACAGAAAGGCATTCGACTCAGTTCCCTATACATGGCTAAAGAGGGTACAAGATTGACTGTAGAGACTTCCTCGAGCAGTGTATAGGACAGTGAAGTACGGTCCTTTTTTCATATGGGTGAGCGGATGACGGCTGCGGAAAGCCGCATAAGGATAAGAAGGAGTCCCGCCCGTGACCATGAGTGCTGTAAAGCGTTCGGAACGTCGGGTATTTAAAAAGTTAAATATACGCGATAAATTCCGTAAAAACTAGTATTATTTCAATGTGTAGTGTTCGCGTAAATATAAGAAATCATTAAGAAGGAGTATCTTCCAGGGTGATTGTCTGAGTCTAATCTGGTTCTGCGTCTCTTTGAACCCTCTCAGTACTTTACTGGAGGACCTTGGAAGGGGACTTCAGCTTCGGAAAGGAGGTACAAAAGTGACTCACCTTTTCTATATGGATGACCTCAAGTTATTCGCCTCCAGTTGCTCTCATGTTATGGAATTGCTAAATATTACTTGTGATTTTAGCAATTCTACTAGAGTGAACCTGTGAACGGATAAGTGTGCGTTCCTTTACGTTAAAAGGAGAAGGGTTGCTAACTCTGAGAGCATAGATTTATTTATCCAAGTTAACTTAAAGACCCCTTCCTGAAACATACCGATACCTGGGTATGTCGCAGAATACCGGTCTCGATGAGGCTGGTATGAAACAGTCAGTTTGCGACGAGTTTTACCAAAGGACCAAAGTGCTTAACAGCCTTTTGTCCGGTGTGAATAAAACACACACATACAATGGTTAGGTCATGCCTGTCCTCATGTATACCTTTGGCATACTCGGGTGGTCTCAGACTGAAGTTGAATGCCCTGGAAAAGTCCGCACTGCCATGACGTACATAAGCATCATGAATGAGGCTGTATTTGCCGCGAAATCTTGGTGGGCGCAGCTTTTTAAGCGGGCTCACCATGCATATTCGCAAAGTGTGCGGCCTCCGTAGTTACTTCCTGTCGAAATCGGATGATCAATTCTACAGGGACGTTATTTCTTGTGATAAAGGACTTACGCCTCTATCCTTAGCCAACGAGCAATTGCAGAACCCTCCTTTACATAGCATTACTGACTGGGAGACCGTACGGAAGAAGAAGGAGCACCACAGGGAGTTCTACAAAGATCTTCATAAGCCTTTCGTGGACACAGTAGCCTCCCTCCACTGGCTTCGCTTTAGTAACCTCTTCGGGGAAATAGAGGGTTTTGTCTGTGCAATACAGGATTAAGTTATTAAGACCAACAATTATCGGAGATACGCCATCCCGGTGATTCACTTAGGCATGTCATCTCCGGTTTTTCGGTGGTTAACTCTGAGTTATTATACAGGTACAACTTAGTAGCCAGAATTCTTCACCAGGAGCTCGCTCTGAAATACGATCCCGTGGACTGGAAATTGGCGTATTACAAGTAACTACTGGATGCTGTGCTCGAAAATAATCGCGCCAGGCTCTACTGAGACCGGGCCATCATCACAGACAGGACCAATCTTGCGAATAAGCCTGATATTGTGCTGATGAACTAGGCATATTCAAGGATATTTTTGGACGACATTACCAATCCGTATGACGAGAACTTCGTGAAAGCCGAAACAGATAAGCAAAGAAAATATCTGAATCTGGCTCACGAGGTGACCGTCACGTGGGGTGGTCTGCCGACCGAAATTATTCCTGTGGTCGTTTCTGTAAACGGACTAATCCTAGTCAGCTTCTCGGGTCATCTGAGGTGGCTGGGACTCCGTGATGGACTTCTCTGGGCTCAAATGAAGAAGGTTGTGCTCCTCAATACCGCCCGCATAGTCCACCGGCCTCTTTCCCTTTCCCTGTAACCCGCGGCCGTTTGGTCTCCCTGTCGAGGACTTCCATCTGGTTGGACTTTTATTTATTTATGTATTATTTGTACATTTATGTTAGTAAATTAAATATATATTTATGTATATTTATCATTTCCCTTAATACATTTATTCAGCCCAACCAGATGAGAATATTCTATGAACACCCCTTATTAAAGAACATAAAAACAGATACTGTTAATAAAATACTAAGTGTTACTAGTAAAAGATTTAACCACATTTAAAAATATATAGAAGTTTAATCTAGATTTTTTCTTCGGAAATTATAAGTACTCTTAGGTGGCCAAACCATACTTAAAAACTAAATTTATTGGTCCTGACAAATTGTATAAATAGAAAGTCACACTCTTTTTAGAGTTGTAATTCTATCTCAAATTATAATGTAAGTTGTCATGATTAGAATGTTTGCAAAATGCTTTATAACTGTTAACATTTTCCACAAACGTTTGTAAGCAAGCGTTTTTATAAATAAAATTAATACACATTTTTATCATTTTAATTACAAGAACTATTAAAAACAGAACAATATTATTAAAAGTTTTGATGTTCTACATAAAAATCAAGAAAACAAAATCATGCAAACATTCTAATGGCCCTTTAAACATAAAATGTTGTGTATTTACAGAATCATCTAAAGTCGGCCTATTTCATTAAAACATTTGGGTCGATACGGGTACCGTAACTAGGTCAACGCGAGTGGAGTTTTTGGAGGTTATTCATTATATGGTTTAATTTTTATAATTTTTTTAGATAGCAGATTTGTAGTTTAGAATTAATTTTGTATTGGTTTACTTTTTTATTTATTTATTTTTTTATTTTGTGAGTAAAACGAAAAGATGCTTAAGCCTAGTTAATAAGCATTTTCATTAACCCAGTCTATTTTAATAGTAAGAATAATTTTTTTTAGATAATCATGGCAGGCAGATTGGTAAACTAGAATCAGGTTATTATTAAAGTTTAAATATTTCCTATTTTCCTACTATGAAAAATTGTGTGATCAGCGACAAATAGCAGTTTATTGGAAAATTTTAAATAAATATTGTGGTTTCATTAATGATATTAAATAAATAATAAGGTTATATAAACATCTTAAACACTGACAATTCGGGAAAAAATACGAATAGATAACTAGATTCTGGTTTTGCCTACAAGGTCAAACAGGGTGGGTGAGTCATACAAAATAAATAACTGGTATCACTGCTTACATTTTTAAATATACCGCTTGTATATGATATAAAATATAAAAGTTGGTACTTAATATATATACTAGCTTGTTCACGACTTCGCATGATGCAACATAATTACAGATGCAATCCTATACCTTTAAACGAGCAATTCTTGAGTATATATATATATATATATATATATATATATATATATATATATATATATATATATATATATATATATATATATATATATATATATATATAATCGTAATCTCAGAAACGGCTCCAACGATTTTCATAAAATTTAGTGTCCAGAGAGTTTCGGGGGCAATAAATCGATCTAGCTAGGATTTATTTCTAGTAAATGTCCCTTTGTCCGTCTTTCAAGGCAATAAAAAAATGCTACAATATAAGAAGGTAAATTTTGACAGGTTACTCACGATCGTAATAGCTCAGATGGGATGTTGTTCGAGCGTGATATCGGTGTTCCGTGGTTCGCGTTCCCGTTTTGAGTCCGACTTTTTTTCCTTTTTTTTTTCAAGTTCCCTTCTTTTGTGAGAAAACCTATTATTTCGAGCCCTTTTTTCTTAGTATTTTTTAAAAATACGAAAATTTTAATTAATCTAATTGCACTCATGATTTTTTATTCAAATAACCAGTTCAGTTTTTTCTATTATGTCAATAAGATCAAAAACTATTATTCATGTAATTTTTATATAAATGTAACTTAAAAATCCGGGTCGGTCATCTGGGTACTACATACTTATAGATAATTAGTCAACTCCGTGGTATTGTTAACAAAACGACAGCAAGCGTGCGGTACAATGTTAACAAATTTACCCCCAACAAAATAAAAATATTGCATGGAATATTCCAGTTATTTTTTGTAATAAAAACTGCCAAGTCTTAGAATAAAATAAACTGTTTTAAACAACAACTCAATACAATAATATAAAAAGAAACAGTTTGATATTTTAAATAGTAAGTTTATAAAAAATCAAAATGCTATAGGTGAACATTTATGTATTAATTGACATGCAATAAGGTTTTTTGTTTAAAAAGATCTAAACATATTGTGACTTTAAATTAGCCAAATATTGAAATGATCATAACCTTATACGGATCGAAGTCACCAAAGAAGAATGGTGGGACTGATTCAAAATGGGCCACTAAGTTATAAAATGCGTGATTCAAAACCACAAATTTTGTAAGAATTTGCAGCGCGTGAAAAAAAAACAGAAATGGTTTCCCGTAACCATTTCTGTTTTTTTTTTGAAACCGTGTGGCCTACGAGGCGCCCACACGGTTTTTTATATGCGGTGAACCACGGGAGAGGGTTATTCATGTATTAAAAAAGTTTCATTGCTACAGTGTTCATTTAGTTTAGTTCGATTTCTTGCCTTGAGCTCTGTATACTGCGGACGTGTCAGTCGGGTTCACTCCCGTTACTCCACTCTAACAGCTCATGTGCGCGACTAAAAATAAAATATCATACCTAGTGTTGTCAACACTCTTTAAAGAAAATGCGATGAATTGACTTCAAAAAAGCGTTAGATTTAGACATTTTTCGAAAAAAAAAAGCGTTAAATTATAAAAACAATAATAAAATTGGTAATTTCTCTTTTAAAAAGGAAATTACACAAAAAGACAACAATTATTATCAACAAATTTAATAGCCACTCTTCTTCATCGTCAGAATCTTGTTCTTTTTGAACAATTTCCTGGCTCACCTGTTAAGAAGTGGAAGGTCCTACTTGTACTGTAGTGGAATTTTGACAGTTTGAATGTATCGACATTCTTGCTGATTACTTTTTTGTCACTTCGTTTGGAATGTCATAACTAAAGAAAGTCGAATTAAAATTTTTTAAGCCAGTTCATATATATAAAATCTAATTGAGTGTATTAATATACATACGGTTTCGTAATTATGATTTAATAACGTTCATCGGAATGAAAATTCTTTCGATGTCAGCGTTCGAGTGGGGTAAAACCATAGAACACTATAGTACATAATAGAACGGAGGAGTGGGCGGAGACCGTAAGCCAATAAAATGTCACTAACATGTCAATTCACACGTATAAATGTCAACACGAGGTGTGTTTTTACGTTAAAATCGTTTCCAAATTATTTAGAATATGCCAAATTGCACAATATTTACAAATAAATATGTATTAAAATTTAAACGAATTTAATTGTACCACTGACAACGATTTTATTTATCTCATCCGCACTTATGCAGAAACTTTCAGCTAATTGATTGAGTTTCAACCCATTACTCGTCTTTAAAGTTTCAGTAACATTAATCATAAATTTTTTTTAATATGTGAAAATAGTTTGGTAATCTCTCTTGTAACTCTTTTTTGCAGTAAAATTTTGCAGTAAAGTTAACTCATCTTTTACGTATATTACTCTTTTCCAAGTCTGAAAACGGTCCCAATTACTTTTTAAAATTGTAATTGGTATGGCGCTGAGTCTAAATAATTTTCAATACTATTTATTGTTAAAATGTCGACAGAATGTCATCAAATAATACATATTTTTTATTTATGAGGCTTTAGATGCTTGTTGTACTATTGTTTTATTTATTTTGAATAATAACGTTCCGTCAAATGTTGATATTTCAAAGGAAAGGAATAAATACTATTTAAAAAGCGCTAGGTTAAAGTTGCTAAGTGCACATTTTTTTGTTGAGCGTTGATAGAGCCTAAAAAGCTATAGATCCGAAAGTGTTAAGTTGGCATCACTGATCACACCTCGCTTGATGCTTGGTAATCTGTATTTAGACATCGTATAAGTGCTCACAATGTGGTGCGCGAAGTACGCTGTCCCGGGTGACAGCTGTCTCACAGTGAAGCTTATCGGACGCTTGTTGTGGTGCAAAGAGTGTTCTGTGCGTAACTCTCCATCCCGGCTTCCTGATTTTCGGCAAACCTTAAGTAGAGTGAAACAAACCCACACACCCGCTGCATCAGAGGCAGCCATCCATTTTAATTTTGATTTTTATGTTGCTTGTTGCATTGGGCAACAGCAACACTCACTTTAAATATAACAGAATGCGAGTAACCAGGGTTCGACCCCCCCCCCCCGACAACAATAAAATTGTTAAATGCAATTTTAAGTGCTATGTGCTCGGCGGTGAAGGAAAACATCGTGAGAAAACCTGGATGCCTGAGGAATAAGGAAAAAAATATTTCGAAGACATGTGAAGTTCGCCAACACGCATTGGGGCAGCGCGGCGGACACTTCCTTGCCCTAAAACCCTCTCAGAAATGAGGTGAGGCCTGTGCCCAGCAGTGGGACGTATATAGGCTGTAACTTTACTTTTTATTTACTTTAGGTACACACCCCAGCGTACCAACGTACTAGGTGTATAGGTGTTTATTTAGGCACACACCTCTCCCGCCGAAAGGTGGGGGAGCTAGGTACATATCTGTGTTAACTAGGGTTAGCATAGACAAGATAGCGTCGTTTGCTAACGACGAACTCGCAGACTTCCTGCGTCGAGGCTTCCCAGACATTTGGGCAGCGTTCCTTGGGCAACGCAAGTACACGTCGATTTATCACGAAGAAAACCCCTCTCCCCCCCTCCGTCCCGGTTTCACCGGCTTCGTTTGCGTCGGTGAAAGACGCTGCTTCCCGCGCACCGTTCGCGATGCCGACCTGTGATCCTTCTCCGGCCTTCTCGGGTGCCGACTCAGGTTCTGACATGGAGACCGAGACGCATGCCTCTCCCAAGCCCGAAGATGAAGGCTTCACTACACTACACTAGATAACTCACCCACGTGCACTGTACACTGTCATAGGAGACATTGTAACGGAAGTAAAGATGTGGAATAATTTAAATTCCCCTGTGAATCTGTAAAAAACAAAAGGCTAACAGCATTAACATCATCAGAAACCAGAAAAAGAAAGTGTTCGTTTACTTCAATCAAAATTATTATTAACAGTACTTTTGTGTTTCTGAATATATTAACTGGATGGAAATGTGTTGAAATAATATGAAATAAATTTGGTAATTGTCTATTGAAAATTTCATGCTAAGTAGAGAGAGGGGTGAGAGAGGAGTGTTATATGTTCAACATGTGTCTTTGTGTATCGGACTGTGGCATTGTAGCCTCCAAACAGATGAACCGATTTAGATTCAGGTTATTTAGTTTGAAAGGTGATTTTATCGAGAGTCTTCTCATATAACTATGAATGAGAAAATTTTCAAGAAAATCTTTTCAACCGTTTGAAGATCATCAGCTCTTTTTGTGTCGGAGGTTTTTAATATTTTTATTTAAGTTCTTTTTATTTAACTTTTTATACCTTATTGCACTTTTAGTAGAGTTCTCTAATTTTTTCTATTCTTTCTACAGGTGAAATATTTTTTGAAATTGGTTTAGTAGTTTTTGTGTTTATCCATTACAAGCAAATATAAAAACAATTAAATATTTTTTCTTTGTAATATTAAGTTTAGATTTAGGTAACTTGTAAATAATTTGTGGTCAGCACATTTTTTGGCGGCAAATTGTGAGGAAGATTTCGATAAAGTTTTAAATAATTTGAATTGCCTGCTGGCAAAAATGTATTAAGTCTGCCGCCAAAGAGAAATAGAATTAGTATAAATTTTGAAGTACAAATTTTAACAGGTAATAATTCATAAGTAATTGGAAATAAAATTGTCATGGAGACAAAAAGGTTTGTAGTAAGGTATATATACAATGTAAAGGAAGGGTATGTCGTTAAAAAGTTGAAAAATAAAATTTTGAAATCTTGTACGAGTATTCAATGTAACAACGAATTGTGTGATACAATTCCGCCACAAATAGAAGATAACATTTTTAATGTAGATGTCACGAGAAAATCACTTATGAGATTCTCTTAAAAGTTTTTAGAATGTGTTGAAAATGTAATTAAAGTAATACAAATGCTTAACAAAACGGCCCCTACGGCAGTATACGTGATAGAATAAAATAATTAATAGATCTTAGTGTGGAATCCGAATTTAAGTCAAATGAAAAACAAAAAATAAAATAAAAAAGCTTTATTTTTAATGTAGCTTAATTATTCACGGCTTATGCATGAATATCAGTTGAATATGGTGGGGGAGACATTTTGAATGAAAGTGATAAAGTTATTCAAGCTCAAAAATACTATCTGACTCATCGTTAGAGAATTCAATGGATATTATTTATCTCTACACCTAATTATGATTTACTTCTAATTGGGGAATTTGTTAATGGAGATACTTATAAAAGTAAAATTTTATGTTATATATTTCACGATTTTTAACACCGATGAATAAGAGGAGTGTTATATGTTCAACATGTGTCTTTGTGTATCGGACTGTGGCATTGCAGCCTCCAAACAGATGAGCCGATTTAGATTCAGGTTATTAAGTTTGAAAGGTGATTTTATCGAGAGTCTTCTTAGCTATGATTTAAGAAAACCTTTTCTGTAGTTTGAAGATCATTAGCTCTTTTTGTTTCGGACGTTTGTAATATTTTTATTTAAGTTTTTAATTAATTGACTGACTCTAGTAAGAGTAAGTAAATGATATGTAAACGACGCTTATAATATTACTATATAGTCTAAGCATAAAACTATAAACAAATTCAACTCACTGTTTCATAAGGTTTCATTTCTTCCGCGTTATAGACAACTCCATTAAATAATTCACGCCAAGGTTCTTTAACCTTTGACTTAGTTTAGTAATATTGTAGTTCATTGCTATAGCAACGTTATATATAATATAGAAATAGGTGTACATAATATTTTATTTAAAAAACATGTTTACAATATGCTGATGCATCATCGTGAAGTTTCTTAACCCAATAATATAGATGACGATAGTGTCTCAAGTTATTAAAGCGTCTAAGTAGATGTAATAATTACGAGGTTTATAAGAACATTGGAGCACCTGTTTCGCCGTTTTTACTAATAGTCATACAGACACTTATACATAAAATTGTATCGCTTTTTACGAATAAAAATCCAATTTTAATGATTTTGGCGTTCACGTTCGTATTTTAATTAAATATAAATTCCAGTAATTGAAGGCTGTTTTACAGTAGGTACCCCACTATACATTGTTTCAAAATTGTACTTTAAAGAGTTATGACTGTTTTAATTGTATTTATTAATTAACTATAGATTCTAGTTGTTGAAGGCTGTTTTACAATAGTTATCCCACTTATAATAGATCTAAGTTAAATACCGCTAAAACTTGCATCGATTGTGGATTGTTACAATGACTATAGCAATATTAAAAGTCTTAAATAATTAAATCTTGTTAAACCTTATAGTTGAGTGTTAAATTTAGGGAAATATAAGAACATATTTTCCATAAATTTTCAGTTTACCTCCACTCGATTAACACTCTTGTCTGACGTATGAGGGGCTGACTTAAAATAGCAAAAAACTTGAGTTAGTTTATAAATGTCTGTCTATCCAGACGCCAAAAAACGATTTGTGAGTAGCTTTGTATGTAGTTTATGTATGAGCGTATTCAAAGCTCATCGTCGTCGTCATTACCGCCCACTGGTCTCACAAGTCCACTGCTGAACATAAGGGGAGGCTTATGCCTCAAGGAATGCCACAAGGCATGATCCTGAGCCACCTGCTTCTATTAACATATCTTACCAGATCGTCACTCCATCTAGTAAGGGCTGCCCTACATTTCACCTACCGGTACGTGGCTGCCACTCGAGAATAATTTTTCCCTATCAGTTGTCAATTGGCAGATAAAATTCGTTCATAGAATAAAATATTACTAAAATAAGTTCAGAATTACATCTGCATGAATAGAACAGTTAAATTTTTTGACTTTTGTATTGAGTCAGGTTATAATTTATGTGATCGTACATTAATGGTCACACAACGGCATCTATGGTCGCAGGGGGGGGGGGAGCAAACTCTAGGAGTTACAGATCACTCGGAGCGTCAGGTGTGTAAAAGGTAATTTAACCGCAATAAAATTCTCCAAAATTACATACAGTCTATCTAAATTCATGAGTTTTCCGATAGGCATTTCCCACACTCATCTCTGTGGAAATTATTTTGATACATATTCGTTGAAAATTATTAGAATGAAATTTTTTTTGGTAACGAAGTAGTTAATATACATATATATATATAATATATATATATATATATATATATATACAGTGTTATTTTCCAATTTACGGCCAAATTTGCTAAGATATACATTTATTATTTATTTATTTGTATTCTATCTTTTTTTCTAATATTTTCTTACTACTCGTTATTTAAAAAGTGCTCTTAAAATTTCATTTAATTAAAGAAAATAAATTACTGTCACAGCAATATTAAGATACGGCAAATACATATACTTCTCCTGTTTGGATCAATGGAGGTTCCTAAAAGAAAACATAAAAGATGTATATGTATAAAAATTGTGTAAAACGTAATTCAGATCAGATCACTTTGCACTATGAAATAAAGTTCGGCAAATTTCAAGGTCAATGAAATATAAATCACAGATAAAAGGCGGTAGAACTACATAATTTGTAAGTTATGAATAAGTTGAATCGATAAAAAATTGGATACATAACACTTACACTATACCAGGTGTGTGGCATAATTTCTTCATGACATATTCTCATGTTGTGAGCGTTTATTGTGACTTCATATAATAATTAGACCCACAGCCTCGCGGACTTTTTAGTGGGCAATGAAGAGTACTATAAACATGTAGTACCTACATTATGTACATATATCATGAATAGTTTTCGCAGCTCACTCCAAATAATTTCATTTATTGGCAATTTTTTATACCTTATTGCTCTTTTTGTAGGGATCTCTAATTTTTTCTATTATTTCTATAGGTGAAATAATTTTTGAAATTGGTTTAGTAGTTTTTAGGTTTATCCATTACAGGCAACTATACAAACAATTACGTCTTTTTTCTTTGTAATATTAAGTTTAGATTTAGGTAACTTGTAAATAATTTGAGATCAGCACATTCTTTGGGGGCAAATGTGAGGATTTTGATAAAGTTTTAAATAATTTGAATTGCCTGATAGCAAAATATGAATTAAGTCTACCGCCAAAGGGAAACGGCACCTGAAGCGCTAACAGTTTTCTCATGCCTAAATCTTGATTTAATATATGTGACAATCACGATCTATGGACATTTTCATAGGCTATGCTATCTATCTCACTTTAATTCGGTGGTCGTCTAGCACCATATGGTGAACTTTAGCAATGTTATCATCAATAGTTGCAGTTTTTGATCGTCCCGAACAGCTGGCCAAAATTTCATTGATGTAAATAATGGTGCAGAGTCCACTTAAACAGAGTCTAGTTCATCTGTGATTTGCGTAGGCTATTATCTTTCAAACACAAAAAATTAATGATAGCTCAATTCTCAGTTTTTTTTTCCATTTTAGTAGTATAATTTAAATTTAAATTGTTGAACAACAGTGTTTTGTATACAATTTCAATTGTTGGCGAGTGGATTCGTGTTTTCTGCTACGTGGCTTTTCACTGAAGAGAAAAATTTTCAACAGAGTGTTTGTTAAAACAATGCATCAACAAACTTCATATGTTGCATGTATATGTTATAAAGATTATCTCGATCGATGTGTATATAAATGTATGATGTCGACGTGTATGCCAAGATTTTTACAGAATTACCGAATGGAATTATTATAATACCATTGTAAGAAATACGAGATAAATCTGCAAGATTAATCTTAGCTAGTATCTGATGGGTAGCTCAAGGATATAGCTTGGCATTTCAAATGATTGACTAAAACTCCATAACAAATAGACCAATCTTTGACAGCTGATATGTTGTCGTTTTGATTTTTAATCTCGTTATGAATATCCTCAATTTTAGCTTACACGTATAACTAAAGGTCATCGGCATACAATTGGTACGAGCAATCGCAGATGGATGTCATAAAGTTTATAAAAATTGAAAAAATAAAGGAAACAGAATACCACCTCCCATATCAGCTCAAGTTGCGGTCATTTGCCTCACAAAAACTGACTACTGTCGACCGCGAAGGCGTATTGCCGGTGATTACATATGGACCTGAGACGTGATCCATCACTGTTGGCCGTATGAGGAAGCTCATCGTCACCCAGCGAGCTAGAGATAGGGGCTTTCTTGAACTTTCTCTACAAGACAGAATTACGTAATGCGGATATCTGTAATAGAACCAGAATAACTGACATAGCAGGACCTCATGATCAGCAGTCTTACAACTACAACCGCTAGATCAACGAGGCACTATACACGAGGCAAATAGCTCAAAATATCAGTAAGCTGAAGTGGCAAATGAGCAGGCTATGTAGCTCGAAGAACCGATAAGCGATGGAGAAGAAAGGTCCTCGAGTGGCAAAGTCCTACCAGTAAGTGAAATTTAGGGTGACTTCTGATAGAATGACCACGGGAGTCGATGGCTGTAGGTTGCTCAGAATTGTACTTAATGCTTTCCATGGGAAAGGCTTATGTTCAGCAGTGGACTTGTAATGGACTGTAATGATGATGGCAATTGTATAGGCGTCCAACTTTCGTTTACACAAAATTTATATTTTGTCTTCGTAATACACGAGAATTTTAATTTATTTTTAACATGATATTATTTGCATTTTAATAGGATTATATTTTATAATAGCTACCCGCTCCGGCTTTGTTTTTATGGGATAAAATAATGCTATTGTTATGGAGATAGATAATTTAAATAGCGAAGCTTGTGGTATTTGATCCTCGACTGTAAAGGGATGCTGGTTGAAAGAAAGGGTGTTCGTTTAATAAATTGCACGCCTACCTTGTCACCGCCGATCTCGAAGATTTTCCACGAGTCAGAGACAGGTTTTGCCAATGTGCGAGACAGTTCGCAGCGATATAAATATAAAGAAGGACAAACAAACAAACAAACACACTTTCGCATTTGTAATATTATGTATGGATTGCCGTTTAGGGTTGATTAGCCTGGCTGCTACAAATGTTTTAAATCTCTAAATTATCTCGTAGTTAGTTTAAAATCTATTGCTAAAGTTGTACCCGAGCGTGTGGTGGCGGTGTAAGAATATCCATTAGCCCATATCATCCCGTGGCGTGAGTGTCCTAAGCTTGCGATTAAAGAGAATATGAACGCCCGAAATATATGAATTTAAAGGAGGGCAAATTAATAAAAAATGCATTACATGAAATAAACAAGATGGCACCAACATATCTCCGGCTTTGAGCTGTCCTCATACGGCCAGCAATAAAGGACCACGACTCGGTTCCAAAGGTCATCACTGGCAACACGCACTGTTTGTACAATTTAGTTTTCAGGTTTTGAGGTATCCCCCCCGAACGGGTTCCCGCCTTGTCGTGGCGGCGGGGCTTAGAAGCCGTCGCTTGGTCACCCACGGCGAAACAAAGAGGAACCCATATGGCTGGTCCGAGGTGGAGGGCCGGCCCGAGGTGGCCACTCCGAGTGGGCTTGGGAAGCCCACTTCGGATGTGTGTTGGTGGACTGCGGTGAGAGGTGTGTCCTCCCCACCTACCGCTGCAGCCGAGGTGGAGTCGCGGAGGAAGAGGAGTGTTGGTATGGCGATGCGCCACTCGCCCTATCCTCCGCGACTCAAACGGGGCCTCACCGTTGATGCGGTGGTGATGGGGCTGCGGGGGGAGAGGATTGTCGATATTGCGAGGCGCCGCTATCCCTATCCTCCGCAGCCGAATCTTGGTTGGCGGCGGAGCCATAGACCAGATCCGCCACTGGGGTCGGGAAGGCTAGTACTTCTAAGTGCTCGTTTTTCCTGGCCCCATGGCCTTCGCGCATCGGACGTGGGGGCGTCTGTTGCGCAGATGTAATTGGAGGCCGTGGAGGAAGGCGTGCCATGTGTTCTGGTGCGCCTTACTTGGGCAGGAGAACGGGGAGGAATATTCCTCTCCCGATGAGGTGCTGCCATGGGGCGGCAGTCGCTGGTGGGGCCGCGGATGTGTGCGAAAGCGTTCCCGTAGCCCTGCCAATATGCGACAAAGGTGGAACACCATGGGGTTTTAGTCGGTGCGAGTCCGACATAACCCGTCCTTGCCCCCGCGAGGCGGGTATGCGTAGGCATTTCCCCATGTTAAAAAAAAAGGTTTTGAGGTATACCTGACGAGAAGATGTGTCGTAATTTCCCGAACGCTGCTCAGCTGTGTTGAATCCGCCGGTTGATGAATTCAACTCGGCTGGGCAAAGTTCCAATCTTGCGACATAAATCATTTTCAGCGGTGCAACTTTAGATTTGGCGCTCACGAGTTGCATTGAGTATCCGGAACCACTGTGTACGTGAATATATACTATCCCACCAGAAGCACGCTCGCTAGCGCCAGCGAAGCTTATGAGGCGAAAATCGCATTCCTTGTTCAACCTAAGGTGACGAGTATGTTGAAGCCCATTAAATGCCGAGAGCTCAGAACAGAGGGGATGCCACGCCGAGACCACGTGTCAGCCCTAAGGACTAAGATGGAGGAATGCCTTGATTCCAGTAAAAAGAGCCTCCGGTTCTCTACACTCTCGATACGAAACGCTGCTATTTTACGCTGGTATTCTGTGAGATCATGGTCCTGCCCCGGTCGAAGCGATTCGTGCTACAACTATAATATAGCCGCAGCAAGGCTCTACCACGTAAAAAATATCATCTTCGTCAGTCTGACTGTTGAAATACGCGCAAAGCATGATATAGGCTGGATTTTAGGCCAAAACAAACGCGGTTGAAGCGGTTTGCTTGTATTTGTTCATTTACATCAAACCTGTACAAAGTGCTATGAAAATGACGGTCATAATCTGACAAGCCTATTTGTATAAACAACTGCTTACAGTTCGCAGATAATGCAATTTTAAATAATTGAATATTTATTATATTAAATAAATCGCCTTGTAAGTTGGGATCCGCGTACAGGATGTTATTAATCAATTTTTCAGATGTCAACTTGGTCGCGACAGAAATGATGATATTACTTAGCGTCCACTGCGCATTTACAATCAAGCAGAAAAATGCAAATTGTATTATGACATTTTAATATGTAAAAAGTCAAATGTCGACATTATAACTACACATCAAAGTATACTCGAAAAGGGAACGATATTTTTATGTATCATCGTTAGGTTTTAATTGCTGCTAAATAATATTCTGTATTTTATGTACACTTAGTTAAAGACATAAAATATTTTGTATTTGTAATTGCTGTTTTGTCTCAAGACGACATACGTGATTTTATTGTTAATAACTCTTTTTGATGTTAATGTATAAAGAAGTGTAATACACTCATAGAAAGCTTATTAAATACAGTGTTTAATGATGTTGTTGTTTTTTTATTTCATTTAAACTATATACTTAAATTTATGAAGAAACATGTGTTTTTGTCCAGGACTAGTTGAACCTATCTTTTTCTTTACATGATTACAGTCATCTTTCAATAGATCTTGCTAATTTTTACAAATTTCATAAAGTATTTCATACTATTAATACCGATATCAATATTTAATTCGTAAGTGCCAGTTTTATTGAAAAATTAATTAATTAATTTACATTTTTTTTCAATATTGTATAACAGTAACTACGTGGGGATAGCGCATCGTCCGTTGCTATGGTTTCGCTTCCCCGTACCTCATACCGTACCGCACTGACACCTGTTTTACGCTTCTGCGCAGATTCATATTTCGTGGCGCAAGCTATAGTCGATTTGTCATGGCGTTCTACACCATGATGGGGGATGAAGAATGTAGGACGAGTTGTATTATCTTTGCTGAAATTGACCGGACTCAAGTAATTCTTATTTGTGTGTTTTCGAATAACATCATTATATGCGGTACGTTACTCGGGAGAAGCCTTAAACCTTTTTTCTAAACAATAAAGACGCATAAGTGTTACGCTATATGAGTCACCCAAAGAGAGGGGGTCATCATTAAACGGCAATAATAGTATATATCTACCAATATCATTAAGAAGAGTAGTAACGCGAAAATGTTCTTCATAATCAAGGTCAGACTGACTCAGAGTGGGTGGCGCGGTGATCTTCTCTAGCTGAAGCTAATTACGCGTTAGTCTTGAACGACGAAATAACAAGAGGTTGTATATTTGGAAAAATGTGAAGTAGGTACTGAGCCCATAATCACAAAACCTAGTACCATCTCAATTGCGGGAGGTATATTACGACTACTGCTATGCACTGTATTAGGCAGTAACAAATGCGGAAAAATAGATGCACCCAATAATATATCTACGGAACCTGGAACTCCAAACCCTGAGTCCGCAAGCTGCAATGTCGTTAGGTCCGAAAGCGACGCTTATGTCGACAGGAGTGGAAGACATAATATCCGTAATACGATCGACAACAAGCATTGTCTCGTAACATAAAAATTTATATCATTTTTAAAACGTCTCATGCCTTATACTTAGACAATTTACACAAGCGTTCTTATCTTTTACACATACAATAAGTTCAAGCGATGTCATTTTACTAAAAGAGGGACACTTGTTATTATGATCACGAATAACATTATAACGTAGGCACTTTACTGACTGTGAATATAAGACATACCTCTGTGAATTAGGGACCGAAGAATTGCGAGATTTTTTTCTAATGCTTTTGTTTAGAAGAATTATAGTTATACGACGCAGCGGAGTAAGTTTAAGTATTACAATATATACGGTTTTGATCTCTATTAAAATTAATAAATTGATCAAATGAAGGTGTTTTATGTTCGCGAGAATACATCTCAATGGAGCGTACTCTTTCCATGTCTAATTTCTTTAAAGCTATGTGTAAAAGGGTATATAGTCTAACAGACTCTCAATGCTTGAATTCTTAAAAGAAGTAATCGCCGTTCCAAACTCATCCATGAATAATTTAAAAATTGGCATCCAAATAGGTCGATTCCAGGATACGAGCGTCCTGATATTTATCGAGAAGCGACGAAAATATAGCATTATAGTTATCAACGCTAAGACGCCTGAGAACACAATCCGAGCTTTTGGCGACAGTTTTTCTAATAAATAATAAAGCATATCTGCATCGGTGAATGAATGGTTGTCACGAACTCTCGATTTAAAACTGGCGTAAAACAATGCCCAGTTCCATATTTCTCAGTCAAACGTAACTAATTCTGTAGGTTGAAGTCTAGGCTTAGACCCAAGATAATATTGGTGCTATCTGAAGATGATGAATTCGAAAACTTCATCATAACGCTTTTAATAAAACAATACAGATCGATCGATACTCGAATAATGTCCGAAGTTGTGCATAAACTAAGAAATTTTGCTGTATTATCTTGAGATACGTGCGCAATCTTAACTTGTTCATAAACACTCTGAACTCGTTCGAACAACGGGTCACGCTTTGCAAAAAAGAATGGCTAATTATTTGTTTTCATTAATATGCGCTTTAGTTGCGTTGCCGTTGCATCTCAACTTATTTAAATTAATTATAATTATAAAAGATTTACAAAATTAAAGAACTTAATATATGAAATGCAGAGGGTAGATAATACGCAAGGCGAATCGTAATGCTAAATTCAATGTTAATAATGACTTGGATAAAATTGTTAATATACACCAATATATATATATATATATATATATATATATATATATATATATATATATATATATATATATATATATATATATAATTTATTTAATCTGTATTCTTTTACAGGAAAATGTCGTGAGTAAACCTGCATGTCTGAGGAATACAAAAAAATATAAAACCCTCCTAAAACCCTCTCAGAAATGAGGGGAGGCCTGTCTAGCAGTGTGATACGTCCCACTGCTGGGCACAGGCCTCCCCTCATTTCTGGTTTTTTTAGGGCAAGGAAGTGTCCGCCGCGCTGCCCCAATGCGTGTTGGCGAACTTCACATGTCTTCGAAATATTTTTTTGTATTCCTCAGACATTTTCCTTCACCGCCGAGCACGTGGTAAATCCGCACTTAAAATTGCAATTAACAATTTCATTTGGCCCGGCGGGGTTCGAACCCGGGTTACTCGTGTTCTGTTATATTTACAGCGAGCGTTAACCATCTGAGCTACCACGTCTCTAAAATAAAAAAATGGGGCATGATTATTTGGGATGTTATCCAGATCACCGCGTGTTTAATGTCAATGTGCACCAGTCGTATTTGCAAGGACGAATGCCAAGTGTTCGTACAAGTGGAAGACCACGACGAAACAGAGATGACGTAGTTTTAAATAAAATTAAAAATGATCCCCGCACTTCAGTACGTAAATGAGACACTGGAATACCAAAAGTATCGTTCATCGAATTTTAAAGCAATACGAATATCACCATGTGCAACGAGTACAAAGTTTGGTACCTCGTGACAACGCACCCATCCGTTGATTATTAACAAGATTTTATGGACAGATGAAACGACCTTTATAAAAGACGGTTATTTAAACTTATACAGTCTACACGGTTGGCACATAGAAAATCCACATTTATGAATGAAGATCTCTCCAAATACTAATTTAAGGTGAGTATATGGACCGGAATTTTAAACGCCAAATAATTGGATCACTTGAGCTGCCTGAAAACTTAAATGGCGACAACTACCTTAATTTTTTAGAAAATCATTTGCCGAATTTATTAAAAGACGAACTACTCAACATCTACCGGAATATTCGTTTCAACAAGATTGTTGCATAACGCGGTATGCTTGTCCAGTACGGGATCATCAAAACACAGAATATCCCAGTAGGTAGATTGGCCGTTTTGGCAAATTTTTATGGCCTCCTCGTTCTCTGGACCTAAATCCACTTAAGTTCATTTACTGGGGCTGCATAAAAGAAAAGTTTACTTGAAAGCAATACAAAATCTATCCGAACTACGCCGCAAAATAACTGAAACAGCAGAGGAAATAAAATCAAGGAGATACGCAAGATTAGTGAAACGATCTTTTCTGAGGCAGGCAGAACATGTATTCGTGCCGATGGCAAACAATTTAAACATTTAATTCAGTTTTAGGAAAAATTTAATGTAATACAAAATTTCCTAGCATTTCATTATTGTTTATTTTTGCCATTATACGACAATATAATATTTTTATTATACTTTGATATTTTGTTTTTCAAGTTTTTTTTATGTGTATCATCAGTACTTATTATTCCATTAAGACTACTCGCAAAATTAGTGTATGCCGGGACGGGCCACATATGGTTGCCGTAATCTTGGTTTACACATACTAGTAGTTGGGGAGCCCAAGAAGTGATTTCACGCTCAAGCGCGTCAGATCAAGGTAAGGTGGCTTAATTACGAGCTAAAAATAATACATTCAGAAAATCTGACGATTTGAGCGTAACGTAAGGGAGGGTTAAAAAGTAAAAAAAAATATTGTCATGCGTTGTTGATTTTTGTATATTGAAGGAAAAAATGCAAAAATAACGTAAAACATAATCTGCCGCTTTCTACAAGCCGAAATACTAAAAATTGTCTGCGAAGTTGAGAGCGTGCAGCTGGACTAAATCATGTATACTCCTAGCCTCTCTTTCTCTTTCAATTTTTTCCTATCTCTGACTCTATCTTGGCATCCTCACCAATTTACAGTCACATTTTATGGTTAATTAGAAAGAAAAGTTCATAAGAAAAATTCATTAAAAATATTATTTCTGGCTGTCAGATTATTAATAACCTTCAAAATAATCGTCAGATTTTAAGTTGCCATAACTGAGGCCTTAAGCTGAACCTTCCCTATAATAATCTGACACGCTCGACTGTTTCAATACGGCGATGTTTTTCCGCGTTTTCTACGCTACGAGCTTGTGTCACTTCCGAATCGTCAGTCTCTTGAATAGAAACATTTTAAGGGCTCACTTAACATCCTCTTTGAATATCTGACGCAATTTGTAGTAGCTTTTACATTTTTGCAAATCTCTAGACGCTTCCCCCACTACTGGAAGGGGAAATATTATATAATTGTTTTATTTCCAATCAACTAATCTACAAAACCTAATAGGTCCCTACTTTAGGCTCTCCCATTATAGGTAACATTTTGCTACCCGTTTCTGATACGAATAATATGCATCTTTTGTATGTGTAATAGTAATACCACCATCTAAATAAGACCATGACATATTTTCTTCGCATCCATCAGAAATGCGTTATGTATATACATTGTTCAACTTTAATTATATAAATACGTAGTAAGCGTTAAAAACTTAAACAAAAGTATCTATAACGGAATACAAAAGAGAATTGCGCACCGTAACCGTGTCAAAAGGTCAAAGCACCCTCGCGTGATCCGTCTTAATGCACTTCTTTGATACTGGTAAATAGAAACATTTAAGCAACGTAGCATGAAGTTTCATGTATGTCTTAGTGTTGAAAATATTTTCTAATTTTATGGTTGCAGATTGCCTTTGTTTAAATTGAAGATTTTATTTTTTGTTCTTTTCCTTTTTTATTAACGTAACCACCACACTAGGTTTTTCCCCTGTATCGTGGGGGCAGTTTACTTAAGTAAATTTCACAAGGACAAACATCCCGATGCGGTACAATTATTTGTAGGCTATACCGTTAACGGAATTCAGTGTGGACGACAATACTACTAGTGAGTCAGCTTCTTTTAAATTAGCATGATCACCCTCATCTTCAACATTAGTTACTTATCGTCAGATACATTAAAACCTAAACATTTGTTTAAGGAGCAATAATCGCGCGTAGGCCAGTGCGCGTTGGCGGACTTTACAAATTTTTTATTTCACTGGAATGCTGGTTTACTATTAATCGTCCTAATGAGCACAGACGAGCCACCTTCACCGACAAGCACGTGATAAATCTTCAAATTGGGATAAGCAATTTCATTAGTGCTGACGGTGATCGAACTCCGTTTGCGCACTATGACATTTACACTTTTGTTTCATACGAAGCTTCCTTCCTATAGGCTTTCTGAGAAATTGAGCAATTGGATCACCACTTTACTTGCAGATCGGAGCATTAAGGTCATAGAAGATGGTGCATGCCCCGATTACTTCATTTCTCTATTACCCTATCAATGCTAGTATATCACATGGCTGTGCGACTATCTACGCTGTTCCTTTAGAATAACAGTGATAAGTTGCAAACCTGTAACATTCATTTTAATGCGGACGACAGTACAGGCGATGTTTTTTATGCCAGCAACGCTCCTGCAGTTTCCCTGGTGTTACAGTTGTTCATAGGCGGCAGTAGTCACTTAACGTGAGCCGCATGCTCGTTTGTTTCCTCTTCTATACAATACACAGAGCACACCAATGTTCTGTGTGTTGTGTGGTTGTAGACTTATAGTAGCACACACACACATTGGAGTCTTTATTGGCCATTTTAATGACTGATAATAATAACTGTATGTTTGTTTTTCTTATTATATTTAGATATATTAGAGCTACGTAGCTAAAACTACACTATAATTAAATGAAGGATTCTTGTTGTCGAATATTCTTATTGTCATAAAATATCGTTTTACTTGCTTGTAACGTAGTGTAGTGGCGATGTAAGAATATCTACTACCCATACCGTCAACAAGTAACAAGATAGTAAGTAGCCTCCCACATATGACATCTTTGGGAAATATGCTCATCCAATTCAGCAGTAGACATTCAAAAGGCTGTAAATGACTTTATAACAATAAATATATATATATATATATATATATATATATATATATATATATATATATATTATAGATAACTGCTCAGTCAATAATAATTCAACGTGCAATATATAATAACGTAAAATAACAATTTACATATAAAATAATCTGAAGTAAACTTTTTGGTAAGAGATAGTTTATCGAAGGATTATAGCCACGACGTCAGAAATTATATTTTTGTGTTTTTGTAATCGGTTTTACGTATTTTAGAGTTTAATTATTTTACCCTTTAACGGACTTAGGATCACAAGTTCAAGGTAACAACCAGAATTTCGTCTAAATTATTACTATAAAAACTTCATCCCTATTTACTTTTTTTCCACCGTTAAGGGTGAATTATTTTCTTAGTATTAATTTGGGACCATCCCTGAAAGATGATCTACTTCATATAAGAATCATTTAAATCGTTTCTAAATTCGTAAACATAAATAAAAGAAATATACGCGTCAAATATAGAACCTTGTTTTAGAACTTGGTTAAAAAGGCTTACATTAGTTATAGCTGCACTGGTCATTAGACTAAAGAAAGATGCCCATTTTTCAACTGACTATGTATAGAAATGAAATAAATCTTAAAATTCAGCTAATTGAATTGTAAATTAATTACGATCATCACAATGTTAAAAGAAACGTAGAAAAAATATTTTTTAATACTTCTTTATGCTTATTTTACGTTAAGGGTAAAATGTATTAACCATATTTTGAACGCATCTCAACTACCATTTTTCTAGGACGTTCCATTTTACACACTGCTACTTTACTTTATTTAACTCTGTTTCTGAGTTTTATACATTATTTTATGTTTCCTTTAAGCAGTAAGTATTTATTTATTAGACTTTTTATAGTACAGATTAATTAAAAATAACATAATAAATAAATGCGTACGAACGAAATGATTTTTTTGTCATTTAACAGTTCTGCAATTGGTTAATCTATGTTTTAATAGAAAGTAATGTAGCTGGCAGAGCTGATATATTCAAATATTTTTGTAATTGTTTGGTAGGTTGACGAACTATTGAATGTTGCACTCACCTTATGACGTTAGTGTGGTACATTGGATGGGCTAGGTCAAGAAAATATATCTGCTCCAGCAGAATTTCTGGATGACGTAGTTGTAAGAAATTTAGATGAAAATGATGATAATTAATAAACCATTTCACTTTAACATAGTGCTTTATTTGTTTTTCCATTCTGTTCATCAGGTATGTATGTTTGTACCATAGGCCAATGAAATGTGTTTAGTTGATAAGTAATTATTTTGACAATACAATAACTAATTTAGACTTTTTAGAGATATAGAAACTGTCTATAATTTTTTACTAAAAATTTAGTTACTAATGTGTGCTAGAGAAACATCAGATAGTGCTCGACACTCAGTTTATGGTCACTTAGGGCCAGTTGGTTTCAAGGAATTCACAAAATAAAAAAAGCGTTTTAGACCAAAGCTAGGTAAGTATTCCTATCTTAACTCCGAGGGTTAATAATAAGTTCTAGCACACTTATTTCTTTATTACCTATTTGGTAACGGCAAATCCTAACCTAAAAAGTGACATTAATATTTTTTGGGCTTCGTAGCGTGTAAATCGTAAAAATTACTATATGACATTATTTTCTAAACATACATGTAGTTTTTCTACTATAACTCATAACTATACATAAACTCTGACTATCAGGTTTTGAAATGTATGAAAAGTGGGCATGATTCTTTGCGACTGAATCGACGTCCTACAAAAATCCGAATTGTTAACTCTTTTTCTGCAAAAACAGATCTGCCACGTCAAATTAACAAAAACCCTACTACTAACTTCTAACCTTTTATATATAACTAACTTTGAATCGCATTATTTCCATTTAATTCTTTTTAAACTTAAAAATTACAATAATAACGATCGTGTTGTTTCGGATTTGCTAACCAACACGGACCACTTGCCCTCATACAATATTCAGATCTGCTGAGCGTCTGATCTGAGTTTATATCTAAGATGTCGCTTTCGCCAAGCTATATTGTTATAATGTTAGTTTATGGTTTTAATAGTTATGTGTGAGTTTCATAGTGACAATTGTTTTTGTGTGTGCAGATCTTCTCCCACAAAATATGATAGACAGTTTTGTATCGGGAAATAACCACATTCGCTATTTTTAGCGAATGTTACATTGATAGTTAAAAAACAAACAAACGTGAAAGTATATAAAATTATACTTCTGATAGTTTTTTGCTCTTTACCTTGGCAAAATATTACGCGGATCTTAGCTAATTAATTTTTAATGTAAAATTATATAATGGATTTCCCGCTAAGATATGAGTTATCTTATGGCGTCATTTTCAAAAGTATATGTTTATAATTTTAATTTCTGATTTAATTTCCTTTTGACGGAGGCGCAGGAGAACATGAGAGTTTTAAGAGACGAATGTGAAAAAAGCCATACAGACCATATGAATTCCGATAGATCGTATTACAAGAATCACATTTTTCGCCAAACAGAAAATAACAGTCCTGCGACGGGAAGCAGTGTCAAATATGCGTGACGCGACTCCTGTTTGCCATCTTCCTCTCAAACGTGGAAAGCCGTCGATTATTGTAAAGTTTCTATATCACGGAAGAGGCCAGTATCTTATAAAGAAATAAAGCTTCAAATTTTATGTTATATGTGTTATTAAAAACGTCAGTGACAATTGAAATTACTGTAAACAACAAATATTGAAATCTAAAGCGACGTAATTGTAATTTTTTGTAATCTACGACGCTTGTTTTCGGATACATTAGAAAAATGCTTATTGAGTAGCCGACAGCTAGACGATACCTAGAGCTCAATATTTATTTAAAATTTTGTTTTCATTAACGTAACATTTTTTCTTCAAAAGATAACAACTTCGAACAATACCTGACGCAGCGAGCGCCACCCTACATAACGATTTCCCAAAAAAGAATTGTAAAGTTACAAATTGGAGCGTAATAGAGCAATTATACCGAAAAAATATCGATTAACATAACATACAATAGACTAATTAGTATAAAGTCCTTCAAATTTTATTGCCTTTGCATTTGATCATATTTTGTTATGGTTAAATTTTCAACATACTTCTTGAATTTTCTACCTCATAAAATCAAATCCATAAAATGTTTATTTTTATGAGTAGTTATATTATAAAAGCTTCCAGTATTTGCAACATAATTACTCAATTATACTTCCGCGAGTCATTGTAATCCAATATGAATTTGTAGAACCCAAGTTTTTTGTTAAAGTTGGATACTGATGACTGTGTAAAGCGTGGAGCACCGCTCACTAAATATTAATGAGTTCGTACAGTTCTGCGCTTGCTTGCATTTTATTTTTCTTTGTAAAGCCCTCAATGAACGAAACTTTCGAATTCTATTTTTTTTTCAATTAAATTCTCGAGTTGAAGTTAAATATAGTCTGACTTAATTTTAGTCAGTGCAACGCTCATTAACTACTTTTGGTGTTTGTTTTTTTAATTAATAATGACAAACTCCTGATGGTAAGTGTGTGTTTTGACCCATAAAAATGTAAATTTATCATCGATTAAGTATCAAAATGTAGGTGCGTTGTAATCTCTGAGGAAGGAAGTTGTTATTCTACTAGGTATTATGCGAGAGCGTAGTCGTTCCTCGGTCGAGCCGCCCCATTCGTGCTAATGCCATGATATGGCTACAGACAGGATGGTACTACCGTGTGTTAAATGTGGTACAACAGAATTAACGTAACGTCGACAAGAAATATCGAAAAGATTTTTTATTATAGCGTATTGTCGATCGCAGTACCAGAAATATAGCGCCTTTAACGCTGCTGCCTATCACTTATCTGGGTATTTTACATCTGATGTATACAAGATAGAGATTTTTCTACTATATATCAATTAAACGCTATATTAAACTATTTGACTATAAGTCGAAGAGCGATTTAACGATCAATACTTACGAGTAATTTGATGTGTTAGTGTTATCAATTGTTGGTGAACCTAATAAAAAAAAATGTTAATAAAATTCATATTGATCTGAACCAAGTTCATCGATATAGCTGTCGATTTTTGCAAATTAATGTTGTTATTACCTGATCATATCTGGCGCATTTGTGACAACCCTTTGAGTAGAACTATCATGGGGGTCGAGACAGCGCTTAGACAAACGTACAATGTGAAAACTCCCTCGCTAGATGGAGCGACGATCGTTGCAAGGTCATTTGCTCTATTAGTTATGCCAACGATTTGGTATTGCTGAGTCTTTCTATAAATGGTATCAGAAAAAAAGAGGTCGCATCGTACAGGGCTAAATATATCGGCACGCCGGGATCGCTGCCCGAAGTTGCCTGCAACATCAAGGGACTGTTGAACTTCTTCGGGGAGATTTCGTGGCTCGAATAATCACATTATTGCACAATATTAGCACACACGCAAAATACCCGCTTAGTCTTAGAAATCAATCAATCAAGCTTTGTGGTGATAAATCCAATTTAGCTTATGCTCAAACTGGTTTTGTACGAAACAAGTTATTAATATTTTTATAAGAGGTTTAGCAGGACCTGTCAACTTAGCATCTAGCATCAGCTATGACTGCATTTTGCCTATGAAAACTGCGTGCTGCTGTATTTTTTTCCATATAGATCCAGTCGAATTTTTTATATATTGATGCCTATATTGATGCTGGCTTTTTGAGCATCCCTGATTTCATTTTAAACCAGCAATAAAATCTATGATTGCTTAGCAAAAATGAAGAATTTGTGTTACGGTAGCGTGGACACTGATGTCAGGTACGTTTTAACACGTTCGGCCAATCTTTGGATGTTCTTTTTTTCCTCATGAATAAATACGAGGAAAAGTAAGAAAATCCAAAGATTGGTCGAACGTGTCGATAGGTAACTAATTGGTTAAGGTACTAATTAACAGCTATTTAGCTATAAATTCCGGTGTAACTTTCATTGAGTTTTGTTAACTTTTCACTTTTAGCTTTATAGAGTCAAATATTACTAGCAAAGAACACATTTTTTGAGTTACATTTTGTAAGGATCACAAATTTGTTAGTTATGGAATAAAATATAAAAACAAATTTTTATTTATTTTATTTTTCGGAATTTCATAACTAATAAACGTAATAAAAATAACATTAGGTTTGAAATTATGGTAATGTTACGCGCTCCAGGCAACGATACACTAGCGCCATCTAGTATCAGGAACGAGAGCGAGGGGAGCATTGAGAAAATGACATCACAAATCACTCAACTGACAGCGCCTAGTCGAAACTCGAACGCTCGGTACCTTCCGCGTGTTTACTTGAACATTCTGGATATTTCTTTGCTAATTCAAATATATAGGCGCTGCAAGATGCGATCGGGGCAGTGTTGATTTGGGCGAAACAAGCGAAGCTTCGGAGTGGAATTAAGTGAATTAGTGTGTTTAAATTATTAGTGTTTTAACTTTAATTGTGTAAAGTAAATTAAAGTGTTAATTTAGGTAATTTTATCGGCAATTTTTATTGTCACGAACCTCAAGCTCGTAACAATTGGTGTCAGAAGTGGGATAAAATCATGCCGATTTTACCTAAGGAGGAAACGGAGGGTGTCCGTACCCGAAGTCAACGCCAGCAGGAGACTGACCAACGAAGATTTGGTGGTGCAACGCCGCAGACGTCGGAGGGCCAGCCACCGGCTGCAGGCCCGTCGGTAGCTCCTACATCTGCAGCACCTGACTTAGGTGCTCTGATGGTGATGCTGCAGGAGCAGGCTCGCCGACAGGAGGAGCAGGCCCGTCAGTTGAAAGAGCAGCTGCAAAGCGGACAAGAGGAACAGGCCCGCCGGCAGGAGGAACAGGCCCGCTGGCAGGAGGAACAGGCCCGTCGTTTAGAAGAGCAACTCCAACGCGATAAGGAAGAGCAGATGCTCCTCATGAAGGACCTTCACGCTATCTTCGGAAAAGAGATACGGGAGGTGAAGAATAAGGTTGCTCAACATGACAACCGCCTGTCGGAGGCCGAAACCCGAATCGACCAAGTAAACAATCGGGTTGACAACGTAATGGCTGACGTGAAGAAAACGCTGGATGACCTCAAACTTGGGGATGGAACAACAGCTCCCGTAGTAGCTACTACACCTTCGCTACGTGGGTTCAAGGTGCCACCATTCGACGGGACTTCTTCCTGGTCAGCCTACAAAATCCAGTTCGAGGCTGTTATGAAGGCGAACGGCTGGAATAAAAGTCAGGCCATGACTGCTCTCACACTAGGCCTGCGCGACCAGGCCTTAACAGTTCTGGAAGCTCTCGGTGAGGAAGTGACTTATGAGCAACTCCTTGAGGCATTGGAGGCGAGATATGGCGACGCTCACCTGGAACACGTCTTTCGTGCGCAGCTTAAAGATCGTGTGCAGCGCATCAACGAAAACCTGCAGCAGTGGGCTCTAGAAGTGGAGAAGCTGGTGCGAAAAGCATACCGGTCTGTACCTGCGCTCATTGAAGGGAACCTGGTGCAGACATTCATCGACGGCATCCGCGACCTGGAAGTCAGAGCTGCTGTGAGGCTCGGGCACCACGAGACGCTTAAGAACGCCTTGGCCCATGCACTGGAGGTGGAAGCCGTGCGGCAGGATCATCGTTCCCATCGCGTCAGGGAGGTTGCAGCAGCTACAGTTCGCGACCGCAACAAAGGATACAGCCCAAGGTGCTATGGCTGTGGGGAAAAGGGCCATCTTCGATCCAGCTGCTCTAAACGAACCGTGGAAAGGAGAGTTGATCGATCTCGAGAGGGTAGTGCAGCTAACGGCACTGCCTGGCGGCGACAGGATCATCGTTCACCTCACGCTAGGGAGGTTACTGCAGTTACGGTTCGCGACCACAATAAAAGATACAGCCCTAGGTGCTATGGCTGTGGGGAAAGGGGCCATCTTCGGTCCAGCTGCCCTGAGCACACCCTACGAAGGGAAGGTGAACGGTCTCAGAAAGGAAGTGCGGCTAACAGCACCGCCCAGCAGCAGCAGGAATACGACTTTACTATCAGACACTGCAGCGGGAAATCTCACGGCAACGCAGATGCATTGTCAAGAAGACCTTGTCCTGAAGATTGCAACCATTGTAGTAGGCAAGAGAGTAAGGAGGTGGTATCCGTGAGGATGCTCAGGACAGACCACCTCAGCAACGGGTGGAAGGACAACCTACGACATGCACAGCAGGAAGATCCGGACATCAAGCCGATTCTGGGATGGATGAAGGCCCGTGCTACCAAGCCTAAATGGAGGGACGTCTCAGCGATGAGTTCAACCACGAAAAGCTATTGGGCCCAATGGGACAGCTTGCTGATTCAGGATGGAGTCCTGTGCCGTAAATGGGACAATGGTCGAAGAGACAGCTGTCGTTTGCAAATGGTTGTCCCTAAAGCTAAAGTGCCGAATGTTCTACAGTTGTGCCATAATGATCGTTCAAGAGTCCATCTGGGAGTTAAACGAACTCTACTGAAGGTCCGAGAACAGTTTTACTGGGTCCATTATCGTGACGATGTTGAGGATTGGTGTCGTACATGTACAAGTTGTGCGGCCGAGCGGGGACCTCGGACACGTAGTAGAGGAGCACCGAAATTGTACAATGTTGGTGCACCACGGGATAGGACAGCCCTTGACATTGCGGAGCCGTTACAGAAAGGCGCAAGAGGGACTCCTAAGATCGTCCATGTGAATCACTTGGCGCGTTATTATGGGGCCGATAATGCTCGGGACGAGCATGTCTTAGGAGGGAGCAGTGTTACGCGCTCCAGGCAACGATACACTAGCGCCATCTAGTATCAGGAACGAGAGCGAGGGGAGCATTGAGAAAATGACATCACAAATCACTCAACTGACAGCGCCTAGTCGAAACTCGAACGCTCGGTACCTTCCGCGTGTTTACTTGAACATTCTGGATATTTCTTTGCTAATTCAAATATATAGGCGCTGCAAGATGCGATCGGGGCAGTGTTGATTTGGGCGAAACAAGCGAAGCTTCGGAGTGGAATTAAGTGAATTAGTGTGTTTAAATTATTAGTGTTTTAACTTTAATTGTGTAAAGTAAATTAAAGTGTTAATTTAGGTAATTTTATCGGCAATTTTTATTGTCACGAACCTCAAGCTCGTAACAGTAATATGCAATGACAAATTCTCTCAAAAGATCCCTACGAGACCTACAAGGGAGGCTTTATAAACAATGGACCTTTAACAGGCTTTAACGAATTAAAGAATTCTTACAAACGTACATGAAAAGTGTTGATTTACTTAGGAATATTGTGTGGTATTAGCGTAAACGAATCTATCACCACATTTCTTACCATGCGTGTGATAATTTGTTTTAACACCTTGTAGAAATATGCTGCAGCTATATTATAAATGTAAGTACGAAAGCGTCAGCTTGACCGGGATAGAAACACGCTTTCACAAAATACCAGTTTAATGCTGCTGTGTTTCGTATGGTGACTCGATTCTCTCGACTTTAAATGATATCTTAAAATGATTGGAGATAAAGGAAACGACGCATTCCATCTTAGTCCTCAGGGGTGACAAAGCATCTGCATTTTGATTTTAATCGAGGATAAAATGAATGTCTTTGATAATTGAAATAGATGTCTTTATGCCACAACAGCATCAGGTGGATTGTGTGCTCGTTTGTCACATTTATTATATATTAAAAACATCCACTGATGTACCGGTATCATATACATTGACTATTATACTGAAAACTCGAAGTCTATTTTTGAAGAAAGTTCATCATGTCCGATATAATTATTTTTTGGTTAAATTAATTTGTAAATCTGAAGACGAAAGCTTTTGATCAGTGTGTCCTGCCTGTACTCATATATAGTACCATTACTACGCAATGCGGCCCATAGACATCTACATCTATCCTCGATTACAAATCAAAATGCAGATGCGTTGTCACCCATGAGCACTAAGATGGAATGCCTCGTTTCCAGTAAAAAGAGTCTCCAGTTCTCTATACTCACCATATGAAACACAACAGCATTAAGCTGCTATTTTACGCTGGTATTCTGTGAGAGCGTGGTCCTTCCCCGGTCGAGTTGACCCATTAGTGCTACAACTATACTACTAATATAACTGCAGCATGGCTATACCACGTATAAAAAATTTATAAAGATTTCAATATTTTACAAAATAGGCATAGGCCAGTAATGACTATTTTCAGCCGTGGATGAATGAATGAACGAATGATGAATATTAGAAATACGCCTAAATCTAATCATATTCTTATAAGAGTCGTGACACACAGAGTGGCGGATACTAGAGCGAATCCAAGTCTTTTCTGTTATAAAAATGAATGATGTTGATAAATCGAACCCCACTCGAGCGAAACCTCTGGAATAGCTAGTACGTTATTTGTTATTTATAATTGTGTACAATATAAGTTGTGTGAAGTAAATTATAATATAACTTCGAATGTTTACAAGAAAACGAGAATCAAATTGCTACCAAACCAAATATAATGATGATTATCGTTGTAATTATAATAAATTACAAATTTAATATTGAAAGAAATTTCAATATAACATAAAAAGTGCCTTTGTACAAAAATATCTTTTTATTTTCAATTTGTAACAATGCCTTGTACGTATAAGAATAAATTGTTAAAGAAGTGAATAAATTAACTTTATTTAAATTGTATATTTAATTCAATATTAAAAAACATTACATAACTAAAAATTTTAGTAAAGAAAAACACAAATTATATTAAATATTGGTGTAACGTTTAAATAATTATAATAATAATAATAAATAAGGCGTAGGGAATTGACGACCCCATCGCCCGCTGACGTAACAGTTAAGTGACAAAACTGCTACGTCAACGCAGTCAGTCAGCGCCTTGCGAGAGGTGTGAGCGCCGTGCCTCGGCAGAATTTAGGGAGCAGAGGCCCGTTTGTGCTTATGGCTACACACGAAACGGTGCCGGGCCTGGGCAACTCCCGTTAATGGACGCCCAAATAATGGATGATGGATAAGAAGATAGTGCGCAAAGGGCCGCTGCCTGGGGGTCGCCGGGGCGCGTCTGGAGCTGGCGCTGGACGCGGCAGCATGCGGGTCGCCAGCCGAGCGCGAGGAGCTGCACGGTCACCTAGCAGCCCTCCGCATCCATCATCCCCACCAGAAGGCTTGGTGTCGGCTGGGTCTTCTCGGACTCAGCAAGCGGCACCCGCCGCTGGTGGAGCACGTCGCATACGTTGGTCACAAGCAATGAATGCAAACGCATTGCGGGCGTACTTTAGGGCAAAAGGGGAAGAAACTGGATGTTTGGCGTATCGGGCTAGGATGCATCGTCTTTTTGCTGAGCTGGAGCCATCTTTAACCGTCACAGAGCAAAACCTGGCAGACCGAGTTCGGTATATCTTGCGCTCAAATATATTTGATGTCGCCGAACTCGAACGGCTACGACGTGAGGCTGTTCCCTCGTCGGATGAGAATGCTACGGCTGAGAATGCGGCGCCACAAATGGTAGAGCAACCCGCAAACGTGGATGCCGCCGTGAATACCCCAGTTGTGGTTGAGTCAAACGATGATGGAACAGTCGCCCAGGAACTGGAATTAGAGCATATGAGGAGTACATTGGAAGAGGCGATTGTGGAAACGCGCAGTACGCCTCTCGAAAATCGATCGCGACTTCCCCGCATAGCCCTAAGCAAGCGGAATCGGGCTGTCGTGAGGGCTCTGAACCCAATGCTGGTGACCTATTTGGAAGCCAGCCGGGACCTTTGCGAGACGGACTCAATTCTTTTTGGCGCCGCGCTGGCAACCTGCCGTATCATAGGCGCCAAGGTTTCCACGGCTGGACGCTCTACTGGCCATAGTAGCGCTATCCCAGCATGGAGAAGAAGAATTGAGGAACGTATCGCAAAGGCTAGAGCTCTCATCGGCAGACTGATATGCTTCAGATCAGGCAACAACAGGCCAAGAATTGTGCGCACCGTCAGGATGGCGTTTGCTGGGACAAATGTCAGTTTGTCCCAGCTGGATATAACGCAAAAACTGACGGAGCGCATAGATGATCTGAAGCAGAGAATCGCTGCTTGGCGAAAGCGGATTCGGCGATATACCGTGAGGTCGACACGGTTCAACCAGAATCGTCTCTTCCAGAGTAATCAGAAGAGGCTCTATGAATCATTGGAGCGACCAATGGTAAGTGGAACGGGTCCAGCACCGAATCAGGCCGACACTGTAGCATTCTGGCGCGGCCTGTGGTCAGAACCCGTAAACCACAGCGAGGGCCCTTGGACGGAAGTTGTGGCGAGTCAGTGTGCGGGTATTACGCCCATGGACCCCGTCATCATAACGCCGGATTACGTAGCTGAGGCGGTCCGTAGGGCCCCGAACTGGAAAAGTCCGGGGCTTGACGGGCTGCATCACTACTGGCTGAAGGGGTTCATGGTGTGTCACTCTGTGCTCGCCCGACAGTTTCAAGAGGCTCTCAACCAGAAGTCGCTCCCAAGCCTCTTCACTACTGGGATCACTCATTTGGTTCCTAAAGACCAGGGTACCACAGACCCGAGCAAATACCGCCCATCACGTGTCTACCGACCATATACAAGACACTAACATCCATTTTGAGCGCGAGAATCACTTGTCACCTGGACTCAAATCAGGTGATGTCGCGCGCTCAAAATGGATGTCGGGGCGGTGGTCGTGGAACCAAGGAACCACTCCTCATTGACGCGGTCATTGGCAAAGTGGTGAAACGCAACCGTCGGAACTTCTCCGCCGCCTGGATAGACTACAGAAAGGCATTCGACTCGGTGCCCCATACATGGCTAAAGAGAGTCCTCGAGCTGTACAAGATAGACTGTACAGTTAGAGACTTCCTCGAGCAGTGTATGGGGCAGTGGAGTACGATCCTTTGTCATCTGGGCGAGCGGATGATGGCTGCGGAGAACCACATAAGGATAAGAAGGGGTATCTTCCAGGGCGATTGTCTGAGTCCAATCTGGTTCTGCCTCTCTCTGAACCCTCTCAGTACCTTACTGGAGGGCTCCGGGAGGGGATTTCAGCTACGGAAAGGAGGGACAAAAGTGACCCACCTTTTCTATATGGATGACCTCAAGTTATTCGCCTCCAGTCGCTCCCATCTTATGGAATTGCTAAACATCACTTGTGAATTTAGCAATTCCATTAGAATGGAGCTTGGGACGAATAAGTGTGCGGTCCTCCATGTTGAAAGGGGAAGGGTTGCTAACTCTGAGGGCGTAGACTTATCTATGCCCGTCAACTTAAGGACCCTTTCCGAGGCTGAAACATACCGATACCTGGGTATGTCACAAAACATTGGTATCGATGAGACTGGTATGAAACAGTCAGTTTGCGACGTGTTTTATGCACGCTTGACCAAAGTGCTTAACAGCCCTTTGTCCGGTGTGAATAAGGCACACGCATATAACGGCTGGGTCATGCCTGTCCTCATGTATACCTTCGGCATACTCAGGTGGACTCAGACTGAACTTAACGCCCTGGATAGAAAAGTCCGCACTACCATGACGTCCCATAGGATGCATCATCCGAGATCGTCGGTAATGAGGCTGTACTTGCCGCGGAAGCATGGTGGTCGTGGCTTCTTGAGCGCGCTCACCATGCATAATCGCGAAGTGTGCAGCCTCCGTGATTACTTCCTGGCGAGATCGGATGATCCATTCTATAAGGACGTCATTTCTTGTGATAAAGGACTTACCCCTCTATCCTTAGCCAACGAGCAATGGCAAGACCCGGCAGTGCAGAGCATTTCCGACCGGGAGACCTTATGGAAGGAGAAGGAGCTCCACGGGAGGTTCTACAAGGCTCTACATGAGCCTTTCGTAGACACAGTAGCCTCCCTCCACTGGCTACGCTTTGGTGATCTCTTCGGGGAAACCGAGGGTTTTGTCTGTGCAATACAGGATCAGGTTATTAAGACCAACAACTATCGGAGATACATCCTAAAGGATGGCACCGTGGACATCTGTCGAGCTTGTCGCCATCCCGGTGAGTCACTTAGGCATGTTATCTCCGGTTGTTCGGCGCTTTCTAACTCTGAGTACTTGCACAGGCACAACCTAGTAGCCAGAATTCTACACCAGGAGCTCGCTCTGAAATACGGTCTCGTGGATCGGAAATTGCCGTATTACAAGTACTTGCCGGAAGCCGTGCTCGAAAATGATCGCGCCAGGCTCTATTGGGACCGGGCCATCATCACAGACAGGACTATTCTTGCGAATAAGCCTGATATTGTGCTGATGGACCGAGCACAGTCAGGGATATTTTTGGTCGACATTACCATTCCGTATGACGAGAACCTCGTGAAAGCCGAAACAGACAAGCAAACAAAATATCTGGACCTGGCTCACGAGGTGACCGACATGTGGGGTGGTCTGCCGACCGAAATTATTCCTGTAGTCGTCTCTGCAAACGGGCTAATCCCAGTCAGCCTCTCGGGTCATCTGAGGCGGCTGGGACTACGTGGCGGACCGCTCCAGGCTCAAATGCAGAAGGCGGTGCTCCTCGATACCGCCCGCATCGTCCGCCGATTTCTTTCCCTTTCCCCCTAACCCTCGGCCGTTTGGTCTCCCCTGCCGAGGGCCTCCATCTGGTTGGGCTTTTATTTATTTATATACTTTTATATTTATTTTATGTTATTGATATTTATATATATTTATCTTTTCATTTTCATTTATAATTATATATTTATAGAAACCAACCAGATGAGAAAACTATACAGATACCCAGACAATAATAAATAATAATCTTTATTTGCCTAAAACGTGGTAAAAATATTGTTAACATGATAAAACGAGCGCTCATGGTTTTGCTTATTTTACATAGCATGCTAATATTTTTAAACAATTTCAAATATTTCCTTAGCTATTTCAAATACAATTAGTCACATGATTTAGTTAAAAATAAAATATAGAGATATTTAAATACATCATTTTGTAGACATATGAAAATACAGAGAATAATTTTATTATATATTTCGTGGACAAACACGCAAAAGGATAACATGGCCATATGAAAATAAAATATAAATATAGCCCGCTTTAAATATTAAGTATAAATCAGTATTATGTTTCCGTTTTTTAATCGATTTAAAAAAAGGGAAGCTATCAAGTGGAGGAGGTTATTTTTTGTTCGTATGTTTCGGGATATCTTCGTCAATAGCCACTTCCACACCGACTGAGTACCGACGAGACCGAGCCAATGCCTCGGTCGGTGCTGACGTGGCTCAAGCTGCCTCGAGCTCACAGCCTCGGCTGAGCGCCTATTCACCGCGAGCCATATTTTGTCGGTTTTAGGCGTGCTTAACCCCTCAGTCCCCTTAAAATTCTCATGCAGTTGCATGCGCACGGCAAATCCCGAGCGGGCGGTAAAAAAGTAGTCTCTAAATATAAGTTTTAATGGCTTAAAGTGCTGTGGGTGTGCGCGGTCGAATTCGACCGCTTGAATTTTGACGGAAAGCGCCGTGGTCGAATTAGACCGCTTGGGGGCTGAGGCGCCTCAGTCTGAGCGCGGTGTGGATGGTGGTAGTGACGTTCGCGAGCAGAATAAAAAAATTTGTATAAAAGATAGTATTCGTTGAATATGAAAATTTCAGAACTTGATTTGATATTTAATATAGATTGTTTTGACACTCTAAAAAGATATTGAAGGCTGGTATAGGAGTATCTGGTTGCTGAGTATCTCAAGGTAATAAGCACTCTTTTTGATACAGTTATTGCCTTTTTGTAATTAGTGTCACATATTTGTATGTTCACAGCCACTAAGGAACACAGGTATTCAAAGTCACTCGCAGACATGCGTGTAAAATTGGAGACTGAATGGTCGAATGAAAATTCCTTTAATCTCATCAAGACTTTTCGTTTTTGTCTTTTTAACAAGCTTTTATATCATATAAATTGTGTAATGTAAGAAATTGATTAAATTTAAAGTTTATTTTCTTCTCTTTAGAGCATTTAAATAAAAGCTTGTTTTTAAATATTTTTTTACAAGTCAACTTAAATACGCTACTTTGAATTTTTTTATTGTCAGCAGTTGAACCTTGTTGTTCCCTGCAATATTTATTCGAGCACCTCCAAACTATGCCTAACCTTTGCCTAGTTATAACTCTTTAAAATTAGTATGGCGGCCATTTTCGCCTTTTTTAGCCATGGCTTCATCATCAAATCGACTTTAAGTCATAATAATATGGCACTGTGACACTAGACGTCTGAAATATTCGATATAGAATGACGTCACTTTATTTATTGTGTTTCGCTCATCAAGCCCCTTTATTAAATACCCATATAATGTGGTTTACTACGGAAATTATACTCTCTCCTTGTCGTGACATTCTTAACAATTGTAGTACGCTGCATACGCAGCATCACAATTTAACCAAGCTCGCTAAAAAATTTTTTAAGGAGCAGTATATATGGCAACACTGTATCAACCTGTCCGTCAATGCAATTTCATTACATTTTTTTGTGCCAGCCATCACGGTGTGTTTTTATAATTTTTGTTGTAAAAATTAAATATGTTTAGTGTAAAATCAAATGTTTTGTATCCAAAACCTACTACAAATAAATTTATTACGTATCTGCGTGGAAATAATTAGATTATGTACTTGGGAAAGGAAGATATTCAAAATGGAGCCAACCGATCAAAGGTAAACAAAAACCCTATTGTTCGAGGTAGCACGTGTATATAAAATAAATAAAGTTAAAACACTTATTAAATAATAAAATCAGATTCACTGTGTGCATTTATTAACAAGTATGATAAATCGAACAAATTCACTATTAAGCTTTAGTAACATAACCTCGTCACTTATATAATTTGAAATAGTAAATAGGTACTTTTAAACTATAAATGTGGGTTGAGATACATTGTACGGAGATAAGTTGAGAAATTTTAAGTGAATATATATATATCACTTTAAATTTCTCAACGTATATATATATGTAAAACCAGAGTGACCGACATAGCCCAACGGATTAGTAAGCTGAAGTGGCAATGGGCCGGCCATATAGCTCGAAGAACCGATAACCGATGAGGAAGAAAGGTTCTCGAGTGGCAGCCTCGTACCGGTAGGCGTAGTGTAGGGCGACCCCCCACTAGATGGAGTGACGACCTGGTAAGATATGCAGGAAGTCGATGGATGCAGGTGGCTCAGGACCGTGCTTTGTGGCATTACTTGGGGGAGGCCTATGTTCAGCAGTGGACTTGTGAAGGGCTGTAATGATGATGATGATGATATATATATATATATATATCACTTAAAATTTCAACTTAATGTTTTTCTTACTTTCATTTATTCATTTACTTACGTTGGGCAGTCGCCATTATTAGTCATTGGGCAATATTATTCCCACTTTTGACATGCAGGTAGTTTCGGATAGTATTGAAGAAATAGCTAAAGGATAATACTGAGGAGATATATAATACGCAGTTTCAAGCCAAGAGTGGATGCAAAAGCAATCACTATTGGCTTGAAACTGCGGGGAAAAATATCCAGCATGAGTTATATAGATACAGACCGTTATAACTATCACTTAGAATATATACATGGATCCAGGTATATATAATTAAATAAGAATGAAAAATACTCAGGCTGAAATGCCATCAACATCTTGTTGGACAGGATTTTCTGGTAGACATTATGCGAAGCAAAGAGGTAGTAGCAATTACTGTAGCCTTAAAATTGTTGGGAAGAATATCTAGCATAAGTTATTTAAAATGCTATGTACAGATCAATATAGCTATCATTTATGAGACCATAGCGCTATCACTTAGAAGGTAGACAGGTCTTAATTCACATATAAGATGCTACCATTAGTGGAAAGACATTAAGATGTACTACGACTTGGAAGAAATCACTGCAGGCTTTAAACTGTTAGAGCTATCACATAGAGGATAGACACAGTTGACTATTCAAATCTTAGAGCTATCACTTTGAGGTTTGACAGGTACAGGGCCACTTCTGCTGCAATCAAGCTGGCCTTATGTGTATAATGAATAGTTATAAAATAAAGATAATTTATTTTATGTTATTAATTTAAATTTATGATATACAGACAATATCTACAACATTTTTTGTAAAATAAGGAAAATTGTAATTTTCCATTCATTGTTATTATAAATTCGCAACCCTGTCTTCAAACATCTACAATTGTTAAGAATGTCTAGGACAAGGAGAGAGTATAATTAAATGGTTAAACGAACTTACCCTAAGTGAAGTTCAACCATAATTATACGAAGCTCCTTGTCCTAGACGGTACTCCCGGCCCAACCCCCCCTGGGTTAGGGTTGCTCATCTAATTCCTTGCTTTAAACATAATGAAATTGCATTGACGGACGGGTTGATACAGTGTTGCCATATATACTGCTCCTTAAAATTTTTTTAGTGAGCTTGGATAAATTGTGATGCTGGCATGGAATGTGGCGTACTATAATTGTTAAGAATGTCTAGGACAAGGAGCTTCGTATAATTATGGTTGAACTTCACTTAAGGTAAATTAGTTTAACCATTTAATTATAAATCATCATTTTGTGAAGTTATTCATATTGGATTTAGAATGACGTCACTTTTCTTATTGTGTTTCGCTCATCAAGTCCATTCATTTGATACCCATATAATAGAGGTTGCTGTGGAAACAATAAATCGCTACTTTGTAGCATCCGCCATATTGCATTAAAAATGGCGGCATTTAAGTAATCATGCATTGTATTAAGATCCAAACGTGTGTGTCAAATTAGTGCGGTAGCTTTATTGAAAGTTGGTGAAATATCGATTGCAAACTTCGAGGACGTAAATACAAGTGAAGTTAAATAAAAGCTTTTAATAATAAATAGGAAAGGCATTATTGTGTATTTTCTTTTGCCAAGTTAACTAGGTCATCATGTATTTGCTTTAATTTTATTAATTATTTAAACATGGTTCATGAAAATGAACAAGAGGCATGTTTTGATGATTAAATAATATATTTTTGTAATACAATTGAGGTGACAAGCATTCTTACAGCTTACCATCCTATATGGCAACTGCAGACTATTGACTATTGCAACTAACTTTAAACAATGTGAGCTACTGATGGATTGTCACCTTGAGGATTGAAATGACAACTACGAGTATAAGCATTAAATTGTTTTTTTAAATGAAAATATGCGAACTATATTAAATGTTTTCTGAAATAGGTTAAGCGTATCGCATTTGTTGTTTGAAAAAGGCCAATGAACAATCTCGATGTTAAGGAGTAATTTATTTTGTCAACATGCTTAAATGAAATAACAGTTGAGTCATGCCCTAACTTTTTTCTATGCGAAACATAATTTACCAGCGCCTGCCTTTCCATCTGATTACTATGTAAGCGTCTTTAAGGCAAGACTGAATAAGCTTTTACAAAGCTAACATAATGCGCAAAAGAGAAACTATTTTATTCAATATATATTAAAAATAATATTTATTGAAAGTCACGCTTTTATTTAATTTACCAATGGTTCAGGGACAAACCTTTATCTTGGGAAGGAACAAATGCTATGCGAGAGAATAGAGAGTGCATCTTTGCTTGCGTACTTAAACGTGCACTATATCCCTGTCCCTGTGCGGATATGGCAGGTCTCTTTTGAGACTGGCTACTATGACCAAAACTCGGACTGGAAAGCATATCATAACTTTATGTAATGTAGTATTTTTGTATATATATATATATATATATATATATATATATATATATATATATATATATATTACAGTTGCTACGCTAAGCGGCGTGTTGGCAACGTGTTTAAAATTTTGTTAGCAGGAAGATGCTGCGGTCCATCACATGTAGTTTCTATCTATCTTAGGACACCAGTCTCTAATACGCGGCAAAATAACAGTTTTATAAAATAGCTTCTTTGCACTCCTCCTCCCTTTTTAAGAAATGCTTTACCGTAACTGCTGTGCATTTGTGGAATTCTTTAACTGTCCATATTCATCGTGCTAAATCTCTTCACTCTTTCAAAAGTCTTGTTAAAATCGCATTACTTAGAACGCTATTAGATAAATTACTTTTCATTTCTCGTTTAAAGTTAATGTATTATATGATATTTTATACATAATTTACACTTATCTTTATTTGTATGTATTTTCATATTTTTATTTTTATTTTGTACGCCCCACTCTATTTTAAATACTGTTCAGTTCTCTACGCAAAGGTTGTCTGAAAGAAATCACTTTCAGAGTGATAAGACTGTCTGTTGTACATATTCTACTTTAGATTTAACTGTACTCGTTGTTTTGTATTCTGGTGTACAATAAAGAGTAAATAAATAAAAATATAAAAAAATAGAAGCGCCTCACATATTATCACTGAGAACAATTATATTAAAATAATTATATATTACAATACAAATAATAATATACTACCCATTAATAATATATTACTGTCAGGTGCGGTGCATCCTCGTTTGTCATCTTTTCTAAAAATAAAATATTCCAGTCAACAACACCTATTAAAATTTCTTGTATACTTATATCTGACTTCAAACGTAAGCATACTGCCATTTACATAAAAGCCTAATGTTGTGAATTACGATCTCCTTCAGCACATCTTTTACTGAACCTCGGTACTCCAGAGTATTTATGTTTGTAGCCGTACTGTAAATAAAATTACTTATTCTACGCAATAATTCTGTATTTTTGTCATCACTACGGATCGTCGCAAGTCCACTGCTGAACATAAATCTCGTAAATCACGATCCTGATCTACATACATTCAACAATGCCTTGCATGTTTAATCAGGTCGTCACTCCATACAGCAGGGGGCCGCGCGATACAGAACTTCCGCATTCCTTTACAAGTCAGCAACTATAGAAGCTTTCTTCTACATTCGTTGAAATGTGAATGAAAACCAAATCAAAATGAAAAAATGAAATCTTTGAAATACATGGGCAGCCCTTGTCCAATAAAAGTTATGGTAAATATCAGCGTGTGGCTGTGTGGCACACAACCGTTGGTTTAACGTGAAACTTCCATGTCGGCGAGTCACTTACGTCTTCCCCGTCAACCCGTCCAGCCCTGAGGCAAACTCAAGGTCGAATATCGAGCTGACCATGTAAGTTAAATAATGACACTTCACTTAAATCTTTTAGACTAACTTTCTTTTTTTTTTTCACCCCAAAAAAGAAAAAAAAATTTATTTAATAACAATAAAAATACTGCGGTTGCCAACCCTTGCCAGGCGTGGCAACTATGGCAATAATATATAGCATAATATATAACATGGCAATAATAATACCCCCATGATGAGAGTTATGAAGAGACGGCCTCTAGTCCTCGGCCGCCGTTCTTTTTCCGTCTATGGTAGCAACCATGATAACGACGGAGCAGGGGGTGCTGCGAATCTCCGAAAGAGGTTCGGTTGCCACCTATGATGACTCGACATGTTAATATATAACGCACGCACCCTGATGACTGACGAAAAGATTCTGGAGCTGGAAGAATAGATAGATAAGTTGCACTGGAATATTATAGAATTATCCGAGGTCTGAAGAGAGAGGAGGGGAGGGAAACAGGGTAATTCTTAAATCCGATAAGTTGTTCTATCATTAAGAGGGCGACCATCTGTCCCAAAGAGGTGTCAGATTTACCGACCACAAGTCTCTCGTTAACAACTTTGTAAATATTGGGAATGTGCCGACGGAGTCACCAAACGGTATGCATATGTGTTCCTCCAAAACTTACTATACGGTGTTAATGGGAGACTTCAACGCAAAACTAGGTACAAGAGGAAACGGTGAGCAAAAGGTAGGGAACTTCGGAATAGGGATATGGGATAGGTAGGGAACGGGAACCTAAGGGGCCAGCAGCTGGCCGACTTTATGGATAAAAGAATTCTTTATAATAAATTCTTTTAAGAAGCGGCCCCACAGAAAGTGAACCTGGTCGAGCACCAACGGTTCGAAAAAAATGAGATTGACTTCATTACAACGACCAAATTACAACTTTTTAGTGATGTTTTAGTGATCGCGAGGGTGAAAACTGGCAGCGATCACCGAATGGTGAGAGGCACACTGAATGTAAACGTTAAGTTGGAAAAGTCACGTCTAATGAAGTCAACACTCTGTCTACCTCGTACTCTAATACAAAGTTCGGAAGCTTTCGGAAGCTTTTTTGAAGCCTAAAAGACTCCAATGAAGTGGACGATATGAATGACAGGCTCATGGAAACGCACGTACAGTTTTCACGAGTCGGAGCTAAGTTCTGCAAGACCCACCGCAGAAGAACATAAAAACTCTCTGATTACACTCTTAATCTCGTGGATGTTAGACGGGAAATGAAGCTGCAGTCTTAAGCAGATTTGATATCATACAGCAAACTAAACAGGCAGATTGCCAAATACATGCGGCGGGATTTGCGCAAATTCAATGCAACTCGTATTGAAGAAGCGATCGAGTGGAACCACAGCTCTAAAGTTTTTGCCAGAGATCTGTCTGCCAGAAAGAGCCATTTGTAGAAGCTAACGGTAACGATCCGAGAGCAACTTTTATCTGACCGACACTATTCCGATGATATTACAGACGTTAATCTGAGCGAGATTAGAATGACTCTCCGGCACTGTATAAACGGCAAGTCCCTAAGCGAGGATATAATTACAGCAGAGCTTTTCAAAAAATCGGGTGGAAAACCGGTACTTAATGTCCTTCAGAAGCTCTTCAGCCATGGTGGTACTACTTCGGAGTCGTGGCGCAGAAGTGCGGTGATCTTGTTGTTAAAAGAAAGGTAACAACACTATTTTAAAGAACAACCAACCGATTTCCTTTCTGAGCCGCGTCCACGTGCTGTTTTTGAAGTGTCTTGCACGCAAAATTGAATATTTCCAACCTCCCAAACAAGCTGGTTTCCGGTAAAGCTTTGGCACCATAGACCACATACATATACTCTGCAGAAAATTGTACAAAAGACCGAAGAGTACTATCTGCTATTATGTCTTGCGTACGTGGAATATGTTTCTCACAGCCTTTGATTCTGTCGAAATTAGGATGGCAATGCAGTCCCTTTAGCGGTTTCAAGTTGACTGTCGGTATATCAAAGTTCTGATTTGTTTGTACAGTAGGGTTACGATAGCTATCCGAGTACAGAACAAGAGTACGAAACCTATCCAACTACAGAGAGGTGTAAGACAGGGTGATGTTATATTCCCGAAACTCTTCACCGCTGCATTAGAAGACGTTTTCAAGCTACTGGACTGGAAAGGATACTTCACTCACCTTCAGTATGTCGACGAATAGTTCTTATGGCTACCTGGAGAACCTAGGCACTATGCTTAATGACCTCAATAGTGTCTCCCAACGGATAGCTCTTAAGATGAACATGGACAAAAAAAAAAGATCATGCGTAAATTCCATATCACACATATGCCGGTAGTTGTTGTGAGCACTAGCTCGCAGTTGTTGACGACTATGTTTACCTGGGACAAATAGTCCGACTAGATAAGTCCAACTTCGACCGAGAGGTCAATCGACGGATACAACTCGGCCGAACAACGTTCGAGAAATTACGACACTCGTCAAGTATACCTCAAAACTTGAAAACAAGATTGTAAAACCTGGGCGTGTTGCCACTGATACGTGACTTAGGAATCTGAGACGTGGTCCTTTACTGCTGGTCGTATTAGGAAGCTCAAGACCGCTAAGTGGGCTATGGATAGGGCTATGCTTGGGATTTCTCTGCGTGATAAATTTAGAAATGACCGACATAGCTCAACGGATTAGTAAGCTTAAAAGTCTGTACCAGCCATATAGCTCGAAGAATCAACAACCGATGGGGAAAAAGGTTCTGGAATGGCAGCCTCGTACCGGTAGGCGATGTGTAGTGTAGGGTATCTCCATTAAATGAAGTGGATGGATGCATGATGCAGGTGGCTCAGGACCGTGCTTTGTGGCATTCCATTGGATAGACCTATGTTCAGCAGTGGACTTACCGAAGGGTTGTAATGAAAAGAATTAATGAATAAAAAAATGTTTATTACACACGATGTTTTTTTAAGACGAACGCTTATTGCCTGCGCTATTACGGCAATTTCCTTATTAAAATGGTCAATTTTAATAACTTTTAATAAAAAAATAAAAACTATAGTTCAAAGTATTAAAAAGAAAAAATATATTTCATATTCTGGATTCATTTCATTAATTGCTGAAAGCTGGCAATGGGTGTCTATGAACAGCAGTGTCCACTATTTACCATCAGCTAAATTTCTGACTCTGACTGTATTAATATCAACCAGTAAAAAGTAATTGTAACAATGGAATTACATTAGCATATATATCGCACTTTCTACTGGTGTAGTTAGTACATACCACATGCAATTATGTAGCTAGTTGAAAGTTCGACGTATGGGAGTATGAAATGCGATGCTTGCGAGTGCTCTCCTGTTCGCTTTTTTAATAGCTCAGAATAATTGGATATATCTGCGTAGGTTTAAATAATTCCAGTTGATAATTTTTTTCGTTCTTACATAAGCCACTTTAACCGTGTAGTGTCAGTGTAAGATTATCCACTACCCCATACCGTCCAGTCGGTGTCGTAACAGAGGGAAATTAAAACAGAAGATGGAAAGCAACGTCTTCCAGATTACAATTCAAAATAATAAAAAAGCTTTGGTCTGAAAACTCGTCTGCCAAGTACGGTGCTATTATCAATAAATCATAATTATATAATTTTAGTAGATGTAAAAATATTTAAAAAAAAAAAAACAATTTTGGGTAAGTACAGTGTTTGACAGAAAAAACTCACCATCCAAATTTAAAAATTCAAGGATTACGATAGAAATTCGATCACTGAGCGACTACTAGTCACAACGATAAACAAAACTAAAACTAAAAACTAAAGTTATCATAAAGATCTACTCCACGCGGTATAGTTTTAATCACGCTAGCTATATTTCCACGGTAAGTGGCTCTAATTAACCTTTGTTTGATTAAAGAACCAACCTTATTTCCAACAGCGACGAAAATCTATTGTGAAGAGAGTTCCTTTAGGAATTTTACCGTACATTCATTCAATGTGGACCTCACGGACTCATATTTTTCACAGCAAATGGAAAAACTATGTAGTCATCTATCAAAGAATCATATTTGCGCCATTTACTCGGTTCAACTTCCGCTGATGCCTCACCGGGTGGTCCCATTTATATAAAGTTATAAAAAGAAATAAAAATAGTGTAGTTAATTGCTCCAGATTCTTCCCGACAATCTTGCCATAGGTATTACAATCCCATATAAGGTATTCTACCCCCTGATTAATACAATAATCCAGTAATAAGTTTAATGCTATCTGCGTGTCATGTTATCCTTGAACAATCCTGATCTTAGCACACTTGACAAATATTCGGTGTACATGTGCACATACATGCCTTGTGCACGTCAGAAATATTTAAAGTTAAAAAATTAAAGCTGTAAAAACTTGAACTGTATTTTGTACTTAATCAGCGTGAGATAATAGAGTGAGGAAGTATTTCAACCAGTGCCTCGCACGAAAGCACGTAAAGCCGTTGATTCTCTGTTGGGTTGTACTTCTTATTGTAAAATTTAAAGCTGTAAAAACTAGAAATGCTTTCTACACTACACGATAGTTTTTTTATGTAACAAACGTACTTTGAAGATTATTATAAATGAAACTACTACTGTAATAAAAGCTTAAAACTCTGGTATTTAAAGTCACATTAAGAAGTGTAGTCATAAGTTTGCAGACTTTGAACGTACGTCGTACTGTCGCCTTCTATTTAAGATTATTAGAGCATAACTTCTCACAGAGTGATACTTCCAAGATGGTACATTTCTTTCCGTGAGAGGTAATTTTTGAGATGCTTTGTTTTAATAGGTCGGGGAAAAAGTTTCTTCGTATTTAGTTTGTATAAAATTGAAGAAAAATCTCTTTGGTTTGTACTGTTTGTATCTGGCTAGTTTTAATATCAATACATATGACATTAAGAAAAATAAAAATAAAAAGTAAAAACACTTTCCCGGGATTTTTAAATTGTTTTTATGTCCGCTAAAATGAGTGAATCTAACGAAGAAATTCGAAACATTCTGAAGTTTTATTACAAAAAAAGGAAAAATGCGACTCAAGTCGCGAAAAAAAAATTTGTGATGTTTATGGACCTAATTGCAGTGTCAGTATGAGTAGCACAAAGTAGATTCAAGCGTTTTCAGTCCGCGAATTTTGATGTCAAAGATGCGGCTCGCTCTGGTCGTTCACAAACATGGATAAAGTCGATGCCATTTTTAAAAAAGTGGAACATGAGCTTATTAGTAGTTACGATATAATCGAAGAATTGAGGATTGAGCACAGTTTTAACTAATTTGGAAGAGTCTGGCAATACAAAAAAGCCCTATATTTGAATACCACAGGAGCTCACTGAAATAAACCTAATGAATTGTGTATTCATTTGCAATTCTCTATTGAAACGTAACGAAACCAGACAATTTTTGAAAATATTGATAACTGGGATAAAAAGTGGTTCACCTACTACAAGAACGTGCAAAAAAAGATCAAAAAGGTATAATAATATAAAAGGGTAGTTAAGTCACGACTGTAGCAAAACCATTGTGAGTTAGTAGAGTAGTAGCCTCGTACTGGTAAGCAGAGTGTAAGATGGTCGCCCCACTAGATGGAGTGGTAACCTGGAAAACATTTACCTACTTGTGTGTAATTTCTTTAGATATGCCTATGTTCAACAGTATAACTTGAGAAGGACTATTTATAATACTATGATAAGGAATATATATAAGACTAGATAATAATTGTATGTTAATGTAATTTGCTATTTTGCAGCGGTGCCAAGTTGACTGTCGGTATATCGAAGTGCTGAAGTGTTTGTACAATAGGGCTACGACGGCTATTCGAGTACAGAACCAGAGTACGAGTACGTAACCTATCCAACTGCAGAGAGGTGTAAGGCAGGGTGACGTTATTTACCCGAAACTCTTCACCGCTGCATTGGAAGACGTTTTCAAGCTACTGGACTGAAAATGATACGGTATTAATATCAATGGCGGGTACATCACCCACCTTCGATTTGCCGACGATATAGTCCTTATGGCAGAATCGCTGGAGGACTTAAGTACTATGTTCAATGACCTCAATAGTGCCTCCCAACGGATAGGTCTTAAGATGAACATGGACAAAACAAAGATCATGTTTAATGTCCATGTCACACCTATGCCGGTAGTTGTTGGGAGCACTAAGCTCGAAGTTGTTGACAAGTACGTTTAACTAAGACAAATAGTCCGACTAGGTAAGTCCAACTTGGAGGTCAATCAATGGATTCAACTCGGTTGGGCAGCGTTCGGGAAATTACGACACATCTTCTCGTCTTCTCGTTTCAGGTTTTGAGGTATACCTCAAAACTGAGGTATACCTGAAAACTAAGTTGTACAACCAGTGCGTGTTGCCAGTGATGACCTATGGAACCGAGACGTGGTCCTTCACTCCTGGCCGTATGAAGACGCTCAAGGTCGCTCAGCGAGCTATGGAGAGAGATGGCTATGCTCGGAGTTACTCTGCATGATAAACTTAGAAATGAGGATATCCGCAGTAGAAACAGTGACTGACATAGCCAAACGGATTAGTAAGCAGAAATGGAAATAGGCCGGTCATATAGATCGAAGAAGTTGGGGAAAAAAGGTTCTCGAGTGGTAGCCTCGTACGACCGACGAGTGGCGAGTGGCGACCTCCCACTAGATGGAGTGACGACCTGGTAAGACATGCAGGAAGTCGATGGATGCAGGTGGCTCAGGACCGTGCTTTGTGGCATACCTTGGGGGAGACCTATGGTCAGCAGTGGACTTGTAAAGGGCTGTAATGATAATGATGATGATGATGATGAATGTAATTTCTTATGGTGTGCGAGTGAAAAACATTTTTTCTCTGAATGCGAATTCCAGTTGTACGCGGTGCATTCTGCCTCAACGATGATTAAGAAAATTAGGTATGTTTAGGTAATGAGTTAGTCTCAATATAGCTTCTTACTATTATTTTTCATTTCCAAAACCAAACGTAATAATTACAGTATTTTTTTTTTTCTTTAAAATAATAAAATATTTTTAAAACATACTATTTTTCACCACAGACTAACAGCCGGCGAAGATAAAAAGTTGTCATTGGACAAATTTTTGTAACAATTATATTTGCAAAACTTAATTAAGGCAACAGTTTTATTTATTGGTGTTTTTCTTTCATGGTATTCCTTTTCTTCACGTATTTGTGAAGTAAAATAATAAACCGGATTTTAATGAAAATTGGTAGCGAGACCTTGTCAAGTCAACAGTAAAGCCCAACCTCTTCGCTTCGTGTTCGAGGTGAGCAATAGAAATACACACAACAGGCCACATACATGACCTTTGTTTCAAGCATTAGATAGAAAACTGCTTCTCTACTTTTAATTTTTTTAAGTATATATGATGTTGATGTAGAAATCATGTAAAGCATTTTATATTCAATTAGATTTTAAGAAACAATTATTATTGATAACTAAAAGTTGAAGTCAGAAAGTACGTTCATCATTCAATATTTTATATTTTAAGTTAATGTTTACACTTTATAAAATTCGTATACAATTTGACTTCTTTTAAAAGCTTTTATTCTACCATTTCTTGCCTCGTTGGTGTTTGTTAAGTGGACGTAAGTGCCATTCAGTCATTATTAAAAAAATCTCAGTAGCAACCTGGAGTCTGGAAGTTGGCGGTAAAAGCACGTAAAGCCTGCGCTCGGTCTCTATGGTCGTAACGGATTATATAGGAATAAGGGAATTGAGAGTACATTATTATTTTGTTCCGCGCAGATTCTAAATAGGTTAACTGGGAAAATGGGTTAAGACGGTTAGTCTCCGTTGAGACTGAGCTTCGTAACCCTTCTTTGACCTAAAGAATATTAAATAATTATTCCACATATGTAATTTTGCCGAGAATCAGTAACAAATTAAATTTTCCAATATGTAAGTTTTTAGTAGTTTAGTAATAATTTGACTACAATTGAAATAAAAATCCAATATATACCTATCATGCCATCTACCTACACGCATCAATTCCTCATAAAATTGTTTTAGCGTCTCCTTCCTGCTATTGAGCCTCTTCTGTGTTTTTATTTGTGGAACTGGATGTAAAAGGTATAAGGATGCTTTTAGGGGAAATGTATTGCCCCCTTCAACCACAACAAATCTAAATTAAATACTACTTCAACACTTTAGATATGGCTATTGTTGATATTTTTCTGAGTACCCACACTGTATAATCATGGGTGACTTCAATACAGATTTGTTGAAAAACCCTTCTCGTTACAAAAAGCTTCTTTCGATTGTTGAGTCGGTTAATCATTTTTTCCCTTCAAAGGCATCACAATATTGGATTCGATGACTGATTGATTGATTTTATATTTGCTGCCTCTCGTGATCGTGTAATGATGCAAGGACAGTAACCTGCTTTGGGCATCTCACGTCATGACTTGATTTATGCTTCTTATAAGCTTTAACCTCCTGAAAATTCTCCTTTAGTACTGCATCTCCATAGTTTTTCTAAAATAGATTTTGACAAGCTAAGTAAGGATGCTTTTAATCTTGATCTAGTTTCATTTATTGCAGCACCTATTGTTGACGATAAAGACTCTATTCTTAGCCGTAAGATACTCAGCCTTTAGGATGCTCGCGCTCTAGTTCACAAAGGGCAAAAGGTTGGCAACGTCTAGAAGAAATAGAACGCACTGACGAAAATTGTTTGTCTTTTATAGCAGCCAGGAATAGGTGCAATCAAATGGTATGGGCAGAAAAACGCCGATATTTCCATAATTGTATTAATAACTCTTCTCCCGCCAAAGTGTGGAAATTTCTTAGATCTTTGGATCTCTGCAGACCAGCTACATTGGATTGTGGTCCTTCTCTATCATATGATGATGAAATCAACCACATTTCGCTTTTGTAAAAGCAATGGACCCCACAGTTCCTTCCCAAACTGTGGCTTCCATTGCTTCTATGCAAATTCCTAATATACCTTCCATTAATTTTTCTGCAGTTTCTCAGAATGATGTCAGAAAGTCTATTTTCGCAATTCACGGTATTATTTATACTAGAGCCCCTACTTCCGGCTTTTTCTGTATTAGAAAAATTTTCTCTTAATTCAGATCAATACCCAAATCTTTGGAAATGATCTTTTATAAAGTTCCTCCCAAAAGTTCCTACTCCTATTTCCCAATCATTTTCACCCTATATGCATTCTAAAATTTCTTTCCAAAATTTTGGAATCCTGTGTTTAAAAACTAATTTATACTTTTAATTCGTAATATGAACCTACTGAGTGTACATTAGTCTGGGTCTTGCCCTGGTCATACTTGAATTAACGTCACAGACGATATTATACAAGCCATGGAAGAACAAAAAGTAACAGTAATGGTACTAGTTGATTTCTCAAATGATTGCAACATAATTGATTATGAAATCCATAATAATTCTCATACATAATTCTCTCCATACTGTCTCATGTAAATTTTGGACCGTATTGCATTGGGATAGTTTGCATCTTATATTCGCGGTCGACAGCAGTCAGTTTGTGTGGCGCAAATGACCTCAGCTTGGGTTGATATGGAAGCTGATGTGATACAAGTCGGTATTTTTGTTCCTATATATATTTTTTTAATTTTTGTAAACCTTATTATCTCAATCTTCGATTGCTCATACTATATATATACGCCGATGGCCTTCAGCTATACGTACAAAGTGAAATTGGGGACATCCATATTGGGATTATAAAATTAAGCAATCACTTATCAGCTATCAATGATTGGTCTCCTCGTTATACAGTGTTGATCAATCCTTTGAAATGCCAAGCTACACTTGTGGGTAGCTCAATGATGCTAATCAAGATTAATATTGCTGACTTACCGCTTATTTATTACAATAGGATTACAATTCCGTTCAGTTCAGTTCATATCGACAGTACGCTGAATTCGAGAACTCAGGTTTCAGAAGTGAGTCGCAAAGTCATTGCCACGCTACGTTCTTCGTAACCTGATAAAAAAAAATTCTTCCCACATAGTCTAAGACCATGCTTGTGCAATCGCTCATACTACTCATAATTAATTATGCAGATGTGTGTTACCCGGATCTGTCCCAGGATCTTCTGAACAAGCTGGAATGCCTTCTCAAGAACTGTATAAGATTTATTTTTGGGCTTCGTAAATACGACCATATTTCGCAATATATCATCATCATCATTACAGCCCTTCACAAGTCCACTGCTGAATATAGGCCTCGCCCAAGTAACGCCACAAAGCACGGTCCTGAGCCACCTGCATCCATCGACTTCCTGCATGTCTTAACAGGTCGTCACTCCATCTAGTGAGGGGATCGCCCTACACTACGCCTACCGGTACGAGGCTGCCACTCGAGAACCTCTCTTCCCCATCGGTTATCGGTTCTTCGAGCTATATGGCCGGCCCATTGCCACTTCAGCTTACTAATTCGCAATATATATCTAAAATTAAATGACTTACAATCTGACAGAGGCGCAATTTCAGAATATTACTTGTTCTTTTGTTCATACTAACCCATTTTTGCCTTCTTATCTTAAGAGCAATTTTCACTATCTCTCTTCATCTTATTCTAATAACAAAATATGTATTCATGTTCACTTCACCAAGTTCTATGGCAACTCCTTTATAGTTCAGGCTACACGCCTTTGGATCTCCTTGCCCAATGATATTAGAAAAGCTCCCAATAAGTTAGCTTTCAAGAAGTTAGTTCGTAATCATGTATTAAAGACAACGCTGCTTACATGAATCATTCATGTCGTTTATATTGTTTACAGACGTTAATAGTTATTTATACATATATAACATCAACACTCACACCTGTCACTTAAAGGGGTAGGCAGAAACTTCAGACTTCCATTTGGCACGATCCTGACACACTTCTCTCGTCTTCTCCACATCCATTTACGTACGTATACATACTCGTCGGTTAAGGGTACTCCTGATTTGGCCTGTTTTCAATATATCACCAATTTGGTCGATAAACTTTCGCCTAGGACGTCCTTTTTCGATTCTGCCATTCACTTCTGTAACATAAGTTTGCTTTGTCACTCTTTCCTCATTCATTCTTTCCACATGACCAAACCACCGAAGCATTGCTTTCTTAATCCTGGTCATAACTTCATCTTGAAAACCACACTCTTCTCTTATCACACAATTTCTCAACCCTGTCGTTCAGATTCGGCCCTAACATACTTCTTAACGACCGCATTTTTACTGCGTTTATTCTACTCTCGTGCCTCTTTTGCCACACCCAACTTTCACTACCATACGTTAAAGTAGGAAACAGCACAGCACTGTGAATTCCTATACGTGCCTTTTTTGACACATTCTTACTTTTCACAATAGAGTGTAGGGCCCCATTTACTCTATTTTCTGCGTTCTATCGTCGTTCTATATCCTTATCATATCTCCCATCCTTGCTAAATACGCATTCCAAATATACAAACGCATCTACTTGCTCGATCAACTCCCCGTCTATCTATTCTTATTTCACATATCGTTTTACTTTCTTCTTTTTCGAAAACCATAACTTTCGTCTCACTTGCGTTTCACTTTCATACCCCTTTCTTTTATTGATCTGTTCATTAATGATACCATCATTTGCAACTCAGCCGCCAACAACGCAATAATAACTTGATCATCGGCCAAGACTCTTCACTCCAACCCTTTCATTAAAATCTCCTGGCATAATAATATTTTCATTTCTCTTACATTTCATTAACACCATCCTTACTATTTCCCAAAACTACTCTCGGATATAAGTGGGCTTCGACATGTTTGGGGCGTAGATCCCTAGCACAAACAACTTCTTTAAACCCACTTCCATTCGTAGCCATGGCAGTCTTGGGCTTACACATTCATACTCTTTCTCATATTGGTTCCATCTATTATTTCTGAAAGGATGACACTTACTCCCTGGCGTGCCCGCTCGGTCTCGTCTATACCAGACCAGTATGCGGTATACATGTACCATGTACCATTACCATGAAAACATTGTCTTTCCTTCTAAATCATCCCTCCTCCTTTTATCTATTCCTGTCATTTTATGATCACTAGTCTGTCAATTAATTAAATTTCGGCATGTTTATTAATTTACTTTTATATTTATATATTATAATATTATTTATTGTGCACTCTACCCATTACTTAACTTTTCACTTATTTTTATTTCCTATTTAGGTTGTCTGGAAGAAATTGCTGCATGGTAATAAGACCGCCTTTTATTTTTCACTTTGTGTCTTGTTATGTTGTTTTATTAGTGTTCAAAAAAGGGTATTGTATTGTATTGTATAGTGACATCCTTACCTTTCTGTTTCGTCTCAATTACAAATCTATTCCTCTATCATACATCATATCGCATACTTAAACCATCTTATCATTCATGCCTCCAAATAGATTCAGCGTAGCAAGACGGGCTTCTGCAATCCACTTTTCATCCTTCTGGGAGACAGAACGTAACGGGCGTGAACCTCGTCATAGTTATTCAAATGTACTATTTATTTACATCGAATGCATCTAATGCAGTTATTAAGAAGACGGTCATATTCGTTCAAAAGTTTTGCATTCAGGTCAAAATAACACACATCAACGTAGCCAAAAATGGGAAAAATTAAGTTCTACACAATAACCGTCTTGGTTCTGGACGAGAGAAAGTCCTTCAGGCGGTAGAGGGAAAAATACCTGTGACTTTCTGACAATTATATTACGTATATTGATATGTATATAATATGTATAAATAGATGATATCTATACAGTTTATTTATTTTACATATTAGTAAAATGTGTATATTACGTAGTTCATTAGCATTTTTATTTTGCACTGGGCCACGAGGCCACTTTTAGTAGCACTGGGTTGCAGAAGCTTCTAACACGGACAAACAAATGATAGTAAAATTAATAACCAGAAACACAAATGAAACAACGTGTTGAACGAAAACAAGCTCAATAATACTTCAAATATAGATATAACTTCTTGAAGACAATTATTTATTGAACTTTATTGCACAAAAATACTACAAAGACATTAAAATTATTCTCTAATAATAGTAATATTCCATAACTTAAATTAATGATTATCAATAAAAGTCAGCAATATGATTACGGCCTTGTTCAATTTTATTATTTCATTTTCGTAAGGTAACCAAAAAGTTTACCAAATCATAACGCAAATGAACGACTATCGTAATTTGAAATTAGCTTTAATTTTTAAAGCCAAACACAAATCTCAATGAGTATTAACAACCTTGCATTTCAATAAAGTTCAGTAATAACCTTTTTAAATAATCATTGAAATGTAAGTACTCACTTACCTGCACTGTTTGTTAAACAAAATAAAACTGACACATTAAAATGGTATTTTGCTCTTTGAAAAGAACAAAATGGCCGATACGTATTTAATTCTGGTAAGCCCTTAGCTCGTTAGAGACAATGTTGCTATTTAATAATCACCAATTATTACCAAATTATACTGTTGTATTGTAAGTACATTATTTTGTATCCAAAATGTATTCAAAGTAATTAAAATAAAATAAACTTTATTGAAAAAAATGTCTTAGCAGAAAGTATACTAATAATTAATAAATGTAGCTAGTGTATTTAATATTTTCATGATTTTTGTAACGGAGCCCAAAATCGGAGTATGAAGAGAAACTTGAAACTCTACTTGGTTAAGAAAAAAGTAGTAGTATTTGTCTATGATTGGTAAATACAATAACAATTACAATAGGAAGTACTCTTCACATATTTTTTAAATGAATTTTATCATGAAGTATTGCGCGTGGACAAATTTTGTTATCGAAATGGTAATTTTAAATGATTTTCATTCCATGTTACTCGTAATTATAAGCTTGTAGGCGCATCTCTTAAAAACTGGCCAAGAGCGTGTCGGGCCACGCTCAGTGTAGGGTTCCGTAGTTTCTCGTCCGTCCGTCCGTGGGTATCCATTATGTTCGCGCTCCAGCAGCGCTCCGCGCTCCTGCAACTGCTCCCGGTAGTGGGTACTGTTGTTTCCATCCAAGTTTAAAATAATTTTTCTAGAAAGTTCTTATAAAGTTCTACTTTTCAGATTTTTTTCATATTTTCTAAACTTATGGTTCAAAAGCTAGAGGGGGGGGGAGACACACATTGTTTTTTTACTTTTGGAGCGATTATTTCCGAAATTATAGAGATTATCAAAAAATGATTTTAGTAAACCCCTATACATTTTTAAATACCTTTCCAACAATATATCACACGTTAGGGTTGAAATTAAAAAAAAAATCACTTCCCACTTTACATGTAGGAGGGCTACCCTAATAAAACATTTTTTTCCAATTTTTATTTTACCACTTTGTCGGCGTGATTGATACACATATTGGTACCAAATTTCAGATTTCTAGTGCTAACGGTCACAGAGATTAAGCGAGGACGGACAGACGGACAGACAGACATGGCGAAACTATAAGGGTTCCTAGTTGACTACGGAACCCTAAAAACGGGTTGGATTGAGAGTTATCCAGAGGTTACGTCACTCCAGTGGAGCGTCATATCGACAGTGGTGAGGTGGCTCTATTCCACCCCACCGTCGAGTATATCGAGAAACTCCGAAACGTTTGTGCAGTGTAGTCATTATATCATTGTTTCAAGTCACTCTGCGAGTGAAGTCATGTTACGAGTGCTAAGACTCATACAATTACAGTATCGTGGTTTTGTCCGTCGTAGTACTTCTTCTAGTGCAGGTATGTAAGATGTGTGTTGCTGAGTATAATTTACAATATGTTACAGTCATATATGTTACAATGAGATTGGCAGTGTTATTGTTAGTTTGCATGCTTTACATCCACATATTTACGCATACATACCCGTCGATTGAGGGTGCTCTTTATCTGGTCCATCTTCAATACATCGCAAAGGAAATAATTTCTTTATGTATGGAGAATGGGCCCATCACAATTTTTTGCAATACTTAATGAATACATGTCGATTTATTTCCTATAATTTATTGATTACAATAGTAGAATTACTTTTACACATCTAAAGGGACAAATGAGAAATTAACAATTAAAATATGAATCTTGCAATAACCTAAAAACAAAGTAAAAGCGAGTGTTTAGTAGGTTTCGCCGGTATTGTAAGTTCAATATTTAATAGTATAAAACAAAGTTTATCGGCACATTCAGCATTTATAGGTACTTTAAGATCGATGAAAAATCCATTAACATAGTGCCTGTCAGTGCACAAATGTGGTATGGATACTATTATTACATGTATTGATTGATTGTGAGTATACATTCCAAATACCATTAATCATATTACGTTAAAACTAAGGTCATTAAGGGATAATACGTCTTTTTATAATATAACTTAGACACGATAAATAGTGTTTAAACTGGTTGTGTAAGTAAAAACACAGACTATAATGGATTTGCATTTAATATTGTTAATCGTTACTTTCAAAGTAGTATATTAACAGTAGAACAGACAGATAGATAGGCGCGATGTCAAAACTTTGTTTTAGTATGTTTTGGGTGATTGGTAAGTACTTATACTTACTGATCAACCAAATCATATTAAAACTGGGTAATAACGGACCAAGGGACTAGGTAATATCATGTTTATCTATGTTAATATATACTAGTAAAAAGAGAAAAAGTAAGATGTTTTAAACCGGTTGTGTACTGTGACGAGATTTTCACAAAAAATATGTTTAAAACATTGTTTTCTGACATTGTATCGAAAAGCGTTTGCATATTTCAAGAACATGGCGTAGTGAAATATGATTGATGTTTAACACTTCATTGCACCAACAACATTTTAATATTTTACGAGGCGAATAAAATGTTTAAATATATCTATTTCTCCGATACATTTTAACTGCAGAGACTTGCTGTACTAGAAAAGAGGTAATTATTAGTACCTTTTTTAATGTGTTTTATTTTATTTAAATAGTTTAAATAAAGTTCAATACAAAGCTCAACAGCAGTAAAATATATTATTCTTGATTTCATTTAATTATCATTTTTAATTTCAGGCCTTGAATCTGTGCTGTCAGGCTGTGATAAATATATAATATATAGGCGCAAAGGTGCACGATCCTATTTCACCTTCCACAACAAAGAGATAGTGACACTTTTAGATACACCACATTTATAATATAGGAGATCTTGCAATGATATAAGGCTCTCTTCTTCTCTTTGCTTTTCAGAAGAGGGCCATACTAGCAATTTACAAGTCAGAAAATATGCAGCCCAGCGAAAAATTTTACTCAGCAAAGTTGTTTAAAAAGGGTTATTACTTAATACACTAAAATAAGTTAAGAACCCCTAAAAATGAGTTATTAGTATAATGCTGTTTCTAAATGTTTTAATATATAATTGTAAGACATTATATTGTAAATAACATATTTTGAATGACCTGTTTTGACTTCTTGCTTGTATTCTACCCAGGACTGAGATTTTTCGAAACTAGTGATAAAAGCGTTAATGACTCAATGAGTTTTGTGTATATTTTCATAAGTTTGGTAATTTTGAATTAAAATCATTCTATTTTTACACCGCCACTACTAGCATACAATATAGAGACAAAGGGAGACGGTCCATTTCAGGCTCAATGTATGGGCACTATACGATAAAAAAGGGGAAAAATTCAGGGATTTTATTGAAAATGAAGTAAGAGAATAAATGAAACTAAATAACTTGCTAAAAATAAAAATGCAAACCCCAAGTTTTTGATGGTTACACAAGATGGCGCCCTTCCACTCATCATTTCAGACAAGTGACTTAAGTCATGAAATAATGTAGGTGGCGTGATATTTTTATTTATTTCGAGCTTGGTTGTGTAGTTGTGAGCTCGTGAATGCATTATTGTGTTCATCTGGTGAATTTATTTGGCGGTTTCGGTTTAGTGATAACGATAACGTAGCATTTCAGAATTCAAATAGCCGTCAATAAATGGATCATGGCAGTTGACAGTTAACGATGAAACGACATCTATCCGTCATCAGTTTTGGTAAGAATAAAATAGCACCAATGAAATAAAGGCAAATTCATGAATTTGAATAATCAAAAGTGGTTCAATATTTTATTTCAATTTATTTCCCAACAAGTACAAAAGTAGGCCTATGCTTCATACAATTTTGGGCCATCTACTTTATAGTGTTAAATCAGGGAAATAAATAGATAACCAAATATTATCAAAATGAAATTATTATTTGCGGTTTTTACATTGCACTTGTGTACAGGAGCTTATTTATTGTTTAACTTGTTTTTGATTAAAATATTTGTTATTATCAATAGATTAATAATTGTAAATCATCAATATTATTTTATCCTTGTCTTACATAGGTAATTGAAATATTTTTATTTTCTTGTTTAAACTCATCTAAAGACTGCATGGCGGTCACATTCTGTCAGGGCTGTAAGGGCTCTTGTACACGCTAAGAAAAGTCGATGGGTATATGCAAGAATTCGTGTCGTTTCTACACACGAACTGTATACATAGCTCCGGCGCTGATAATTAAAAAAAATCTTGTCTGCGCTAGACAAGACGAGCTCTGTGTTGGGAGGGGCGGAGTACGTGAGTTGTTTCAGATAATTTGAGTTTTTTTGTACGTGTGGACGTGTTTGCGTACTTTTTAATTTTTTTATATATATAATATGCAATAATCATTTTTTGCTTTGTAGTTAACATGATTCTATTCATTACGAACAAACTTGACTAGTGCACTGTACCCAACGCACGACTTATCGAAAACAATCTTATCGTTTAGACGTTCCAATTTATCTTGTCTGAAGCAGACAAGACAAATTTTTGTGGCTAGATCCGACAAAATTCTTGTCGTATACATGATGAATTGATATTATTTGCCGCAGACACGGTGAAATTTCTTAGCGTGTACAAGAGCCCTAATACTAAGCCTAAAAGACAGACATTGTAGGCTTAGTATTACGGTCCTGTTTACACCCTTTGTGTCCGGAATCGGGACAAAAAGATTAATATATGTATATGTATAAAAAGATTAATATATATATATATATGTATATATAAATTATGTATATATAAATTATGTTTATAAGTATATACATATAAACATAATTCACAAAAATAGGGTGTAATAGGTGAACGAAGTAGAAGACTATGACACTGAAATTTTACAAATAAAAACAATAATTTTGATTTAAGTAAGTAAAACAATTAAAATCTAACGAAATTCAAATCATATCAATTCTACTTACGCGTTGGATGTTTTCCGGTGCAAACGTAGGGCAAGGATAACAAAAACACGTGTATAATTTTATTTACATTAATACAAAGTAATCATGTTAAAAGATTTTTTCAAAATAGCTTGATGATGTCCATTTACGATATTCTTAGGCAACAGGACATTTTCAATGAGAGTAGATATGATATAAGACTGTTGGCTTCAATATCCGTCTCTACTTATGGGCAGCACTGCAAGCTTTCAGCCTGCAAGGAATACAGATTTGTTCTAAGCGATCCACCTGAAAAAAGTTATTGAATATTGTAAGGAGTTTCTATACTAAATAATTATTCTTATCAATATATTAATTTTTCTATATTTATTGCAATCTAAATAACGTATTTATATATGTATTGATTTATATTTAAAATACTACAAAGCTAAAAAACGTTCATTTATGATATCGTTAGGAATTAGAACGACATTTTCAATAATAAGAGATATGAGATAAGATTATGCTTATATCGATAAACTATATTGCCATATTTCTGTCAGCATTAAATTATTTCTCAGGCTGTGGGTATGTTAAATTAAAAAGAAATTTTTATAAATTAAACACCATTAATCAGATCCATTTGAGGAAATATAGAAGTAGTAATTATGGCTTTACATCAACAATATTTGGCTATGTAAAAGTTGTGTGCATTTTTATTTTCACTTGTTTCACGTAGGAGAAAAATATAGTATTTTATATTAAATATCTAATCGTAGATGAAAAAATAATATTTCTTTCTGCAAAGTTAACAATACAGCAGTCTAAACATAATAGAAGCATCTAATTCTGTCGCAGGATATGATCCAAAAACATCAAGTATATAAGCATTACACAAATAAAAATGGCTTAACTAAGTTACAATAATTATGCAAACTGTATATTTGCTTCTGATACAAGTAATTACTACTTTTTATACAAAAATATATGTACCACCGTGTGGTATAAATTCAGGATCCGTGTCTGGACTACTAAATAAGCCATTTGGTATTGTCAAGTTATATGGAACAACTTGCTGAATATATAAGATGTTTGTACCTAAATGCAGTTAAATGAATCGCTTTTCAAAGCCGATGAATCTGCATCAAGTAGAAAAGAATTCCTTAAATCCCTAGACCCGTAGATTCTTATTTTCTTTTAAAATACACAAAAATTTCTTTTGTATATTTGTTTTATATATTATTTATTTCAGATTTTATTAATAACATGAAACTTTAATAATTTTAACATACTAATAAGGTTCTAATACACGTTTTTGTCATTTGTTTAAGATAATTCAAATTAAATTACAGATTTCCCAAAACTGTAGATGGAAAAGTAAACTTGTATTACATACATACTCTTATAAATTAATTAACAAAACTCATTAATTTTGATTCTCATATTTGGACACAACCTGTACAATATTATCCATACTATGATAAACTCTTATGCATTGATCGTACGATATTTATTGTCTTCAAAACAAACAAGAAGGTATAAACTATTTAATTTTGCTACCAAAAAATATTTAACTACCATTGACGTAGTAGGTCCATGATAACCTCAGACATTATTCTGACAGTAGTGATGTGACTCGAACCCCGGATTTACTCGAGTGGTTCGAGTGTTTTTGTCTTACTCTGTACTCGAGTGAAAATAAATTTTACTCGAGTCCGCTTGCACTCGAGTACCTAGTCAACTCGGCATACCGTATGGATTCGGAGAGCGCTATAGATAGTTGTCACCTTACTAATTCACTTGAAGTATAAGTCGTCGCGGGTGACGTCACAGGTTACATCCAAATTCTAACTTGCGTCTGACATGTACCTACTAAACAAATATGAACTTAATTTGATTTATATTATCGTGACTATGCTATCAGTTTTGTTTATTTTTCTGTACTTCGTGTAAGTAGTGCATAACATAAAAAGTGAATGAAAAATAATTTTTTTTGTTTAAACTATGACTGATAAGAAAACAAAATCGTCAGTGGGGCTTCATTTTGAAAAAAAAAACTATCGTAAAGAAAGCGGTTTATAAGATATGTAAAATGCAGTTTATAGATATTCAATATACTTATATACTATATTGATAGATATTAAAAAACTACAAACATGAAAAAAACATGGAAATACTACAAATAAACACATTTTAAATAGTTGTATTTTACTTCACATTGTCATATTTTACTTATTTAATAAAGGTAGCTATTTAAAAACGCTTTAACTAAAGTAATCGCCACTTTCAACTCGAGTGATAAACTTTTCCTCAATGAACTGCATTGAGTAATAGTTTATCCCTCGAGTTGTAAATAGTTAATAAGAATTGTTCGAAAACTCGAGTACAACTAGAGTGACATGATAAATTATTTCTAGCGACTCGAGTCTCAAAATTCTATTTGAGTCGCATCTTTATCCTATGGTCAATGCAGTGTCTGTCTACTATTTAGTGATGCACTTCACTCGGTAATTCGGTGATAGTTAAATTATTAGTAACATTAATTTATTTATTAACATAAATTATAAGATTGGTAATAATAATTGTGTTGAATGGATGGACAAATATAAAAATAATTTCTAACAAATTGACACAGCCTCGTTCTGCAAATTCGACTTGCGTAAATCGAGTTCAATACGATTTCCGTTAATTTCAACTCGAGTCGAGTTTCTTCCGAGTTAGCACATCTCTACTAAACAATTTTATAATATTACATTACCAGAACCAATGACCTAAACACGAATATCAAAACAGCTCTTTATTATTCGGATTTCTTGATTCCGTTTGGATTTTCATAAAATATTTAAGCTATTTACAATTAAAACTTGTTATCTTTTATCCATACTAATATTATAAATGCGAAAGTGTGTTTGTTTGTTTGCTTGTTTGTCCTTCTTTCACGTCACAACAGAGCGTCGCCATGGCATGTATGGGGATAATCGCGAAAATCGAAAATCGAATATGTTGCAAAATTAAATTCAGCTAGGTGGCCACCGTGATTCTACAAGACGGACGACGGTACGATGGACGAACACAGAAGGTCAGAATATCTGGATTATTATGTCTTTTTACCAAAATTAAGATAAAAAATGTATGGATCTGTATTTCCCCACGCAGGACCGGGAAGAGAGCAATAGAAACATAAAATTCACCAGCTGATTTTCTTCAAACGTTTTGGTGCATTGTAATTCACAGAATAGGCGATAACATCACAGATGATATTAAGTAATCCGTTGATGCTCTGCCTACCATGCAAGGGTTACAGGCGTGATTATAAGTATGGATCAGAAATACTATCACCACCTGTCACGCTTTCACCCTTAACTATTACTTAACTGTGGTAGAAACAGTTCTTAGTAAGCCTTAGTATTATTGAACGGAAATGAATACAGTTCTTATATGTGGTTATGAATGAATCGGTATTATAATAAGAAAATATTGTGGAAAATTATAAGAAAAATATTTTTGAGAGTCCTTATTAACTAACGTATACATAGTTTAAATTGATTCCGCTGGATCTCGTTCCTAGGTTTTTAAAACGCGCTAACGAAATGTTTCCTGACATGTACTTAACTCCCGCCGTTGAGCCACGCGTCAATTTATAGTGTATACGGTACCTATACGCTTAAATTGTTTATATTTCGTAGCTTATTCGACTACCTGCTTTCGATTTCGGTTTTTTGTTATTTGCTTTGTGATTTGGTTAAGGTTGAATGGATTTATACTGGCTTTCATTTTCGGATTTGTGTATTTTCTTGGATCGGTTTTGTTGATTTGGTTGGTATTCCTTTATAAATATTTAGACTCTGGCTTTGATTTTGGATTCTGTTTATTTAGAATCGTGAATTGGTTTTAATTGTTTTAGGTTGTTTAACAATATTTCAAAGGAATATTAATAGTATAGATAGTGTATACGGTACATATATACTTAGTTCTTTTTTTGTTAGTTATATTTATATTGACTACTGCTTTCGATTTCGGTTTTCTGCGATTTGTTTTGTGATTTAGTTTAAGTCGATTTGATTTTTTTTGACTATCGTTTTCGGATTCGTGTTGTGTCTTGAATTGGTTTTGTTGTTTTGATTTTAAAAAATATTTAAAAGGAATATTTATGCCCTTTAGATATTTTGGATTTGCTTTTAAAAAATATTTAAAAGGAAATTTAATTCCTATTAGGTATTTAACGTTTTTTTATAAATAGGTTTTTTGTTACTTCATAATGCCTCGCAAACGTAGCTCGATCGCTAGAATCTTTAGAAGATGCTGAACCGAGAAGGCAAGAACAAGCAGAGCTTCAGGCTGCTTTTAGAGCATCTGAGACACCTTCTCAACGTCAGCAAAGGCGTCTTGAACAGACAGAGCGTCAGGCTGCTTTAAGAGTTTCCGAAACCTTCTCAAAGTCAGCAAAGGCGTCTTGAACAGGCAGAGCGTCAAGTTACTTAAGAGCTACTGAAACACCTGATCAAAGTCAGCAAAGGCGTCTTGAACAGGCAGAGCGTCAATCTACTTTAAGAGCTACTGAAACACCTGCTCAAAGTTAGCAAAGGCTATTCGAACAAGCGGAACGTCAGGCCGCCTTAAAAGCCGCGAAAACACCTGATGAAACTCTACACAGACTCATTGAGCAAGCTGAACGTCAATCTACTATAAGGGCATCTGAAACACTAGAACAGACACAGGCGCAAAGAGATGCAAATGCACAGCTCCAAGCTGAACGTCGACAAAATTATCAAAGAAACAATTGGTCGGTTTTTAATGACGCAGTATTCAATTATGATCCGTTGATTGATTATAAAAATCACAGGTTAGTTGTTATCGAACTGATGAACAAGGCGTGTCGATCTTGCAGCGCTTTAAAATGGGAAGATGAGACTGCAGGCATGTGCTGTTCCAATGGCAAAGTATCTCTTCCGTTACTTGGGGAACCTTCTTTTTATATGATGCTAATGAGTCACGGCGCTTTTTAAACAGGATCCGGAAATATAACTCATGCTTTCAAATGACGTCCTTCGGAGTTGACCGGGAAATAATAATGCCGGGATTTTCGCCTACATTTACGGTGCAAGGGCAAATAAATTTTTACAAGTATATTTTATGGATGACGAGGAAATTGAGGTATACCGTCGCTGCCAATTTATCCAGGGAGTTGAGAGAGACACAGTGTTCAAAATTCAAAGATTCTTGCATGAACGTAACATTTTAGTCAAAACATTTAAAACTGATTTAGAAAACCTACCTGAAGAGGATTATAAAGTCGTCATTCACGCAGATCGGACCCCACGAGGAGAGCATGAAAGGCGCTACAATGCACCTTTGATAAACGAAATAGCAGCCGTAATTAGTGGTGATCAATTTTTTTCACGAGACATTGTCTTGCGAGCACGTGATGATATGTTGCAACGGGTAGCCGATACACACAAGTTTTATGACGCTCTGCAATACCCATTGATTTATTGCAAAGGACAAGAGGGTTATCATGTTCAAATTCCACTCATTAACCCGGTCACAAAGGAGCCTACTTCGAACAAAAAAGTATCATGTATGGATTTTTATGCGTATCATATGATGTTGCGAGAAAATTATTTTAACCTCTTAGCCCGGTCTAGACAATTATTTCATCAATTTTTGGTAGACATGTATGTGAAGGTAGAAAGTGAACGTCTCCGTTATATATCTTTAAATCAAAAAAAGCTGCGCGTTGAGAATTATATACATTTACAAGATGCAGTTTCTAGCGACGCCAATGTAAACCCCAGAGATTTAGGTAAAATGGTAATTCTGCCCATTGTACCCATTCTACTCAGACGCATTCGCCTATATACGAACTTACGGAAGACCTGATCTTTTTGTTACTTTTACTTGCAATTCCACATGGAAAGAAATAACCGAGGAGCTAATGCCGGGCCAAAAAAGTACTGACAGACACGATTTATTTGCTAGAGTATTTGGATTAAAAGTACAAAAATTAATGTATGTAATTAGCAAAGGGAAAATTTTCGGAGAGGTGCAGTGCTTCATGTATTCATTTGAATGGCAAAAAAGAGGATTACCACATTCTAATATGGCTTAAAGAGAAGTTGCGGCCCAGCCAAATAGACGACATAATAAGCGCCGAGATTCCCGATCCTGAGCAAGATAAAGAATTGTATGATACCATCGTCCGAAATATGATTCACGGTCCATGTGGAGCACGAAATTCAATATCGCCATGTATGAAAAAAGGAAAATGTACAAAGAAATTCCCTAAACAGCTATTAAAAGAAACAGTGCACAATGACAATGGCTACCCTTTATACAGACGCAGAGCTCCCGAAGATGATGGCAGGAAAGTTACAATCAAATCTTCGCTCTGAAGCGTTCGAAACCTTAGATAACAGCTGGATTGTCCTGTATTCGCCCATTCTATGTAAAATGTTTAATGCCCACATTAATGTAGAAGCATGTAGCTCTGTCCGCGCAATCAAGTATATCTGTAAGTACATAAATAAAGGAAGCGACCAAGCAATATTTAATCTCAGGAGTGAAAGTGAGGCAAATCCCGTTAATGAAGTACAGACCTTTCAAGCAGGGCATTATGTCAGCAGTAACGAGGCAGCGTGGCTTCTCCTTACCTACACGAAAGGCATCCAACAGTTACTCACCTTGCTATGCACTTAGAAAATGGAGAGCGTGTATATTTCACCGAAAGAAATTTCCAAGAAAGAATTGCATCACCCTTGGTCGTGTGTATACCGTCCATGTAACTAATTTTGAATGTTTCTGTTTACGATTGCTGCTGCACCATGTTCAGGGTCCTACAGGATATAAAGACCTTAAAACTGTCAACTGTCAGGAATGCGCAACTTATAGAGAAGCATGTGAAGCTCTGCATATTTTAGAAAACGTTTCAAAATCACTGGGATGAAACCATGGAGTAAACTGTGCAGTGGCAGTCACCAGCCAAAATTAGGATCTTTATGCAACTCTCATATCATCTTGCGGGCTATCTAATGCACATGAATTGTGGGACAAATATAAAGAGTACATGGCGGAAGATATTTTGCGAAGGTTACAGCAGACACACGCGAACATGACATACAATGAACACATTTATAATGAAGCACTTGGAAAAATTGAAGATAAAGTAATGGCAATGGTAGGCAAAAATTAAGCGACTTTGGAATGATAAGCCCTCAGCGAACAACTGAAAATGAACTAAATGATGAAATTATAAGTGAAACAAACTACGATATACCAGCTTTGCAGCAGGAAGTAGCCGAATTTGTACCCGCTTGCTTCCCGAACAAAAACGAGTTTTTGACAAAGTATTAGGACAAATTGAATCTGGAAATGGTGCACTTTCCTTTTTAGATGCTCCTGGAGAAACTAGGAAGACATTTTTGTTAAATTTATTATTAGCGCAAGTACGGAAAGATATAACATTGCTGTGGCCGTAGCTACCTCCGGTATAGCCGCCACGCTGCTAAGCGAGGGTTGCACTGCAATTTCTGTTTTAAAACTCCCTCTAAATCTAGCCCAGGAAGAATCGCCGATCTGCAACTTTAGCAAAAATAGTGCACGAGGTATAATGCTACGACAATGCAAACTTTAAGTGTGGGACGAAAGTACAATGTCGCATAAAAAAGCTGTAGAAACACTAAATCGAACGCTCCAGGATTTGTAATCCTCCCAATACCGATGTAATGGGAGGAATGGTGGTTTTACTGGCTGGTGACTTTCGCCAAACTTTACCTGTCATTCAAAAGGGCACACCTGCAGATGAAATTAAAGCATGCCTCAAGTCGTCTATTTTATGGAACAAGGTGACATAATTCAGTGTAACTACGAATATGAGAGTGCATTTGTATAATGATATCAATGCTGGAAACTATGCTGACACACTATTAAAAATTGGCGATGGGCGGTTGTAAACGGATGCTGAGGGCTGCGTTAAATTGACGAGAGATTTTTATAATTTAGTACAGAGTCATTCCGAATTAATTGCGAGCGTTTATTCAGATTTAATGAACAACATGCATGAAGACAAATGGTTATGTGAAAGGGCGATTCATGCACCAAAAAATGAGAGCGTTAACAAAATAAATTCAGATACATTAAGCGAAGTAGCAGGAGAAATAACAGGAGTATTTGTTAGTAGACACAGTTATGGACACAGAACAGAGCACTTCATATCCCGCAGAGTTTCTTAATTCTCTAAAGTTGTCAGGTGTGCCCTCACATAAGCTTCAATTAAAATTAGGCGTCCCAGTCATGCTAATGCGAAATTAAGATGCTCCTCGAATATGTAACGGGACAAGGCTGCGTGTGACACATCTTGGACGGAACATAACCGGTGCTACAATTTTGAAAGGCGTAGGAAAAGGTGAAAATGTTATTATACCACGGATCCCTATAATTCCCACAGATCTTCCTTTTCAATTCAAAAGGTTGCAGTTCCCTATTAAGCTCAGTTTTGCAATGACAATTAATAAAGCGCAAGGGCAAACGTTACTGGTAGCGGTTGTCAACTTAGGAAAACCGTGCTTCTCTCACGGTCAGCTGTATGTAGCATGTTCGCGTGTGTCAAATGCCCAGAATCTTTCCCCCGAATGGAAAAACAAATAACATTGTGTACAGTAGCATCTTAAAATAGTGTTCAGTTAGTTTTTTTCCAAAATTCCCACAATCAATTAATCAGAATTCCCACAGATCTTCCCTTGCAATTCAAAATTTCCTATTTAGACTTTTCCTGACGGAGTTTCGGAGTTTTAGAGTTTTCCTGACGGACTTATTAAGCTCAGTTTCCTTTCAACTCAAAAGGCTGCATCTCTGACGGATCTTTTATTTGGCTCATTTTCTTTTTAATTCAGAAAACTGCATCTCTGACGAATCAATTTAGCTCAGTTTCTTTTCAAAAGTCTGCATCCCTGACGGATAATTATGCTCAGGTTCCTTTAATTAAAAAAGTATCCCATTTCCATTTGGAATAAACAGGCTATTTTCATGCTTTCCTATACGCTGCATTTCAAAACATTTAAACAGGCTGACGAATCAATTTTGCTCAGTTTCCTTTTAATGGTTGCATCTCTGACAAATCTATAAAACTCAGTTTTCTTTCAATTCAAAAAGCATAGGATAGTTCATTTCCCAGTGACCATGCGGGCGAAGCTGCGGGTAACAGCTAGTTGTGTAATACCATTGAGGGTCCTTTAAATTTCTAGTGGGTCCAAAAACGATTGTCTCCTTTGATCGATAAGCTTTCGTCTAGAGCGTCCCTTCCCAAATCTGCTGTTCACTTCTGCAACAGATTTGTTTTGACACTCTTTCCTCGTTCATTCTTTCTACATGACCAAATCACCGTATATTTCATCATCATCATCATCATTAAAGCCCTTCACAAGTCCACTGCTGAACATAGGCCTCCCCCAAGTGACGCCACAAAGCACGGTCCTGAGCCACCTGCATCCATCGACTTATCTGCATATCTTACCAGGTCGTCACTCCATCTAGTGGGGGGGGTCGCCCTACACTACGAAAACTCATTTTAAGGGTACCAACTCACAATACATCTTTCTTTAATAAATCTTTTACTGTACAGTCTATTAAGCTCTGGAATGCCCTACCTTTTGTATTTACGCGAAGCTCAGACTATTGTAGTCTTTAAGCGACTTCTTAAAGAGCATTACTTGTCTCAATCGTTCGTAAAATCATTAGGATAAATTATGTGCTTATGTAGTTCTGTATTTATTTGTTTATGTTATTGTTAGTGGTATATATTTGAGGATATATGTATGTATATATGTGTATGTATATGTGTATGTGTGTGTATATGTATGTATGTATATGTATATGTGTATATATGTATATATGTGTGTGTATGTTTATGTATATACCTATGTATATGTGTATCATATTTTTTAATGTATTAGTTATTTACTTATATGTTATTTTATTGCATGTATTGATATTATATTAGGTGTATTTATATTGCACCACCTACCTAGTACTCACTGTTTTATTCCTTTACACCTTTGGTTGCCTGGAAGAGATCGCTATGTAGCGATAAGGCCGCCAAATTGTACATGTAATCTGCTCTCTGTTATGTTCTTTGTAAATTTGTTTGTGGTGTGCAATAAAGTATATTCATTCATTCATTCATTCATTCATTCATTCATTCATTCATTCATTCACTACGCCTACCGGTACGAGGCTGCCGCTCGAGAACCTTTCTTCCCCATGGGTTATCGGTTCTTCGAGCTATATGGCCGGCCCATTACCACTTCAGCTTACTAATCCGTTGGGCTATGTCAGTCACTCTGGTTTTACTGCAGATATCCTCATTTCTGAGTCTATCACGCAGAGAAACTCAGAGCATAGCCCTCTCTGTAGTTCGCTGAGCGACCTTGAGCGTCCTCATACGGCCAGCAGTGAAGGACCACATCTCTGATCCGTAAGTCATCACTGGCAAAACGCACTGGTTGTACACTTTAGTTTTCAGAGATTGAGGTATACCTGACGAGAAGATGTGTCGTAATTTCTCGAACGCTGTCCTGCCGAGTTGAATCTGTCGATTGACCTCTCGGTCGAAGTTGGACTTACCTAGTCGGACTATTTGTCCCAGGTAATCGCACTCGTCAACAACTTCGAGCATAGTGCTCCCAACAACTACCGGCATAGGTGTGACATGGACATTGAACATGATCTTTGTTTTGTCCATGTTCATCTTAAGACCTATCCGTTGGGAGACCCCATTGAGGTCATTGAGCATAGTGCTAAGCTCCTCCAGCGATTTTGCCATAAGGACTATATCGTCGGCAAATCGAAGGTGAGTGATGTACTCGCCATTGATATTAATACCGCATCCTTTCCAGTCCAATAGCTTGAAAACGTCTTCCAACGCAGCGGTGAAGAGTTTCGAGGATATAACGTCACCCTGTCTTACACCTCTCTGCAGTTGGATTATATTAAATATATTATATTTAATTATATTATATTTAATCATCTTAAATAAAAAATAAATACATATTAATATATTTCAAGCAAAGTCAATAGAATGTTAATAGTGACTAAACTTACATACTTTTGTAAGTAATATGACATTATTAATAATTTAATTTCAGTTTTATGGGGTTTTTACCTACTGGCGCATCATATTTGCAGTTCCATTGATTAGAAAACGCACTCAGGACACTGTTAGAAGTAGCAGGTAGGCGCGTTGACATGGAGGAGGATATTTCTTAAGATGATCACGAAGCCGTCAACATGCAACCCTGACAATATACCCGGTACGCTGCAGGCCCACGGCACACGGCAACTCCAGCAGAACCCTATAGAGAAACCCTACTAACCCTAGATAGAACAGAAAAGTTTAATATTTAATGTAGATTGCAATTACTTCTTATTAAAAGTATTTTTTTACTTATACTACTGGTTCGTAGTTATGTTATATTGGTCATTATTATGCGTTGTTACGTTGCAAGCGTAGATCGCTGTATGCACGCTGGGTATAGCAAAACCACAGGCTGCATGTATTGCATGAAGAATGCATTAAAAATTGTTAAGTTTATGTTGCAGCGGGTAGCCGGTGACCTACATTCACTATCAGAGTCAGTATAATTATTTAAGTCCTCGGTAAAGAAGGGACTCAAATATTTGAACCTAATGAGATTCCTCTGACTCAGGTCAATACCCGTCTGAGAGGCAACTCACAGAACGAGACTTCATATAAGTGAGTGTAGCTTAAAATATCCATCTAAAAAGGAACCTACTAACTTAAAGTTAACACTTGCCTGCCGATCTTCAAAAAGACAAGCAAGTTTTACATGACAAACAAGCTTCGGGTCCCACGCTAACATCATAATGAACAGTCAAGCCGGCCATAGTCGAGCGTGCATCTGCTGTACTGCCACATGACACAGGTGTCACTGACAAGATTGTCTATATTTTGGAGTGTTTTCTTTTTTTTTTTTTTTTTTTTTATAGAAGAGGGGGCAAACGAGCATGTGGCTCACCTGATGTTAAGTGACTACCGCCGCCCATGATCAACCGCAACACCAGGGGAATTGCAGGTGCGTTGCCGGCCCTTTAGAAAGGAGTAAGCTCTTTTCTTGAAGGTCCCCAGGTCGTATCGGTCCGGAAAAATCACCGGTGGTAAATTATTCCACAGAGAGGTTGTACGCGGAAGAAAACTCCTTTTGAAACGTACAGTGGTGGACCGCCAAGCATCCAGATGGTGTGGATGGTATCGGGACGTTTGCCGTGTAGTGCGTTCACGAAATTTGGCGGCTGGGATTAATCCGAACAATTCCTCAGAGCACTCCCCGTGATAGATGCGATAAAATACGCAAAGAGATGCAACATCTCTTCGCAGCGCCAGTGAGTCGAGCCGATCGGAAAGCACTCGGTCGTCGACGATTCGAGCCGCTCTGCGCTGGATGCGGTCAAGTGGAAGGAGCTGGTACTGGGGAGCCCCAGCCCAGAGATGGGAACAGTATTCCATGAGCGGCCGAACCTGCGCCTTGTAAAGTTGCAGGCGGTGTGCCGGCATGAAATACTGTCCCGCTCTGCTGAGCACGCCAAGCTTTTTAGAGGCCAATTTGGCCTTCCCTTCCAAGTGACCACGAAACTGCACGTCACTCGATATGTCGACGCCGAGGATTCCGATACTGGCTGAGGCAACAAGGGGGAGTGCCTTGAAACTGAGGGGATACGACAAAGGGGTTCTTTTTAGCGGTTAACGCGCAAACTTGTGTCTTCTGGGGGTTAAACTGGACTAGATTTAGTCGCCCCCAATCCGAGACTCTGTCCAGCAGAGACTCGACTTCAGACACAAGTTTGTGTGCTACCATAAAACATACTTCAAGTCACCAAGAAAGATAAGTCACTTTTTATCATCAGTCAAGTGTAATATCCCTCTCTAAGATGCATGAGTATACTTAGGTCATAAGGTCTGTCAAAAACTTTTAAAATAAAATTAATGGTACACTTTTTGATAATTATGTAGAAATTATATGTGAAATGAAAGATAATTTAATTTAAAATACAACTTTATTTATATTATTCAAAATGCTCTCTCCTATTTTAAATACACGCCCTTAATCGACGCGACCAATCATCAATCGCAGCACGCACCTTACTCATATCTATTTCCTATTTCTGCCTCTGCTTTAGCCAAAGATGCTAGGAGTGATTCCAAATTCTGATGAGGTTTAGCACAGACTTTTTGCTCCAAATGTTGCCACATATTATAATCCAGTGGGCTAAAATCTGGACTAGAAGAGGGCCTATGAGCTGGTGCAGAGTCCTGTTGGAATATCCAGTGTCTGTTCTTGAACATTGTTTGAGAAATAGGTTCCACTATGTTTGTTAGGAAGGTATTTATATATACAGAAAAACACCTCAGTTAAGCCTGATTATGAGACGCCAAGCCAAACCATGAGTGACGAAGGATAATGTGCTCGTTGAACCCTCGGAAAATGCGGCCTGGCTTTTTCACTGCTGTGAGCATACACCTTATCATTTTGTTTATTATAACTTTCTTCGATGTTAAACATTTTTTCACCCGAAAACAAAATATCGCGGTATTTATTATAATATGTTTTTGACAGAACTTATGCCCCGACTAAGTACAACGTGATGGTATAAAATAATTGCGCAATAATACGAGTATTTAATATTATTTGATTACATATTTACAAATATGACAAAAGTGGGTCGCATTAGATTCCTATAAGTAAGGTAGTTTTAAGTATTCTTGGGTCTTTACAATAAACGTACGTATATCTGCGTAAATGTAGTTAATTTTAACCTACCACTGTCTCCAAAACACTAGGTGACGACCGCGTAAAAAGAAACAAAAATGTGATGGAGATTTTAATAACAAAAAGTGAATTCGGACATCAAAATTGACACTATTATTTTCGTCGTATCCGGTTAAAAATCGACAACAATGTGTCAAAGCACCCTATATAAAGGAGACATCGTTATTGCTTACAACGCCGGAGGAAATGCGTAAGTTACAACCCCCAAATTCAACTTGCCTGAGATACTGCTTATCTCCTTATTCGTCGTTTTGTGTACTATTGGGGGATACATCCTATATAAGAAGGGCCGTCAGAACGCCTTGAGGGCATTAATAGGACAGCATAGCACAGCACGCTCGAGATGCAATCCCGCCCTTCACATCCAAACTAGGATAGAAAAAGGACAAAAGGACTAAAGGACAAAGAACCAAAGAGCATTTAACCCCTCCCAAAGGACTACACCGCGAAATAGATAGGAGCCTGTTCCAGCATTGGCATCAGGAATACGCAACAACTGCAGCCTGATTCAGGAAAAAAGTGTAAGTGACGGACCCCTAACCGCTCGGGAACGCGATAATTTGGCCTTCTATTTATTGAGTGACTATGGTTTTGTTTTCGAAAATTAATGTAAGTGTTTTAAATGATTTGCAAGAGAGTGCATAATACATAATAAACACTCACGCCTGTCACCCAGAGGGGTAGGCAGAGACTACAGACTTCCATTTAGCATGATCCTGATAAACCTCTCTCGCCTACGCATACATGCTCGTCGGTTAAGGGTACTCTTAATTTGGCCCATTTTTAGTATATCGCCAATTTGGTCGACAACCTTCCGCCTAGGACGTCCCTTTCCGACTCTTCCATTCACTTCTGGAACATATATTTGCTTTGTCAGTCTTTCCGCATTCATTCTTTCTACATGACCAAACCACCGAAGCATTCCTTTCTTAATCCTGGTCACTGCATCATTATGCAAACCACACTCTTCCTTTATCACACAGTTTCTCACCCTGTAACTCAGATTCATCCCTAACACAATCCTTAGCGACCGCATTTCTACTGCATTTATTCTACTCTCGTGCTTCTTTTGCCACACCCAATTCACTCAAAGTAGATAATACAGTATTGTGAATTCAACTCCTTTTTTACCTTCTGACTTTTCACAATAGGGTGTAGAGCCCCATTTACTTTATTTCCTGCATTCACTCGTCGTTCAATATCCTTATCATATCTCCCATCCCTGCTGACACATCCCAAATATACGAACTCATCCACTTGCTCAATTAACTCTCCTGCATAATATAATAACGATTTATGTTATTTATGTATAATTGATTGAAAATTGAGAAAATAATTATTGTCCTTATTTAATATTCTGTGTTAGTTTGTAATTTCGCTAATATTAGTAGAGTTATTTAACTAAAATTGGACCTGAGCGTAGAAAGAAAGAAATAAATAAAACTTAGCAAAAAGAATCGGATGTAGTTTATTGTGAGATATAGATAAATCTGAGATAAGTGCTGAAGATATTAAATTCTATAGTGAGTAGTATGTATGTAGTTTACAGTAAAATAAAAAGTTATTACGGGTCATATTTCTGACACTACGAGAAAGGGTTCCGAAACTGCAACCATGGCCGACCAAATATCTTTTGATTTTGCCGCGCACATTTGCGTCGCAACAAGATCACGGCCACAAAGCACGGCGCCACTGTGCCGGCGCCCCGCCGAGAGCGTAGGCCCCGCCATCGTGCACGCCCCGGGTTCACCATGCGTACTGTGACTCACAGACAAGCCATCCAGGATTCTTCCTCCTTTCCTTTCAAAATTAGATTTATCTCGAAGTTACTACCAGTTAAATTTAAATGAAATTACGAGAAAATACACTGCTTTTCAATTGGGCAGAATGTACCAACTTTCTCTTCATCCCGATTCACGTAAATGTACCGCGTCCACAGCTGATAAAATATACCAAAAGAAGCGCTGTCCCATGGGACTCAAGACTAGTCCCAGTGTATTCTCTCGACTCATGACTGTAGCAATGTCAGGATTAAATTATAATAAATGCTTCATTTACTTGCACGATTGTATCGTCATTGGTAAGACCATTGCCCACCATAAAAAAAACTAAGTTTGAGTATTAGAACGATTAAGAAAAGTAAACGAAACGGTCCAAAATTGTATGAAGCGTAGGCCTGGTTTTTTACAAGTAGGGATATAAATTAAGAATATATATTATACCACCTTTGATCATTCAAATCCACAAATTTGCTTTTATTTCAGTGGTGTTAAGATTTCATTCCTACACCAAAAACTGCAACACTAATGGCAAATTCATGTCGTTTTGTCGGTAGCTGTATGTCATAGGAAAAGCCATACTAACGTATAAAAAAAAAAAAAAAAAAAAAAATATAAAAAGGTATTAATTAAATATATATAATATAATAATATGATGAAATAAAAATATCACACTACCTACATTATTTCATGACTCAAGTCACTTGTTAGAAATGACATTTGACATATAATTTTATGATTGGAAGGGCACCATCTTGTAAAATCATCAAAAATTGGAATTGCAATTTTATTTTTAGCAAGTAATATAGTTTGATTTATTCTCTTACTTTATTTTTAATAAAATCCCATTAAAATTAAACACATTAATGTGTGAGTTTTTACGTACCAAAACTCTTTACTTAGGTCATAAAATAACTAGTCGAGGCATATTTCCTGATCCAAGCAAAATAATAACAACGCAAATTTATCCGATACCGACTAACGTCGATGAGGTAAGAAGGTTCATTGCTTAACTATTACCGACGATTCATTTTGTATTTCGTTGAAATTGCACATCTATTCAATAGATTATGTAAAAAGAATTGAACATTTAAATGGAAAAAATGATTGTAATGAAGCATTTATTAAATTAAAATCCGCATTGATGAACCCTCCCGTTTTGAATTACCCTGATTTTACAGAAAACTGTATTTGTAAACTGCAATTTAAAACAGATGCGTCATGCGTGTGGTAGAGCCATGCTGCAGTTATATTAGTAGTATAGTTGTAGCACGAATGGGTCGGCTCGACCAGGGAGGGACCACGCTTTCACAGAATACCAGCGTGAAATAGCAGCTTAATGCTGCTGTATTTCGTATGGTGAGTGCAGAGAACCGGAGACCCTTTTTACTGGAAACGAGGCATTCCATCTTAGTCCTCACGGGTGACAACGCATCTGCATTTTGATTCGTAATCGAGGATAGATGTAGATGTCTATGGGCCACAGCAACCACTTACCATCAGGTGGACTGTGTGCTCGTTTGTCACCCTATCCTATAAAAAAAAAAAAAAAAGCTCAGGGTTAGTTGCAATATTATTTTCTTTTTTTCTCTATCTTGTGGAAGTAGAAGTCTAAAGCCCGCTGAAACTCGGTACCCGATTATAAAAGTAGTTAGCGACATCCCATGATTTAAAAACCATGCAGGAAAATGTTATGTCGGTTCTCACACGAGCCCAGAGAAAACGGTTAACTAATGAAAATAATACTTGTTTAGACAACCTTTCTGAGCCTAAGAATTTGCAAAGTTGCGAGACTGTTCAACCCTTTGCTATGGAAGTTCTCAAGCCACCACAAAATATTATCGAATTGTGTTTTATGAATTTTGCAAGATATGATAAAATAGGATACGATTAAGTTATGACGTCCTCAGGTGGAAATTGTATTTAAGTGCCGAAGTTGACAGTTATTTTTCTAAATTCTCGTTTGTTATCAGCTGTAGAAGTGTTAGCGAGAGATTTAGAAAGTTTTTTGTAGTCAACTAAATACTTACTAACAATTAAAAACATTAAAGCTAAGTAGATCATGTTTATTAATGACGCAAGATGTGAAGCGCATAATAAGTAATGTTGATATGTATACATAATAAGTAATGATAATAACGCATAATAAATAATTATTTAAAATGACTTCCACTTGTTACCTACCTGTGTACATAGTGGAATAAATAGAATGCTAAAAACATAAGAAAATATTTTTTTGGTCAGGGATGACAAGTAATGTTATTGGTAACATAAAAAAATGTAAATTGTGTCAATAAATACACTAATAAGTATATTAAAGAAACAATGCAATAACTACTACACCGAATTCATCTTTCGAAAGAATTAGTTTAGATAAAATGGGGCCATTGGAAGTAGATGATTTCGATAATAGGTACATCTTGACCCTACAATGCGATCTTACAAAATTTGTCGAAGCCTACACCTTACAGCGCAAAAACGCTGAAACGGTGGATAGATATGGAATTCCTAAGGAAATTATAACTGATCAGAGAACAGAATTTCTTAACGAAATTATGTCAGAAATTTGTAATCATTTAGGCATTAAAAAGTTGCAATCTATCGCGTATCACGTTTCCATAGAAAACACACATCTTGGCTCTTTTCTCAAAATACAGTGTGAAGGTAATAAACAAAATTGGAGTACTTGGGCAAACTAACTGCTAGGGGCAAGATGAGCAACAAGACCAAGGCGACCCCTGCCTCGCTATCCGTGAATTTCTGCAATATCAGGGGACTTCATTCTAATCTAAACGCCGTCCACTACCATCCCGAGACGACAAGGCCGGCTCTGATCTTTCTGAACGAAACGCACTTGTCCTCTCCGGCTGATGCTTCGTATCTCTTCTACCCGGGGTACAAACTGGAACACTCCTTTGTGCCTCGGGCTGGAGTTTGCGTATACGTCAGAGAGGGCATGTGTTCTCGACGCCTCGGCAGTCTTGAAGGTTTGAACTTGGCCATCCTTTGGCTACGCGTAACAGTGACGACCATTCCAAGTGACCACGAAACTGCACGTCACTCGATATGTCGACGCCAAGGATTCTGATACTGGCTGAGGCAACATGGGGAGTGCCCTGAAACTGGGGAGATACGACAAAAGGGTTATAACCCTCAACACGGTAGTGGAATTAAGTACAGGACTATCCCAGGAGGGTAGCGACCCGCGTCTACGGGTGCGTTTATAGGTCCCATAGCAGTAATGCTGAAATAGACCGACTCATCGACCACGTCCAGATGGCTACACTCCGTGCTACAACAGATCCAATGCGCAGAGATCGTGATACTTGATGATTATAACGCCCACCACGCTGAATGGCTTGGTTCTCGTTTAACAAATCATGCGGATAGATCTGTTTATGACTTTGCTTTGGCATACGGTCTGACACAGCTGGTTACCTCGCCTACATGAATCCCAGATGTGGAAGACCATGTTTCTTCCCTGTTGGACCTTCTGCTAACCTCTCATCCGGACGGATATCAAGTCTCCGTCTATTCCCCTCTTGGCTTCTCAGACCATTGTGAGAGTGCTCTGACGAATTGTTCGGAATAATTACAGCCGCCAAATTTCATGAATGCACTACGCGGCAAACCTCCCGATACATCTGGATGCATGGCGGTCCACCACCGTACGTTTCGCTAGGAGTTTTTTTTCACGTACGACCTCTCTGTGGAATAGTCTACCACCGGCGATTTTTCCGGCCGATACACCTAGGGACCTTCAAAAAAAGAGCTTACTTTTTTCTAAAGGGCCGGCAACGCACCTGCAATACCCCTGGTGTTGCGGTTGTTCATGGGCGGCGGTAGTCAATTAACATCGGGTTAACCGTACGCTCGTTTGCCCCCTCTTCTATAAAAAAAAAAAAGACAAAACATACTTTCTACGAATTAGTTTTTGGCAAGAATTGTTTTTGGCAAGAATTGTATTTTACCTAGTAACTTAAGTAATTCTGTAATACCGTTATATAATTATGATAATTATCCTAAAGAATTCCAACACAGACTACAAAGAGCACTGTACGATGCACAAATTGTGTAGAAAGTATAATTTTGATAAGAATTGTCATTTTGTTAAAAAATCAATTAAGAGACGAGTTAGATAACGAATGTAATGGACCACATGAGTTGATAAGAGAACGTTGTCATATTAAAGAATAATAAGGAATATTTAGTACACAAATAAAACACGAAAATGTTTTATGATGTTACTTAGTTGATAGTATTATATCATGTAAGAAAATGATGTGACATCCTTTTTCTTCTTCTCTAGGTAGAGGGTGTAACGGTGATTTTCAGGGGGCGTGTGATGATATAAAATAAATGCGCAATAATATTTAATATGATTTGATTACATATTTTCAAATATGACAAAAGTGGGTCGCATTAAAATATCAGACTTTCGTAATGTATGTGACGTAATTAGATTCCTATAAGTAAGCTAGTTTTAAGTATTCATGGGTCTTTGCAATAAACGTACGTACAACTGGGTAGATGTAGTTTACTTTAACCTACCACTATCGCCAACACACTAGAACAAGCTTGATTGTGTAAGTGGTCACTTTTAAATAGGACAAACTAAAAAACAATAAAAATTTACGTTTAAGAACACATACCTGATGTGAAGAATCAACGCTCCAGAAAGTCTGCAGTCTGGAAACATGTACACGATCGACTCTGTCACTACATCAGATTTGATAGGCTACAAACCTTTGCTAAAGAATACTGATTCCTTCCAATGATGATTCCCAAGGCTATTGCAATCAGAACATCCTAATTTCAGAGAAGATGGCTGGATGTTACCATCTGCTTGGTATCCTATATATAATAAAATTAAATCCCAACCCAAGCATACAAATGCAAGATTTTAAGATACTAAAAGTTCATACTGCGTAGATCGGAACGAACATTAATAATTTTAATCTGGAGGTAACCGTGGTTAACTATGACATTGGGACGTCGAAAACCTCAGTGTACCCTGTGACTATCGGTGCTGAAAAGTGCTTTAAATTGGGATTATGATATAAGTTATTATACGCAATAAAATATGTAGAGATTAGTTTTATTTAAATGTGTAGTGTTCGCGTAAACATAAGAAATCATGAAATATTCACGTTTTCTCCAAACCTCACCTGCGTGAAGTACCTCCAACTTTTTAATGGACTTTGTTACGGTCTCGACCGAATCGACTGATAGTGGAAACTCTATGAAAATGAAATGGCCATAAGTGCAAATCTTTTAAGTTATATGCAAGTTACTGTTCTTAAAAATCATATATCCAGCAGTAGATTGAACTCAGGTTGCTCGTGTATAGTAAAGTTCAACGATCTATTTATTGGAGTCAATGCAACGAAATCGCTTTAGTGCGTTGTATACAATTTGTATTTTCTTTACAGTTTATAGTCTAGACACTATAAAAAATGATGATGAAATATGAGTGGAAATTTAAAACTATGTAACTTTTATTGATGTTTTTGATTATATATATATATATATATATATATATATATATATATATATATATATATATATATATATATATATATATATATATATATATATAAATATATACATATACATATAAGCTACCGAAAATTCTAGGCTCAAATATATTATAATATCGTGAAGGGCAACTCCAAGGTTCTAAGACTACCTCTCTAGTACTTGCCCAATAAAAATATCCAAATTTTAAGTTTATGAAATATATTGTTTCCGAGCTAGATACCGCAAGATCCTGTTAAAGAAAACATCCCAAAAAAATTGTTCATTTGATTAGATCAGATTTTCATAATTGTTGATATTAAAATCGCTATTTTCAGTGGTTTTTGTTTTAATATATATGTATGTAGTACACAGAAATTTTAATTTTTAACTTGATTTTGACCATGTAACAAAAACGGTCTCAAACTATATATTTATAATATAAAAAATTATTTTATCCGCTGCCATACCGTTCATCACATTTCCGTTACACTTTGTGCCCGTGCGTAGCCCAGGGCAGATCTCTTGTACTATCTAATTAAAACATGTATTAAGTTTAGTCAGTTATAAAATAATATAATAAATATTCAACAAAAAGTAACCTGCAACCAAAACAATGATACAATACAAACTGGATTAAATTAAAAAAATGTTGAATTATCAAAATTAATATAATTTTGATAATTCAGCATACAGAATTCAGATATAAACTATGCGATGCTGGGGTAGATCGCTAGTTAATAAACAATATTTTTATTTATTCAATGACCTTCAGACAATGACATTCCACATACATGGTAAGAAAATTTTCTAATTTTTATCTATGGGCCCTCCTTCAGTGTGTTAATCAGACAAGCAAGTGGCTAGACAGATAGCAGAGTGACAGTAATGGAGATCGTTTTTACCCTTTGAGTACGGAACTCTAAAATAAGAGAAGTTAAAAGTATATTCACGATCGTTAGTTTGCGTTATTTTGTATCTCCAAAAAATCAATGATGACTGTAAGAAAGGTACTTGATTGGCAACTCTGTCTCGGTAGAGTAACGAGCCTTACTATGTTTACTGCAGCTTTGACTGCCTTGTTGGTCTAATGGTAGTAAAAGCAGCTACTGAGTATGAGGTCCCGAGTTCGTATTCTGGGTCGAAAAAAAGTAGTTATACGGTTTTCCAGTCCATTCTCAATAGCAGCCCAGAGCAGAGAGTTGGTGGTGTTTCTTCACCCTCGTGGCTCGGAAAACACTTAAAGCCGTTGGTCCTGCGCTTGATCTCTCTCTGGTCGTGTCTGTTTACCGTTCCATCGTACTATGAGAGCGAGGGAATAGAGAGTGCACTTGCACACACCATAATCCTGTTCTGCGCAGATAGCTAGTCTCCGTTGAGACTGGCCGGCGTGATTGAAATTCAGTTTGGATAATTCAATTCAATAAATTCAGGAGGCATACGGCTATCCTTTATAATAATTTTGTGGATAGGACTTTGGAAATGTACATCATTATTAAACTCACCATGCAAAAACTAAGTTATAAAGCAATATATCCATCAATTGTTTAAATAACACTTAGATGAAACGTCAAAAATTAAAAATAAGCAAAATTAAACACGATAAAATCCGTAAAAATGGTTTTATTCGAATTATGAGAGCTTATATGATACCTTGAAAGGAGTGAACGAAGAATTTATTAATCACCATCTATTTGATGTGCATCTAATGTGGTACCATAACTAACAGGGGGCAGAACCATAACTAACAGGGGGTTTAAGTTAATTACCATTAATTATTATTTATTTATGAATATAAGTACTATCAAATGTAAGGTCAGAAAGAAGAAACTAAAAATGTATAAGTAGTCGATTTCGACTTATAACTGAAAATGTCTCTAGACACAAAAAATTTCGTGTTTGAGTTGATACGGGTCGATGTTGAAAGGCTGTGGCGGCCATGTTTTTTTGACAACATCTATCATATATATTTTGTTTATTATTTCATTACTGATGCCAAATCATCATGGCAAGCTACATGATTGAGCAACGCACCCAAATGATAAAACTTTATTGTCAAAATGTCGTCGAGCCCACCCATTCGTGCTACAACCATAATAGCTGCAGCGTGGCTCTACCAACACATGCTGACATGACATGACCACCTAGATCGTAGAGCGAATTGAATTTGATTTTTTCTTGTGGGTTTTTCTAAAATTGCAGACTATGCCGATAAGCCTGAATTCGACCGGTGCCCTCAAAGTCAACATAATCCAGGCCATCGCTCAAATTCAGCCAGATTTATGGCAGAGTCATCAGAAATTATACATCAAGGATTCGAAGCCTTGGTGGACATTTAAACGATATGATAGTGGAATATGTTAACGGTTTTCATGGAATTTTCAAATAAAAAAATAATTTTGTTAACACATCACAAATATCTTGTTATATTCCATTTCAACATCGACCCGCTCTTATTGGAAAACCAATTACAATAGTGGGTGGCCACTGGGAGAAAACTGGTGTAAAATGCGAATAACAGTATTATAGAGCGTAAGCGTGCCGTGTAGTGGCGGTTGAGAATATCCACTACCACATATCTTTCCGTGAGTGTCGTAAGAGGCGACCGCGGGAGACAGGCAGGAGATGGGCAGCAGCATCTTCCTAATAACACCAATAATATAATAAAAAAACTGCGGTTGCCAACCCGCTCGTCAAGCGTGACAACTATGGCAAATATTCCCTCATGAATAACGACACAAACAAATGGCCACCAGTCCCCGGCGGCCCTGCTATTCCTGGCTATGGTGGCGACCATGGTAACGGCGGGGCAGGAGGTGCTAAGAATCTCTGGTGGAGGTTCAGTAGCCACCTACGACGACTCGACCTGGCAACATATAACGCACGCACCCTGAGGACTGACGAGAAGATACTGGAGCTGGAAGAAGAGGCAGACAAGTTGCGCTGGCATATTATTGGATTATCCGAGGTCTGAAGAGAGGGGGAGGATACGGTCATCCTCTCGTCCGGCAATTTGTTCTATAACTGGTAGGGCGACCATCCGTCCCAAGGAGGTGTTGGATTTGTCGTCCACAAGTCTCTCGTCAACAAAGTTGTAAAGATTGGGAGTGTGTCGACGAGGGTCGCGTACCTACAATCACACTCTTAATCTCATGGCTGATAGACGGGAGATGAGGCTGTAATCGTCAACAGATTTGACACCATACAGGCAACTGAACAGACAGATCTCCAAATGCATGCGGCGAGACTTGCGCAACTTTAATACTGCTCGTATTGAAGAAGCGATCGAGCGGAACCAGGGCTCTAAAGTCTTTGCCAGAGATCTGTTTGGCAGTAAGAGCCAACTGTGAAAGCTGAAGACTGAGTGTGGCAGCATCGTTTCCGGGACACCTGAAATTCTGAGTGAGATTGAGAGGTTCTATGGGCAGCTATACACATCATCGTTGGAGCCACACGCAAGTGTGAGTAACGATCCAAGATCTAGTCTTATCGGACACTATTCCGATGATATCCCGGAAGTCTGTCTGAGCAAGATTAGAATGGCTCTCCAGCACTTTAAAAATGGGAAGTCCCCGGGCGAGGATGGAATTACAGCGGAACTTCTGAAAGCAGGTGGAAAACCGGTACTTGAAGTCCTTCAGAAGCTCTTTAATTCCGTCCTCCATGGTGGCACTCCTCCGGAGGCGTGGAGTGGAAGTGCGATGATCTTGTTCTTCAAGGTGACAACGCCCTCTTGAAGAACTACGGACCGATATCCCTTCTGAGCCGCGTCTACGTGCTATTTTCGAGAGTCATTACGAATCGTCTCGCACGCAGACTCGACGACTTCCAGCCTCCCAAATAAGCCGGTTACCGAAAAGACTTTAGTACTGTTGCGCGCCTAAGTTGACGTCAGGTATCTAGAATTAGCGCCATCTAGTGTCGGGTTCCAGAGCAAAGAGGGCTTCCTAGAGAATGTCAATCTTGACTTTCGACCAACAGCGCCATCTAGTATCGAACAGAAGAATTAAGCTTTCTAGAAGCCCCACACTCGAACTTTCTGCGCCTGGTCGGTTGGTGTGCGTATTTACTTGAATATTCTGAATGTTTCGGTGAAAAAGGCGCTGCAAGACGCGATCGGGGCAGTATTGAATTTGGCGAGACAAGCGAAGCTTCGGAGCGAAATAAAGTGAATCAGTGTGATTAATTATTAGTGTCTTTTAAGTAAAGTGTTAATTTTGGTAATTCAATCGGCAGTTTTTATTGTCACGAACCCTAAGCTCGTAACAATTGGTGTCAGAAGTGGGATTAAATAATGCCGATTTTACCTAAGGAGGAAACGGAGGGTGTCCGTACCCGAAGTCAATGCCAGCAGGAGACGGACCAAAGAAAATTTGGTGGTGCAACGCCACAGATGTCGGAGGGCCAGCCACCGGCTGCAGGCCCGTCAGTAGCTCCTACATTTGCAGCACCTGACTTAGGTGCTCTGATGGTGATGCTGCAAGAGCAGGCTCGCCAACAGGAGGAGCAGGCCCGTTTGTTGAAAGATCAGCAGGAGGAACAGGCTCGCCGACAGGAGGAACAGGCTCGCTGTCAGGAGGAACAAGCTTGCCGACAGGAGGAAAAAAGGCTCGCCGACGGGAGGGACAGGTCCAACAGTTGGAAGAGCAGCTGCGAGGCGGACAGGATGAACAGGCCCGTTGGTTGGAAGAGCAGCAGGAGGAACAGGCCCACCGACAGGAGAAACAGGCCCGTCGGTTGGAAGAGCAGCTCAAACGCGATAAAGAAGAGCGGATGCTCCTCATGAAGGACATTCACGCTACCTTCGGGAAAGAGATAAGGGAGGTGAAAGATAAGGTTCCTCAACATGACAACCTCCTGTCGGAAGCTGAAACCCAAAAAGTCAACCAAGTGAACAATCGGGTTGACAACGTAATGGCTGACATGAAGAAATCACTGGACGAACTCAAACTTGGGGATGGAACTACAGTTCCCGTAGTAGCTACTACAGCTTCGCTACGTGGGTTCAAGGTGCCACCGTTCGACGGGACTTCTTCCTGGTCAGCCTACAAAATCCAGTTCGAGGCTGTTATGAAGGCGAACGGCTGGAATAAAAGTCAGGCCATGACTGCGCTCACACTAGGCCTGCGCGACCAGGCCTTAACAGTTCTGGAAGCTCTCGGTGAGGAAGTGAATTATGAGCAGCTCCTTGAGGCATTTTAGGCGAGATATGGCGACGCTCACCTGGAACACGTCTTTCGTGCGCAGCTTAAAGATCGCGTGCAGCGCATCAACGAAAACCAGCAGCAGTGGGCTCTATAAGTGGCGAAGCTGGTGCGAAAAGCATACCAGTCTGTAGCTGCGCTCATTGAAGGGAACCTGGTGCAGACATTCATCGACGGCATCGTGAACTTGAAGTCAGAGCTGCTGTGAGGCTCGGGCACCACGAGGCGCTTAAGGACGCCTTGGCCCATGCACTGGAGGTGGAAGCCGTGCGGCAGGATCATCGTTACCATGGCGTCAGGGAGGTTGCAGCAGCTACAGTTCACGACCGCAACAAAGGATACAGTCCTAGGTGCTATGGCTGCAGGGAAAGGGGACATCTTCGATCCAGCTGCCCTAAGCAAACCCTAGAAAGGGAAGGTGAACGATCTCAGAAGGGTAGTGCGGCCAACAGCATCGCCCAGTAGCAGCAGGGAAACGAGGAAAGCCAGAACTGCGGGGCGGGTGTAGGCTGATGTTAAAAGAGCCCCAAGGATTTCGATCTCACAAACGCATGACGGGAACAGTCTAATCATCAAGGGCGAGGTCAACGGAATGCCGTGTAAACTGACCATAGACACTGGAGCATCTCGTACGGTTGTTAGTTCCCAACTTATAAGTCAGTTCCTTGGGGACTCCGCAAACAACCGAGAACGCATTAATTTGGTAACAGCCACCGGTCAGCGTATACCCATCCGTGGAGAGAAGGAGTTGGAGTTGAAGCTAGGCAACGTGATCTACCTGCATAATGTCATCGTGGACGTTAATAGCAAGACGTTTTGAAATGTGGACAGGAGGAACTTTTTATGGAAGACGAGTTACCAGGGAACGTGTACAGCATTAAGAACATTGTTCTTCCGCTTGTTGAAGATCGGAAATGATTGTGCTGGTTAGTCTTCCTCGAAACGCTGGGTAAGCTCACAGTTGTGTACTTGTGGAAAGGGTAAACAATGACCTTCCATGGAAAGTAGCTCGAACCTTGGTCAGAACCACTGATATCTCAGGAGTACGTGTGCTGAACCTTTGTGACCGGGAACAGATTATAGAAAAAGGCACGCTGGTTGGTACTTGTGAGGAAGTAGATTGGTTACGTAGGTGCCAATATCTATCGAGTGAGACCCCCAGCAAGGATGCACAAGCGAGAGTGACCACACTTTTGGAAGACTGTCGCAGCGTTCCCTCTCCGAACGAAATGGTCAAGGCGAAGAAGTTGTTACTCAAGCATGACGATGTATTCTCATCAAACGATGCTGACATAGGGAGGACTGGCTTAGTTCAACACAAAATAAACACAGGTGAAGAATTGCCTATCCGTCAGCGGCCAAGAAGATTGCCGGTAGCACGTAAAAAGTAAGTCGAAACCATGATTGAAGGAATGCTGAAGGATGATGTTATTGAAGCTTCCTCTAGTCCATGGTGTTTACCCGTGGTGCTGGTAAAGAAGAAGGATGGCAGCATGCGGTTTTGTGTTGACTACCGCCGTCTGAACGACGTTACGAAGAAGGACAGCTATCCCTTGTCAAGAATTGATGACACGCTGGACATGCTTACAGGAGTAAAGTGGTTTAGCACGCTGGATCTAAAAAGTGGCTACTGGTAAGTTGAAATTGACCCTAAGGACAAGGAGAAAACTGCGTTCTCGATGGGACGGGAGGGTCTGTGGCATTTTAAAGTAATGCCATTTGGGTTGTGCAATGCTCCAGCAACGTTTGAAAGGCTGATGGAACTTGTACTTACCAGGCTAATTGGCGATGTCTGTCTGGTCTACTTGGATGACATAATCATCGTAGGCCGACCGTTTGAGGAACACCTTCAAAACCTGGAACGCGTGCTCATGAAGATTAAGAGTGCCAACCTCAAGTTGATTCCGAAGAAATGTTCACTATTCAAACGGTAAGTTAACTTTTTGGGGTATGTAGTATCGGCAGAAGGTACCCGCATGGATCCAGAGAAAATCGCCGCTGTCAAGGATTGGTCGATTCCAAAAGACAAGACGCAGGTTAGAGCATTTTTGGGTTTGTGCTCCTATTACCAGCGATTTGTGAAGAACTTTGCAGATATAGCCAAACCTCTGCATAAGCTAACCGAGGAGAAGCGACATTTCTGCTGGGATGAAAGTGGCAATATCGCATTCCAGGAGCTCAAGGACCATCTGTGCAAAACACCTATTTTGGGATACCCCGACGCAAGCATAGAATTTAAAGTTGAGCAAGTGATATAGGACATGGCGGTATGTTGTCTCAACGGAATGGTGACCAAGAGGTCGTGATAGCGTATTTTAGCAAGTCGTTGTCAAAACCAGAAAGGAACTATTGTGTCACAAGACGTGAATTGCTAGCTGTATTAAAGTCGTTGCAGCATTTTAGCAAATATCTTCTGGGGCGAAAATTTCACTTACGAACTGACCATGCTGCATTAAAATGGCTATTACAGTTTAAAAATCCAGAAGGACAAGTTGCTGTAGTAGTAGGTGGGTTGAACTACTGCAGGAATACGACTTTGAGACTTTGAAATCGAACATCGCAGCGGTAAATCTCATGGCAACGCAGATGCATTATCAAGAAGACATTGTCCTGAAGATTGCAAACATTGTACTAGGTAAGAGAGTAAGGAAGTGGTATCCGTGGGGATGCTCAGGACAGACCCCCTCAGCAACGAGTGGAAGGACAGCTTACAACATGCACAGCAGGAAGATCCGGAAATCAAGCCGATTCTGGAATGGATGAAGGCCAGTGCACCCAAGCCCAAGTGGAGCGACGTCTCAGCGATGAGTTCGACCACTAAAATCTATTGGGCCCAATGGGACAGCTTGCTGCTTCAGGATGGAGTTCTGTGCCGTAAATGGGAAAATGTTCGGGGAGACAGCTGTCATTTGCAAATGGTTGTCCCTAAAGCTAAAGTACCGGATGTTCTACATCTGTACCATAATGATTGTTCAGGAGGCCATCTGGGAGTTAAACGAACTCTACTGAAGATCCGAGAACGGTTTTACTGGGTCCACTGTCGAAACGATGTGTGAAGTCGGTAACAAGTATTTCATGGTTGTGATGGATTACTTCACTAAGTGGCCAGAAGTCTTCGCCATTCCAAATCAAGAAGCTTCAACAGTTGCAGATACTAGTTCATGAAGTCTTCTGTCGTTTTGGAGTACCTTTAGAGATTCACAGCGATCAAGGAAGGAATTTTGAGTCTCAAGTATTCCAGGAAACTTGCCGAGTTATGGGTACTCATAAAACAAGAACGACTTCTTATCACCCGCAATCTGATGGAATGGTAGAATGATTTAATCAGACATTGGAGAGGTACCTAGCGAAAGTTGTAGAAAATCGGCAACAAGATTGGGAGAAACACATACAACCGTTTTTGTTGTCATATCGAAGCGCTGTTCACGAAAGTACATCAGTGACACCAGATTTCGCAAACTTTGGAAGAGAATTACGGCTGCCTGTAGACCTGATCACCGGGATACCACCTGATGCTCTACGCAGTATAACCGATTAAGCAAACTTGCGGAACAAAATGAATGACATTTATAAGCACGTCAGACAATCGGGCCAGCAAATGTCTGAAAAGATGAAAACCCGGTATGACCGCAAAATTAACAACAAAGGGTTGGACGGAGGTTCACTAGTGTGGTTGCACAATCCAGTCCGCAAGAAAGGGAAATCTCCTAAGCTTCAAGCTAAATGGGACGGCCCGTACCGGATTGTGACCAGGATCAACGATGTAACCTACCGTATACAGAAAGGCGCAAGAGGGACTCCTAAGATCGTCCATGTGGGTCGCCTGGCGCGTTATTATGGGGCGAATAATGCTCGGAACGAGCATGTCATAGGAGAGGGAAGTGTTGCACGCCTAAGTTGACGCCAGGTGCCTGGAACTAGCGCCATCTGGTGTCGGGGACCAGAGCGAGGAGGGCTTCCTAGAAAATGTCAGTCTTGACTTTCGACCAACAGCGCCATCTAGTATCGAACAAAAGAATTAAGCTTTCTAGAAGCCCCACACTCGAACTTTCTGCGCCTGGTCGGTTGGCGCGCGTATTTACTTGAATATTCTGGATGTTTCGGTGAAAAAGGTGTATTTAAAGGCGCTGCAAGACGCGATCGGTGCTGTATTGAATTTGGCGAGACAAGCGAAGCTTCGGAGCGAAATAAAGTAAATTAGTGTGATTAATTATTAGTGTCTTTTAAATAAAGTGTTAATAATTTTGGTAATTCAATCGGCAGTTTTTATTGTCACAAACCCTAAGCTCGTAACAGTATTATAGACCACATACATACCCTTTGGCAAATTGTACAGAAGTCCGAAGAGTACAATCTGCCACTTTGCCTGGCGTATGTGGACTATGAGAAATCCTTTGATTCCCTCGAAATTTGGGCGGTGCTACAGTCTCTTCAGCGGTGCCAAGTTGACCGTCGGTGTATCGAAGTGCTGAAGTATTTGTACAGTAGGGCTACGATGGCTATCCGGGTACAGAACCAGAGTACGAAACCTATCTAACTGCAGAGAGATGTAACACAGGGTGAAGTAATTTTCCCCGAAACGCTTCATCGCTGCATTGGAAGACGTTTTTAAGCTACTGGACTGGAAAGGATACGGTATTAACATCAATGGCGAGTACATCACTCACCTTCAATTTGCCGACGATATAGTCCTTATGGCAGAATTGCTGGAGTTGTTGACGAGTACGTTTACCTGGGACAAATAGTCCGACTAGGTAAGTCCAACTTCAACCGAGAGGTCAATCGACGGATTCAACTCGGCTGGGTAGCGTTCAGGAAATCACGAAGAATCTTCTCGTTAGGTATACCTCAAAACTTGAAACTTAAGTTTTACAACCAGTGCGGGTCGCCAGTGATGATATACGGAACCGAGACGTTGTCCTTCACTGCTGGCCGTATGAGGATGCTCAAAGTCGCTCAGCGAGCTATGGAGAGGGCTATGCTCGGAGTTTTTCTGCGTGATAAACTTAGAAATGAGGATGTCCGCAGTAGAACCAGAGTGACCGACATAGCTCAACGGATTAGTAAGCTGAAGTGGCAATGGGCCGGCCATATAGCTCGAAAAACCGACAACCGTTGGGGAACAAAAGGTTCTCGAGTGGCAGCCTCGTACCGGTAGGTAGTGTAAACCGTTGTTTTATTTGTTTGTTGTGTACTTGTTTTTATATAATATATTAAGGTTTTATATATTATTTTTTTTGAATGTATTCAAGATACACATAAGGACCCATAAATTTAAATCAGAAACAGTTCGTAAAAATAAAGCTTTATTTTTAAATCTTTTAATTTTTATTATATTACATCACACATATTTTTCTCAAAATTGGAGTGGTTCTCGTATAAAGGCCGTTCTTAGCCGGGCACATAGTTTAAGTGCTTTTGAATACTAAAATAAGGTCGAGTTCTTTCGCTGATTCCAAAAAAGGCAGATCGTATTCAGCTAATTTTATATTTTAATTAATAAGCCACTTTACATAGGTATTAAATAATATTTATATTGCGAGGTGCAATCAATAAATCTAATATAACACATTTTGTAAAATATTTATGTATTATTTGATTTATCCTTATAATGTATTTTTTCATTCATTTATTATAGCTTATAATAAATAATCCTCCAGACAGAATTCCGGTCACGGCGACCTGCCTCAACGGAGGCTAGCCATCGGCGCAGGACAGGATTATAGTGCCCAAGTGTATGCGCGAGCACAGGTGCACTCTCTATTCCCTGACTTTCATAATCCGATGGGACGGTAAACCGGCACGACCGAAGAGAGATCAGGCGCAGAACCAACGGCTTTACGGCCCGAAATATTTTGGCCCGACCCGGGATTCGAACCCAGGACCTCATGACCAGCAGTCGCACTACTACAACCACTAGACCAGCGAGGCAGTTAGCTTTTAATAGTCCACTGCCGAACAGAGGGCTCACCATTATTTTACATTTGCTATCGTTTCCACGCCTGGCCGGCAAGTTCTTAACTGCTGTTTATTTTATTTTAAAGTTGTTATTAGGAAGAAGCTGCCGCAGATATCTGGTGTGATTTACTCTTAAATATAAGAAATTGAACTAGGTATTGCATACAAAATAAAAATGAAACAGGTGATTGAAACTTTAAACAAGATATTACACATCTAACTCTTGAAAACTTATAACTGATTGTTTAACCATGTAAATAAGCATGACTTGTACTAGCTAACAAAAATTTTAATATATATATTTTTTTTAAAATTGATAAGGCCTAAGTCAAGCTATAAAAGTTGTATGCTTATATCAATAAGGAAATTTTCTTAAAAATTATTTAAAAGAACCTGTTATTTATCCTGTTATTATGATCTAGAAATCCGTCTATTAGCCACTGGGTGAACACCATTAATCATAATCATATTCTGACTGAGAATAGCTGTCGGATTATCTTTGGGCGAAGTTAAGATAAAAAGCACGGTCCTCAGCCACCTGCATCCATCGACTTCCTGCATATCTTACCAGGTTATCACTCCATCTAGTGGTGGGTCGCCCTACACTACGCCTACCGGTACGAGGCTGCCGCTCGAGAACCTTTCTTCGCCATCGGTTAACTAAATATTTTTTAAGAATGCAATAAATCCATGATATGATCATTACACCATGTTTTCAGTAACTACATAATTGTTTTTAAATATTCCAAGTAATAAAAAGAAAAAGTTCTCGAAGATATGAAAGGTAAAGCGATGAAAATGATAGTAATATTATTCTAAAATTTTTTATCGACCTATAACCTTTATGGCCTATATTACTTTACATATTTTATGTATACGTACTTATATAAATCCTGAGTATACCACTCATTCATTACGTTATTAAAAGTTTGAGTGCCTTTTCCCAAAAACTTATTTTCTAGTTTCCATCGCTGACTAAGACAAATTATTTTTTTCGCGTAAAAGCAAAAGTAGGTAAGATAAGCCGTAGTTCATCTATATTTAATTTAAAAAAAATCTTTAGTACACTATTGTACATAATTAGTTATTTATTAATAAACACAGGTATGTTATTTCAACGTGCATTTTAATATTTGTAATAGTTTAGATTTATTAAAACATTTATAACATTTATTGATAGAATATGATAATAATGAAATCCATATAATTGATAAGTATAATGATCCATTTACTTGAAAAAATAGTAGCGTTGTGTTAATACTGGTGATGTATGACCTTAATATTGCTTTGTCGTATTATCCTATTAATACACATATCCAATAACGTATTCGTGTAATACGCTTTTAATTACATTGTGTTCATAACTGTAGGTATTTAACTGTATTTATAAGAGTTTCATTTTAACATGATACATCAGTCACACATACAGTCAAAAATACATCTTTTTTGCCCTCGTTTTGTATTAGCTTTGAGACATTTTAGCTATTTTACATAATAAATCTATCTGATAGGCTATCAGTGATAACAATAACACAGCATTTCAGAATTCAAATATCTGTTAATGAATTGATAAACAACCTCATCACAGATCAAATAGTCTACTTGGCTTTATATGAATACTAAGTGTACACATGGTTGGGTTATCCACCCTGAGGCATAAGATGGAATGCCTCCATACTAGTAAAAATAATTACTCACCATATGAAACACGGGAGCATTATGATGCTATTTTACGTTGGTATTCTGTACGAGCCTTACCACAGAGCTTTAATAGGTGGTTGGACTTTTTCCTGTCTAGTAAAGTACAACCAGGTATATATCACCCTCTTACCTATTTTTGTTGCCAAATGAAAGTGCTTGCATTTCTGTGTTCCAACCTGAAGTGTTTAGAGAAGAGCTAGTAAAATCTCAGGCTGAGAGGCATCTAAGTTGTCAGATGATCTCAACAGATCTGTGGCCTTTTTTGTTTTGAATTTGTTTTCACGTGGACATAGTTTGCAGTAGACACTTATCATCAGGTAGGCCAATAGTAATTTTATGACTTCTCTAGAGTTTTATAAAAAAAAACTCTTTTCCCGGTCAGTTAATAACTTCTAGTTATTCTGAAGTGTCATAAATGATATATGATCAAACGAACTTCTAAGTGAAGTTCGATCATTATTATGACGACTTGCTTCATTTGAAGATATGATTATAACAATGTAGTTTCCCTACTTACTTGGTAACTTCGCACATATTTTAGAGATTTTTTTAAACGATTTAGTGACTTACTTCCGGTATGGCTGCCTTGTGCTGGCACTTTTTAGAGTTAAGTTTACGATATGATACAAAACTTTCTGTTTATCTGGGATCTTCACGTATCATGAAGGGAGGGAGGTCATATTTATAAATGAAGCAATTCGTCATAATAATGATCGAACTTCACTTGGAAGTTCGTTTGATCATATATTATAATTCCTTGCTTCATTTTTCAGATATGATTATAAAAATGTAGATGTTTTAAGAGTCAGAAAGTTTTGAGTGTAAAAGAAAACAATAAGTTAGCAAAACCTTATAGTTTTATTTTTCAACAAATCAGCCTTATAGTTATAACAGTTTATCAATTTAAGTAAACTTTACATAAACCTCTAAGCACTAATTAAGGTAAACCTGTTACTAAGAAACATTATTGTTTATTACTGTAGGAATATTATTATGAAAACATCACAATCACGACTGGTTTTCTGTTTGTAAGCAAACAGACCTAGCAAATTCGTCTTCATTTACGATAGACCTGTTATAAAAACGGTCGAATGAATTAGATGAACTAGTCCTCCCAGCGGTTTTGCGAATAGTTTCTATAATAACCCCGGTCAAACTCGCGGCCGAGGTGGATGCGTGTCTTGTGCTGTGCGCACCGAATATACTGATGTCAACGCCACTTTCTGACAGCATTTGTTTGATCCAATCTGGTGATGGTTTGTACAGTAGCAGGTTTGTGTGGCGTTTGTACGTTAATAACAGATTGTACTCTCAGGTCTTATGTTTTTAGTTACAGAAATATAATCTGAGAACTGTCGCTGGGCAAATAGAAAATTTTTCCCTGAAGTATGGTAACAACAAGGGCTGGTGGCCCTACCGGGTGCAGATGTCTTGATGATGTCTACTATGGCTATTTTTATGCCACTGTCTGAAAATCGTATGTTATCGAGTTTAATTAAGGAAAGCGTCTGTACCCTGTGAGCTGTACAGATTGCTAAAAGAATCACAAGTTTTTTAGTGATTTTTTTTCCAGTGTCAGCTCACTGTTTGGGAACCACGTTGAGATGAAGTTTAAGACCAATTGGGGATTCCAGGTCTAAGAATGGGAATAAGGACGATTTCGGTGGGTCAAATACATTATTTTTGTTTACCGTACAATATTGCCTTTGGTGGCTTAAGTGAGGTACTGTATTGCTGTATGGTGCTAGTAGAAAAAGATGACAGCATCAGTGTAGCCAAGTGTGCACAGGCGCCCCGTCGACCGAGCCGAAGAGCTTCGCGACACCCAGGGTAAGGTTCTTGTGCAGCGGATGACACTCCCTGAAATGAGATTGCAGGATTTTTTTATTAGGGTTTAAATAAATGACGTCAGAAACTATAAGGTTTCGCAGTAATGGAAACCATGGTTGTGATGGCCAGTTAGGATAAACTAATATGCCGTGTACATTGTCGTCGATTATTTTTCTAAGGCATTTTAGTATCAGGGAAAATGGTGGGAACGCGTAGAAGTAGTGATTATGCCAGTCTGTTGTAAATGCGTCGACGGATACTGCGTCAGTTTTTCAGTTGTTTCCATGAAATGAATTTGGCACACTTAGTGTTATCTCGAGACGCAAATAGGTCTATCTCAGGTTGACCGAAATATTTTACTATGCTTTGGAAAGCTTCATCAGAAAGGGACCACTCAGTATCCGGATTAACTATTCTAGACGCAGCGTCAGCACGGTTTTCTTTGATATTGACATAAGATGCATATACCCAAAGGTCGCGCTGCTCACACCATTTCCAAAGGGACCTGGCCAAGTCGTTTAAGTGGGTGTATTAAATACCCCCCATACGATTTATATAACTAATCGCGGTGGTATTGTCCATGCGTAGTAATATTGCACAGTTGGATACCTTGCTGGTAAATGACTTCAAGCCCAAAAAAGCTGGTATCATTTCCAAGTAATCGATATGGAATTCTTTTTCTGATGACTTCCACTTACCATGTATTTGAGCGTTCTTACAAACGGTACCCCAGCCTCATCGCGACGCGTCGGTGTAAATTTCTATGGCAAATTTTGGCTGTCTCATAAAATTGTGTGTTGTGTCGATATTTGACAACCACCAAAACAAATCTTCTAATATATTATTAGGTAAGTTAATTTTGACCTCGTAATTATTATTATGCTTAAGTAATGCAAGGAACTTCTGACGCTCTAAGATCTTAGTGTACACCCAGGCGTACTTAAGCGGCATGCGGCGACTAGTATACCAATGAGTTGAGCTAACTCACGAATAGAACATGATTGAAGTTTTGTAAATTTAGTAACCCACTCGGCAATATAACGTCGCTTATTGTCTGGTAATTCTATACTAAGTTTATAGGTATCATAACGGAATCCTAAATATGTACAGGATTGTCGCGGTTTTAACATACTTTTGTCATAATTAACAACGAAGCCTAGAAACTCGAGTATTTTCAATGTTTCATTAACATTATCAAGACACTTGTCGTAACTATCTCCAATGCATAAGATATCGTCTAAATAAGAAACTGATTGAAAGCCGCGGTGCTTGAGGTAGGCCATAACTTCCTTTACAACCTTAGTGAATACCCGCGGAGCTACGGATAAACCGAACGGCATGCAATTAAAGCGAAATGCGTGAGTTTTGTACGAATTATTGGGCTGAAATTCGAATTTTAAGTATTTGCGGTCAGAAGGCTTAATGGCTAAAAGTAAATATGCATCTTTTATGTCGATGGTAGCGAGATATCCATCGCGTGGTATTTTGCTGCAGTTCGATAATCCTCTATTTTAAAATGTTCGTTTTTTATTAGTCTATTTAATGGCTTCAAATTTAATATAAAGCGTTTATCGCCGTTAGGCTTCCGCGTAAGAAATATTTTAGATATAAATTGGTTTTTAGTCGCATTACACTCCGTGATAGCCCCTAATGACTTTAGTTTGTTGATGGCTTTTATCATATCTGATTTTTCAGTATATGATAGATTATTTTTAGGGGTTACTGATTGACTCACAGGCGTGTGAAAAGGTATGGGATAGCCGTTTTTTAACCAATCAAGGATTACATTGTTGTTTGTTATTTTCCGCTATCGCTTATAAAAAGAGGGTAAGTCTACCTGCATGTACCTGCGTCAACGGTGAGACTGCGCGGGCGCCCGAGGTTTGTCGTGCGCTGCGACGCGCTGTGGCAGCTGCGCTGGCGACGTGTACGGGCGGCGACTTCCCTGCCGTCGTCGGCCTCCTTTATGAAACTCCCCCCCCCCCTGTTCGCCGGATATCGAGGGGGCTGGCTCCAGTTTCCCTGGTAGGATGGACGGACACTGGGCGTTGAGATGTCTTTGCAGTTATTGCAGGCTTTTTAATGGAAAGGCCTTACTTTTCAATGGCCTTGGCGGATTTAATTTTCTCAGACAAGGACGAACCAAATAGTGATTCATCCAGTTCGGACTCATTAACAATATTTAAGGCCTTGTCCAAACTAGGGGTGATTAATTTTACTCGTGCCTGCGTTGCCAAGTAGTGTGAGTCACAAAGTAGGCGGCAACCATTGCTCAAGTGTTTCATGGCTAGAACCTTGTTATCACTCTTCAGCAGCAGGTCCATGCCTCTGTTGATGGCAGTGATGCCCGTACCGAGCTGCTGTTGGAACGCTGTAAGTGTCTTGTCCCGGTTGCGAACCGTGTCTGGTATTGCCGCCGAGATTTCTGCATTCAATTTCGGCGCTTGCAAAAGTAACTACACTTATCTGGTATAGGGTATTCTTTCATTAGGATATCTTTACTAAATATAGGCATTCCTTTCTTAAGGAAAGGGGGCCACAATTGTGATAAATTACCGTGAATGTTATCGCCATAATCAGGCGAGTCCGACGTGGCTTCACCAAGGGCTGACAGTAGATCGGGGTCAAGCTCGGGTTCTGCAGAACTATTGGTTTCCTCTTGAGGACATGGTTCCGTATGGTTGTCACGTTGATTACCATCGTATACCGGATCCACGTTGTGCAAAATATCAGGTGCCCCGGCTATTGGTTGCACGATGGTTTCGTTATCGTTACCCAAGGTCACGTCAAGGTCCTCGTTACCTAAAATTACAATTTGCAATTTTAATTGTGAAGATAACCGATTGAGAGTAGCGTGAGAATAAAATTGTAAATATTTGCACGAACGTTACATCTCTTTTAGATTGTACGTAATTTGTGCATGTTTGTCATCGTTGAAGACTCGCAGTCGACCCCGATGCAATTAAAGTAAATTAGTTAGGTGTGACAACGCCTATTTTAAAATTTAGTTTCGAAAAATGTCAAAGTTATTGACTCGCAGTCAATCCCAGAGCATTTACGAAGCTGATAACACTGTGCACTTTTTGATCACTAATTAAAGACTGTATTTTTTGCTTACCTTCGTCTTCTGACGATGATAGTTGTAAATGCCTTATTCTTCGTCTTTGCCTTTCTTTTTCTTCGATTTTACGTATTTTTCGAACATAGTGTTCAAGTTTCGATTGTGCGCTTCTTTTTGGCATGTTGCTTGCAGAGCGCGTGCGATAGTTACCGCGCACGAAAAAGGAATGGGCTTATGTCAAAGAGCCAACACAAGGCAGCCATACCGGAAGTAAGTCACTAAATCGTTTAAAAAATCTCTAAAATATGTGCGAAATTACCAAGTAAGTAGGGAAACTACATTGTTATAATCATATTTGAAAAATGAAGCAAGGAATTATAATCTATGTTAAATTGAAACATTTATAAATACAGTGAAATACCTACAGTTATGAACACAATGTAATTAAAAGCGTATTACACGAATACGTTATTGGATATGTGTATTAATAGGATAATACGACAAAGCAATATTAAGGTCATACATCACCAGTATTGACACAACGCTACTATTGTTTCAAGTAAATAGATCATTATACTTATCAATTATATGGATTTCATTATTATCATATTCTATCAATAAATTTATAAATGTTTTAATAAATCTAAACTATTACAAATATTAAAATGCACGTTGAAATAACATACCTGTGTTTATTAACAAATAACTAATTATGTACAATAGTGTACTAAAGATTTTTTTTAAATTAAATATAGATGAACTACGGCTTATCTTACCTACTTTTGCTTTTACGGGAAAAAATAATTTGTCTCAGTCAGCGATGGAAACTAGAAAATAAGTTTTTGGGAAAAGGCACTCAAACTTTTAATAACGTAATGAATGAGTGGTATACTCAGGATTTATATAAGTACGTATAGATAAAATATGTAAAGTAATATAGGCCATAAAGGTTATAGGTCGATGAAAATTTTTAGAATAATATTACTATCATTTTCATCGCTTTACCTTTCATATCTTCGAGAACTTTTTCTTTTTATTACTTGGAATATTTAAAAACAATTATGTAGTTGTTGAAGACATGGTGTAATGATTTATTGCATTCTTAAAAAAAATATTTAGTTAACCGATGGCGAAGAAAGGTTCTCGAGCGGCAGCCTCGTACCGATAGGCGTAGTGTAGGGCGACCCCCACTAGATGGAGTGATGACCTGGTAAGATATGCAGGAAGTCGATGAATGCAGGTGGCTGAGGACCGTGCTTTGTGGCATTACTTGGGGGAGGCCTACGTTCAGCAGTGGACTTGTGAAGGGCTGTAATGATGATTATGAATGATGAATAGATGAATATATTATACTCCTCAAAGCCGCGAACATTTGTATAATATATTATATAAATGTTCGCGGCTTTGAAGTGGCCCAAGGGCCAACCCGGTGGCAATATACTGTCGCTGATATATATATATATATATATATATATATATATATATATATATATATATATATATATATATATAACTGTGACGTATAACCACGAGTATAAATTTATCTTGTCCGTTTACACCAAGTCTAAATACTAAGACCGACATGTAAAACAGTCCAAATTGCAAAATGTCTGGTACTGTGAACGGCAATCCGTCTGCACTGGCAATTTTTAGAAAACTCTTCAACAGTCGAGGGCTATGGTCAGCATTGAATTTTAATGGACTGATGATGCAGATGATGAAGAAGAAGAAATATATGTACAAACTGAAGTAATAATAATAATAATAATAATGTCCTCCAGACTGAATTTCGGCCACGGCAGCCTGCCTCAACGGATCCGGATCGCCCCCGTCACTACATCAGATTTGATAGACCACAAATCCTCGCTAAAGAACACCGATTCCTTCCAAGGATGATTCACGAGGCTATTGAAATCAAAAAACATCCTAATTTCAATAGAGAAGATGGCTGGGTGCTACCATCTGCTTGGGATCCTATAATAAATAAAATTAAATCCCAACCCAAGCATACAACTGCAAGACTTCATGATACCATAAGTTCATACTGTGTAGATCGGAACAAACGTTAAATTTTAAGCTATGGTAACCGCGGTTAACTATGACATCTGGACGTTGAACATCTCAGTCTTTCCCGTGACCATGGGTACTGTAAAGCTCTTGAAACGTCGGGTATTAAAAAGTTAAATATACGCGATAAATTTCATAAAAACTAGTATTATTTCAATTCAAAGTTTATGTCAGATTCGATTCAAATCTACATGATGCAAAAATGAAACTATAAATATAACTTACAAACCGACTTCAAAGGACTAAAGCAATAAAAACATTTCTAAATAATCGTTCGTTGTTTCTTCAGTACTAAGATATAGTGTAAAGAGTAAATAAATTCTAATTCTAAATTCAAATTTCTTTATTTGCCATAAAAGCCCGACGAAAGGCCCGACTTCAGGAGCTTTTATGTGACCATTATGAGTTGGCATTTAATTTTTATTGATCCATGTGATTGGTCTAAGGGATATTACAAACTCAATATAACAACTACAACCGGGGGTGGATTTTTATTTGTTTGCTTTTATAAATATCGGTTCACAATAATTGGCAAGATATCGCGCATTAAACATACAGTCAAAATACAGGTTTGAAAAAACTCCTTCCTCTTCGTTTTTTGAAGTTAGATTAAAAAAAATTATAATGATACAAACATGCTTGAATGGTGCACTTTCAGAAATTAAAACTTTTTGTGACTCAACTATTTAGGAACAAGCATATACTATTTAGTGTCACTCAATAAGTGTCAAATACATTATAGCGTTAGAAGCGTAGAAGTGTAGAAGTTTTGTTTTTCTATACTATTCAAATAGTCTCAAAGAAAAGTGTATTTACAGTTGCTATAAAATATATACATATAAGATGTATGTGTACATTTATTATTCTATGTGTAAAGGCATATAAAGCCTATGATGGCTTCCGTATACGAGTAAACTAGTTTAATTTTGTCATTCATTCGAAACACAGAGTTTTATTTGCTTGTTAAACTCAGTTAGCTCTTTTTAATTTTAACTACACAAGAATAAATAATTTAAGTGATATTTTATATTTGTTTAATTTCTTATATCCTTATGTATCTGTAAAAGATAATGCATGTGACAAAAATCGCATCTCGTCAGGCAAAAAACAACTTATAACAAATGAAATGAAATGAAGTTAAATTAAATGAAATATTTATTTGCGTTTGGTTAAGGTACACTCAAGATGGTCATATTAATTAAACATCCGCTTAATCAGCGATTATTAATGGCGTGCAAATCTTACAACTATAAAATAACGAGATAATAATATTTATGAATAAAATGTCTAAAATAACAAAATGTTAACAATTAATCAATAAATAGGTAATAGGTATTTAATAAATATTTCACAATTGGTCCAGTAAATTTATATCAGTCAAGTTGCTATTACGTATCGTAGTTTAAATATTCCTCGACAGTGTATAAAGCCTTTTGACTGCACCAATTGTATAATTCTCGTTTAAATTTAATGAAAGGTAGGTCTTGAATTAATTGTGGTACCTTATTTATATACTGTCATACACATCCAATAGCAATTTTTATGGAATCTCGCACTCTTGGGAATTATAGTGGAAACTAACCTATTCCTATTTCTAGTGCCTGGTTTGTAGAAGTCTTTGGCTTGTGTGAAATAATACATATTGTTTTTTCAAATTTCGCCGCCTCAAAAATATATAGATAAGGAAGTGTCAAAATTTTTAAGGATTTACACAAAGGCTGACATGGCTCGTTAGGTATAGTACCACATAAGCTCTGACACACTCTTCTTTTGTGCAATGAACACCTTTTTATGTCCGTGCAAACTGTTCGTTAATAGATAATAGATAAACATTAGAGATGAAACGGATAGCCGTTTGGCCGGATACTGCATACCGGATATTTGGCCAGTCTTATCGCCGGATAGCCGGATATATGGTCGCCGGATTTCTGCTGAACATTGCCGTTTGGTGCATCGCAAGCAGCGAAAAGTAAAGTCCGTGCAAACTGTTCGCCATCGTGACCAAACACACACCGTCTACACAATACCCAAATTTATCAAAGTCTTTCAGCACTCTGCAGTAGTGTGTACAGCGAAAGACTTTTTCTGAAGCTGACCTTGTTTATGAAAGCAGACGAAACCGCTTGTTAGTTTTCTATGCATAGAAATTAGTATTTATTCACCATTATATGCCCTTAGCTACGTAATACTATTATTTATGCTGTGCCTTAGTGCAGTACGAGTACTAATTTTGTAAGTTTTAAAATGAAAATTTTGTGATTGCTGATTATATTTGCTAAATGACATAAATGAAGTACTTAACTAAATTTGATGTTTTGTCGTTTTTTTTTAATCTATCCAAACATCCGAAATGATGGGTTTTGGTTGATGCAGCACACCACCATATTCTTAAAACCTAGCTTTAAGTGATTTTCACCTTTTTAATCGCCTTAAAAAGGACTTCCATGGTGTAAAATTCGACGTCGACGATGAGATGATGTATGCTATAGGGGCCTTAATCAAGCCTCAGAGTCAAGCTTTTTCTAAGTGAATTAACCAACTTGCTAAACACTTATTAAGGTGTATTATTTTAACTCTTAAATCCTCATAAAATTCCCATGCAGTCACATGCGTCCATCAAATCCCGCGCGGTCGCATGCAACCGCACCTACCCACAGCCCTTTAAACCATTAAAACTTATATTTAGAGACAACTTTCTAGAAAGAAGTTTGGAATTATAGAAAATGCAAAAATGCATTTTCTGTAATTCCAATTAATTAATGCAAAATTTTCTATCCTGTGGTCTAAAAAAAGGTCAGTTACTATATGTATTTTATTTTTATTCTACTGTCAATTTACGACATATTAAACTATAAAATACAGTACTTTAAACCATAAAAACTTAGATTTATAGACTACTTTTCGATAAAGAAATTTGGCATTACAGAATCTATACAAAACTTTCTATTCTGTGGTCTAAACAAATCAATTACTCTATGGATTTTTATTTTTAATCTACCGTAAAATTGCGCCATTTTCGTATGGTCGGCAAATGTCGTAAATTGACAGTAGAACAAAAATAAAAATACACAGAGTAACTGACTTTTGTTTAGACCACAAGATAGGAAATTTTGTATAGATTCTACAATGCCAAACTTCTTCATAGAAAAGTAGTCTCTAAATATAAGTATTTATAGGTTAAATTGCTGTGGGTGGGTTCGGTCGGATCCGACCGCCTGAATTTTGACGGAACATTGCCTTAGTCGGATCCCACCGTGTGCCTATTGAAAGGTTAATAAGCAATTACTTTGAAATATAAATACAATTTACATATACTTATTATAGATCTTCATTGCGTTTCAAAAGCTTATTTATCAACCTTACCTATAACCTCACCTATTTAAGACAATGACAGAAATTACTTTTTTACGTTGTAGAGCCATGTTGCAGCCATATTAGTAGTATTCGCGCCTAGATAACATATAATAGCATCAGTTTGCAAGAGTGAGAGGAGCTCAACGAGAGGATGGAGCGAACCGCGGCGATGTGACACGAAGATTACCGAACGAACATTTTACTGAGCTACAATTACGGATAGTGTTGCCAACTTGACGGGTTTCCCGTTGGATTTGACGGGACAGCGAGGTTGGCATCGGGAAAAAATGTGTTTAACGGCTAGTGGGTTTTTTAACGGTACAACAAACATTTATGTTTTTTAGATTTGTTTTCGAAATAAAAATAGGTAATTTGGAAATGGCAAAAATTAAATTATAATTTTATTCATTTTTTTATTAAAAAATATGAAAAAATGTACAATACATTCTTATCTTAAAAAAGTTGAGAGAGTAAATTTTCATTTGACGTAATTCTTTTAAATACAGCTCGGAAACTGTTTTGTCGTTGGTCGGCCAAAATGATGCGCTACTGTTGATATATAGAAAACCATCAACTACTCTATTTATTTCATTCTCTCTATTTACTGTTTGATTCACATATCCTGTGAACCTGTGATATCCTTGAAAGTCAATAGGTTTTAGTTCGATAAAAGGACTTTATTACCTATAGCATGTAGTAGATGGCGCTATTAAAAATCTCAAATAGAAAATGTTCGGTTCTCAATGTATCTCACAGACTCAACAGAGTACTGGAGCCCGAAGTGATCCATTTGAATGATCGATCCGACTGTTGCAGTACGCATGATGAAATGTAATAGAATGATTTGATCACTAGAGATGAATGATTGACACTTGTCTACCGTACTTGACGAGATTTGACTTGATGGTAATGTTCTCTACAACGGGAGCTACATTTTAATGTTAGCAACACTGATTACGGCCGTTAGATGGGAGATCGTTACGTAAGTCACATCATACAACACGTAGACAGAGAAACCTATAGACAAATTAACGCCTTCTTTCGCATTCGCACACGAAAAAGATTTATGCATACGTCTTGCATAGAAATGAGATAGAGCGGTGTGATTGTTTGTCCCTTTCACCGTGCCGGTTTTTTTGTTTAGCAACTCTACAGTTTGCTAAACAACTTTGAAAGCGTAGCGATTTAAGGAGTTTACAAGTTGGTTTAAGTGAGAAAAAAGTGTTTTGTGAGCCTAAGATTGGTGAATCTTGTTCAGTACAGCTCTTAGAATAATTAAATTTTTTATCTAAATGTGTTTAAAAGTCATAAAGATTATTGTATAACCTAAAAATTCGTTATCGTCCTTTCTCACTCGAGGCCACGCCGATCATTAGTCTATAGGTTTCTCTGTCTACGATACAACATCATTTTTTGTACTTCATTTTTGCTATAAATATTGTCTTCTTTAATTTAAGGTTACTACTTAGTATCGTGTGTTCTTCATTAACTTCATTAACTACAAAGAAAATAAAACAAGCAAGAAAATTTAAGAAAAATTTTTGGTGACCCCGGCGTGATCAAAATCGACTTTGGAAGGCGATGTATCCCGTGGGACAAGGTGAAACAAACAAAAAACAACAAAAAACCGAGGGAAGTAAGCCCATTCCAATTAATTCCTACTTCTTTTAAACAATTTTGCTTGTTTTTGTTCACATAATAGTCGATTGTGTACGCATCTTTTCAAAGTTACCCTCAACTTATTTAATTTTTTTTCCTTCTTTGTTATTTAAATTAGAATTATCCATTTCTAAATATCGCAAAAATTCAATGCTAACGATCTTAATTTTTCATTTGTAATCTTAACCATAATTATATTTATAACAAGTACATATCTGCTTCGAATTATTTCTACTTTAGGATTTCAGTTTTGCTTAAACATCCCTCATTAAAGTAAATTCAGAGTACTGTCAATTACTTAAACATATTTGCCGACTATTCCAGGATTTTTCCGGGGTTGAACCGGCGAGAATTGTACGCGCATGCGGTGAACCATAACATCGACTCGACGCTTCGGCCGGCTTGCTGTCTCGTCAGCTGATAGATTGTTGCTGATTTGTACCGGCGCAAGAGGTTGTATTCATTGTTTTTTCTTATTTACGAATTCATGTTTAATATTACAAATTAAATTATTTTCATATCTTTATAACATTGTTTGCGCTCCCACTATAAGTGACATAAAGGAACTTATTGCACAAAGAGGGCTTATTAAAACTTGCATTACACTTTTCAAAAAGTATTTAAAGCCCCTATTAGATGTCAAATTAAATAAAAGCTAATGAAAAGAATTAAATTTGAAAATAAGTAAATTACAAGATTTATCATATACTTTTGAAGAATTATAATCAAAAATTTAATTACGGCATTATTGGATAGTGGCAGCCAGTCGTCATTCATAACTACGTCCGCTTTGTCCAAAATCGGTTTATCTACAGTAAAAAATGAGCATCGATGTGTATCTGGCTTAAATAATTCCGTTCTTAATGTTACGGAACATTGCGATCTTATAATACGGTCATCATTCAATTTCTTTCGCACCCCTGTAAAATGATTCGTCATTCCGTTAATTACTGACAAGCTGCCGCAAGTAAATATACTAGTTAAAAGTCTGGGTATTCCAAAACACATTCAGTTGCAGACCCGAATTTTTACAACCCATCTCAGATCGACATGCTCTTAAAGGCCGACGTTTTTTGAGAGTTAATCGGTGTTTCTAGATTAAATTTAGGCCCTAACAAACCTCTTTTGCAAGATACCCAACTGGGATGGATAGTTGCTGGACCTATGCTGGGGAAATGTTGCATTAATACAAACCAGATTGTATGTAATTTTAGTAAGGTAATTCAACAGAAACTCTTGAAATTCTGGGAACTCAGGAATTACCTGCAGACACTGCTTTCTTCAAAGAAAATCAGTGTGAGATGTTATACAATGATACCATCTACCGCGATGAAAATGGTATATTTTGCGTGCAAATCCTTTTTCGTGATTCTACAGATGAATGAATGGGCGAATCTTACAACCTAGCTGAAAAAAGATTATTCTAAATGGAGAAAAAAATGAAAAGGGACCCTTACTTTCGTGTCGAATACAATAAATTTATGCAAGATTATGAACGATTAGGGCATATGAGTAAAGTGACAAGTCGAGGTTGTTACTTACCTAATCATGCTGTCATGAAAAAAAGTAGTGAAACTACAAAATTACAAGTAGTCTTCGACGCCTCAGCTCAAACATACAGTGGTATGTCTTTAAACGACATTCAGTATGTTGGTCCGGTTGTCCAAGATGAACTGTTATTAATATTGGTAAGGTTTAGATAACACAAGTATGTCGTTTCGGCTGACATCGGGAAGATGTATCGCCATGTACTTGTTAATCTAGACTATGGCATGACAGTGAAGAGCTTCCGATAAAGCGATTTCCATTAAACACGGTAACGTATGGTACAGCATCAACACCTTTAGTGAGCACACGATGCTTGTTATAGTTATCAAAGGAGTGCTCGGATGAAAGGATATCTGAAGTTATTAAAAGGGATTTTTTACATCGACGATCTTTTGACAGGCAGCAATACCGTACAGGAACTTTCTCATAAAATTAACTCAATTATTCACGTTCTTAATTCTGCGTGTTTTCCGTTACGTAAATTCCGTACCCACTTCGGTTTAAAGAACTTTATTTCTCATTAAGACAATAAGTCACTTACATGAGAACAATAACATCTATATTATAATTCTAGTGCGTGTGGGTAGTAAAAAAATAAATAAAAATTATACCGATCGATCGTTAATCAAGAAGCGAAATCATTGTGTTCCTATCAACTATAAGGCGGTGGTCCAAGTATGATTTTAATGCATAGTTTCATCATTATAAATATATTCAAATAATCTTCTTTTAAAAATATTGATTGAAGTCGCTTCTTTCACATGTTTTGGAAGTTGATTGTATAACTGTGCTCCCCCAAATGTTATGTTATTTTTTCCATAGTTTGTTCTTACGGCAGGTAACACAAAATTGCTGGCTCGGCGGGTTATATATTTGTTTATTTGACTTTTTGTTGTGAATGTTATGTGTGAGTGAATAAGCTTGTGAGTTATCTTGTAGATAAGTAGACATGTATTATACGTAAAAAGTTGTTTAATATTTAAAATTTTTGTGTTTTTGTAAATCGTTTTCGATGGTGTTAAGAAGTCATAGTTGTGTAAGATTTTAATTATTTTATTTTGTAATATTTGTATTGGTTTTAAATTACTTTTAGCTGCAGAACCCATATTTCGATTTGATACAGTAAGTGAGGCTTCACCAACGTATTGTATATTAAGTCGAGCATGTTTCGGTATGTATCGAACTATTTTATGCAGTGCGCCCACAAGTGAGGAGAGTTTGTTGTGAATATATCGCAAGTGAGCTTTCCATGTAATGTTGTTGTCCAGTGTTAAGCTTAGGTATTTTTCTTGGTTAACTTGTTGTAATACCTCACCGTTAATGCTAAGTTTAGGTCGATCAGGTATTTTTCTATTTTTGGAACTAAATATTATGTATGAAGTTTTAGAAGTATTAATTGTTAATAGATTGTATTGGAGCCAATAGTGAAGTATGCTTAGATCCTCTTGTGCGCGCATCGTTATTTCTTTGACATTGCTCCCGAAATAAAATAAGCTTGTATCATCTGCGTAGAGAGCAAGGCGACAAGCCTGAAGTCCCGCTTGGTGAATGTTGTTTACGTAGATCAGAAACAGCAATGGGCCAAGAATTGAGCCTTGTGGTACGCCACATGTTAGAGGCTTGCGACTACTCTGGTAGTCTCCAATTTTTACAATCTGATACCGATCATCCAAATAAGACTTTAGCATTTTGTATACGTTTCCAGTAATGCCAATACGTTCCAATTTTTTAGTAGTATGGAATGACTGACCGTGTCGAAAGCCTTTTTTAAATCAACAAAAACACCTAAAGCAAACTGTTTTTGATCAATTTTGGTTTCTAATAGTGGTTACTAAATCTATAGTTGCGCCAAGGGTGTTAGATTTGGGTCGAAAGCCATATTGTTGGTTATACAAAAAGTTAATTTTAGTAAGGTAGTCGTCCAATCTCATGTAAATAATTTTTTCAAGAATTTTGGAGAGTATTGGCAGAACTGAAACTGGTCGATAGTTTCCGGGATTTGTTTTTGTACCGGACTTGTGCACTGGTGTGACTTTAGCGATTTTTAAGCTTTCTGGGAAGACTCCTTCATTTAAAAGTTTGTTAAGGCAATCAGTCAGATTATGAATTATATAATTTTTTATACACTTTACGACTTTAGTACTTATACCATCAATACCTGTGCTCGTATTTAGATCCAAGTCATCTATGATTTTAGATACTTCATTAGCTGTGCATGGGGAAAATCGGGATAGCTCATGATGAGCAGTTGTTTGGTGTAGATTAGGTAACGTGTATGTATCATTGTTATGAAACTTGTCTGGTATTTCATTTGCTAGTTGTATACCTATGTTAGCGAAGAAACGATTAAAGGTTTCACATACCTCTATGGGGTCCGTGGTCACTATTCCGTTTTCATCTGTAAGGTTTGGGGGAACACAATTACTTAAAATTTTGTTATTTGCTAGATTATTAATTAATTTCCACATTTTCTTGGGGTTTTTTGTACATTTCATGAATTCTCCGTAGAAATACTTCTGTTTTGTATTCTTAATCGTTTGTGCCAGCGTGTCTCTCTTAAATTTAAAATCTAGCTCGAGGTTATTATTTTTAGGATTTTGTTTAAATTTATTCCATGATATATTCCTTTCATTAATCTGAGCTATTATGTTGCTATTAATCCATTCTTTTTGAGGTTGGTTCAATATTTTATATTTTTTGTTTTACTTTCGGCAGTTATTTTTATAATATGTTCTTCTAGAATATTAAAATTACAGGAAATATTTTGAAATTTTGATAATTCTATAATTTTATTTAATTTACTATAATCAGTCGCTTCATACACTATTTTTTGTTTTGGTGGAGGCATTACTCTTTTTATTTCTAAGTACATGTTTTTATGATCCGATAGGGCTGATTCAATAATAGCCAAATGAAAATTGTTACATTTCAAGTTAGTAGAAACATGATTAATAATTGTTTTTGTAGTTGTTGTTTCCCGAGTACAGTACTCAGGGTCTATTTTGTTTATAATTTTGTATCCAGATTCCGTAAGCATAGTTTTATAACGTTTTGTCATACTGTCAGTACATAATAGATCTATATTCGTGTCTCCAAAGATTAAAGTCCTCTTTTTTAGCAGAAGCTGTTTTTCGAAGTTACATAAAAAATCATTAAAGTTTGAATGTCCAGGCTTGTACACAACCCCAACATTAAGTGCATACTTATAAATATATATACTCAGATAGTTGTTACCTCCAGTATAGGATGCTGTTGACAGCTTATGTTTCAAATCATCATGGACATATATCGAAACACCCCCACCGACTTTACCAGGCCTGATGTTATAGTAGTGTGAATAATTTTGTATGCGAAATTGTTGAGCTTGTTCTTCAGATTTTATCCACGTTTCAGTCAGTAGTACAACGCGTATACATTTTTTGATGGAGAGCAGGGCACACTTAAGTTCGTCAAATTTACCTGATCTGCAGATGCTTCTGATGTTAGCATAGAAAAAATTAAGACTAGATTTATTTGAAGAAATATTCTGATAATTATTAAGTACTTGGTAAGTTATATTTTCTTGATCATCTATGAAAGGACGTTTGAAAGTTAAGAAGCGATACCACTTCCCTTTAATTTTTGAAAATAATCCAAATACTCATATACATGAGAACATAAGTTTTTGTTCTCAGTATAACAGACTGGGGCTTATATAGGACCCCGTCGCTGACGTCTTGAAGTTTCCAAACAGCATCGGTTGTATTTCTGTAGCAACTAATCGTCTAATATTATCAAATTCAGCTAAGTTGTTTGATCCCTTCGGCTTATTGAGTTCGCGTACAATTATACCAAAAATTATACATCAAAAATTATAGCTTTTAAAATTGAACTGGGATGATACCGTTCCTTGTGAAATAAATAATACGTGGCTTAAGTTTATTGCAAACATAGAAAATTTATTTAAGTTAGTAATTCCCCGGTACGCACTTAGTGACGAATCCGAAAACATTCAACTCCATACCTTTTGTGATGCTTTCCAAGATGCATATGCTACGTGTATTTGTCTACGATCAATAGACAACTTTGGAAGTGTTAAAGTTAAATTAATTTCAAAAGTGGCACCCTTGAAACCACATACTATACCGCAATTAGAGTTATGCGGAGCGGTACTAGCAGCACGATTAACTTCAACCCTATTGAAAGTTTTGAGACTTAAAATTCAAAAATATTTCAGAATTATGTTATTGGATTGACTCTTCAGAAGTGCTTAGCTGGTTAACCTCTACACACACACACACACACACACACACACACACACACACACACGCACACGCACACACGCACGCACGCACGCACGCACGCACGCCCCACGCACGCACGCACGCACGCCCACGCCCACACGCACGCACGCACGCACGCACGCACGCACGCACGCACGCACGCACGCACGCACGCACGCACGCACGCACGCACGTACGCACGCACGGGGCGAGCGGTAACGACGAAAGTTTGTATTGCACTGGTGCACGACGAAAATTGCACTGGGTTTACGGTGGCAGTGCACATGTTTTCACTTTTGGCGGAGCGCGCCTCTCATTGGAGGAACAAGATGTGACCAATGTCTAGCCGGGCAGGCCCGTGCAGAAGAGAATGGAAGTGAGTGAACATAACTAACTAAACTCGTTTATATCATATTTTTAAATACACATATACACAACACACAACAATTTTAATAATTTAGGGGTTTCCATAATGATTTCTTAAATTTACGCGAACACTACACATTGAATAAAACTATTATATACGGATTTTATCACGTTTAATTACTTTAATTTATTTTTATTATCCCAACGTTTCGGGTGTTTTACAGCACCCATGGTCACGGGGGGGGGGACTGAGACGTTTGACGTCCCAATGTCAATCGGACCAAAAATTTATATTCTAAAACTGAAGGGCTACCTTCAGTTTACTAACTATGACATTGGGACGTCAAACATCTCAGTCCTCCCCGTGCTGTAAAGCACTCGAAACGTCGGGATAATAAAAATAAATTAAAGTAATTAAACGCGATAAAATCCGTAAATAATAGTTTTATTCAATTTAGGGGTTTCATTAGTAGAAAACAACTTTATACCGTGAAATGTGATGTCAATACACAAAACTTCTGTCAATGTTACGTACTCGTAATTGTTCAAAAGATCAAGCCCTCAAGTCATTCAAGAACACCATCCCAAATACAGTGTCTTGAGGAAATCATACTGGTTATTGAGATACTGTTTTTATGTGTTTATTAATCATTAACTCAATTGTCAATTGATACGCCATAATTATTATCTTAGCATGCTAATATAATAATTAGGGCGTATGAAGTGACAAAGCACGGCGTTGAATAACGTTAATTAATAATATACTTAACTACACTATAACCCCGTAGCTTTGTAGACAGAAAAATGTATTCGTTGTATATGTAGTTTATGGATCCAAATGTATTTATTGTGGATATAGTACATAGCCGTTTATATGTTGTTCAATATTTTTTTGAAATTCTGTTATTATCGCTATTTATTTACTAAATTCACCTTAATGCATATCTCAACGTAAAATAAATAGGTAGCTCAAATTTCATTTTAATCGTCTGTTTTGATTATAGCTTTGATTGGTTCAGGTTGATTATATAGAACATTCAAATTTATTTTGCAGTACATAAAATAAAAGGAATATATTAAAATATATTAATATTGACAATTTAAACAAATCTGACAGTGAGACTCCACCCAACAAGGTCTACACTTTTAACGGACGATCAGGCAAAATTGCCCTGTGTTCACTGTCAAACGTGGGAGGTACAGACCGCGTCCCTTCTACTGTGTTGTTGGGTACAGCGCGTATTATAGTTAGAGATTATACAAAAATTGTTCGAAACTACTGATATTCGCGGATGACATAACCTTAAGATCGAATATTTGATCCAGATATGAAGAGGCTAGCATTCGCTTATCTTCATATTTATTTATAAGCGTTCCAAGATTAACGAATAATTATTTGCTGTTAGTGTAAAATTCACACATACGGATTGTAATTTGCCACTAAGCTTAATTGTATTATTTAATTATAATACAATTTCATAGAACTTTGACAATTCATAGACAAGTAGTCTCTAAATATAAGTTTTTATGGTTTGGTGTGGTCGGATCCGACCGCTTGGAATTTGACAGAATATTGCCTTAGTCGGATCCGACCGTGTGCATATTGAAGGGCTAAATATCCTTAATCCATTTATTAATCATTCCGTTACAGCCTAAAAGGGTCCATTTCTGAACAAAAGTCTCGCCTATCGATTGTATTATAGCATGGATTATCCATAGATGCCACGCTTGGCAGGTATGTTGTTTTTTCAACATTTTGTTTGTTATCATGAAACTCAAAATGTTGTTATTGTATATGTGTTGTATATAATCAATTCCAAGAACTGGCCCAAAATTGAGTAAAAAACTCGACTGCATGCATAAATACACAAATATCTAATTATGCAAGGTAAAATATGTAACTTTGAGCTATTTGATAAAGTATAATTTACACCCATTATATGTGATGTTGATTTATAGCCGTCACAATCGATCGTAGAGAGAACACAGTTAAACCATCCAACGCCAGTGCCTGACGCCTCTAACTTTTACGTTGCTGCACATTGTAAGCCATCACTATTTATCGGAAGTCATAAAACTTTAGGAGCATTTCCCACAGTTGCCTTTTGTAGTAACCACGAGGCGATATATTCTCTAACGCGATCATCATAGCTCAAGATTGGATATGAGGTATAGTTAATTTGTGTTAATTTGTGTGTAAAATGCAACATGGTAGAGCTATACATAGAGGAAGTAACACTGTCGCTTTACCAGCGTAAACTAGCAGCTTAAAACTGCTATGTTTCATATGGTGAGTGTGTAGAACCGGAGACCCTTTTTACTAGAAAAGAGGCATTCTATCTTAGACCTCAAGTGTGACACTACGCCTGCATTTTATTACTTGTCCCAAGATAATATATATTGATAATATATGATGTCTATGGGCAACGTCATCCACTTAGCATCAGATGAAGATAATAAATAACAAAATATCGTATCTAAATGTAGACCCGGCAAAAATGGCAGATATTTCGTCATTTATGAAGCATTTATTAAAAATACCGATCGCTTATCCTACAGACTGGTATAGTATAAAAATTATTGTGGCTCGCAACTTTGCTCACTAATCTGCCCGTATAGTGGTATTAGGTATGATAGTTGATGTATTTGCTAGTTGGAGTACGAGTATTCTTAAAAGAATAATTAGATATGCGGGAGCGTATTTAAGTACTTACACGACTTTTCCGGCTGGAAATCTGTCTGCTTAGTTCCAAACTTTTACCATTGCTACCACCAAGCAACGCGTGCACAGCTGCGTTCCGTTCTAAAGCATATAGAGAACCAATATAATTACAGACATTCTATTTAAGTCCTCATAGGTGAAATCGAATGTGACCTCTTTTGTTTACAGATTTTCTTATATTCATTTAAAATAATAAACATAAATAATTTTAATAAAAAATAATAACTTAAAAAAGTCGTTATAGCCTAAGTACATCCCAGAGCTTGGTTCTGGCCTACTTTCATTTTTGAAAGGATAATGGAGTATTAGTTCCGTCGCACTACTCCGATGCATGTTGGCGAACTGCAAAAGTCCTCAAAATATTTTGTTCTTCACGTTATTTTCCTACACTTTTCCTTCACGTGTTAACCTCCATCTCAAAATGCAATTAAAAATGTAATAATTTCCGGTGATGGAACCTGTGTTTCTGCCGCACTGTTGATTTTAAGAGTAGCTTATATTTATTTCTGTAATACTGAGAAGACCCGCATAAATTTGTTCCATCCGTCGATTGGTAATCTCCTCACGAAATTCACGACATTATTAATAATTCTAATAAATTTAGCTTTTATGATTTAGATTGATGAGCTTAATGTAATTTATTTTAAATTTCTTATTAATAAGTATATAATATGTATATAAATGTATATATCACAGAGTTCTGTAAACACGGAATAAAACGATTTATAAGAGATATTTATCTCATGAAAGAGAATCTAGAGAGTATTGTAAGAGGTGACTAAGAAAAATGTCAATGAGACAAAGCTTTTCTTATATGGCGGTATAATAACCGACAACGGAAAACTTCGTCAAAGTTGCATAATGTCTGGTACTGTGATCGGTAATCCGTCTGCCGTGGAAATTTTTTGAAAACTCTACAACAGTCGGGGGCTATATTCAGCATTATATTTTAATTGACTGATAATGAAGATGATGAATAAGAAGAAATACATGTATAAACTGACGTAATATATGATTCTATAATAGTGTCGCTAAAACATTCTAAATTTAAGTCAAATTCGATTCAAATCTAGATGGTGCAAAAATTAAACTATAAAATATAAATTACAAACCGATTTCAAAGAACCAAAAAAATTAAATAATTTCTCCATAATCGTCTGTTGTTCCGTCAGTGGTAATATATAGTGTATAGAGGAAATAAAGGCCCGACTTCAGGAACTATTATGTGACCATTATGAGTTAGCATTTAATTTATATTGTTGACCCATGTGATTGGACTAAGGAATATTACAAATTCAATTTAGCAACTACAAAATAATGCTGTGGCAAAACTCCTTCCTCCTCTTTTTTTCAAGTTAAGCTAAAAAAAGGTAGTAATAGTTTAAATATAAGTGCTTGAATGGTGCACTTTCGGAGATTATAATTTTTTGTGACTCAACTATTTCGGAACAAGAATATATTGTTTAGTGTCGTTCAATAAGTGTCAAATACATTAAAACGTTAGAAGCGTAGAAGTGTAGAAGTTTTTCTATACTAGACAAATAGTATCAACATTCTTTAAAGATGTATGTGTACATTTATTATGCTAAGTGTGGAGGCGTATGATGTCTATGATGGCTTCCGTATACGAGTAAACTAGTTTTAATTTTGGCATTCATTCGAAACACAGAGCTTCATTTGCTTGTTATACTCGGTTAACTCTTGTTCTTTTTTAAGCACACAAAAGTAAATAGTTTAAGTGCTCTTTTATATTTACTTTTTTTTATATCCTTTTGTATCTGTAGAAGAAAATGCATGTACTGAAAATCACATCTCTTCAGGCACAATACAATTTCACATACCATATAATGATTTCTTATATTTACGCGAACACTACACATTGAAATAATACTAGTTTTTACGGAATTTATCGCGTATATTTAACTTTTTAATTACCCGACGTTTCGAACGCTTTACAGCACTCATGGTCACGGGCAGACTGAGATGTTCAACGTCCATATGTCATAGTTAACCGCGGTTACCATAGATTAAAATTTAACTTTTGTTCCGATCTATGCAGTATGAACTTATGGTATCTTGAAGTCTTGCAGTTGTATGCTTGGGTTGGGATTTAATTTTATTTATTATAAGATCCCAAGCAGATGGTAGCACCCAGCCATCTTCTCTATTGAAATTAGGATGTTTTTTGATTTCAATAGCCTCGCGAATCATCCTTGGAAGGAATCGGTGTTCTTTAGCGAGGATCTGCAGTCTATCAAATCTGATGTAGTGACGGGGGCGATCCTGTACGTGTTCACAGACTGCAGACTTCCCGGAGCGTCGATTCTTCACATCAGCTATATGTTCTTTAACGCGGGTTTTTATTGATCTTTTAGTTTGTCCTATGTAGGAGAGACCACATTCACAATCAAGCTTGTACACTCCTGCATCTTGCAGAGGGACATTACACTTGACCGATGGTGAAAACTGACCAATCTTCTTCAGCGGCTTGAAGTATGTTTTGATGGAAGCGCGCTTCAAGATGTAGCCAATCTTGTCAGTGACTCCTCTAACATATGGCAGTACAGCAGGTACACGCTCGACTGTGGCCGGCTTCAATCGTTCACTGTGACGTAGGCGCGGGACTCGAAGCTTGTTGTCATGCAAAACTTGCTTTGACATGGTGGAGCTCTGCAGCCAGGTGTTTACTGTCACAGATCCCTCGTGCTCTCTGAAACAAAGATTTACCCACGGTAGCTAACTGTGAAGGATGGTGGTGAGAATCACCGTTTAAATATCTATCTGTATGGGTCTTTTTTCTATACACAGTATGGCTCAAGGTGTTATCAGGATTCCGAATTACTAACACATCTAGAAAAGCTAAGGAATTGTTTGCCTCTAACTCCATTGTGAACTGAATTTTAGAATTTATAGAGTTAAGATGGTCTAAAAATGCAGTTACTTTATCTAAAGGTAGAATTGTGAAAGTGTCGTCTACGTACCGCTTGTAGAACCTTGGATTTATGGGAGAACTAAGCAGGGCTTTCTCCTCAAAGTCTTCCATGAATATGTCGGCGACAATGGGAGATAGCCCAACACCATCTGCTTGCTTGTAGAACTCCTCCTTTCACAATAGGTAGCCAGATGTAAGGCAGTGTCTGAGTAATACTGCATATTCTACGGGCATGTTGTTTTCTTCCAGCCTTCTAGTTACAATTGAGATGCAGTCTTCAACAGGTAAGCATGTAAACAATGACTGCACATCAAAACTGACCATAGTTTCATTGTCTGCCAGATGTAGGTCTTTAATCTCGCTGACAAAATGGTAGGAATCCTTTATGTGTGCTCTTGTATGTCCCCTGAGTGGTGAGAGTATTTTCGCTAAGTGTTGAGCCAATCTGTAAGTTGGTGAATCGATTTGGCTTTGATCATAAGCAAAAAACCATCGTTGACACACACAAACCACCCACACACCAATTTGATGTGCAGTCATTGTTTACATGCTTACCTGTTGAAGACTGCATCTCAATTGTAACTAGAAGGCTGGAAGAAAACAACATGCCCGTAGAATATGCAGTATTACTCAGACACTGCCTTACATCTGGCTACCTATTGTGGAAGGAGGAGTTCTGGGCTCACCTGTATCTCCCATTGTCGCCGACATATTCATGGAAGACTTTGAGGAGAAAGCCCTGCTTAGTTCTCCCATAAATCCAAGGTTCTACAAGCGGTACGTAGACGACACTTTCACAATTCTACCTTTAGATAAAGTAACTGCATTTTTAGACCATCTTAACTCTATAAATTCTAAAATTCAGTTCACAATGGAGTTAGAGGCAAACAATTCCTTAGCTTTTCTAGATGTGTTAGTAATTCGGAATCCTGATAACACCTTGAGCCATACTGTGTATAGAAAAAAGACCCATACAGATAGATATTTAAACGGTGATTCTCACCACCATCCTTCACAGTTAGCTACCGTGGGTAAATCTTTGTTTCAGAGAGCACGAGGGATCTGTGACAGTAAACACCTGGCTGCAGAGGTCCACCATGTCAAGCAAGTTTTGCATGACAACAAGCTTCGAGTCCCGCGCCTACGTCACAGTGAACGAGTGAAGCCGGCCACAGTCGAGCGTGTACCTGCTGTACTGCAATATGTTAGAGGAGTCACTGACAAGATTGGCTACATCTTGAAGCGCGCTTCCATCAAAACATACTTCAAGCCGCTGAAGAAGATTGGTCAGTTTTTACCATCGGTCAAGTGTAATGTCCCTCTGCAAGATGCAGGAGTGTACAAGCTTGATTGTGAATGTGGTCTCTCCTACATAGGACAAACTAAAAGATCAATAAAAACCCGCGTTAAAGAACATATAGCTGATGTGAAGAAGCGACGCTCCGGGAAGTCTGCAGTCTGTGAACACGTACAGGATCGCCCCCGTCACTACATCAGATTTGATAGACCGCAGATCCTCGCTAAAGAACACCGATTCCTTCCAATGATGATTCGCGAGGCTATTGAAATCAAAAAACATTCTAATTTCAATAGAGAAGATGGCTGGGTGCTACCATCTGCTTGGGATCCTATAATGAATAAAATTAAATCCCAACCCAAGCATACAACTGCAAGACTTCAAGATACCATAAGTTCATACTGCATAGATCGGAACAAAAGTTAAATTTTAATCTATGGTAACCGCGGTTAACTATGACATATGGACGTTGAACATCTCAGTCCTGCCCGTGACCATGAGTGCTGTAAAGCGTTCGAAACGTCGGGTAATTAAAAAGTTAAATATACGCGATAAATTCCGTAAAAACTAGTATTATTTCAATTCACATACCATAGATAAACATACAGAGTGAAGAGTGTTAAATTGACTCATAGTTCCCAATTCTTTGGATCTTCAAGACTAGCACCAATTACTTTGATAAACGTGAAAAAATGAAGTAATCTGTTTGTAAACTTTTTATTATATAATTAATTCTAGGGTAAAAATGTAAATATTATGAATTTAAGAATAAATAATAATTATATTATTTTAAGTACATTATTTTATTCAGACCTTTGAGTATTAAACCAATATAATAAATTGGTTTATTA